>OZ007592.1:90019616-91241589 GCA_963931845.1 Maratus michaelseni | reverse complement strand
GTTGGCACTTTATCACCCCTATTGTTGAACTTAAAATGTTATTTAAGAGAATATATGTCCCTCTATATTCTATAACTATAGAGGCTTCTTTCTTTCATTTTTAGGTTACGTAAAAAGAGTGATACAAATGTTGAGATTTTATGCATATTAAGACATGACTTTAAACTAGGCCTTAAAACCAATGAAGCTGTCCTCAAAACTCGTGCAGTTAGAGGCTACGGCAAGAGTAGTGTCCGGACAGTTCAAAACAAATCCAAATCCCAGCCTTGAAATCAAATCCAGAAGTGACAGGTGAATTTTGACCAGTTTAAGAGAAAAAAGAGGAGAATCCATTCTTCGCAATAAATTTTGTTGGTAAAAATTAACAAAACTGCACATTCAACATTTATTAATGTTTGAATGTGTCACTTCTGGGTTGGATTTCAAGGCTGAGATTCCCTTCCTTAAAACGTTTGGATTTGTTTTGAACTGTCCGGACAGTACTCTTGTCGTAGCCTGCAACTGCACGAGTTTTGAGGCTTTATTGGTTTTAAGGCCTAGTTTAAAATCATGTCTTAAGATGCATAAAATCTCAACATTTGTATAACTCTTTATACGTAACCTAAAAATGAAAGAAAGAAGCCTGTATGGTTATAGAATATAGAGGAACATGTATTCTCTTAAATAACATTTTAAGTTCAACAATGGGGGTGATAAAGTGCCAGGCTGTGCTATAAAAACATTCAAAAAACGAAAATACATTTGTTATAGCCCAAGATAATTAAATGCTGTTTAAAGAAAGCTTGACGTTTCAGGCAATTTTTAATATTTTTCTTTACAAAATATGTAGATTTATATTATTACCGTCAAACAGAATACATTTTTACATGCACAACTCAACCATGTTAAGAAATATTCATGCAAAGTTCTAAAATTATTATTATTAATTATAACTTTTTTTTTTGAAAAAATATTTGACAATACTTTCCATTAACCAAATCTACAACATTTCGTGAAATTTGCAAATGAAGTTATTTCCAAACTAGTCAGATAAGTGCCAATCCCAAAACTTTCTTCTATCTCATACATGTTAATACTTCAAAATTCGCTATCACACAGCCAATAATATGAATATGTTTCGTCATTCTCTTATACATAGCTTCTGTAGAAGATTATAAATCTTCACGATTCTCGATTATCACTAAAAATATATCTAAACATTTTTTAAAAATATATACTAAAACACTTTAATTGCTTAAAAGACGTCACAATATCAATAAAAACATTAAAAATATTAAAATTGACATGTATCGATTGATTCACTCAATCATCATCAGAATACACAAAACACAAATACAATGTATAAAAAACTGGAATGCATGATCAGTCCCTATATAAAGAAGATACAATGCCCTCTATAATTTTAATTTTAACACCGTCCGTAGCTCCAAATATAGACCGTTTCCCACTATTATTCAACTATTCAACCCAAATATTTGGAATATGAAATTACAACTTATCATTACATACTTTCGAACTTCTTATATAAATTTCAATAGATTCCCTCACAAATAGTAGTAAATAAAGATTGGATCTATAAATCAATTTAGCTTCTTTAAATATGATGTTGTATTCTCTTTATTACTAAGTCTTTATAAGACCGTATTCTCCCTATTATACTTAATATCTGCAATATGTTCCTTACATCTAATATTGAATTTCCTTTGGGTCATAACAACATAATAATTTCTAACACGCACCTCCCTAATAAATGGAATAATATATACCCGAAAGGTCACCCTTATCAATCGGATCAATTCTTGTACTCAAAATCGACTTAAACTTCGGGGGGAGCCCTCGCGATTAAACTCAAACAAAATGCTTTTAAAGGAATTTTTATAAACTCAAAGAAGCCTGGATAATAACTCATAACAACTCTTTTCAAATTAACTTCATTATCCATTTCATTTTCAGCAATACCTGTGTTAATTTAAAAAAAAAGTTGTTATGAGTTATTATTCAGGTTTCTTTGAGTTTATAAAAACTTTAAAAGCGTTTGGTTTGAGTTTAATTTGGTTAGAAATTATTATGTTGGCATGACCCAAAGAAAATTCAATATTAGATGTAAGGAACACATTGCAGATATTAAGTATAATAGGGGGAATACGGCCTTATCAAGACTTTAGTAATAAAGAGAGAGAATACAAATCCTATTTAAAGAAGCTGAATTGATTTATAGATCCAATTTTTATTTACAACTATTTGTGAGGGAATCTATTGAAATTTGTATAAGAAGTTCAGAAGTAGGTAATGATACGTTGTCATTTCATATTTCAAATATTTGGGTTGAATGGTTGAATAATAGTGGGAAGCGGTCTATAGATGGAGCTACGAGCGGTGTTAAAATTAAAATTATAGAGGGCATTGTATCTTATTTATTATAGGGACTGATAATGCATTCCAGTTTTGTGTACATTGTATTTGTGTTTTGTGTATTCTGATGATGATTGAGTGAATCAATCAAAACATGTCATTTTAATGTTTTTATTGATATTTTGACGTTTTTTAAGCAATTAAAGTGTTTTAGTATGGATTTTGAAATTTTTTTAGATATATTTTTAGTGATAATTTTAATGGACGTAATTTCAGACTCTCCTCTTTATATGTAATATAATAACATTTGATTCTCGATTAAGTTACCGAGAAATGGGTGAACAGTTAAATTTAAACTTTTCTAGTATTCGTTATGTAATAAAGAAAAAAAGAGACTGGTACGACAACAAATAAGCTGCGATCTGGGCGTCCAAGAAAGCTAAATGCAAGGCAAAGGAGGGCCATCATAAAGGAATATACAAAACCCCCTTTCTAAGTGCTCGAGAATTGCCTGTTGATGTCGTTTCAACTTCAGAAACAACAATTACACCACAAACTATTAGAAATATCCTTCATGATGCAAATATTCGAGGAAGAATCCTCTAAAAAAATAAAAGAAAAAAAAACTTTTATCAGTGTAACAAATAGGCTGAAAAGACTTGCTTTTGCCAAAGTTTATGCCAGCAAACCACCGGAGTTTTGGAAAATTTCTATTTTTTCTGATGAATGTAAGTTTAATATTTTCGGCTCAGATGGAAAGAAAACTGTGTGGCAAAAGCCAAATACGTCCCTTCAAATAAAAAACTCGAAACCAACTGTAACACTGTGGTGGTCATATAATGATTTGGGGATGCATATCTTTTACTGGAGTTGGTGAAATGGCCTTTATTGAAGGAAATATGAATGCCAAACAATATATTGGTATATTGCGAGATGATGTATTTAACAGTGCTCTAAAATTGGGAAAATTTTAACAAGATAATGATACCAAGATAAATATCAACAACATAATGTCTATTACATGGCGAACATTACGAGGTTGTGGTTGCTGTATAATCGATTGCAAATGCCACCGCAATCACCAGACCTCAATCCTATTGAAAATTTGTGGCACGTTTTGGATATGCAAATACGGAAAAATATAATTTCTAACAAAGCTGATCTTAAGCAAGCTCTTAAGGGAGAATGGCTGAAAATCAGCAGCGAAGCGTGTCTCAAATTGATTGAATCAATGCCCAGATTATTACACTCTGTAATTGAAGCAAACGGCATGCATACTCAATACTAGTACTGTTTTTACTTTCTTCTATATAAAATAGAAAGTGTCGTGTCAATTCGTCGCGCACAATTGATCGCAGCATCAATTGATCGCAGCGTCAATTCGTCACGACGTAAATTCATCGCAAGGAAAATGTTTTTGAAGGCTATGATGATAAAATAATTTAGTAAAATTATGTAATGAAAATTTGGTTTTTAGATATAATCGCATGTAAATTGTTAGTTATAATTCTCTATATCTAAAAAACTAATTATCATTAAACATTTTTACCAAATTGTCTTTATTTTATCATTATAGTCTTCAAAAACCTTTTCGTTGCGACGAATTGACGTCGCGACGAATTGACACCATGACGAATTGACGCTGCGATGAGTTGCCGCCACGACGAATTGTCGCTGCGACGAATTGACACCATGACGAATTGACGCTGCGATGAGTTGCCGCTACGACGAATTGTCGCTGCGACGAATTGACGCAGAACCGAAATAGAAGAAAGTATTGTAATTGACATTTTTTTCGACTTCAGTGTTTCGACGGATTTACACCTTTTAGGGGTCAGAAATCCCGAAAAACATGTTTATATAAAATGTCTGTCTGTCCGTGTGTCCCTTCATTGTATTATTGAAAAGTGTATGAAGATGTGCATAAAATTGAACCAAATTTCATTTATAGGTTTTTGACTATGGCCAGCAGGTCCCACTTGAATTTTGGGATATTCCGCCGTGAGGAGGCGCTGTAACAGCAACTTTTGTGCCATTTTCATTATTGTATCATCGAAAAGTGTATGAAGTTATGCATAAAATTGAACCAAATTTCATTTATAGGTTTTTGACTATGGCCAGCAGGTCCAATTTGAATTTTGGGATATTCCGGCGGAAGGAGGCGGTGTAATAGCGATTTTTGTGCCATTTCCATTATTGTATCATCGAAAAGTGTATGAAGTTATATGCATAAAATTGAACCAAATTTAATTGATAGGTTTTTGACTATGGCCAGCAGGCCCCACTTGAATTTGGGCTATGCGCTGTGATAGCGATTTTTGTTCATTTTCATTATTGAATCATTCAGTTAGATCTATATATACACATGTTCTGTACCAGGGCTGTCTAACGTGGCGTCCTAATGACCTTTGGCAGTTTTTCTTGGCGCCTTTCGAACGTTTATCTTACTAGCTTAAAAAAAATATATATATAACCATTTTAAAGGATGCTTTCCTTAAAATCAATGATATTTGCATATTATTATTATTATTATTATTATTATTATTATTATTATTATTATTATTATTATAAGGCTCCCTTTCTGAAAAATGGAATTCTAAATTTTCTATGATTTATAATTTTTTAGCAAATTATTTTTACACGGAGTTTTTGAATCGTAGCGGCCTTATGGCTGCCACTGTGTATATGTATGATACAAGACGTATGTGAATCATTACCATTACTACAGTGAGATAATGTATTGTTGCATGTTTCTAATAGTGTGAATAATGATGCCTTTCATTATTTACCGCTAGCTTAGGGGCGTCCCGGCTTAAGGGAGTTACATACGTTCTCAATAAAAAAGAACAAAAAACAATTTTTTTTTTTTTTTTTTTTTTTTTTTTTTTTTTTTTTTTTACGGAAATTAAATTCTTATAGTGTGTAGAATGATGGGTAAAAATATTTAAAGTGATATCTCAATTTTTAAGAAAGATATAAGCAAAAATGTGAGCGCGCGCACGATCAATAAAACCGACCTCGCTGAAAAGATTCTACTAAAGATTCTACTCCCTTATTGAAGCTGCAGATGGTGCTGTGAATACACTCGGAGCAAACAGCGGATTGTGCAGTTCATTTTGTTTTATTATTATCTTATTATTTTTATATCTTGTTATTATTATCTAAATTATTTCAACTTTAAACATGATTTTCTGGAAACAACTTTTTTCAACAGAAGCAGCATGATAACTTGAACAATTTTTAACATTTTTGGATAAAATATGCGTTTACCTACGCATAATTAAATTGTATAAAAGCCATCGAGCCATTTTTTGAAAATTTAATTTATTTATATTTTTCTAATAAGTTTAAAAGTCAAAATTTTAGACAAAAAAGGAAAAATTTTCAAAATAGCGTAATTTTCTTATTTTTTAAAAATACAAAATTTTGAGCCGACGACGGCCCTTAGCGACTACCTTATTTTACAAGAAAAAACTGAGATTTTAATATTTTTTTTGTTTCTACAGGGGAAATTATGATGCTGCCCATCGAGTCCGGATATTTTGGTACAAGTTAACGCGGCTTGCAGGTTTTCGACGTAATATGTAACCACATTTAACAAAAAAAAAAAAAAAACCTTTTTTTTTTTTTCAACTAAAATTCAAGTATTAAAATACTTTTAATTACCTTTTTAAAATTCGGACATGCGGACGGAAAAAATGTATTTTCGGACACTATTTTAGTTGTAATCCGATATTTTAGTTTCTCATATTCATGTTACTAAGATTGCAAAGATAGAACAAACATTGACTCATTTTAATAAAAAACTATTTTATTTTATTTTTTTTTACAAAAATATTATTCACAGTATTTAACTACACGTGTCATTTTCCATTAATTTATTCTTTTGTTAACCATTAAGATTTTAAATAGCAAAATATTACAAATATACTCAATTTGGTTGACTTAAAAATAATTTATGTATATATATATTTTAATTAGAAGAGAGTTTGATTAAAAACTTACGAAAACAACGTTTTCCATACATAGTCAGTAATAATATCTTATTAACGAATTCTTTTTAAAATTTTATTAGCACATTTATTAATTTAGCAACATCTGGCATTTAAGCGATTCAAGATTTTTGTAGTTTTATTTCTGAAGATTATAAATAGCATAATACTACAAATACACTCAATTTTGTTTACTTAAAAATAACATATGTATTTTTTTTTAATTTAAAGAGAGTTTGGATAAAAACTTACGAAAACAACGTTTTCCATACATAGTCAATAATTACTATATGCTTATTAACGAATCCCTTTTTGAAATTTTATTAGCACATGTATTAATTTAGCAACATTTAAGAGATTCAAGATTTTTGTATAGTTTTATTTCTGAAGATTATAAATAGCATAATACTACAAATACATTCAATTTTGTTTACATAAAAATAATATATATATTTTTTTTAATTAAAAGAGAGTTTGGATAAAAACTTACGAAAACAACGTTTTGCATACATTGTCAATAATTACTATATGCTTATTAACGAATTCCTTTTTGAAATTTTATTAGTACATTTATTAATTTAGCTACACCTGGCATTTAAGTGATTCAAGATTTTTGTAGTTTTATTTCTGAAGATTATAAATAGCATAATACTACAAATACACTCAATTTTGTTTACTTAAAAATAATATATATATTTTTTTAATTAAAAGAGAGTTTGGATAAAAACTTACGAAAACAACGTTTTCCATACATAGTCAATAATTACTATATGCTTATTAACGAATTCCTTTTTGAAATTTTATTAGCACATTTATTAATTTAGCAACATTTAAGCGATTCAAGATTTTTGTAGTTTTATTTCTGAAGATTATAAATAGCATAATACTACAAATACATTCAATTTTGTTTACTTAAAAATAATATATATATTTTTTTTAATTAAAAGAGAGTTTGGATAAAAACTTACGAAAACAACGTTTTGCATACATTGTCAATAATTACTATATGCTTATTAACGAATTCCTTTTTGAAATTTTATTAGTACATTTATTAATTTAGCTACACCTGGCATTTAAGTGATTCAAGATTTTTGTAGTTTTATTTTTGCAGATTTTATTTATTTATTTTTGCTTTTATATATAAAATATGAGGATTAAAAAAATCTTTTAAGGTAAATAAGCCACAGTGTAATATAAAAGATTATTTTGCTAGAATCTGCTCACTCTGCTATAAATGGTGAAACGATGCACAAGTTAAGGCTGTGAATTTTATGGAGGCATATGATATTCTAGAATATAGTTTCGATAGTTATTTAAATCCTAATATTCCAATTAGCCTGCTATTATTTGGGAAACATGAAAGTTGAAAATCTTACATGTATTAAAGGATGAAAGTGCACTGAGAAAAATGACACTTTCAAACCTGAGTAAATCGATGTTTTCATTTTGTTATGAAACTTTTTGTTTCAAATATGACGACCCACTGCTTTCAATTCTGAAATACCAGAAATACTCAGAATATTGAAACATGGGCAAACTCAAAACTGAGCACATAGAGGTCAGTTCATACTCATTTTTGAAACATGGACATACTCAAAAATGATTAGAATCAGTTCAAACTCATTTTTGAAATATTGAAATACTCAAAAATGAGCACATAGAAGTCAGTGTTAGAATTTACTACAGAAGGTTCGGTATTGAAAATGTAACGTTGTAGCATATATACAATAGTTTGTTTACATTGACACACAAAATAATTCTGTTATATTATGGTCTATGGAGATAAATCATTTGCGATGCATTTTATTGATGCTAAGATTGATGTATTGATTTCAAACATAATAAGATTGATATGCATCATTGAGGTGTATTAATAAAAGTATTTTAGGAGTATAGAATAAGTAGTACTTATAATTCGCTTACGGGCACACAGAAAAGAATTCCATTACTTTATAACCTACACTGAGAAAAGTGACACTTTCAAATCTGAGTAAATTGATGTTTTCATTTTAATATGAAACTTTTTGTTTCAAGTATGACGACACAATGCTTTCAATTCTGAAATAGAATATTAAAACATGGACATACTCAACACTGAACACATAAGGTCACTTCATACTTATTTTTGAAACATGGACATACTTAAAAATGATTAGGGTCAGTTCAAACTCATTTTTGAAACATGGACATACTCAAAAATGAGCACATAGAAGTCAGTTCATACTCAATTTTGAAACATGGACATACTCAAACATGAGCACATGATGTTTTATTCTTGAGTGTGTGCATGTTTTCAGAAATGAGTATATATGTTACGGTCAATATGATTAATCCGGTCATTATTAATAATAACCGGTTATTATTAATGACCGGATTAATCATATTGACCGTAACATATACATGTTTCAAAGTAGAGTAATTTTGATTCGGAGCCATTTTGACTATGCGACATACTCATTTGAGTATTTTTTGCTCAGTTTTGAAAATGTGGTTTTTAGAGTGTGATAGAACAAGCAGCTCAAATTTTATAAGGTGTTAACTGGTGAAAAATAATTATAATAGGGGTACAGATGGAAAGGATTATACTATTTTTTTAATTTAAATTATTAATTGTATGAATAACTTTTATATTCCTGATTTCAAAAAATATATCCAATACACCAATGAAAATATTGAAAACGATGCTGGGAATAGAATCCTGGAAATTCGGTCTAGAAACTCGGGTTTTTCAAATTCCACTGAAGTTGGTATCTTTTCTTTGACGTTTTCCTTTCCATTTTTGGAGCCGGTCGTTTGATGCCTTGCTTTCGCGGAAGTTGAACTGGAGATTAAATGCGTACGCTTAGCCCAGATTTCATCGGATGGAGTTTCGCTCTGTCTTCCTTTGCATGCCTAGAATTGAGAAAAATCAAATTATATATAAACTAGTCGAATGTACCGATCCCAAAACTTTCTTCTATCTCACACAGGTTTCGCATACACTACACTCTCAGAAAAAACTGTAAATTTATGAGCCTTTGCCCTTCAATTTTCACGGGCAACAGCCTTATTTGATGAAAAACGGTCTGATCCACTAAATAAACGGCCTTATCCCTTAAATACTTAGAAAATTAAGGGCAATCCACATATTCTTACAGTTCAAGCCCATCTGTTAGAAAAAATACGGTACTACCCCATACATTTTCCTCCGCTAGGGTGCAACACCTTCATTTTAGTCCTGTGTCGAAAAATAATGTTACTTAACCGCGACCGTAACATATTTTTTAACCCGCCAAAAAAGCGATTCTGTGATGATTTGCAACCGCTACGTACTACGGAACAGTAAGTAAAGTGTTATTGTGTTTTAAAGTGCATTATATCCTGTTTTAAGGAAAAATGATATATTATTAGTTATATGCAATTTATATTTATAAATATGTTAAAATCTGTGGGGAATGAAAAGCCTTATAGATATGTATGTTACGTAAACCATTTACATTTATGGGTACAGTGATGCCGCAAGGCTTTTGAAATCCAGTGTTCCTGGGACCCAGACACTTTTAAAAAACTGTTTACTTTTTTACAAAAGAGGATCCTCTTTTAGAGATAAGACAGATTTAATGTATTTTACACAACATGTACTACTTTTGCGATCTTTAAACAAAAAAATATGCATCCTGAAGGACCCATAAAAATTATATTAATGCATCCGTTTTCCAATTATTTGCTTAAATTTTGCGCTAAAGCGCATCTCCGGTATCACTGATGGATATTTGCTAAAGTATTAACTCTTTAAAAAATATATTAGATGTACTATAACTAGATCATACTTGCAATATGCAGAATAAATTTTTACCTATACAAAATTTATAATTTATTCCCTCTTAATGATTGATTACATTAATTTTGTTTTGTTTTCCCATTTAAACATGAAAATTACAAGGTTTATGCTGGCACAAAAAATCCTGCAGCAAAATGACAAGAAATGTTAGTTGTTTAATTCTTTATATTCATTAATAAATCTATAATTCTTGTTATTCATTAGTAAGGAATGCTTTCTATTTAACATATTTGTGCAAGTCAAACCTGTATTTAAATATATGAACTATTTCTGACAGGGTTGGCAAGTTTTGGGGAGTTTAATCATGGTTTAAATTGTCGCATCAAAAACCCTGTGTCAAAAGCCTCCAATATTATATTTTATGCTAAAGAAATTACAAATTAAAAAAATTAAATATTTTAAATGCTTAAAAGATGAAAATACATCTTAATCTTAATATTTATTTTATGCTTAGTGATTGAAATATGGAAATGTGGCTTCTTTTTAGCTATATTTAAATTTTAAAATGTTGAGAAATTTCAAAATTCATTTTAAGCTTGCTTTATATATTTTATTCTACTAAATTTATAAAGTTGCAAAGTATAATCAGTGATAAAACTTTTTATTAACTGCCTCTAAATTCAGAAATTTTCAACAGGAAATACCGTTGAATTCAGTATTTATGAAAATGTGGTGTGTCAGTGTTTAAAAATGTTGTATTTTTTTTTATATTTAAATAATTTTGTTTTAATTTATTTGGTAACAAATTGTTCATTGCTATCGCTCAGAAGTCAAAGAGCCATTAACTATAAAATTATGAAATGGAATATTTTAAGAAAGTATGTTAATAACATAACTTTTAGCAAAGTCTGCTCGGGTGATGGATCAGGGTGCAGATCCAAATTTCAACAGCAAAAAAGAATGAAATTAAAAAAAACTTTAAAAAAAGAAATTAAATAAACAGTATTGTACATTTAAGATATCTATTTTTATCGATTATTAAATTATCGAATCAAATCCAATCAACAGACATTCTTTGTATGCCGTTTTTGAAGGAAGTGCAGCAGGAAAATTGTATCCACCTATGGTAATTTTTAATTGCACAAAAGAATTCCATCAGGGTAGGGTGACTACAGAACCTGGAAATCTCAAGGAATTTCAGTGATCTGGGAATTTGTAATACTTGAAAAATCAGGGAAATTGATTTTTTTGGTTGTTGCACGTTTTATATTTTTTGGAAAATGTTGCACTTAGTCGGCATCATTCTTAAAAATGTGTCATAAATTTTTCACATTATTGTCTATGAATAGAGACAATTATTCTAAAAGAAAATGAGGTGATCTGAACAGCATAAAAATCTCAAAGCAAATGAAACTTTCGATTAAGAATGCAAGAAAAATTATGCTGAAGCAACTGAAAATAATTGTTAAGAGAAAGTTTCTGCCTTGAAAAGGAAAAGAATTTAATTTTAAAAATTAGAAGCTAAGAAGCAATTTTTGAAAGGAGTTCGTAAAGAATCATATAAAATTGCAAAAAAAGAGATTCTCTTGCATTCTATTCAAAAGACATATTTTGTTGAACTGGTTTGTTTTGAGTCTCCATTAATCAGTAGAATTTTGCAATATTTTCCTGCGACCGACAGAATTTTGTGACATTCCCCCCCCCCCCCCCCCCCCGACTGACTAATTTTGCGATGTTTTCTTGAGAACGATATTTTTGAGATTTTTCTTTCCTTTGATCGACTAAAGATTTTTCGCTATTTTATCTTGGGATCTATAGACGAATTTCATGTTTTTTGATACATTTTCCCCTGTGACTGATTGAAGAATTTCACAACTTCTCTCCCAATTTACAGACGAAGCGATCTACAGATTTTTCACTTCTGCTGAATTTCATGATTTTTTCTCGTGACCGATCGACGAATTTCACATTTTTTCCTGTGACTGATTGAAGGATTTCGGGAATATTTTTGACGATCCACTGCTGAATTTCGCATGTATTTACCTGCGACCCAAATTTCGAGAAGTTTTCTTTTACCGATTGACAAATTTTGTGGCTTTTTCTCACGACCGATTGGCAAAAATCATGGATTTTTTCAGCGACTGATCGTGATCGACAAATTTTGCATTTTTACCTGTGACCTGAATTTCAAGATATTTTTCTTTTACCGATTGGCAAATTTTGCGGTTTTTTCTCAACCTATTAATAAAAATCATGGTTTTTTCAGCGACTGATCGTGATCAACAAATTTTAAATTTTTTCTGCAACCGACTAATGATTTTCGCGATTTTTTTCCCACGATCAATTGATACATTTCAGTTTTTTTCTCGCGACTGATTGATTAACGATTTTTGCATTTTTCCCATTCGGCTGATTGAAGAATTTAGCAACCTTCTGCACAATCTACAGATGAATTTTACAAATTTTCCTCGCATCTAGTTGACTAATTTTGCAAAATTTGAGATTTTTCCATCCACTGGCAAATTTTACGCTATTTTCTCGTAACCGATCGATTAATTTCAGATTTTTTTTCTTTTTTCGCGACTAATTGAAGAATTTTTTTTTTTTTTGATGATCCACTGATGAATTTCAGATCTTTTCCCGCCGCAACCGATTTGTGAATTTTCATATTTCTGTCAACCGATTAGCAAATTTTGTGGCATTTTCTTGCTACTGATTAGTGAAAATCTCAATTTATTTTCATCAACTGATCGACAAATTTCACATTTTTTCCACAACTGGCATTTCACGTTCGACTGAATTTCGCAATTTTTCCCCGCTACCGATTGACAGAGTTGTATAATATAGATGCATGGGTGCATGCTGTGCTTGTAAAAAATTTCCACAAAATTTAGAACTCTGCGGAAAAAATTTTAGAAAAGAAAAATGTAATTTAAAAAAAAAAAAATTCTTGTAATTTTTCCAAGAAAGTATTGGATTCATGAAAATGTTCGGTTTTTGATAGATTTATAAGTTTTAGGTCCTGAACAGGATTTGAATTTTTAAAAAATGTCTTGATTCTTTTTTTTTTTTTAAATTTGTAGGCACTCTATCTCAAGAACTAATGCATGGAATTTAATAAATCTTTCGATTCAATTAGACCTTGATATATACTGGTGCTGGTTTGTTTTTGATGTAAATCGCCCAACAGGTGGTGCTGCTGTGCAGCATTTTTCACGATCTATGTCTCGAGAACTAATGCACAGAATTTCATCAAACTTGAGATTCAGTTAAAGTTTTGGTGTAGATATCCCAACAGGTGGTGCTGCTATATTACTTTTTTCATGATTTTCACAATAGCTATATCACAAGAATGAATGCACGGTATTTTATCAAATTTCAGATTCTGTTAGACCTTGACGTAAATGGATGCTGATTATGTTTTGGTGTAAATAGCCCAACAGGTGGCGTTGCTACGCTACTTTTTTCATTATTATCGCGATAACTATATCTCAAGAACTAATGCATGGATTTTCATCAAACTTCCGGTTCAGTTAAACGTTGACATAAGTTATTGATTAGGTTTTGGTGTAAATGTCCCAACAGGTGCCGCTGCTATAATGCATTTTTCAGAATTTACACAATTTTAGCGATAGACATCTCAAGAACTAATGCACGGAATATAATAAAGCTTCAGATTCAGTTAGACCTGGATATAAATTGGTGCCGATTCATTTTTGGTGTACCCTAATTTCCTGCCTATAATCCGGATTATACGTTAAAAAACTTTCTTTCATGTAATGCAGATTATATGCTGCTGCGGACTATCTGCGATTTTTTTCCTAGTCGATATCTTTGCAAATGTCAATAAACATAATTTTTTTGAGCAAATTTACATATATCTTTCTTAAAAATCAACAGATGGTGCTGCCGCGTAACTTATTAAATCTTGTTAAGAAAAGTCGAGTTTACAAACATCGCACTTTATTCTTTATCCATTACAGCTGTTCATTCTCCACATATGGCGATATTTCATTTGATTCAAACGATAATCGAATGGCTTACTTTTACTTTGACACTTTTACTTACTTTTACGCCAGACAAATCTTTGTCTGATTCGCTGATCTCGTAATATTAAATTAAAAATAAGACAAAAGAAAAAACTAGTACAAGGATTTTATATTTAATTTAAACAAATATTTAAGTAATTAACTTACTTAATTATAATTTTATACTAAGTAATGTAAATCTTCTGAATTTATTCTTACTTATGTGTAATACAATTTCAAATATCTTTGTACTGAATTATCAATTTTTTTTTTTCAGATTTATTTATTTATCAAGTGTTATATTAAATACAAAAGTTAAAAATTAAAATATTTTACAATAGATTCAATATTTTTTCTCTTATGGCTGAACGTTTGTCCTGTAGATCTTGTGAAATTTTTTTTAAGTGAAAATTTCACCTGCGGATTATACGATTTTTTTTTTTCAAAATATCATGAGATTGACACCTGCGGATTATATGCCGACGCGGATTTATAGGCAGGAAATTAGGGTATTTGAAACCTGAATGAGATAGAATTTTTAGGATTGGCACGATTAGTTTTATTTTTTATTATTTTTTTTTTATTATTGAAAAATTTAAAATATTTCCCAAATTTATGTTTGATTTATTTATTGTTTTTACACAATTCAAAGTTTAAATACGCAAAATATTGTTGTGACATTACACAGTTTTATTTCTGTTTTCTGCAGACTAGAACGCAGTGCTGATCGGTTTTCCATCAGCACCTGCAATGACTTTTTCGCCCGGTGGTGGCGGTTAAATCGATTACTTTCATATTGTTAGAAAACATTTTTAAATTGAATTTCTTTAAAATAATTTAAAGCTACATTTAACTATTTCAAAATGCATCAAATTTTAATGTTCATCAATGATTTATTGGTGGCTGGAAATTTTTTAAATAGAAATAAAAATAATAGAAAAAAAATAAATGACACAGAGGAAATCATGTATTATTTAAGGCACATGTTTTTTGGGGTTTTTCTCAAATTAGATTCTATAAATGGACCTCTACCTACAAAATGTGATTCAGTTGTTTCAGAAGCAATGTCACATTATTTCTGAAAACAGAGTGACTGGCATTTTGTGTGAAGAGGTCACAATATTAAGGATTTGGCTGTTTCTAAATATATTGACAAAATAATTGGTAAGAAATGTACATTCCTATCATGGATTTTTACTTTTTGAACCAAACTAATTATTCTTTAATATTAATTAATTTTTAATTTAAATGGTAATCATTTTAAACTAGTACTGTTTTTAATTCATATCATCAAAATAATATAACATGTAATTTTATTAAACATTAAATTAATTTGCAGAAAGTTTTTGGTTTTATATAAGTCTGCCAATTGATGAATTTTGCTATTTTTTTACATGAATGATTGAAGAATTTTGCAGGGGTTTTTTTTTTTTTGATGTTCGGGTGACAAATTTTGCTCTTTTCTGGTGATCGACTGATGAATTTTGCACTTTTTTACTCAGAATGAATGACAAATTTCGTTGAAATTAAGAATTTGAAATGTTCTCTGAATAGAAGCCCATTGTTCTGCGACATACGTCGCACTTTTAACCATATTCTGCTTTTGGTGAAAACTACTTTCTAGGGAACATTCATATTATTTTTGACGTCACTTGCACTTCTGGCAAGAACTCAATCTATGAAAAGTGAAACAGATGAAGAAAACAGTGTCTGGTAGATATCCCGGGTTTGATTGCTCTCTGAAGATCACGAGTGTGTAGTTTTATTGTGTAACAAACGACTACCATGAGTGATCTTCTGCAAGCAAGAAAAGTTTGTGCCTGTGTAGCATAAGAGTGTCGCTGTTGTGCCGAAAAAGAGGAAAATGAAGTAAGTTTATTGAAGTAACGTCAAAAATAATATCAATGTGGAAACAAACTACTCTTTTTTATATATACTTAATTATTTAGCTAATCATTACTTAGCTAAATTACGTTTTCCTAAAAATAGCATGCTAGTTTCGATTAGTCGACGGTTTTATGATAATGAAAATCAAATTTTGATAGTTGCATTCTGAATTATCCTTGGTTAATTGGTAAACATTTCCTTTTTAAAAAATACTTCTGCAAATTAATTAACTTTAGGTACTTTGTTGTTGTAATGCCCCCCCCTCCTCCTCCCCCCACACTTAATAACAGTGTAAAAACATACCTTCAAATTACGTGCCAAAACCATAAGATAATGGTTAAACATATACGATCACTCACTGTTAATTTACAGTCTTTTCTACGCCCTAACCGTAGTAAGGCAGACCATAAAGTTACATTCATGGACCATAATTATACGGTTAATGCTGTATTACTTTGCGCCGTAAAATTACGGGCTGCACAAAATTATGGGCATGGATATTTTTTTTACGGGGTATGACTGGAATCTCTGCTGCCGGCCTCTGCCCGTAATTTTACAGGGATATTTTTAACAGTGTAAAAAGAATCAGCACCAATTTATATCAAGGTCTAACTGAATCTAAAGTTTTATTAAATTTCGTGCATTAGTTCTTGAGATATGACTATCGCTAAAATCGTGTAAATCCTGCAAAATGTAGCATAGCAGCGCCACCTGTTGGGAGATTTAGACCAAAACCTAATCAACAGTACAACTTATGTGAACGTCTAACTGAATCTGAAGTTTGATGAAAATCCGTGCATTAGTTCTTGAGATATAGTTATCATGATAATAATAAAAAAAGTAGCTTAGCAGCGCATCCTGTTAGGCTAGTTACACCTAAACGTAAGTAGCATCTATTTATGACAAGGTATAACAGAATTTGAAGTTCGATGAAATTCCGAGCATTAGTTCTTGAGATATAGCTATCGTAAAATCATGAAAAAATAGTATAGCAGCGCCACCTGTTGGGCTATTTACACCAAAACGTAAGCAGCATCTATTTATAACAAGGTATAACTGAATCTGAAGTTCGATGAAATTCCGAGCATTAGTTCTTGAGATATAGCTATCGCAAAAATCATGAAAAAATAGTAAGCAGCGCTACCTGTTGCGAGATTTTTACCAAAAACTAATCAGCACCAATTTATATCAGGGATTAACTGAATATAAAATTTTATTAAATTTCTTGAGATAGAGCGCCCATAAAATTTTTGTCACATACAGACAGACAGAGTCACAGACAGACATTTTCTAAAAACAGTTAAATCATGTTCAGGACCTTCTAAAACGTATAAATCCATTGAAAACCGGAAGTCGAAAATTTTCATGAATCCAATACTTTCTTATTGTAAAGGTAGAAGAAAGTAAAAAAGAATGCATTCATTTGCTGATGAACTAGCAGTAAATAATGCATTTGACCACAGCAGATAGACTTAGTCTCCAAAGACGCTGGTCCAAATGGGAAAACGAATGTTATACTTCTTCTAAACACAACTTTGCTTAATCTTTCAGCGGCTGCGTTGTACTTTTTTGCACGAGTAAGCACTAGAAATGAGTTCGGGCACTCTTAGTTTCGGGAGCCCGATCCCGCCCAATCCCAACTAATTGAAATCCGAGCCCAAAGGATTTTGTGTCAACAGCGTCCGCGCCCGATAACAAAAATAGTTAGTGGAAAATTGTTAAAAACATTTTAAAATTGTTTCAAGATAAATTTTGTCATTTAAAAATATCTCCTTACATAGAAATAAATTTTAATCTTAAATACTTCCTCATGACAATGTTTCGTGATTTCCATGTCCCTGAAAATCTGTTTAAAATAGCAAATTTGTTATTTATACCCAATCACTGCCAGAAATCTACAGAATTCGTAATTCTTATTCTTTTAAAATACCATTTTACGAGCGAGGATAGACAAGGGACATTCCACGGTTTCTTTATGTTACTACTGCTGACCGTGCAAAGGCTTTAGAATCAAAATATATTTATATCCTGTCAATAACAATTCAACTTTCTTTCAAAGTGATTTTTAAAGGATTGTAAAACACTCTAAGAAACTTAGACTATATTCTTGTTTCTCAAATAGCAAGTTTTTTTTTCCAATTTGTGAATAATAAAATTTTTACTTGGAGTCCGGGCCTGAAGACTAATATAAAAATCGATCCCGAGCCTATTTTGGGCCCGGATTGGTTGAGGCTCACGTACTCGGACTGAGCTCGTCTTATCTGTTGTAGACACGTGTCGTACTTTTTACGACACAACAACTATTATGCACTATTATCAGCTGTAAAAAGGAATTTTAATTTTAGTACATATGTGCAGGCACCATTTTTTTTACTGTTTTGTCTACCATTATTTCGCAGCAATAATTTTCGTGGAAAATCTATAACAGAAACGTACTATAACAGACTTTCCAAGTCTCCGGATTTTTGCATACCAGTATTATGATAGTGAAAATTCTGTTCTTTTAAATTGCAGAATGCCCCGATTATATAAAACAACATTTTCTGTACTAACATACTGGTATCCAAAAAGCCGGTGACTTGGCAGCTCTGCTATAAAGTTTATTGTTTAGAAGTAGTGGCATGCAAAATAATAATAATAATACCCTGTGTTAATCCTGTATGTAAAAATAAAGTCAGTGTAAGAAATTATATAAAATTTATATAGACGCGCTCGCTGAAGGGTTAATTAAAACGAATGCCCTTAGAAAATGTTTAGATTTATTGTGTAGAGTAAATAAATGCGTTTAGTTTATTTTAACTCATAGCTTCGTATAATATTCGAAAAATTTACGATCTTCACCGTTGAGAATGTTATGATAAGATAATTTTCAATGATTAATTCTTGTGTTTAATAAATAAAAAAAAACTTCCTTTTAATTTTTAAAAATATATCCAAACTCTATGTTCTAATTTGGGTATCCAAAAGCGCCATTATGAATTGCAATAATTAGCACATATGCTACACATATATGATGCTAACGCTAATAATATTCTGCTCTGGTCATACACTACGCCCTCGCCTGAGCGTTTCTCATTTTCAATGTGGTCCGGACGCTTTCGTTGATCTTGAAATCACACCGTTTGCTGTAAATCGATATTAAAATGACAAAAACGCTGTTTCTTAATGCTAGCAGTTAGCGATTCACAGCAAAATCAGCAGTACCCCCCCCCCCCCCCGCCCCTTAAAAGAAATTAAATCGGTCAAGTGCGAGTCACGTGCAAAAAACTCCTACTACCCCTAATTATTTCATAAGTTGAGTTTCAGTAGATTCGGAAAAAGAGGCGGGGGGGAACATATTTTTGCAGTGCATTTTCGACGATATCTCTGAAAATATAATACCTAAAATTAAAACAAATATATTTTTGAGTTCGGTATTACGAGATCTTTCTACGATATACAAAAAGGAAAACTTTTTTTTTTTTTCAAGTAACATAATTAGCCCCTTAAATTTTTCTTAAACATATTTGTGAATGGCTAATAATCTGAAATATGTGGTTAAACAGGCTTTATAACTTTCCTAAGTTTGAACTTTCCACGTCTCATAGTTTACGAGAAAAAGTGCTCTGAGAGACTGACGGACAGACACAGGAGTTTTCTTATAATGGTTCCGTTTTTACTTTTTAAGTACGGAACCCTAAAAAATTACTTCTTTCGTTCATAAATGTCAAATAACACTGTTTTTATGTTTTCGTTTTTCCTTAGTGATGATGGTGAAGAGAATAACACTGAGAATGAGAAATACTTGGCTGTCATTAAAATCGTTTTATTGAGGACCAGTTTTACTCACACAGCATTCTCATTTAATTTATAAACATTTTACGAGGGTGAGTCAATAAGTAATGCCTCCATTGCTCTAACTGTTATTTATTTCACAGCTACCGAACTATCTATGCATGATATTATAAAGGCAACCTTACTCTACTTATATAGTATTTTCCTTTGCAGATTGACTGATTAGAACCATGGATCTGAAGCTAAAAGAAAGAGTCGTGATTGAATTTCTGGTAAAAGAAGGTTGTGCACCTAAGGAAATCCATAATAGCTTGAAGAATGTTTATGGGGACGTTCAATGCATCAGCAACAATCTGAACTGTAACGCGTCTGTATCGTCAAATCAATTCATCACCACGTTCTCGATTTGCATCTGTGATTGACGTTGCCGGCCAGCCGCTTCTCGGTTTATCTGCAATTTTTGTTTCTGATACCTCCCCAAATTTCTTCACCAAACACTCCACATTGCGGATGTCCATTACATCGTCCCCATAAACAATCTTCAAGCGATTATGGATTTCTTTAGGTGCAAAACCTCCTTTTGCCAGAAATTCATTGACGACTCCTTCTTTTAGCTTCAGATCCATGGTTCTAATCAGTCAATCTGAAAATAGTCTAAGAGCTAGCAACGTCAGAAAACACGTGATTTTAGCAAGGCTCATTTTTCTATATATTCTCCGTCTTTATTGTGTAGTACGAATGCGGCCGGTCTGGCTGGTGAAAGTGGTTGCGTTTACCTGTGGGGGGAGGGGCAATGCAGGTAAAAAAGTGACAAAATTACGTCATTTTAGCATGAATTTTGTTTATAAAACTTGAATCTGCTAACTATTTGTGATATTAAGTTATTTGTCTGGCACCGTTTTAACGTTGCCAACACCGTGCCAGACCCTCATTTATACGCAAAATGAGGTGTCAAATTCACGTCATTTTAGCATAGCTGAAATTTTAGCATGTTATACTTTGGCTATCAGATAAGCCATAATTAATTTGCCAGACCGAAATTCGGCTGCTAAATTACTGCCAGACGCCGATTTAAATCTGGTAGAGAAAGCGCCTATTATGAGAGTTTGCAGCTTTTGTAGTGCTTTGTCTACTTTCAATACACAATAAAGCCGTAATTATTGCCAAAGCAACGATCCTTGTTTTAGATAAAAGTATCTCTCTCTCTCTCTCTCTCTATATATATGAATAGCCGCCCGTCCCGACTTCGTGTGGGTTACTATCAATACACAGCCAAGCCGTGATTGTCGCCAAAGCAACGATTGTTGCTTTCTATAAAAGTACATATATTTATGATTTGAAAAATGCCACGCAAAATATCTAATAAAAAATTAGCAATAAATGTCTTATTCGTTTAGTCTTTCATAACCGAGTTCATAGTCGATGTTGGCTCTAAGATCGCTGGCTCTAAAATCGCTTGTTCCAAAATCGCTGAAATATATGTTTAACTCATTTTTTAGTAGAATTGGTATGCTGAATTTCACACTCCTATCTAAAACTGCTTTTCAGATATGGCGGGGAAATGACCTAAACTCTCAACCACCCCCATTTAACTCCCTTAGTGATTGAATTTCTAAAATCCATGAAATAAATGTTTGTTTTTTTAGTAGATTTGTTATCCTGAATGTCATACTCCTACGTAAAACTGCTGCAGAGATATGGAGAAATGACCTAAATCTTTCGAATCTCCCATTTAACCCCCGTAGGGCTGAATTTTCAAAAATACTCTCATAGTGGGTAGATATCTTCCAAATTTCGTAGTCCTAGGAGCAGCGGTTGAGACTCGGCGTTGATTCTGAGTCATGAGGACATGCTCTTTTATAAGTATAGAGATGTATAAAATCGCCAAAGGAGCGAAAAAAGAGCAAAACTGAAACTCCACAGTAAATTGTCAACCATTTATTTAAATTCTGTCTTAATTTTTAAGTAATATTATAATTAATCTTTATTAATATTCGCTGTTAATTTTAAACTATACAACATATATTTTTTTCTCTTAATTTTCTAAATAAACTTATAAGTGTTTAGAAAGAAATAGGCAATGTTAATGATGATAAAGATGATAATAATTCTTATAATGGTGACAGCAGTGACGAAGATGAAGACCTTGAAAATGCACAAGGCGAAATAATTTTGAAATAATAGTTTAAGTTAATGTACTTTTTAGCACTTATTTTTCATTATATTCAGCACTTATTTTTATTATTATATATAGCACTTATTTTTCATTATTATATATAGCACTTATGTATAGCACTTACTTTTCATTATAATATATTTTTTGAAAACTCAAAATGGAATGTATTCACTTTTTCTTTCGTTTACCTGTTCGCTACAGTTCGCTGACCTGTTATTGCTAATTTATGCCTATTATTATATTATTTTTAATTATTTATTATTATCAACTATGTTTTGTCGTGTTTGCGTGGGTATAAATACATTTAATAATGGAAACTGAAATCGGACACGATGCACATACTTTACTATAACAACACAAACATTTATATACGCAAAAAGTATAACATTTTCAATCTATGCTCAATCGGCATACAACTACTCATAGCCATCTTATTAAACACAACAACTCGTATTCCATAATCTCGTTCACAGTATCTTATAATATAGTTTATTCAGTTCATCGATATAAACCATAGAGTCAATGTCACTATTCAGACACCACATCTCCTCCCCCTTTACAGGTCAAGCTTCTTGGGCGGTCGGCGAACTCTCTGAGATCGTCTGGGTATTACAGTCGGGCTTGCTTGAACCGGTGGAGTATCTGTCGTAGCGGGAACTCTTGACAAACTACTTGGCTGTTGAGTTGGCGAAGTCAAGTCTGGAGTCGGATCATCCGTTGAAGCTGATGCTACTGGTTTCTCATTGGAGATCTGGGGAGTGATACTTTCAGCATTGGAATGTTCCGGCTCTGAAGGAGTGTCTTTAGACCTTGTTGTTGGAAATCTTCGATATTCATTTGATATAGAATCATTCTCTTGTACTTGTTCACCCACTGAACGGATTTGATCAACATGGCGTCTTACTAGTGTGCCTTGAACATTGATGGTGTAATGTAGAGCACCATCTTTATTAATGATTCTTCCAAACTTCCATTTTGAATTGGCTGATCTATAATCTCTCACCGCTACAGAATCACCGATGTCAAATTTTCTGTCTGCGAATTCAAATACTCCCTTTCGTATTTTTTCTTGAATCCTCGATTTCAGTTGAGGTACTAGTAAATCAATTCTGGTTCGGACATCTCTTTTTAAGAATAACATTGCTGGGCTATAACTTGTTGTTGCATTGGGTGCTTTTCTGTATTGTAGCAAAAATGTACTCAATTTTTGTTGAATACTTCCTTCATAAGTCTGCATAGCTCGCAGCGACTGTTTTACTGTATGCACATAACGTTCAGCTTGTCCATTACTTGATGGTTTAAATGGTGCGCTAGTTTTGTGCTTGATACCGTTTCTTCGCATGAATCTCCGAAATTCATCAGATGAGAATTGTGGCCCGTTGTCACTGACCAGGACTAATGGCAATCCAAATCGCGCAAAACTGTCTCGTAGACATTCAATCGTTTTCTTCGCTGTGGTCACCTTCATTGGATAAACTTCTAACCACTTCGAGTGAGCATCAACTATCACCAAAAACATATATTCAAATATAGGACCGGCAAAATCAACATGTATACGTTCCCAAGGCATGCTGGGATATTCCCAATAATGAACTTTTGCCTTTGTAGGATCTGATTTGTGTCTGGCACAGTCAGCACAATTTCTGGCTGCTTCTTCTATATCATTATCAATCCCTTTCCAATAGACGAATGATCTTGCAATTGCTTTCATTTTAACCATACCCAAGTGGCCTTCATGCAATTCTTCCAGAACACTTTTTTGATATTTCTTCGGAATACACACTCTTTGTCCGTACATAATGCATCCATCTTCAATAGTATATTGTGCTTCTCTTCCGTGCAAATTCTGACCTTTTCGTAAGGCTTCTAAAAGTGGACCTAATTCTTCATCTCTCCACGTTTCTTGCCGTAATTCCCTTGCAGTAACTGGTAGTGTTTCAATTTGTGACATCTGGAATATTGTAATGTCATCTTTTACTTCCAATTCTTCAGAAGTTTTAGGCAATCTTGACAAAAAGTCTGCATTTCCATGGTCATCAGTTTTTCGGAATACTATGTCAAATTGGAATGATTGTAAAATCAATGCATAATGTAGTAATCTTGTAGCTGCTAATACTGGTAACCCTCGTTTTGATCCAAAAATCGCTACTAGAGGTTTGTGGTCAGTTATTAAGGTAAACCTTCTTCCCTTTAGGTATAAGTAAAACTTTTTTACTGCCCATACTATTGCTAAGGCCTCTTTGTCGATTTGAGAATATTTCTGCTCAGTCTTAGTTAAGGTTTTGGATGCAAAAGCTATTGGCCGTTCAGAACCATCTGGATATCGATGAGATAAGACACAACCAATACCAACTGGAGATGCATCACTTGCCAGGATTAAGGGAAGTTTCGGATCATAATGAACTAAGACTTTTTCTGAACAAATTTCTTGTTTTATTTTCTCAAAGGCAACTTGACAATTCTTCGACCATTTAAATTTCACATCTTTTCTTGTCAAACTATTAAGAGGATTTGCAATAGTCGATAAATTTTTACAAAATTTACCATAAAACGTTACTAATCCAAGGAAACTCTTTAGTTCTTGTACACTTTTAGGTACAGGAGCATTTAAAATCGCTGAAATCTTCTCGTCAGTTTTATGTATGCCATTTGCATCAATTTTATGCCCTAGAAAATTTATTTCATTTTGAAAAAATTGACTCTTACTTAGATTAAGTTTCAGGCCATGCTCTTTACACGTTTTGAAAAACTGCTCTAAAGCTTTAAGATGTGACATTTCGTCATTTCCTGTTATTCTAGCATCATCCATGAACACTTTTACCCATTCCATACCTTGGAATAATCCATCAACGTACCGCTGCCAAATTGCAGGTGCTGCGTTTAACCCAAACATAAGCCTCTTGCAAATATAGAGTCCCTTATGAGTATTTATTGTCAACAGTTTTTGACTTTCAGGATGGATCTTCATTTGTAAATACGCATGTTTGAAATCTAATTTTGAAAATTGTTTTCCCCCATTTAAACTAGAGAATATCTCCTCCAACTTTGGCAAAGGGTGTTGTGGCACGATTAAATTGGGATTTAAGGTTACTGAATAATCCGCACATAATCGTATACTGCCATCCGATTTTACGACCGGTACTACTGGCGTTGCCCATTCAGAGCTTTCAACTCTCTCTATAATGCCTTCTTTTTCTAATCTTTCTATTTCATCTTCAACTCTGCTTTTTAAAGCAAATGGCACTGTTCTAACCCTACAAAATACAGGTTTAACATCTGGTTTAAGTTCGAGCTTAGCTTCATAATTATTTATTTCCCCGAGTTTATCATCAAAAATATCCTTATACTCTTCCAAAAGATCTTTTAAGTTTAATTTAGTTGTCGCTCTTAATGCCTTGATAGCGTTCCAGTCTAGATTTATTTTATGGAGCCATTCACGGCCAAAAATGGTATCCAAGTCCTCCTTAACAATGTATAAGTTCAAATTCGAAGTTTGATTTTTATATTCAACTTTAACTGTAACATACCCCATAGGTACTAATGCTTCACCATTATAGGTTTTAAAAACTATATTAGTGGGTTGAATTTTCTTCCTTGAAATTTTCCTAAAATTCCTTATACTCATAACACTGACTGCCCCGCCAGTATCTAACTCCATTGAGCAATTTTTTCCATCAATTTTTAAATTAACCATTATTGGAGGTCGTCTCGGTTCTTCCTCACGTAAAGTACCGTCATTGGAATTTAATCCAAATAATGGGACCTGGTTATTGTTTTCAACCACATCCTTAAAATTTACTTGTTTTTGCTTAACTGGTCTAGCATTTGCTTTTCTTGCTGCGAAACATGCTTTTTTTATGTGACCAATTTTTGAACAAAAATCACATTTACTGGAAATAAATCTACATTTAGCTTTGACATGGTCTGTGCCGGTGCATCGCGTGCAAAATAAAGATTTTCGCTGTTTTTCAGCATAATTTGATTTCCTGTTCCATTGTTTTTTTTACTGCATGAACTGCATTTATTCCTCGACCCATAATATCATTTACCCCTTTAAATGCTTTTTCCATGGCTAAAGCTATTTGCAAGGTTTTATCTAGATCTATGTTATCTTCTTCAAATAATCGATCCAGAATTGTTTTATCGCGTAATCCGCTAACAAAAACATCGCGTAACATGATATTTAACATATTGCTATCATAATCGCAATTAATTGCTAGTGCTCGGAGTTCCGCTATATAAGTATTAATACCCTCCCCTTCCCGCTGTTTACGATTCAGAAATTTATGTCGAGAAGGTATAACCAATGGCTTTGGGGTTAAATGTTTTTTCAAAACAGCTTTCAATTTTTCCAAGCTTTGCGCAGAAGGAATTTCTGGAGACAGCAAATTTTTTAATAACTGATACAATTTAGCACTTAAAGAAGAAATAAATACTTTAGCCCTAGCGTCTTCTGGGACTTTTTGTACATCTAAATATGTGAGAAATCTTTCAAAAAAACTATCGAAGTTTTCATATTCTTCATTAAACTTTTCAAATTGTACAGTTACTTTGTGAGAGCTACTCTCTTTATTCTGGAGAGCAAGAATCAGTTCTTGATTCTGCTTCAATAACTCTTGAATTTGTTTCTCCATAATTCAATATAGTAATTAAAAGATGAAAAAAAAATCTTTTACCTTGAGCCGTCTTCAAACAGTTCAATTTTTAAATACTCGTCGCCAGCTGTTTTGTCGTGTTTGCGTGGGTATAAATACATTTAATAATGGAAACTGAAATCGGACACGATGCACATACTTTACTATAACAACACAAACATTTATATACGCAAAAAGTATAACATTTTCAATCTATGCTCAATCGGCATACAACTACTCATAGCCATCTTATTAAACACAACAACTCGTATTCCATAATCTCGTTCACAGTATCTTATAATATAGTTTATTCAGTTCATCGATATAAACCATAGAGTCAATGTCACTATTCAGACACCACAAACTACGACATATTTTCATACTTAATTTTATTGCTTGCTTACTTCTTTCTAGATGTTAGCATTAATTTAGCAACGGAATTGGTGTCTGGCTAATTAATTATGGTTTGTCTGATACCCAAAGAATAACATATTTAAATTTGAACTGCGTGTAGATGATTTATTTTTTACCTATAAATCAGAGTCTGGCACGGTCTTAAAAACGTTGAAACCGTCTGGCATTAATGGCTTAATATCACAAATAGTTTGCAGAAACAAATGTTATAAACAAAACTCATGTTATCAAAATTTTATGTTGTAATTTTTTCACCTTCATTGCCCTTACTCTCACAAGTAAACACAGCATCTTCTGCCAGTTAGACCGTCAAATAAGGTTATATAAGTTTATTCAGATAATTAAGAGAAAATATTTACTAAATTATTTAAAAGTTAAGAGAGAATATTAAAAAAAGTTAATTCACTAAGGGGGTTAAATGCAGGTTCGAACGTTTTAGGTCATTTCACCATATCTCAGCAGCAGTTTTAGATAGGAGCACAAAATTCAGGATAACAAATCTACTAAAAAAAAATAGTTAAACACGTATTTCAGCGATTTTAGAAATTCAACTACTAAGGGGGTTAAATGGATTGTCAAACGTTTTAGGTTATTTCACCGTATCTCAGCAGCAGTTTCAGGTAGGAGCATGAAATTTAGCATAATAATTCTACTAAAGAATAATAGTTAAACACGTGTTTAAAGCAATTTTAGAAACTCACCCACTAAGGGGGTTAAACAAAGGATATGAACTCGATTATGGAAGATTAGACGAATAAGACAACTACTGCTGATTTTTTATTAGATATTTTGCGTAAGACATTTAAAAAAAAAAATTCATTTAATCAATTATAAAGCTGAGGGATTTAGCATGATTGCGTCAAAATAACATATGTTTTTTCTGAATGTCATTTTGACGGTTTATGGACGCGGATGCGTTATTGTGATCGGCGTATTTTTAGAATATTGAATTTTTACTTATGTTACCTGGTAGGCCAAGGTTAACTCGGGTGAAGCTTGGTGGTTCTGCTATATTAAAATTAATTTATTATTGTCATTATGTACATAAATAGAAAAACATTACTTATCACATTTTTACAAGCTTTTATTTAAAGTTTAAAATTTGTAAGTACTGCAGTTTTTTCTCACCTCCACTTCTATCCTATTTAGAATTATTTTAGAATATTATTTAGAATAATGTTTAATTACCTACCACCTACCCTGCATTGTAGTCGACACATTGTGCACCCATACGAAGTCGGGACGGGCGGCTATTCATATATATATATATAGAGAGAGAGAGATACTTTTATCTAAAGCAAAGATCGTTGCTTTGGCAACAATTACGGCTTTATTGTGTATTGAAAGTAGCCAAAGCACTACAAAAGCTGCAAACTCTCATAATAGGTGCTTTCTCTGCCAAATTTAAATCGGCGTCTGGCAGTAATTTAGCAACCGAATTTCGGTCTGGCAAATTAATTATGGCTTATCTGATAGCCAAAGTATAACATACTAAAATTTCAGCTATGCTAAAATGACGTGAATTTGACACCTCATTTTGCCTATAAATGAGGGTCTGGCACGGTGTTGGCAACGTTAAAACGATGCCAGACTAATAACTTAATATCACAAATAGTTAGCAGATTCAAGTTTTATAAACAAAATCCATGCTAAAATGACGTAATTTTGTCACTTTTTTACCTGCATTGCCCCTCCCCCCACAGGTAAACGCAACCACTTTCACCAGCCAGACCGACCGCATTCGTACTACACAATAAAGACGGAGAATATATAGAAAAATGAGCCATGCTAAAATCATGTGACGAAAACGTTGGACTAACTCCTACAAGGAGAGTGCCAAGCTTGGTAATCACAGATTTCGATTATTTTTATATATGTTGTAGGGTAGAAGCCCCTTAGTCTCAGGTTCAATGGATTTTATACAACGCCCCATAGTTCTCGAGAAATGGGGGGTCTAATATTATAACACAACTTAAATACTTACTTTGTAACGGAATAACTGCGGTGGCCGTAGCTCAGTTGATATGGCGTCTGCTGGTTGTTCTGAGGGCCCGGTTTCGATGCCGGAACGCGCTGTGTCTGTTTTTCTCTCTCTTTTTTTTTTTTTATAAATATACTTGCAATTATAATTTAATAATCTCAAAAAAATTTTGTTAACACGATTAAATTTTAATTTAGCATTTTTGATTTTTTTAACTCACTTTTAAATTGTATTCCATATATGCTTTATCAATGCAACGATATTGAACAATTGTGTCAATTCATGACTGTAAAGAAACATCATTTATAAATTGCCATAACGAAACGCCTTAAAGTCAATGCGATGATAATACTACTCTGTTTTTAAAGTAAGAAGCATAATTATATTAAATTTTAGCATAAGAATTAAATTAACAACATATTTATGTTTTATTTCATTGTAACTAGATAGCACCACAACAGACTTTGGTTATTTCTTTTTTTTTTTTTTTAATTTGGTGCAGTTAAGTGGTGTTTTTGTTTTCATAACACCTTATAATCGTATAAAAATGGAAGAAGCAAGCTGTAGTTCACAAGAAGGTGTCGGGATTCGATGAAAATCAGAAAAGTGATGTCACAAATGCGTTGAAGCACTGTAAAATTTTATTGCAAAACAATGGATTTTTAACAAATAATCCAGCATCTGAAATATCTTCGTTTTCTATTGCGATGAGGGAAGAATTCTATAATTCGATAGTAAATATGCTGATTTGGGAACGATTTTTGAATTTTTACTAGTCAATAATAGATCCAATTTTGATAATGCTCCTTAAATGATGAGAAATGTTTAATAAAAGTTTAAAAATCAAAGATGCTAAATTAAAATTTAATTATGTTAACAAAATTTTTTATTGAGATTATTAAATTATAATTACAAGTATATTTATTAAAAAAATGAGAAAAACAAACGTAGCGCGCTCCGGCATCGAACCCGGGCCCTCGGAACAACGAGCAGACGCCATACCAACTGAGCTATGACCAACGCAGTTATTGCGTTACAAAGTAAGTATTTAAGTTATGTTATAATATTAGACCCCCCCCCCCCATTTCTCGAGAACTAAGGAACGTTGTATAAAATCCATTGAACCTGAGACTAAGAGGCTTCTACCCTACAACATATATAAAAATAATCAAAATCCGTGATTACCAAGCTGGGCACTCTCCTTGTTAGACTAAAAGGAAAATACTATATAAGTAGAGTAAGGTTGCCCCTATAATAGCATGCATAGATAGTCAAGTACACCCAGAAAAAGGAATTGATTAAAACTACAAAACATGTTTTGTTGAGTACATTTTGGTTGTTTTAGGAAAATTCAAGTAAAATTGAACCATTTTACTTAAATTAACAAAACATTTTTTGCTGACGATACAAAAAATTTTTTTGGAATTGCAAAAAAAAATTTTTTTTGTTGATTCAAACAAAATTTCTATTGACCTGTATTTAAACAAAAATTTTGTTTAAATATAGGTCAATAGAAATTTTGTTTCAATCAACAAAAAAAATTTTTTTTTTGCAATTCTAAAAAAAATTTTTGTATCGTCAGCAAAAAATGTTTTGTTAATTCAAGTAAAATGGTTCAATTTTACTTGAATTTTGCTAAAACAACCACAATGTACTCAACAAAACATGTTTTGTAGTTTTAATCAATTCCTTTTTCTGAGTGTAAGCTGTGAAGCAAATAAAAGTTAGATCAATGGAGGCATTACTTTTTGATTCACCCTCGTATATTATTTGGTGATGTTTTAATGTAATAATAATAATAAAGCAAAGAAATTAATTACCTTCACGTTATGGAGATGATAAACTGTCGCATATTCAACAAGTGATAAGAAGACTAGTATCATGCAAGTGAAAAGCCAAATGTCTAATGCTGTCGGGTAATTTATCTGGGGAAGATGGCTTCTGGACTGCGTTGCTTGAGTCGACAGCGTAAGCAGAGAAGTGAGACCTAGTGCAACTCTTGCAGGGACAGCCTTGATATCCAACCAAAATGTGAGAAAAGCGAGAATGACCACGAAACCACTAGGTATATAAACATTCATGACGTGACTGCTGATATGACGCACAAAAGTGAAATTTGCATAAAGTACGGTACAGTCGCCTGAAATTAATTTTTTTAAACATAGTTATCTGAATAATATACTTCTTTCCATTTAATTAAAAGAGCTTAAAAGTTAAATTTTAAAAATGAAATCACAATTTTATACTTTATTTAACTATATCTAAATAAATTAAACAATACTATAACAAAAAGGATTTTCTCTTGAAATATAATAATATCAATAGACAATTTAACATTTTAGAAGAAGTAAAAACCCGCATTTAAAATTAGTGCATTTGCTTATTTTGCAGGGGTAAATGGCACGCCATATGTTATATAATTTTCGAAACTAATTAATTAAAACTTAATTAGCATTAATATTTCACTTAATTAATTGTGGTTATTGTGGAATTAATGGTTATTTCACTTAATTAATTTATTTAACTATTTTTTTCACATCTTAACATAACGATTTATATAAATTCTGACGATATCTAAAAAACTACAGAGTATCAGCTGTTATTAGATTTAACATCATTAAAAAAAGTATTTAAAATAACATATCTTTAATATATAACAAATCATAAAAAATTTTAAATTCTACACCGCACTCTACTCATAAAAGTTTGGTTTACACGTCTTACGTTGCTGATGTTGAATATTTAGAAAATTAACATTTTTTACTGTTTTGAAATCATATGCTAAAAATCTTACTTTTAGATTTCTTTCTTTCTTTCTTTTTTTTTTTTTTTTTTTTTTTTTTTTTTTTTGTTATTGTGTTTTAACATGAACTGTGTTTGCAGAAGGCTTTATCAATAGATTTTGATTGTAAGTACGTAAATGTTTAAGAAAAACCGTCAAAGTATGATTATGTTCTCTTTTAATTCTCTCAAAAAAGTTTGAAGTTCATTGTATTCTGTAGAAATATTGAACGTTTCAAAAAAATTGTAACATTAACTTTACATTAATAACACTAATAACTACTTTCAAGTGATTTTACAGAATATAATGAAATTTCCTTATTTAATTATTTTACTTAATGCACGAAACTACTTGAATTTTATACTAAGGCTAATAAATTTCATCCACATGTACATTCGAAAAAAAAAGAGACCATCACCACACGCATTTTAATCTACAAATTATTATACACATACACATAAAAAAAATAGCTATTCAACTGAAAATAATGCATTTTTTTCAATTTTTATTAAAAAAATTAGCTATAAAACTGTAAAATTAGCCCAAAAACTGTAGGATACTTAATTAAGTTAAAATCATCTGAGCCGTTTTTAAGATAAAAATATCTTGACCCATAATGACCCATGACCTAAATGATCCACTAATCAAAATTTCTCGAACATGTGACCTAGCCCAATACATTTCTCGTTCCCGAAATCTGTAGGATACAAAACTTAGTTCAAATCGTCTGAGCCTTTTAAAGATAAAAATAACTTGACCCATAATGACCCATGACCAAAATGACCCACTAATCGAATTTTCTTAATCGAACGTTCTTAATCGAACGTTTGACCTAGCCCAACAGTCTTCTCGTGCCCGAAAACCGTAGGGTTCAAAATTTAGTCTAAATAGTCTGAGCCTTTTTTAGATAAAATTAGCTTGACCCACAGTAGCCCAAAAATGACCCACTAATCTAATTTTCTTGGACATGTGATCTAGCCCAATGATTTTATCGTGCCCGAAACTCGTAGGTTAGAAAATTTAGTCAAAATCGCCAGAGCCGTTTTTTAGATATAATCAGCTTGAACCGTAATGACCCCAAAATGACCCGCTAATCGAATTTTCTTGAACATGGGACCTAACCCAATTCTTTTCTCGTAATCCGAAATGGTAAGATACAAAATTTAATCAAATCGTTTGGGCCGTTTGTTAGATAGCATTAGCTTAACCCTGACCCATGGTGACCCAAACTGACCCACTAATCGAATTTTCTCGAACATGTGACTTAGCTCAATGGTCTTCTGGTGTGCTCCAAAACGGTAGGATACAATATTTCGCCAAAATCGTGAGAGCCGTTTTTAAGATAAAATTTGCATATACATGGAGGTTTCTGGTAATTTCGTTCAGAGACTACGCCATATTATTGCTGCACATGGTGGATATGTGCAAAATATCATGGTTTAGATTTTTCCAGACTGCAGCGCCATCTGTTGGTGAAAATAATTTCGAAAGTTTGTCTGCCTGAAAATTTACTGTTGTCCCAAGCATATTGCAACAAACGGTGTATTTCTATCGCTGCCCGTTTAGTTTTTATTGATTTTTCAAATATACCGGTCATTTTTGAAACACCCTGTATATAAATCATGTACGCTAATGGCGTCCGGTGCATGTAAAATCCGTCGTGGGTGTAAAGTCCTCCAAGTTCCCTGTGAATTATACCTCTGGGGGTGCCTAATCAGGTGAAGGTCTCGTCACCTGATCAAGGCTCTAAATTACGAGACCAACTCGCATAACGATGACATGACGTATGGGTGTAATGCCAAGCGCAGGTCCATATAAAAAGAATAACATCAATTAGCAGCAAAACAAAAATGGGAACAAAACTAAGTCCTCCACATAGCCGTCCTGCCTGCAAAGGCCAGCCGCTACGCGGCATCTCTTCAGTGGCGCTACGCGCCCAGGCACTAAACCCGTTTAAGCTAGGGAAACCTGGCAGGTAAGGGCCTGGTCGCCGGTCTAAAAAAAAAAACACCCTTTATATAACCACACACACACAAGATTTGCTCGTATTAGAATACATGATATACGAAAGTCCAAAAAAATTATATACGGATAGAGAAGGGCTTATCGTGAATACAACGTGATAGTCGAGCTGCTTGATGATTGTTGTTTTTTCATGTTGTAAGATTAGTTTAAATTAAGACGTAACCGAATTGCAGAAAGGACTAATCGCTTTTGGACGTTCAGAAAGGCATGATTAAGAAGAAATGACAGGATTTGCCATTTAGTATCAGTAGATTAAGTATAAGTAGATTAAGTATCACACAATAAGGCAATATTTGTTTTTAGACAGTGGAAAGAAAAACAGTCGACATCTAATCAGCATGCGAATTGCAATCGAAAGAAATACTCACTGATCGCGAATGTTTTCAGATCAAGTGCTGCCAAACCGATCTCCAACAAGGCGGCAAATGCTGAAAAACATCAATTCTGGACCACAATGAAAACTTCTCATCGAACTTTGCGATATGAACTCCATAATATGGATATATTGGGTCACACTGCCACACATATTTTAACCACAATTTTGTGGTTAAAATATATGTGGCGTTCTCTGTTTTTTTTTTTCTTTGGCAGACTGTACCACGTTGAGATTTATGTTTTGTTAAATATTGATCCATAACAATTTAGCAACCCAATTCTCTATTCTGACTATTTGGATATTTTCAGAGAAAATTCAAAAAAACGAAATGCAATTCGAGCCTTGACCAAGATTATGGAAATTTCGCCATTGTACATAGTAATAAAATCATTATTATTATTTTTTTTACCTGAAGACCACTGTGTAGTTTTAGATCCCGTTGATAACTCAGCTACAAAGTATTTCAACGGCTTGAGTTCTGCTGTTGTCAAATCTTCTATACCTTCGTTGCCTTCTTTTCTTTCGTGTATCCACTTGTATATGACCTTAGTATTAACATAAGCTACTGAAATAGAACAGTTATAAGAATAATTAATCTTATAATACTAAATGATAATTTCACATCGACACACAATATTTCGTCAATCACAAGCTACTGAAGTAGAACAGTTATAAGAATAATTAATCTTATAATACTAAATGGAAATTTCGTATTGACATGCAATATTTCGTCAATCACATCGCAAGATATATGACCCAATTTTTGTAATGGCGTAACCAGGATTTTAGTCTGGAAGGGAGCTTTGAATCACTGTTACTCATAAAAAGTACAGAAATGAACAGCATTCAGGGACCGATTTACAAATTTGGGGGCCCTGGGCACAGATTCTTATGGGGGCGCCCTTGCAGCAATGATAACAGCGGCCTTGAGTAAAAGAAAGTATTATTGAAAACGGTACTTACCAACGATACAACCACTATCGACATTAATAATTTCTTTAAAATATCCATTAAAAAAATTAAATTTTATAATCATTAATTTACTTTTAAATAATTATTTCCTAATTATGAAATGTTAATTGAATAGATGTTTTATAATAAATTATGTGGTGCTGATTACCTTTCTCTATGCAAGACCATAGAAATCGATGAAATACGTGTTTAACTATTTTTTTAGAAAACTGATTTAGCTGCATTTTACACTCTTATGCGTAACTGAAGCTGAGATATGGCAAAATGACCTAAATCTTCCAACCCCCCATTAACTCATGGTGGTTTAATTTCTAAAATCACTGAAATTCGCATTTAACTATTTTTTAGGGTTTCGTTCATCTCACGAAACCCTATTACTCCCGCTGCGTTGTCTGTCTGTCACAGAGCCATTCTCAAAAACTATATAACTTACAGAGTTGAAACTTTGTGCATACAACAGAATACCAACTATGAAAAGCTCAAAATATTAAAATGAAAATTCGCATTATTTTAATAAATAGAGATAAAAAACCAAAATTCTAACAGCCTTTTCCTATTAAATTTAAACATTTTTCGTTATAGCAGATGCCAAGAATTAAAAATCCACGATGAAATTCTTTCCACAGTAATTAATTTTCTATCAGACGATTTCCACGTGAAAAATAAAAATGAAATAAAAAGTTTCACCAGTTGAAAAAAAGATTAATATGAAATAAAATTGATTGACGTCATAGTAGTAATAAAACCGAAAATGTCTAAGATTTCTCAATAATACAAGGAGTATGAGTATGTGTATGTAAACAAAGCAGATTAATATCACGTCATTAGAGAATTAAAAAGAAAATCTGACGTCATATTGGAAGTTTAACGAATTTTTCTGATGTTTGAGAATAATATAAAGCTAGTATCAATATGAGTAATAGAGAATAGTAAATATGAGTCTGAGAAACATATTGAATCGTGATAAAAATCCGATTATGGATATATTCGCATATTTTAACATTTTAAAGATGTACAATTTGTTTAATTTTGAAATTATTTTTTTAAATACCGCATTTAGTCCGTATGACGGATATTATTATGATAGAATATAATAGCGGGCTGGTTTAGATATTCGAAAAAACGAAAAAATAGACCGGTAAATTTTTACTTTATAAAAAACATGACTTTTTTTTTTTTTTTTTTTTTTTTTTTGCTAAATGCAATTTATTTGAATTTATTAAAGAAAGGATAAAGTGTTTTGAAAGGAATATTAAACGAAACCCTTTAAGCGATCTTCGATCACACTTACCCACTTGTTAGTAGATTTGATGTGTTCAATTTCACACTCCTACCTAAAACTGTTGCAGAGATATGGTGAAATGACATAAAACTTTCGACCACCCCCATTTAACACCCTTCGGGAGAGGGAAGTTTCAAAAATCCTTTCTCCGAATTTCGTGGTCCGACTTTCATCAGGATGACGTCAGCGTTGCTCACAGGCATGTTTTTGCTTAATAATCTAAATATGTTTTGAGATGACCGTTTAGATTTAGAATGATGACTGTTAGATCTACTAGATTTGCTTCTAGGTTAATGGGGAAATATATTAACAAACTATGTTAAAAAAAAAAAAAAAAAAAACTATATACATGTACAGAGTGAAATGTCTCTCTTTCTCGGTCTGTCTCGAGGCAGATGAAAAAGACAGGCTGCAGCACTACCGTCACGCGTTCGTCTCTCTTTGGAACCCTTAAGTTATGCTCTTTTAGTGCAATTGCTTTTATGCTTTTGCTGCACCTGTGTCCCGATAAGAGCAGCACGTGACCCAAGGGATCCGAAGATAGACGAAAGCGTGAAGGAGTGCGGCAGCTTGTCTTTTTCGTCTGCCTCGGGCCTCTCTCCGTCTACCTCACACTACTCAGCTAGATTCTGTGACGCAAGTAAGCACCCATGGGAACTCTGGTGCTGCCCTCTATGAGGAGAACTGGAAGGCTCTCTCCACGCAATCAATATATATATATAGATATTAATAGTTTTTTTTAAACTTACATGATGTAATATACAGAAAGCAATTTTGCGTATCCATTGGGTAATAATGAAGATCCATCATACAGGTCACTTTCATGGCATATCTGAAAAATTAAATTGATCTTTACTGCATATAATGTATGGGTAGACACAAATACACTCATTTTTTATTTTTAATACTCTATTTTATGGACATCATTTATCTTGTATTCTTGTCTGTATTTTCAATACAGAATATTAAGAGTTATTTCAGATTTCAAATTTTTATTCAATTAATCTTTAAAAAAAATTATAAGTTTTAAGCAGACAAAGTCGAAAGTTGCAAGCAAATTTAAATTTAGTAAACATTTTAATTCCGAAATTTTATGAAGATTTATCGGTAATAATTGAAAATTAAGTAATGTTGGAAATAATTCTAAAGGTAAAATATATAAAGTTAGCAGGTTATGCTTGAAATAAATTGATTCTCTAATTTCTAGTTTGCCCCACCAGTGGCTGAGAGGTTGTGCTCTCGAAGCTGGTAGACGGTAGGTGCTGGGTTCGATCCCAATCGCGCCCGTCGGCCTAATCGTTCGGAGTTTTCGTGGTTTTCTTCGAGCCGTGGATTTATCCATGCGTAAATACGGATTAGGTTCCCTTATAAATACCCCCACGAAGGGCACTCCCCCCGGGCCTATATCCCTAGTGTAGATAATTGGCCGTCAATAATCAACCCAACCCTCAACCTAATTTCTAGATTTTGATCTTGTGAATTTACATTAAGTTCTATCAAATCAAATATACATATAATTATTTGTCTGTCTATCCATTTATTTATGAAACTATGCATACAATATGTATATTATATAATTCATATGCAATCAATGTTACTGATTCATCACTGCGGAGCTATGATCTGCCGACGATAACTTGGAGGTGAGTAGAACAAATTATTTGCTAATTAAGGTGACAATCACTATTAGCAACTAGCAGAATTTTGTTTTTGAACTAACCCATTTTCGGCCAAGCATAGAAATTTTATAAAATGTGGTATTATTTGCATAGAAATTTGCTTAAATTACATTCATTAAGACATCAAAAAAGTTTCGTGCATGAAAAATAATATTTTATTGAATTTGACGTTACCATTATTAATTTATTATTATTAATTTATTATTAAATTTAAATAAAAAATTTTAAGTTTCTTATGGCATTTGTTTTATTTTTATTTTATTTACAGAACTTGCAACTTTACTCCATTATAAAAACATATGATTAATCTCAAGTGGAATAATAATACATTTTCAAAAAGTCGAATTTGTCAATAACCGTTTCAAGTAAAACACCAGCGTATTTTGAAAATTTCTCAACAGAAAGTGATTACTTCAATTGAATTACTAATATTTTATAGATGTCTTCAGAACCCTTAAAAATAGCAGAAAAATAAAATTAGCGAAAAATATACGTCACAGTGTTAATAAAAAAATATTTATTGAAATGGTGCGTTTACGCACCTTTGGCCGAAAATGGGTTAATAATGCATTTCCTACACAATCTGTGCCTGTTAGAAACGTTATTTCGCCGTAGCATCGTAAACTCTTCTCTCTCATCGGCCAAGTTATTGCCGGTGACTATACTAGGACTAGAAGCATCAGGACATGGTAGTTAGCTTATAACATTATACAAAGCCAGAATTTTAAAGGGATTGAACTCGAGTTTCATTACTATACGCTGTAAATGTTTTTTTTTTTTTAGAAATTCGAATTTGAAAAAGATAAGATACGGGGGAAATAATCTAAGATATGAGGGTTCTAAAGTTACGGTTTCATCACGATTCCAGTGGAACTATTGGTGCTAGAAACTTAAAATATAGCACACGGGTTAAAATTTAGGGCGTATATGATTGTTAAGAAGGATTTTTAAATGTTTGGAATGTACATGGAGATAACTGATGTCAATACCTCGGAAACTATTACATCTAGAAATTTGCAAATGGACATAGCGATAATAATAATGTAGATGCGCACTAAAGAATGTTTTATAAGATTTGAATTTTAAAATGGTGACACTACCAGAAAACATGTTAAAATCACCATTGCTCTGAAGCTATTGGTCCTGGAAACATTAAATTAGACATGGGAATTAGTTTTTTTTTAACAAAAATGCTTGATAAGAACAATTTTCTTCAAAGTCAAATTTTAAATGAGTGAAATCTCTGAACTATTAAGCATAGAAGCTTCAAATTTGTCACAAACATAAATTTTAAGATATATATGCTCGCTATTTTTTACATGAATTTTGAAAGATTGATATGAGAAGAAAAATCAGTTTGGTTGATGTCCAATATTAAAGCAAACTCAGACTGTTCGGTTTACGAACAGATCAGTTAACGAACGCTTCCGCGAGAGATTTTTATGTTCGGATAACGAACACATGTTTGGTTAACAAACATCTTACAAAACTAAGCCAAGAAAAAGCAATGTTGTGATTCAGATTCGCAGCGCTGTTTTTAATTGCATCTATTGTCGTTTTAAACAACACTTTAACAGTTGTATACTTATGGCTTAATTAATTTATGAACTACCAAGGGTTCGGGCCCTACATTTTAGGACCAGCAAATCAAAATGAACAGATTTAAAAAGTCATTTTTTATATTTTGTGTCCCTTTTTAAAGAAATATTTTAAACTGGAAATTAATTATTTTAATTGAAATTTAGATCCTAAATTATTAACAGGCTCTAGGCTCCACTTGAGCTTTATCGGGCCCTGCAGTAAACACGATCTTTTAGAGAACTAATCGAGTGTTTGATAGGTCAAAGTGATAAATTGATATGATTTAATGCTGTAGTCAATGAATGTGATCCTAAAAGTTTTTACAAAAGGGAATGTCATTTATTTATTTATTCATTTTTAAGTACGTCACAACACGGACAAAGCCATCAAAATACGATCTGTTCATATTAAATATGGGGAAATTTAGGGAGAATTTATATTAATTTGTATATACTATTTGGCTTTTAAGAACGAATTAATCGAATTCCCGTGCAAATCTATACTAAATCTATGATCGGTTAACAAACAATTCGGTTAGCGAACATTGTTTTGGAACGGATTAAGTTAGTTAACCGATCACCCATTGTAATTGCAGTAATGAACGAAATTACTGGTATCTAGATAAATGAGTGTTTACTATTTTGCCTTTTGCCGTACACAAACGAGGGGTAAATGTACTCAGTTAAAGCAGTATTTTTCAACGAACTTTTAGGTAGCTTCCATTGCAAAAAGTAGAAAGCTACCTATTGCAGAAAACGCGTCCGGAGGAAAGCAATTCCGAAAAAATTCGTTATATTTTCAACCATCATGACTCCCAGAGCCCAAAATCAAACTCTTTTCAAATGCATATGATTTCTGTCATGCGATAATACTCGTATCTATGAATTGATTCGGATGTAACTAAGCATGTGTGCAGGACTTACCAAGGTCTCGACCGAGTTCGTTGGTCAGCTTCATCCACCATTTTGTTGTGACAATCACTATTATGACATATAAATGACACTTAAAGATTCAAAAATATGTCCAAAAATATTTAAAATCCTAAAAGTTTTCCCTTCAGAGTTTGGTCTTGATACAAGGATCCTGAATCATTTTTTGTTCCGCCCCTATTTTAAAAAATGGCTGAGATATAGCAGTTTGAAATTCTAGAGTATCTGGCATTGAAGACAACAGATTAAAAAAAGTCCTTCCGGCCTGTACCGGGAGGAAAAGGTAGCTTTCCCATATCTTCGTTTTAAAATTTTAGCTAATATTACACGAAAACAGCAAGTTAAAATGCAAATAAAACGTTTACAAAAGATTCGTTAATACTGAATTTGAATAAGAAATTCGCCAAATTATTGAACAATAGCCAAATTGGCTTCATTTATGAAGACTTATTTTGGTCGCCAAATTTGGCGATATTTCGCCAAATGTCGCCAATTTCGGCGAGAATTTGGCGCTAACGGATATGAATATATAGTTTCATGCGTATGATTGGGAAAATTATTACAACAATGAAAGAAAATAATTTGGGAGTAATCGCGTTAATGTGCTGTTTTGTTTCAAAATGTCAGCCACACTAGAATTTCAAACTGCTCTATCTCAGCCATTTTTTAAGATAGTGGTAAAACAAAAAATGCTCTGGAATCCTTATATCATGGCCTAACACTTAATTAAAAAATAAATTTGAATTTTTAACTTTTTTGTACGTTTATTTTATTTTTAAATTTTTAAATGGCCGCCATCTTGAAACAAAATGGCGGACCAACCTGGCCAACGAACTCGGTCGAGACATTGGTGAGCTTAATACACACAATTAGTTTCATCAAAATTGATTTATAAATACGAGCGTTATCGTATGACATAGGTCAGATATATATATGTATATATGGATATATATATATATATATATATATTATATATATATATATATATATATATATATATATATATATATATATATATATATATATAATCAACATTTGAACGGAGGGTGGTTTTGGGGTCTGGGGGTCATGATCGGTGAAAATATATCGAAATTTTCCGGAACTGCTTTCCTCCGAACGGCTGCAATAGGTAGCTTTATACTTTTTTGTATTGAAAGCTACCTAAAATAACAGATTCCTCCGTAAACGGGTTTAATTTATGAGTTTTAGTTAATGGTTTCACACAAATCTTTTTTCATTGTTGTAACCATTATTCCAATTCTCATACGCTTAGAACTACATAGTTCATATTCGCCAACACATCCTTGGCGAAATATCACCAAATTTGGCCACAAAAATAGGTCGCCATAAATGAAGCCAGCTTGGCGATAGCTGACAAAATTTTCAGAAAATCCCATTCAAATTCAATATTGACGAACTTTGTGAATCTTCTATAATCAGGTCCCACGAATTTTAGCTCCGCTTGTTTGAATAAAATTAGTTGAATTCTTAAAAACAAGGAATAGGGAAGCCACTTGTTTTCTCGGTACAAACCGGAAGGACTTTTTTAGGGTAATTCTCTCTAAATTTTTAAAATAAAGCGCTTGTTTATCTATCTGTAAACAGAGTAGCGTTGTGATAGAAAGATCCGCGTCTACGAAATTCGCACAAAGGCATTTTCAAGATAAGGAGGGAAATTAAAAAAAAGTCTATCTTTTAAAAACTAGGAAGGTTTTAAAGCTATTAGTGCTATTAATAAAAAATAGATGTATTTAAATGTTTAAAGGAATTATTGATGTTTATCGTGATATTTATGAGGTTGGTATACAAACGTTATGCGAATATCTATGGTGCTAAAATCGCTGATATGGAGACTTTTTTATTTCGAATTTTTAATTAACTTTCCACTGATGGTATTATTTAGTCTACGTTAATAGCATTTATTGGTCTTCATTGAAGAGCTTGCCAACGCTTGCCAACCGCTATAAGATGTCATATATGAATATTTTTTGTTACTGATAAAAGAAAATATTAATCATGGGTAACTATAATAATTGTGGTGGCTGGAAAGGTATGACAACAAATTTGAAGTTACTGGATTAAGAAATATTAATGCTTTTGTTAGAAAGTTTTAACTTAATGGTTTAGTTAGAAATCTCTCGCATAGGTTTATTTCAATATGCACGAGATTGAAAAAAATTGTCTTATTTTCGATGGAAGTTCTAATGTCTAATTTTTATGATACTGCACACACATATATGCATGCATATAGGCTAATAAACACACAACTCTTCTTAGTGAACTATAATCGGATTAAAAAACCCAAAGAAACTTCGCACAAATCCGGGTAAAATGAAATACTGGTTAAACTATGTTTATACCATATCTAATCACAAGCATACCTTGTATAACGATGTAAATAACCATGTGACTGAACTCGTACGACAATGTTTGGAACAGACAAGGGATAAATCCATCCTCCTTTCGAATTTTCAAATATTGTATCTGGTAACCATAAACTCGGTACCCATTCCATTGGTATTCGAAATCGCTTGTATTTTTCAAGGAACGTTCTATTTAGTCTGTCATCCTTCCAGTACTCATTCACGTAAAATTGCAACGAGTACTCCTGTAAAAATAAAAGGTTGTTCAAAGATGGTGTTTATGATATAGAAATACAAATTTTAAATAGGGTTCCAATTTTAATTGTTAGAGTAAGTTGAAAAATAGTCATTATATCTGGACAGAGTCAGAATATTTTAGTTTACAGACCAAACTGCTACATTAGGATAAGATTTGCTAGAGATTGATTTTTTTTCATTGGTTGTTATGAAAATCTATCGACTCCTTTAAAAAAATTAGGGATGCCTTTTACACCATAGGGCTACTTTATTTTACACCTTAAGACTATATTTTTAAATTCTTTTCAATTTGGATCTACCACTACGTTTCTAAAAATCTCTAAACATCGATGATTAAACATTCGGTATATTTCTGCAGAATTGTTTAATTTAGAGTTATACTTTACAGAAAATCAAATATATCTTTTTAAATCACCAGAAAAAAGTATCAATATAAACATTATAGGTGAGACTTTCTAAATTGTAGTGGTTCAATTCAGATAGAATTTGCAGTTTTGCAACTTCAGGTTCAGATATCCATTATGATATTGAGAAAATATTGAAAAATATTAACAATTAGTCTCAACTGTTGAATAGAATTTAAATTTTGAAATGGAAAGCGCGTACACTCAGGACATTGTATGACATTTCGTTTAGCAAAATTTGGCAAATAATACGATAAATAAAACAAAAATGTTGACAACGGTGAAAGAAGTTGAAAAATATACATTGACAAAGTCTTGACAATTTTCCCTAAAGTTTTAAAGCTCTCTAGATATATCTACAAAACGAGAAGGTAAATGATTATTGTAAACACTTGATGAAAGGAGAATCCAATAGGGACACAATGGCAGCAACCAAATTGACAGAAACCAAATTGGTAGTGTCGACAAGTAAAAGTGGACACCAATTTTATATATCGTACTATTCTATACTGTATTGTATAAAGTTTTACAAATTAGTCATTATTGTGAGAAATACATAAAATAAAAGATATGCAAGCTCATTGTGCCCATATTTTAACCAACCCTGTAAAACATCAGTTAGCGGTTTTAATTTTTTAATTACTATTACCTTAGCCAGTATGTATTAATTATACATGAAACGTTGTGTACATGGAACTCTACTGAACAATGTATGAGAATTTTTCTATAGTACATACTGAAAAAAATGCGAAATTTTTTTTTAAAGAGCTGTTCGGAGAAGGAATGGGAAATATACGCAGTAAACTGAGCAGCAAATTGCAATAAATATATAAAAGATAAAACTGGTATTCTGGGCTCTCTAGAGCTCTTATATGCGGGCGCAAAGAGGGCTGGGATAACCCACGGAGACGTCTAGGTACCTGCTTCGGCCATGTAAGGGATGGCGCCGCAAAACGTAGCTATGCAGCATTACCCACTGTACTCCAAATCCTTTGGAGGTCTGGCCGCTCCTACAGTAAAATCTTGGACAAAAGGATGCTATCATGCTTGATTCGGGTGACATCTTCAGTTTCCTCCACGAGTCCCGAGTAAACCGGACACCCACAAGAGTGCCGGGTCCCAGGCCAAACTTCAAGATCCTCCGGATATGTTTGTTTTACCAAAGTCTCAGAGCCGGGAAGTCCTGACCCTGTAACCTAAGCAGGGACGTGTCTATGCGTCCAGGGAGAGAGCTTCCTCATTCTCCCGTGCCTGCGAGAGGAACCTAAGTTTCCACTACAGCTGACGAGCTAGTGGTTTCCTTTGTAGGATTTCCATGATCGAAGGCGTTGCTACAATAAGTGCGGGTGAGAGAAACCTGATTTAAGGCTTACGGCACAGCTCCTCTTTGGGTGTCTGGTTTCGGAAGTTTTTGAGGGACTCTGGCTCGTCCCCAAGTCTGAAGTGGTGTTGTCCGTAGAGGGCTCCACCGCAAATAGCAGCGACCTGTGTCGTCAATCACTTGGGAAAGATGGGGTGATTCGCAGGTGGTGGCGTCCCCAACTACCATAGAGCTCACAAAACTCTCCTGGTCGAGTGCCTTATAGGTTCTCGAGAACCTGGGAACAGCGGTTGTCCCGTCTTCGGCGGTGATAGCTTTACCAAAGTCTCATAACATGGAATCCTATAAGAGGAAGCCACTTTTCCTTGATAACACTTGGAAGATGTTATTATTTATTGCTCTGAAAGACTTGATGAAATATTTCTGCAAGAAAAATATAAGAAAAAAGTAAAAAATAATATTTGGGCGTAAGTTTGGGTAGATGCGCATTTGTTAATTAAACTGCTGTTGTGGATTGAGCTACCTAATTGTCTAGCTGAGACGATTAGAGACCAAAAACCTTAAAATAAGATGATCGTTTTCAGAGAAGCAGGCAGAGATTTTGATGACTTCCTTTCATAATACAGAATGTTATTTTTAATCTTGGTCAACTTAAGCTTATTAAGCTCCTTTAATTACAGGAATATTCTAATCAGAATTTTATTTATGGAATAACATTTACTACTTACTTATAATAATAACTTTTCCTCTTCACTACCGAATTCTTGTCAATTCACGATAATAATACACATAGTTGTTAACTCAGATCAATTCCACACAGTATTTTATGTATGTTAGGTATCGTACATAGCTTGAGTCACATGTTCTCCGCCAAGCTCCTCCTCAACGGTAATTTTTAGTCATTTGGCGTAGTGCTTGTATAACAGATTTCTTATATTTTATAAAATCATATCTGAAACAAAATAAATCTGAGAAAGGAATTTTTCCTTACCATTCTTTCTTCAATTATCTCATCTATATCCATAATGTTCAGGTTTATATACACATCTACTGGCTGTTCCTCTGAAAACGGTAAAATACAGCGAATTATTTCTTGAACATGATCTATTTATGAATTTAATTTCATTATTATTTATTTATTTATTTATATTTGCTTCAGTTGAATCTCGAATTCTCGCCTTAATAAAAGCTGCTTTAAACAAATGCTTGAAGATAAAAAAAATTCCACAATTTTTGAGGTTTTAATTAAAAAAGTCCTTCCGTCATGTCTAAAATTCAACACATTGTATGTATGTTAAAGTAAACAGTGGTGTGTTCCGTTTCCTATTATAACCATCTCGAATTTGACACACTACACTATTTACTCTGAGCCTGAGCCCGAAATGGTGAAAAAGGCTTAAAGGCAAAAATCGTCTGTCATCTTGAACATTGAGATAATTATCAGATTAATGTAATAAATAAATAAATAAATAAATAAAAATAATTCTATCGTAGCTTTTTTCAGTTTTACTTTCACTCAAAAAGGTAAAACAAAAACACATTTGATCTCCTTGCATTTAAATAAAGATTTTATTGTCCTCTATTTACAAGAAACGAATTTAAAAAAGAAACCCAGTTTTACAAGTAATTACTTCTTATAGATGGCGATTAAAACTTTTTACAAAGGCGCTTAAAGTTGAAATGGTTTAGCGAGAAAAATACAATTTTCTAAGCATTTATTTCGATTCATAAACTGGAAATATTTTGAATAAATTCGTCCAAATGGCGTAATTTATGTAAACGCTTTTATGGATAAGAAAGGGAGAAAAAAAATTAATACGGATTATTATTTATTGATGTCGTTTTGTAAATGAAATTGATAAGAATGAACATATTTACTTTGAGCAGATGGCGAAAACAATATCGAAATTAAATTAAATTTTCAATAAAATTTGGAGAAATAAAAACTTACTAAGGGGGCTCAGCCCTCTGCTCGTATATTATATTAAAAATAACACCATATATTAGTATTTTAATGATATTAGCTATGATAATTAAATTTATGCGTTAACAGCTGAAAAGTTTTTAGAGTAAAAACACTTAATCGATTATGCTAGATACATACAATTTGTCGTCTACATGGGAAATTATTTTTTGTAGTATCCCGCTGTAATTTATCCTTTGAAAATATTAAATGACTGTGAATAAACTTCGTAAGATATATTAGATGTAAGAACCTTAATCGAAAAAAAAAAAAACATTTCGCACCAAGTGTTGCGTATACGTAACTTATATTCCTTGATTAGTTCTATCAGTAATTTTTAATAGAAAAATGTCCCTTATTTAATCACAAAATTTCTGAGATTAAGTTAGGCAAAAATTCTATTCATAATTACTGATAATAAAATATTGAAAATTCGGCAAAGAACGCTCGTTGTGAAGGGGTTTAAGTTATAACAATATATTTTCGAATACGTTATAGATCTTGCAATATTAAATAAAATATCACTACCGAAAAATTACACAAAACCTAAACAATATAACTGCATGCATGATACTATTTTCAGTTAGAGAAAGAAAGTACTCAGTGATAAAAAAACGCATTCCTACAACCAGTAAATCATGAATCACTCAATTCATGAAAATACAAAATTAAACTAAAGTTTATATATTTTTTTCTAGATTTCCTACTGTAATTCTGTAGTCAATATTTGATGACTAAAGGACAAACTTTATGGCTATTTACGATTAAAGCTTATGCCAGTAATTTTTTTTCAAGCAAATCTGCAATTCTCACTAAGAACAATCTTTTTGTAAGTAATTAGAATAGCATAATATACAATAGCAAGGTAGATTGTCTATAAAGATATTGGTCAAGGAATGATGACATTTACTTTCCGCTCAAATTCAAATTAGCTCTTTTTTTTTACACATTCCTGAATTCATTTTTGTTCGTAAATGAATGAGATTGGCTGATGCTCTTATTCAGAAACTATGAAATCAAATATTTTTTACAATTTTTCGATATTAGGATCCTTTAGAAAAGGCTGCCAAAGTTAATGTTTTGAATTGAATTTCTGGCGGAGGCAACATGATAAAGTTCATTATCGCTTATAATAACTCAAGATGTAATTAATTTATCGAAAATTGAAAAAAAAAATATTTTCGATTCCAAATCACTTTATTAGTCACGCTTGTAAGTGTCATGTTTTTACGATTAAAAATGAGTCAGTAAATGAGTGAGAAAGTTTCTCAGGAATTTTTTTGGTACTTTTCGGTTAGCCGGGCGCCAGTGATATATGTACATATATAAATATATATGAATATACATATATATATATATACATATATTTATATGTATATATGTATATGTAGATATATGTGTATATATATATATGTGTGTATATACATGTGTATATAGCACTGGCGCCGGCTAACCGAAAAGAACCATTTTTTTTAAAACTTTTTATTTTTTATTTATTTATTTATTTATGTATGTATTTATTTTTGAGAGCAAAATAGAAAACTGCTCAAGACAGGAAAAGATGAAATCACTCAAGCTTAAAAAAAAAAGTAAAATAAATAAATAAATAAATAAATAAATAAAAAGCGAAACGTGTTTCTTAAAATATTGTACTACTATAATAGTATTCTTATAAAATTAATTTGTTTCTTCATTTTTATGGACGTGCTGTATAGTATATTAAATAACGATTAAAAAAAGCAAAAAAAAAAACACTTACCTTCTTCAAGAGGTGTATGGAACTTGTTATAGCCAGAAGGAATCAGTAAATTTGATGTAAAACTTTCATCGTAATTACTGAAATAGAATATACATGAAATACGAAATGGGTTTAGAGAGCGTTCCAATCAAAGGCACAATATTTTTTGTAAAGCGAAAATTCTCTCTTGGAGCTCATGAAAATTACAAAACTAAATAAATAAATAACATTATAATCAACCACAGCCCAATTATTTAATTTCAAAATTGTTTTTCAACACATTGTACTTGTAGTAGCAAAACAATATTGGACCAAAAGTGTTTGTGTTAAATATTTATTGACCAATGTTGGCAATATTTTCGTAGCATTGAGGTTTTTACATTTTGCTAATATTGTTGAAAACCAATGTTGGCCAAAACCAAAACCAAATTGGAAAAATGGACCAATGACAACATTGGCCTTGGGTCTTGCCAATATTGCATAAATATATGAGAAATATTTGAGATATAAAGGAAATATTTTTCCATTTCATTGTCAATATTTCCAATGTAAAGCTAATATTTTTGTAAAATTGGAATATACCAAATACTGCCAATGTAAAGTCAACATTTAATCAATATTGACATTTTACTGGTAATATTTCTATTGAATGGAATATAGTCACAATACTGAGCCACACTATAACCAATATAATTAATATTGGTTTGCTACTTGCATAATTTTCCCTTAAAATTTGAAGAACAGAATTTTATAAAACTTTATGTGATTCATTTTTATATTTAAAGTCAAAGCCATAAAAATAATAAAAATCATCGTCTATTTTAAGTAAGTACACTGATATAAAAATTGTCTTTTTAAACTTTGGTGAAGAAGTTTTATTTAATGTGGCATGTCAGATTTCTCTTTATGTCACCAGTGTTGCGAAAATTAAATAAAATGCTTTTAAAGTAGCCCCTCTTCCCTCTTTATTAAAATTTCAAAACACATGTTCTAAATTATCTAGTTTCTTCTTTAAAGTATATTAAATAATCTTTTTGTAGCATTTTAAAATATTTTCTTATTTCAGAAAATAAAAGTTAAACCAGAGGGCCCCGTGCGAGGATTTCGCACTGAAATCTAATATTTTTAGGTACTTCTCAACTATACCGTTGACCACTTTTCATAACAAAAAACTATCTCCAAACTGTAAGATTAAACGCCAAATATACAGTCCCATTTACTTGATGTCAGAAGCATTATATGTGTTTGTTACGTCATCAAGTGGTTTTTAATTCGACATTTGCGTGTATTTTTCATTATGTTTTACTGATTTATTAGTTATTTCATTAATTAAAATAACAATTGTATCCTTAAATTCTTATATTTTATTTATTTATTTTGATATTCTAATGGCAATTTCTCCCGTTTATTTGGCGATAGTTTTTTGTTATGAAAAGTAGTCGACGGGATAATAGAGAAGTACCATTTTTTATCAATATATACTATTTATTAGATGCAGGTTTAAACTTCTAAAGAAAAAGTAAGGATAAAAATATCTGCAAACAACATTTAGTTTTTAGTCAAGCCAGAATATCATATCATTTATTCCATCAAAGTTAGGGTAAACACTGATCCAAGATTGCAAAAGGCACGCGCGAGAAAAAAAAATTAGCAATCGCATTTTAACTGCATTAGAGGATGACGTCATCCGCTTCGGGAAAAACATGGGACATAGAAATATAAATCTAAACATTTCAATTTCAATTTCGCTTTTTAATCATAAATATAAAATAAACCCGTGCGGTGTTTTTTATAATAATTGCTGAGCATCCTATAATGTGGTATTTTATTTTTATGGCAACAAAAATTTGAGGACATCCTTTCATTTCTTTTATGAAAACAATGCCGATTTAATTTTTAATTTTCAGCAAATTTTAATCAAAAACATGTTTTAACGAAATGTTAAGTGTGCTATGTCAGAAGCCTGTTCAAAATCCTTTCATATGGTATCTCATTCGTCGTTCAGCGTTTCGTATTTTCTTAGATAAAGGGATGTTGACAGGAGAAATAATATACATGATTTTAGATTAGCTTATTTTTTTTATAAAAATGTTTTGGGAATAATCTACTGTTCGTATTTTGCGTAAGCAATTCCTTAGAATTGCACAGTTTTCGGCAATTTTTTTACTGAAGAAGAGCCATTAAAATAATTGATAATGTTAATTGATCTATATCTATAACAATGGTACACAATTTTTTTTTCTTGGCTATGCTCCCATCAACGTATCTCTACAATCCTGATTCTCCCCCTCCTTAAAAATGCAGCAATAGTAGCGAAATCACATGAAAAGCACATGATATTGATGTATCTATTTCTAAGGAAATACTGAAGTGATTTCATTTGTTATTATTTTAAGTTTTTCGTACTATAATTCGCTATATTTCGATCGTTTTATTTTTCTGGAAAATAATTTTTTTAGTAACGAAAAAAAAAATCCTAGATTTTTTATTTGCAAAATCGCGTAACTATTAGAATTTTTATTTTTTATTGCTTATCATCCGATCAATTTACAGTTTTATTACTGCAAACTATTAAAAAAACCCTATTGAAATCACTTTATTAGTTCCTGCAAAAAAGGTAGTTCAATAAAAGCTGCTTTTCACAAAACTTCAGAAATGTTCTTACCTGCTTAACATATAATTCATATTTCTTAAAAAGCGAACTCTTATTCGAATGGTTGATTTCTGTTTTAATCCGTCCACTAAGTGAAATTTCCCGATTCATTATATAGTTTAATTTAAAGTGGTTATTTTGAATATAACAATAAATAATTATTTATAAACTGTCCAATTAGACGTTTTGCAAAAGTATAGTGATTGGACTCTTGTTATTCTATTTTACAATATATTAAAAAAAAAAAAAAAAAGATTGAAAAGCAATCTCTGTCCTCATGCAATTCTTTAATCAATTAACTTTTTTTCTAATACTCCTTGTGCTTGGAGAAATAGGGGGGGGGGAGGGCTAAAACATGCATTTTACGGAGAAAACTTTTAGCTTTCACTATAAATATAATTTGTAGCATAGTGTCTAGCTACTGTTTTATAAGAATACTGTACTGGTAGAGTGAGTTTTCGGATTTTGTGTGCGATCATTGTGTCCTGATTCTAACATTTGTGCGTGAATAAGACAAGACCTATTTTGTCATTTCTTTAAGTTTCGTAAATATATATGAATCTCCGGAAATCTGTTTGTCACGGTTATTTTTTCAATGATATGTTAATTAACTAGATATGGTTGTGTAGTTGCTATCTATAGTGCGTTAAGTGATAGAATCGATGATTTGGAACGTATCCTGCCTTAAAGGTTTTTAGTTCGTTCACGACATTGAGTCACATGTTAATTTCAAGAGGAGTTTTCAACTAGTAGTTTTGGATAGACTCTACGTCTGCGAGTCTACGGCTGTGAGTTTTCGCTAGCTTGGTAAGAAGTTAAGCCTCGTATTACGAACAAGAGTCACTGGAATATACGGGGTTTCATTTTTATAGTAACATTGCCTGTTGAAGTGATTTCTTAGATTCTGCCGAAAGAACGGTGAGGTCATTTCGAGCCGAGTTAAGTGAGTTGGGTTTAATAAGTTTTTTTGGGAAAAGATTTACCACTCTCAGTATTTAGCAACATTGAGCGTATTTTTGATCGTCTGTGTTTAAATCTACCCGCTCCACTGATAATTTCCCTATTTATCTTTATAAATAATCTGTTGTGTTTTTGTTAAATCTGTGTCATGACCTCCTTTCAAGTGAACAGCTCGGATCGTCACGAGTGCCGTTTAAACTTATTTCGAATCGAGGCAGTTAGACATTGTGCCCAGAGCTTATTTTAGTGGTTACAGAAGATATAAATGACTTTATCTTACAACCCAAAGAGTATGTTTTATATAACAGTATTCCTGACAAAAATAAGTGTTTATTATTAAAGTGATCAATAAAAGGATGCTCATTGAAAGTCCGGGGGAGGAGGGTGCTCTCCTGTGACTTGAAAAAATTCGTAATTTTTTTTTAAATGACCGAACTATGAGCTATGAGCAAACAGTTATTGAGTTAAAGAAGGCATTTCCAGTTGTCCTGGATAACAGTAGTTTACGAAGGTAATTTTTTTGTAATCAGCAGAATGTGTTTAAAAAAGTTTCGAAATTTTTCTGGCATAAATTGAATTTAAACTACTTTTGAGGAACTTGTGGACATTTTGTTACCATTATTTCATGTGGTGATAGAGGATTATACCGAGATGCGTTCACCTAAAAATTCTGCCGAACTTTATGAGTTATTGCTGAAATACGAAAATAGACATGGCACTGATCGTGGTGGAGTATCGGCCAGCCCAGGACCTGGAGAGACTGGCAGTAATGAGTTTAATTCTCTTCCTTCATGTGGGTTTAAAAATGAGGGTAATAAAAATGGTTTTGAAGGAGAGAATAGTGAGTTTGGAAGTGGTAATCAAATTGGTTATAGGAATAGTGAAAGAAATTTTCAAAATGGTCGTACTATTGGTGATTATTATAGGGGTGATGGTGATAATTTTGGAAGTAATAGAAGAAGTTCTGGAAATGATCGAATGGGCGAGGATAAAAATAGACATCCCCTTTTTCTCGTTTAAGACAGCTGAGTGTAGTTGAAGGTAATGATGGTGGATCTCAGGTATGGAGATAATTTGGCAGGAATTCTGTACAGTTAAACTGGTAAGTGGTTGTAGCTCAGAAGGCACACAGTTGCAGAATAAACAGCAAAAGCCTTCTGTAGTTTTAAATACTGTTACTGTGAATCCAGTTGAACTTCCTGAATTGTCAATAGTACTGGATGGGATTGTAGGGAAAAAAGGTTATTCGATACGAGGGCTGAGCGTTGTTTTATTTCTTATCTAGTTGATAAATATTTTAGGTGTAAAAAAATTAAATATTCAAACTTTATGGTTCAGTGTGCTCAAATTTCCATATGTTTGAATAGAGGGGTAATAGATTTATATGTTCAAATTAGTTCGGTGAAATACTGTAGGGCAATTTAAAATGATTAAGGAGTTAAGTGCACATTGTATAGTTGGTGTCGATTATATGAGGAAACGGGTATAAGTCTGAACTTTTTGAGAAAACTTTGTTTGTTAATCGGGAGGCGAGTATTCGAAGAATGGAGTCATCACCCACTTCTGTTGATTTTGAGGAGACTGGTCTTAGCGAGGGTGAGAAAAGGAAGTTTAAGGCATTTGTGAAGGAGTTTAGTGAACATTTTTCAAATAAGCCGAAGATGAATCGAGTCGCTTGGCATGAGAATAACACGTGTAATACCACGACTGTGGCTAGAAAACCGTATAGGTATAACCCGGTTAAGCAGAGTATCATAGATTATCATATACACAAAATGTTAGAAGATTATATTATAATGTCGTTTGAACCCTTTTATGTCACCAGTGGTGTTGTGTCGGAAGAATAACGAGACAAATTCTGATGATTCTGGTGCATGGAGATTTGCAATTGATTACCGTAAGTTAAATTGTATTACCCAGTATCCCAATTTACAGTATCTGTGATCTATGAAGTTTTGGCAAATGTACCACACAAATAAATGTGGGGGAGGAGATATTAAATATTAATTTATGTCCACTCTATATTGGATGTCGGGGTATTTTCAAATTCCAATGAAACCAGATAATACAGCTAAAACAGATTTTATTACTAAGAATGGCAGTTCAGCCTTTAATCAAATGAGTTTTGGTTTATCTGGGGCACCATCTACGTTAAAAAAGGCCATTAATAAAATCCTGAGACCTCTGTTACACAAGGGAATTTTGATCTGTCAAAACATATTATCGTCATGGTGGCTACTTTTGAAGAGCATTTAAAGTTTATGAGGTAAATCTTTATCCTATTAAGTAATGCTGGTTTAACAATAAAAATGGAGATATGTAAATTTTTAAGACGAAAAATAAAGTATTCGGATATTAAAATTACCCATGAAGGAATCAAAACTGATTCAGCGAAAACCGAAACTATTGATTCCATGTCCCCTCCAGAAAAAAAAAATTGTAAGTAAATTACAACTTTCTTAAGCATGATTGCACAGTTTTCAAAATTTATTACTCACTTTTCTGAGTTGTGCGAATTTTGTATGCTCTGGAGAGGAAAAGAGTAAAGTTTATGTGGCTAATGGAAGCTCGGAACAATTTTGAATTTATAAAGAAAGCTTTAATTTTCCCCCTCACCTTGGCCCATCCAAATTATTCACTGCAATTTGAGGTTTACTGTGATGCTAGTTCTATTGGGGTTGGTGCAGTGTTTGCCCAGGAAGGTAAGCCTATGCGTCTTGATTTTTTAATTTGGCTGAATGAAATTATTCGAATACGGAAACAGAGTGTTTTGTAGTTATTTGAGCGTTAGATAAATTTTGTTCATATTGTAAGGAAATGCCGGTAAAGTTAATTACCTATCATTCAGCTTTAATTAAGTTTGCGAATGGTAAATGTTTGTCGTCGAGAAAGGTACGTTGGAGTTTAAAGTTAGCAGAGTACAATGTGGATATTGAACATAATCCCGTAATCATGCAAGGTATAGATATGTTCTTGTTATAGTAGATTATTTTAGTAAATGGGTAGAATACGTTTCCCTCAGAAAGGCTTCGCCAAAGCTTTTGTCGATAACGTCGTTTTGAAATATAGTGCACCCGTAAAATTGGTTAGCGATAATGACCCTTGTTTTGTGTCTGATATTTTGATAGTATTCGAAAAACATATTCAAAATTTGTGATTCCTGCTACTTTCCCAAAATGGGGGAGATAGCGCGCGAGTATGTTTTGAGCTGAAGTACCTGCCAAAAGTTTAAGTATAGTAATGTAAGTCCAGCTGGCAAATTAATACCAATTAGAGTAACGTACCATCTTGATTCTATGCGACTAAACTTAATTGGCCCGTATTCAATTTTTAATCATGTAAAGTATAGATATGTTCTTGTTATAGTAGATTATTTTAGTAAATGGGTAGAATACGTTTCCCTCAGAAAGGCTTCACTAAAGCTTTTGTCGATAACGTCGTTTTGAAATATGGTGCACTCGTAAAATTGGTTAGCGATAATGACCCTTGTTTTGTATCTGATATTTTGATGGCTATGTTTGCTAAGCTGGAGATATATCATGTTTTACAGTGACCTATCGAATATGGCTGAAAGAGTAAACCGCACATTAATTCAAATGATTTTTTCTTATAGTGACTTGCATCATACAAACTGGGATTGTTATTTGCAGACGTTGCTTATGCTTTTCGTATGGCTGTACACGAATCAATGGGGAAAACCCCCTGCCGAACTATTCTTGGGTAGAAAAATTATTAATCCCTTTCAACGGTTGGTCATGGTGTCGGATTAAGAGAATAAATTTCCATGTCAGGATGCGGATAGATTGGTCAGAGAGGCTCAGGTTCAGATTAGTAACGTACAGAATCGTCACTCTCTACTAAATATGAAACGGAGAAAGTTAGAAATAAGAGTTGGAGATTTTGTATTGTTCGAAAAAATTGGTTTTGCTCACGTCGCCAGAATAGAGTGGATAAGTTTGGGCCGAAATTTGTAGATCCTTTCAGGTTGTAGGAAGTGGTGAATTTGAACGGTCAGAGTGTATAAATTTAGGAATGATAATGAGTCCTCTCGAAAGTTTGGTGGTAAATCCAAACTTCCCTAATCACGTATGTCATCTACTGATTCTTCTTTTTTTTCTCAATGTTTACCTAATGACAATTTCCATCCTCCAAAAATTTTGATTCGAGGAATACGCCTGAATCTTTACCTCCAAATAATTCAATTCCAATTAGAAATAGTTATCAAAGTGGACAGTTTAGTGTAACAACTGGTTTAACGTTTAAAATGAATTACGATAGAACCACTCTGGACGGCAAATATTTTAAGAGAAACGCAGGAAGCTCCTAGTCCTTTTAGCATGTGTTGTCGAAAAGTAAAAAACTGATTGTCATTCGGGAAAGTCTGCTAAAAGTTTCCCCTCTTTCCATTATAAACCTGAGAGCAATAAACGTCCTTATAATAAAAAAAACAATGGCACTCCGGGAGTGCCGACAGAAGTGAAAACTTGAACAATTACGTGTGTATTTTTTGAATCGTCAAGAAACGTTTTATTGCGCAGGAAATACTTTTAAATGAAGTGTTTTTTTTATTCATTATTATAAACTACTACTACAAAACTTATATTACAATTTTCATTTAATGCGCTATTGTACATGAAAAATAATGCATATTATTTTACATACAAAAATTGCAATCTATTGCTTAAAACGTAAATTTACAAATAAATGAAATATAAAATTTAATTAATTGGTACTCTTTGAAATGAATACCAATGAAACTTATGAATTTTCATCCACAATTTAAACAACTCTCAATACATTCATCATTTCTTCCATGAGATCTAGTTTCATATCTTTTGTAATAACATTTATCTGCAAAATAGGGTTCCCACTTCCTATCACTCCAAAAATGACTTCTTTGCTGCCTGTCTTGTTTACGGTATTCGTGAACATTATGCTTTTTTCTATCTTCATACTGCGCGTATTGTTTGCGGTATCTATAATTTCTATCAACATCAACAAACTTTTCTTTTTTATAAAATGATTTTACTTCATTTCCGTATCGGTAACCACGTTTCTTAAAACTTTCGTGAAATATTTCATTATTTTCATTTTTTTATATTACTTCCGTCGATTTTTCTCGTGCTCGTTAAATTATAATATTTTTCGTGTTTTGTTATTTCATTTTCATCTTTTGATTTGGTCTTGCGAGTTGAGTCACTTTTATCTGTTTTCACCGCGCATGCTAAATTTATCTTGAAATTATTTTCTGAATTATTTTTATTCATAATACCAATCATTTCGCTTTCTGCACGTGAACTGTTTCCTTTTGATACTTTCGCTTCATTGTATGAATTGGCAACATATACAGAGGTGTCGGTAACAGTGTCGCGAATTCAATGTTTTTTTCCCATCTCAAAAAATGCCAACGCGCCTAAAGAAGTTTTCACTTTAAAAAAAAGGATCAACAACACTTCCACGGTACTGTCTAAACCCCAACAAAACATTTCACATATGATACACGTTTGCAGAAGAAAAGGAATATTTTAACCATTCTGAAAGTTGTTTTCCAGCACCTAAAATGAGACGCGCATTGAATAGGAAATGACCATTGCCGCCATTTAGAATATCAGATGCACCCCAAAAGAGGACTTAGAAGCTTCACTTCCTTTCTTCCAGATGCAACGAGGAGATCAAGATTCCATCATGGCACCAGAGTTGAATCCAGTCGTCGACAATCCGTAGATGAGCTCAGACATGGACGTTGCTAGGCTTCAAGAAAAGAAATCGACGATAGCTTACTCATAAAGTTCTGATGATGAGGAGTTCTTTGTCCAAGATTTCTGGGACAAGAAACGTAATACGTCGGCGAGCATGAAACCAGCTAGTTCCCAGGCTTCTCTTTAACTAGGTGAACATGTTCTTTTATTATATACGAGGGACGTTCCGAAAGTAAGTTTCGTCATTGTAAGAGAATATGGTACATCAGGTGAAACAAACAATCGCCATAAGAATCCACACCCGTTGCTGGTTCAACGACGTGACGGAAGGAGCGTCAGTGTAGGCAGAATGACGCATGCGCAGAGCGCCGAAGAAGAGAGAGTATCAGCAGACCGACGTGCCCGAGATTATTCGAATAAAAATTTCACCTAATTTCACATTCGACAAATTTCACATTCGACGAAAGAGACCATGACTCTTCAGTGAAAGTGTTGTGATTTTGGACGACAACGCAAAACCACACACAGCAAGGATCACACAAGATCAGATTCGGCGCTTCGGATGGGAGAGATTGGATCACCCGGCCTACAACCCCGATCTTGCCCCATCGGACTTTTATCTGTTCCCTGCATTGAAATCCGCACTCTAGGGACGTCACTTCCAAAACAATGTTGAGGTGGAGCAGGCTGTTTGACAATTCCTTGCATCGCAGGGCACCGAATTTTACCAGAGTGGTTTCTTCAAACTGATTGCACGCTACGACAAATGTCTCATTGTCGGTGGAGACTATGTTGAAAAATAGTGCAAGGTGTATAGTTCATGATGCCATGGTGTTTTTTAGCAATAATGTTTCCGTGTGAAAAAAAAAATGACGAAACTTACTTTCGGAACGTCCCTCGTATAAGTAAATTTTTCAATGTGAAGGAAGAACGAGCAGTTGGACTGTAATCGTTTGGAACTTTATTTGAACTGTTAAACTGTTTCACTGAATGCATTTATTAAAGAAAACAAAAGCTTTTGGAAATTTTAGAAATGATGCTATTTTACATCTGTTTTGTCTGATTTGTTTTATGTTTTCTGGAAAATTGTTTGATGAATGGTATAAAGAAGTGAAATTGTATTTGGAAACTGCATTATATGTGTATGTTTAAAATTTATTTTTTAAGCGTATGTTTAAAATCTTGTTTTAATGTATTTGTTTGATGTTAATCGAGCAAGTAGCGGAAATTTGAACTTTCAATTTTGTGAAGCTTAAATGAAGTTTTTCAGGTGAATACCACTGGGATTTTTGAAAACTGCATTATATGTGTATGTTTAAAATCTTGTTTTAATATATTTATTTGATGTTAATCAAGCAAGTAGCGGAAATTTGAACTTTCAATTTTGTGAAGTTCCCAGTGAAGTGAATACCACTGGGGTTTTTGTAAGCTATGTCTGCAAGGGAGTGCATTTATGTATTAACAAGGTTTATTTCAGAAGAAGCGACCCTGTTATTACTCTTATTATGTTTTCTGTGTTTCAGTTTAATACAGAAGAAAAGTTATTTAATCTCTGATATCGCTTGTATTGTTAAAATCGTAATATTACATTTATTCCTAGATGTTGATTTACGCAGAAAAAATTGCTGCCAGTCTGTCCTATGCATACATAAGTGGAGCTTCATTCCTCTTTTAAGCAGAAGTAACTTGTGAAATTTTGGGTTTGATTTTGTACGTAAAATGGAAAACCGGAACGTAAAATTTTTATAAAGAGTGAGATTTTTTTTTTTTTTTTAGATTGTAACTTTGAGGTAAATTTGTCTTGTTTTGCTTTATGAAAGTTATTTTTGAAGTTACTTAGAGTTTTGTGGCGTTAGATTTTCGCACCCGTAGCGCGTGATGAAGTAAATTCTGCGTATATATATTTTCTCAGTGGAGTGAAATCCTAAAGTGGAAGAATTTACGAGTTGTAATTAGCAAATAAGTTCATTTTAAGCTAGATGGAGCTCATCAAAACTTGACGGAAAAAGTTACTATAACAATATCAGTAAAATAAGCTTCTTTATTATTTAAGAAAGGGTGCGTAAACAGTCTTTCAAATATTTTATTTAAAAAGTTTTTTACCCTAGTAAAATACAGTACTATTTCCAATGCAAACTCCAAGCAAACAAACCGTAAACAACTGTGTAATCCAAATCAGCTCAACATTACTACCATATTTATTACTCATGGCAAGAAAGAAAATTTCATGTACCTATGAAGTATTATCATACAAATAGTATATTCCTACGTCCATATCATATTCAGTAAATAATAGAAAATAAAGCACACATCTCCCCCCCCCTGTGATAATGCAACCGAATGAGCTCCTATGCGAATGTGCATTGCATCTTCCCAAAGGCACCGTCGAAATCCGACGTTAAAAAGTTTTAAAATGCCCTCTTTAATCATTGTTTGTCTCCATATCTTCTAAAACACATCCATTGTTTTAAGCTAATCATTTCTTATGTAAAGATGGAGAAATTTTTTTTACAATAATAATCTGCAGATGAGGGAGATTTTTAATGTTTTCAAGTTTAATTTATTTGTATGGTTTCTTTTGTTCCTTTACATAATCAGGATGAATATCCCTTTTCCATCACAGTCGGGTATTTTTTACCTCTTATACGGTTAAATACCCAATGGATCTTTAAAAAAATAATAAAATAGAAATTCACAGTGAAAGAAATATGACTTTGCCGCTAATAAGGAACTGTTAAATAAACTTATAATAAACCTGCTAAAATAATTCCTATAAAATATTAGCCTTACATTGCTTATTCTAACTTCGTTTCCCGGTGATTCTAATAAGAATTGGCACACAAACACCACTTGGCATATTTCGATAAATAATTTTGAATAAAAATGGTCACTTGGCATATGAAAATTGAAGTGGTCAGCCAGTAACTATTTTGGACAGTCACATGAGTTGCACTATTATAATATAAATAAACACCTGTAAAACCCGTGGCTTTGCTTGCGTGATTGTTGAAATGTGCCAAGGGGTGTTTGTGTGCCTAGTTTACTAGAGGAAATTGTACTGCTACGGATAATTCAAAAATTACTATTTAAGCCACATTTTGAGTACAATGCATTCTTATCCTGCATTAGACAAACATGAGACGTGAATTAATGAGAAGAAGTAAAACTAAGTCCAAATAAATGGTAATTTAGAATGTATTTTGTAGGTTTCTTTCAGTTATCCATACTTCTAAAACAACTATATCACAGAAATTGCAAGTTTAGAACGTTTTCTGTTCCTGAACACTTTAAAATTTCTAAATTTATAAAAACTGTTCTGCGGATGCATTTACGTCTCTAAAGTAACAGCCATGTCAGATTTCAAGTTTCTATCCCTAACAAGTTCATATAAATCGTAGTTTAGAACAGGCATACTCAACTTGCGTCCCGTCAAGCTTTTATGTGCGGCCCTAGACACTTAATCATTAATCACTGTTTGTAAAATTAATTTAGATGTGCATAAAAGGTGTTTAGGACCTTTTACTGTTCTTTTATATATTTTCATGGAAAGGCAAAATCTGTCCTGCTATTTATAATTACTAATTTAAAAGTTTGTTATTACATCTTAAATGCAGTTTCCTTAGTCAAAAGTTCTTTACATGTAAGTTCTATTTGTGTTATAGTGGTTTATAAGATTTCTTAATCCCCAACACTAATCAAACACTATTCGAAATTAATTAAATTTGCACTGTATATTTCTACATAAAAAAAAAAAAAAAAAAAAAAAAAAAAAAAAACATTTTTGCATTGAGAAAAAGAATGATTTTTTAAAGAAAACCTTCTGATTTTGTTTTTCTTTTGAACATAAATTCTGCATTGTTATGTTATTACGTTTTGTACTTATAATAGCTAATAGTGCTTATTAGGCTTAAATGTTTGTCGTGGAAAAAATTGGCAGCAAAAAGTTCTACACCACTATTTCCAAAGAACAATTTTCGCGTCATCTTTCTGCATCATTTGCCGTAAAAATCTACGAAAAAGTACATTGTTTAGAAATAGTGATGTTAAAACCGTTTCGTAATACTTCTCCGCGACAAACATTCAATCCTACAGATAATATTAACTTTGTTATATTTCTTGGCTATTATGACTTTTGTTGTTTTACTATTTTAATTACACATTTTTTACATTATTATGTAAGTGTGTTGCGGCTTGCCTAACATCGCAAACATATGTTTGCGGCCCGCGAGAAAAAAAGGTTGAGTATGTCTGGTTTAGATGGTTTTTAAAACTCTTCCCTCTCATTTCACTCTTTTAAATTTCAAATTTTTTAGAAACCAATCTCTTTTACTTAAATCTTAATAAATAACCAGTATGACAATTTTCAAGTTTCTAGACCAGCAGCTTCACAAACATCGCAATTAGAAAGTTTTTTTTGCTTCTACAAACTTTTAAATTTCGAGTTTTGTAAAAACTGTTCTGTGCGAGCATTAACATTCTAAAAATAACAGACATCTCATTTTCTATCTCTAACAATTCTAAATAAACCGTAATTTAGAACGTTTTCCGCTCATTTCACAACTTTAAATTTCGAACATTTAATCAACTGTTTACACCGTGCAACTCCACCTTAAAAGTAAACGCTATACTAAATGTCAAGTTTCTAACCCGAAGAAATCCAACTAAATCGTAATTTAGAACGATTTTAGAACGTTTTTCGCTCACTTAATACTTTACTACTTCGAATTTTTTAGAAACAGATCTTAACGAGCATTTGCATCTTAAAACTAACCATCAAGCCAAATTCTAAGCTTCTATACTAACTATATCACATAAATCACAATTTTAGAACGTTTTTTGCTCCTGCCTCCTTTTAAATTTCGACTTTTTAGAAAAGTATTATTTACGTCTCTAGACTAAGAACCTTGCCAAATTTTAAGTTTTTAACCTTAGGAATTCCAAATAAAACGTAATTTAAAAGATTTTCTGCTCATTTTCTCCTTTTTAAATTTTGAATTTTTTAGAAACCATTTATATACTTACATCTTAAAAATAACCACAAAACCAGATTTCAAATTTCTAGCCCCAACGTTATCACAAAATATAACAAAGGATGGGAATTTTCACTTACTACGCAACGTACAACGAAAATGGTGAAAAATGTCCATACCGGTAATCGAACCAGGACCCTTGGTATAACGCACCATTGCTCTACAATTTAAGCAATCATGACAACATCCTGTCTGTCATTTCTCGCTCCTATACAAGCAAGGTTTCTATACAGACTTTGCAACAGAATGCCCACTCTGCTGGTTGTACGCTGCGTAGTAAGTGAAAATTCTCATTCTTTGTTATATTTGCCGAATCGTCAGTTGAGACTCACTTTGAAGACCCGAAAAGTTTTTGGTTTCCGTCTGTTTGTCTAGCTGTTTGTTTGTCTCTTCCACGATAACTGCCGCAAAAATAGCCAGATTAAGTTGATTTTTGGTAGATTGGGTAGATTGGGTGAAGATGCCGTAGTTTTTGATTTAATTATTTATAAAATCGCCTGTTGTTTTTATTTGTTATTCATTAATTTCTTGTTAAAGTTGATACATTTATGTATGATTTAAAAATGTATTTAATTTACAGATGTCATAGAAAGCATAAAAATGTTTGCCTTTGTAAATGCTTGCATTTCGGCATCTTACCTAAATCTTGGGGTAAGATGGCCAACTACACAGGAACTATATAAAGAGCGTAAAAGATTTTGGACACTTACCAAAGGTGTTAAGACTAAACAGTAATAGAAAATCACTATTTAAAACGTAAATAACGCAAACTGGAATTAAAGTATTAGTAGGGAAGTCTCTTCCACACGACTGAGTGGCGTTTCCCTAGAGTGCCTGCGCATAGGAAAACCACGTGACACGACATCTTGTCCAATACGGCATCTCACCCCAAGTTATCCTATATTAGCTAGGTTCCAGGAATTAGCTGCATAGTTTTTGGTTAAATTTGGTTCATTCGTTCGAAAAATATAGAACATTTACTTTTAAATCATAATGCTTTTCAATGGGAAGTTAGATGATTTTTAAATTTTAATATTCACCGAAAGGAAAATGACGCATTGGGATAATTGTAAATGCTAAATTATGGATGCTAAATTTACGAAATGGAGATCTTAATTTAATACGAACGCTTTCAAAATTTGTCATTGGGAAATTTTACGCATTAATTTGAAAGATATGAAACATTTTAATTTCTCATTTTATACAAAAATTTCAAATGCATATCTTTTTTTTTCTCTCATTTATTAAATGGTTGGCAAGCAACTATATTTCAGAGACTACCATCAAAAGAAAATTCAAGTGAATCTCATTATTTTGACGCGAAATTTTAATAACAAAATAGCTAATTTTCGGGTCATTTGAATTTTTAATATGCTTTTTCGAATGTGTTAGATTAGGATTTATTTTAACTACTAAAGAAAGATGACCAAATCGGTTTTCCAAAAGAAAATTATAAAAACGTTGAATGTGTAAATTGAATATAAGTATCATAAGTTTAATTTACATTTGTATAAGTACATTTAATACACGAAATTTTATTCAATTTCAGCAACATATGATGATGTTTAGTGGCTGAAAAATAAGTATTCTTTTAAGGATAGAATAAAATATTCTTTACAAGGAGATGGTTAATCTAATGAAATACAAATAGTAAATATACTTAGAGATATACTCAAATAATGAAATATTACAATTACTGGAAATTGAGAGCATAAAATTAAAGTGACGACGGGGGGATCAGAGGGGCAGAGCCTCCCTGAAGAAATGTATTCTTACTCTGATAAAATACAAAATTAAGTAATTTATCATATCATTGTATAAGATTGTGTTTAATGTGATACTTCTAAAATTTCCGGAAGCTTCGATAAATCATATGTGCTTTATAAATGTACATATAACTTAAAAAATCGGATTGTAGGATATTAAATATTGTGCAGATTATATTAAAATATAGTGCGATTAATAAACAATGATTTGTAGATTTGACATTGAGGCTCCTGATCTGCAGATTTACTAGTTAGTAATTTCCAGCGTAATTTTAGCTCTGCTGAAAATTTAATTAGATATATATTCTTCGATACTGGGATTTAGTTCGTCTCATGTATGCCACTAAAGATGTGTGCTCATGAATGACTTTCCCACTTGTGCTGCAAAGTTGCAGCCTTGTCAACATATAGGAGTGAGAAATGCCAGGCTGGATGTTGTTCTGATAGCTCAAATGGTAGAGCATTGGTTCGTTATACCAAGGGGTCCGGGTTCAATTCCCGGTCCGGACACTTTTCACTCTATTGGTTGTACGTTGCGTAGTAAGTGAAAATTTTCATCCTTTGCTATAGTTAGTAATTTCCAGCGTAATTTCGGCTCTGCTGAAAATTTAATTAGAAATATCACCGAAATCGAAATTCTCGAACGTTTTTTGCTCCTGCACCCCCTGCCAGTTGTTGTACCGACGTAAAATGTAGCCTATGTTGAAGCAGATATGGTCACCAGCATTTTGCCACCATTAATTTTGAAATTGGTTCAGTAGTTCCAGAGATTACCCTTTCAAATAACCATGCAAACAAATGTTACTTCTTTATAATATTGGTATAGATTTAGGGATTTATATGTTACAGTAGTTACCAAACTGGCTGGCCACACTTTTGTCGAGAGATGTGGCCAAGGTCTGATGTATTTCAATTGAATAGTGTATATGCTATTTTGACCACTGTATAAATAGATTAATGCGGAAATGGACATTAAGAAGAAACAAGGATAATATAAGTTCTTTGAAAGACTGAAATGTAAACTTATCAAATTCAACATCTGTTTTCTTCAAAACTCTTCCTAAAATTATATAACATAGTTTGTAGAAGATAGAGCCTATAAAACCTGAACCATCAGTCCGCGAGAAAAGTTTGGTAGTCCGTAGAAAAATTTGGACATTTCTTGCGTTTAATGTAAATTGTGATGGAGAAATAGATGGAGACGGGATGAAATTCCGTACACCAAAGTCAATGTGACATTTCAGTATTATATAGGAATGAACGAATAGAAAGTTTAAAACGAGAGCGAAATAACATATAGCAGATATCAAATACAACAATAAAAGTACAGCTTTAGTCAAGCTACACAAGAGTTTATTCCACATCCATTATTCACGAATCAATAGAAATCTATATGCGCAATTAGAGCATATGCAATCAATTAGACTCCTTTCAACTACCTTGGATTTGGCGCGAGATGCTGCATAGGTTTAAAATTAAGTTAAAATAAATCACGTTTATGAATGATTATTTTGTTAACATCTGCTTTCGTGATACATGATATCTTGTCATATTTGTTTATCCAGTACATATTTTAAATTTTATGTTTAAATAGTTTATTTATCATTACAGACCTTGAGAATTTCACCGTTATTTTGTGTGTACGAAACTGGTTGGGTGTTTTATTAAAATGTTTTTAAACCTTTATGTTTATTGTAATCACTTTTAGCGTATGTATTTTGTTTAAATGATAATTGATTTTTCAATATAAAATTATATAAGAGATTCTTAATTAAATTATATTAGTGTTTATTATTTTATCAAAAAAAAAACTTTTAAAACAGCTTTCTATTACTAATCAAAGTGCTGTCAACTTTTAAAAAGTTAAATACTATTTATAAGCTGCAACGTTTGCTTAACAATTAGAAGTTTATGCAGAAATCATGATAATGATTCAACAATTTTAATATCACTTGAAAGAAAGAATGAATAGTTTAAAAATGACTCCAAATAAATAAAATTTTAATATGTCGTACTCACCATGCAGTCGTTTCAAAATTGTAAATTACGATAAGGACAACCAACTGTAAAGGCATGAGTCCAAAGTGCATAAGTTTTCTATTACCAATGTGCTTTATTTCTATTAGAAACAATACATTTTCATTAATTTAAGAAGGTCAACTTAGACGCACAATGCAGGCACGGATTGTGATCGATATGTCATAGCAAAACTAGCGCTTATTAATAGTTTACTAGCATTTGTGATTTTAAATATATATATATCACGCAATGTTGATATGCATATTAGTAGCAACTAAATGCTTATAGGTAGAATGTAAATTACCCCTTTTAAATCTATAAAAGAATGTGATGTTTTTAAAAGTATCTCCGTACTAAAACAGTATTTTTCATAATGTATATTTTCATTGCATTTTCAAATTAGGGCGGTATAAGGTTATCTATGTATTTCAATGAAGCAGAAGTAATTCTATTCTTTATTTTCTATTTTTTTTATAACATAAACTGAAAACAAAAAACGCTTTATTGATTTGTCACAAATTACAATTTTTGAGTACGAAAGCTGTAGGGCATCGAATCTTTTAGAGAATGAAAAATTTAATTTTTTTACAGAAGAGTTTTTTGATAATTTTTGCTGTTCCTTTCAGTTTCTTTGTGTGTGCGTTTCACTATGAATACAATGCTTCCGTTTACTTTCTTTTCTTTTCTCAAATCTTGAAAATGCGAAAAAGGAGTATTTTTTGCAAAGCGTTTATTGTCCCATATTATCATTTTTTTAGCCTTTTCTCTTGAACTTAAAAAAAATAAATAACAGGCTATTTTTAACAATAACTCCCAAAATTATTTAAGAACACAAAAGACATAAAATGCTTCGAATTTTCAATTTTGCCATTAAAAAAATAAAGCAGACACAGACAAATCTAAAATGTATAATTTATATAGAGTCATAATATATCATATATTAAAATACGAGCAAATCTTGTGTGTCTGTCTGTCTCTGTGTGTGTATGCAAATTTCATCTTAAAAATGTCTCTAACGATTTTAACGAAATTCTGTAACCTGCCATTTTCGAGCACGAGAAGACCATTGGACTAGGTCACATGTCCCAGAAAATTCGATTAATAGGTAATTTTGGGTCACTATGGGTCAAGGTCAAGGTAATTATATCTAAAAAACGGCCCAAACGATTTTGACTAAATTTTGTATCTTACCGTTTTCGGACACGAGAAGGCCATTGAATGCCTAAGGGAGGCCACTCGTCCTGGCGAAGCCAAGACGTGGAGCGTATAGCCTTCACCGGGAAACTCCTTGGCACGCGGGGATTCGTGATGGGTGACTTCAGCCGTCGGTGGGCAGGGAAAGCAACGAACACGCGGGTCCCAGCAAGAAGAATCCAGTCCAAATTGTTAGAGACGTCTTTTAAAAATTCAGTTAAAATAGACGCCCGATAGAACGATCGCAGCAGCTAGAAAAAAAACAATGGTAATGGTACATACTAGGCCAATAAAGGCTGATCCTGCCAGGACAACGTGCTCCACGCGAGCAAGGGGCAGGGAGTGAAAAAAAACATAAGAAATATAAGACAAACTAGATTAAAAAATATATACTATTTACATTGCATTGACAGAGCCGCTGAGCCCGCGCTCACTCGCGAAAGGCAGCGGCTAGTTGTGGTTCTGTCATAGGAAAGATAGGTACGACTGTACCTTTTGCACAGTTCGTAGATGTTGGATGGACAGTTCTGGTGCTCCTGCATCATGACGTACACTTCACAGTAGGACTGCCCTTTGATTAAAATGAGACGAAACCGGGTGGTCCGCGATTTCCGCGCGACAGAACAGATGGCGCTACAAAAATGGGAGTAACTAAGGCTACAATGACCAGCAAGGGGCTACAACTAGAAATAACAAACTTGATAATTGGAAGGTTCTTTATAATGATTAGAAATGGATATCGATACTAAAGTTAAGGTAAAAGTAAAGTACGGTAGGAATGGGGGGTACGGTAGGAATAAGGGTTTACGGTAGGAATAAGGGTTTAAAAGAAAACAATGATTTACTAATAATTTAGGAATTAAGATTAAGACTGAATCGAAAAATAAAAATTAAGGTTTAATTAGTGAAAACAATACAATTGGTTACTACTAGGTTAAGTTTGTTAATTCGATTAAGAATTCATAAATCTTTCTTAGATTCCGTAGTAGCCTTGGACAATTTAAAATATTTGCGACCATCATGGTGGAGGGGATGCAAGAAACCGGATTCTCCAAGCAGCAGTTAGTGGACAATGGAAGTAGGCCATTGCGCTAGGTTACATGTTCTAGAAATATTTATTAGTGGGTAATTTTTGGGTTACTGCGAGTCAAGCTAATTTTATCTAAAAAACCGGCCCTAACGATTTTGACTAAATTTTATATCTTACCGTTTTGGTATACGAGAAGACCATCTAGTTGAATCACATGTTCGAGGAAATTCGATTCGTGGGTCATTTTTATGTCACTACGTGTCAATCTAATTTTATCTAAAAATCGACTCTAACGATTTTGACTAAATTTTGTATTCGACCGTTTTCGGGCACGAGAAGACCATTGGACTAGGGCACATGTTTGGAGAAAATTGGATTAGTGGGTCATGTTTGAGCCACTGCGAGTCAAGCTAATTTTATCTAAAAACGGCTCGAACGATTTTGTCTAAATTTTGTATCCTGCCATTTTGGATTACGAGAAGACCATTGGGTTGTATCACATGTTCGAGAAAGTTTGATTAGCGGGTCATTTTTGGGTCAAAGCGGGTCAAGCAAATTTTATGTACAAATCGGCTTAAGCGATTTTGACTAAATTTTCTATCCTACAGTTTTCGGGCACGAGAAGACCTTTGGTGCTAGGTCACATGATAAAAAAAATCGATTGGTGGGTCATTTTGGGTCACTACGAATCAGGGTCAAGCTAATTTTATATAAAAAAATGGCTGAAACGATTTTGGCTAAATTGTGTATCCTACCATTTTGAATTACGAGAGGACATTTGGGCTAGGTTACATGGTCGAGAAAATTCGATTAGTGGGTCATTTTGGGGTTATTACGGGTCAATGCATTTCAATGTGAATGCGTGAAGGTTGAAACAGTAATTAAGTTGTTGAACAGTTGGCAGTAAACGAAGTTGCAAAGTTGACAACATTTCGCCCAACTATTGCCAAATTCGGTAAAATGTTGACGACATTATCGTGACTTGGCGAGAAAATCGATTTTCTAGATTAGGAATGCCAAAACGCATGCTTGGCGCCAAATGAAAGTATGTGCCAAATTTGCGCTTTTTGGCAAAATTTCAGTGACATTTGGCGAAAAGATTGGTTTTTGAATCTTAAGGAATTCTCTAGAAATTCCCAATAGGAGCGGAGATACATGATTCAGCCAATCAGCGTCAATAGAACGTTCTCGAAAGCAGAATTCAAACAATCAGGATACATAGAATTGATTATTATATGTTGTACAGAGAATTTATTCTTATATTGAGTTGAACACAAAGCTAATTTTAACCGAGCATAGCTCGGTCTTCCCCGCTGGTATAAAGCCCTAAGACGGAACCTCCAAATTGCAAACAAACGATGCCAAACATGTAAGTATATATGGACCAAAATCTCATAAGTGTGATCTCTCAGTCCCCAGTATATCTATCGGCATTAATTTGCAATATAAATAAATTCTCATTTAATGTTAAAATGTTTCTCTGTGATTGCTCTACAATATTACATTACTTCTACTATGGAAATCTGTTTTCAACACTTTCCAATTTAGTTGAAAAGGGTTTGACTTCGGTTTGTTTGCCGTCCGCCGCCTGTCCGTCCGAACTCGCGTAAATATACTCGGATTGCCCTGAAATTTTTGTATGTTACTGTAGTTTACTATAGCATGATCCCTATTGAAAATGAAGTGCATAGCACTTATACATACAATTTTTACAGGGACAGTCAAAAGTATTCCGTTAGATTACAGTCAATGAGAAAAAATCCTTTCAAGTGCAGTTTAATTATGCTACACCATTTGAAACATGATGAAATTGATATACAATTATGAAGTTCATTAAAACATGCTTCTTGTAGAATATGAGAGGCAAAGCATTTATTATTAATTTACAGGGTTAAACAAAAGAAATCTGTTACGCATCGTTCTACGGAGAATAACCGATTGCAGTGTAATTTAACGGTGTTTCACTGTTTCAAACATAATGAAATGTATATGCATTACTCAGATAAACTATAAATTGCTCACTTAAAAGTATGGTGTGCATTGCGTTTATCGTTCATTTACAGGGACATGCAAAATATATCGGTTACAGTATACGTTCAATAATTACAGTCTGTGCGTGATAAGTGTGTTTTAAACTTTGGTTTGCGTTTTTAAGTTTAACTAAATTTCTGTATAGTACGTGGTGTATATAAATTCGGTTGATTACAGGGCTACACAAGGGAATTCGTAGTGTTAAAAACTCTTGGAGTGAAATGCTTAAGGGTAGGTAGGTTTTAATTGTGTTGCGTATTTTCCTGCTAAACTATATTTAGTAGACTAATAGAAGTTAGTGGAATATAAATAAATTCATATTTAAGAATATATTTATATAAAAGAACAAGATATATTGTCGTTTACGCTTAGTAATTACTGGAAGGGAGTTTTAAGTTGCCTTATGCGTTTTTTACCTGAATGAAATTTTAGCTTAATATGCGGTATGTACAAAAGTCTTGAGATAATATACAAGGTTGTACAAAAGATTTCGAGTGCATTTCCATTCGGTTGGCGAAAATTTGCTAAATGTGAATTTCCTAACTCAACTAAAGTTTATCATGCGATGTCGTATATATGCAAATCTTAAATCATATACAGGGGTGCACAAAATAATTCGACTACCTTTTTGACAATTGAAAGTAATTTTGAAAACTGGATCTTTCAATGTGTTATGTTTTCTACACTGTTTACTTACATAACTTCGTTCACGTTCTTTAACGGTGAAGTTCCGTTGCAGTTTTCTGGATGCGCTGCAAAGTGTTTCATAATCTGTGCTTGACGCACGATTTTTCGTTCTTGTTTAATCTTTAAAATGAAATTTAACTTTCTCACGGCCGTGAACTGATATATCCGTTCACTATGCTTTAGGTTTCATTGCAATATAAGCATTGTTTAAATTAATATAATGCAGTTTTAAAACATTGAGTAATGGTTAATACTCTCAAGGGTTATACTCATATACGTATCTAAGTTTTTTATATCAAGTTTGAAAATTCATCTTTTTATAGCTCTCATTTTTATAATCTCATTTTTAATAAAATACAGAGAAAATAACATTACAATTTTGCCCTTTTGCTCGTCGGTCACGGGGTTAAATACTTCAAAAGTCACTTGTCCCCTGTCCTCAACCCATAACTTGATCATTAAAACCATCAACAAACAATAATTATTAAATTTTTTTGAAAAACCAATGCATTTATTATAAATATGTATCTCATGGATAATATAATATTTATATGACTAAAATGTGTAATATTTGTTTCTATTGGGTTTAAAGTTGTGTGCCTCACTTTTTTGGTCACTACTGTCCCAGTATATGAAATTTCTCTTCCATCAGATGGCAATATGCAGTCATTTTCAGTATTGTTTTTGGTAGACGAGCACATGTTGTTCTTAAAAAGTCGCCATTGCTTGATGTTTGTTCATGAAGATTTTCTGGATTTTGAAAAGAATAGAGTCAATAGCGTGCAAGCGTACCTTTATCAACCGTCACTACTGTCCTCATTGTTAATTTAAATATTGATATATATAGATTAACCAGTATCTAGCCATTCAATCGTAGCTTTGATATGTCTTTGAAAATAGTGCAGACACCATTCAAAAAATGTTCTTTTTTCAAGTGAAGTGTCAAAATTCTAAAAAATGTCACCTACTGTCCCTGTCGCTTCTGTCCCATACAATTTATGTTTTGAATGGAGAATACCTATGCAGTCATTTTCAGTATTGTTTCCGGTTGACGAGCACATGTTGTTCTTAAAAAGTCGCATTGCTTGATGTTTGTTCATGAAGATTTTCTGGATTTTGAAAAGAATGGAGAATAGGTAAGCATACCTTTATCAACCGTCACTACTGTCCTCATTGTTAATTTAAATATTGATATATATAGATTAACCAGTATCTAGCCATTTAATCGTATCTTTGATATGTCTTTGAAGACTTTATAGTGCAGACAACATTCAAAAAATGTTCTTTTTTCAAGTAAAGTGTCAAAATTCTAAAAAATGTCACCTACTGTCCCTATCGCTTCTGTCCCATACAATTTATGTTTTGGCTGATAAAAACTGCCATATCATATTAATTTTTAAATGAAGTTTGTGCCCATCTACTAATTATTATTCTGCAATATATCAGTGGTTATTAAAAATTCAAATTGAGCATAATATGAGACTTTTAAAAAATCAGATATTAGCAGAAAATCAGCAGTCAAAAATCACATTTATGAGATTTTGTCTCATAGGTTTTTCAAGTTTCTCACAGAACGCATATTTTAGAACTTTAGGTACATTTTTCATAAAACTTGTTAAAGAAAATTTGTTAAAATGTGTTAGGGAGTTGAAAGTTTTCATCTTTGTTTATCCACTTTGCTTCTTTAAAACTATTTGAAGTTATGAATGGAATGTGAAAAACAAAAACTATAAGTTGCTAACCAGCATGCAGACTTTATTAAAAGACTTTAAAAATAGGTGTAAAAGATTAAAATCATAAATTTTAAAAATAAACTTAAAGTTCCTATTTGTCTATAAAATCATGTTCAGAGGTTAATTTTCTTATATATATACGACAACAAACACTCACGTTACATTATATTTATTTATATGTTATTTTCTAACTAACTTATTTTTTAACAGTTGGAAAATAACACCTATAATGCAACGTGAACGTTTGTTGCGGTATATATCTAAGAACATTAACCCCTGATGATTTTAAAGATAAATCGAAACGTTGGGTATATATTTTTAAATTGGCTGTTTTAATCTTTTACATGTCTTTTAAAAATATTTTTAAAAAGTGTGCATGCTGGTTAGCAACTTACTTTTTGTATTTTATACTTGATTATATAGCGTAAAGTCTTTTTTTAGTACTATGAATGGAATTATAATATTACAAAACATATACAAGAATATATTTATTAAATAGTTTTCTATTTTCGGAATTTTTGAGACAACTATTTTATAAATTCATTTATTTTTGATAAAAAATTAAAATACTCCCTATTGTTTTTAAATATTTTTGAACTTGATGTATAATTTAAAGAAGTTATCTGCAATGCTTTATAGGAAAGTGTACCGAACTGACCTACAGTCATAAACAATTGTACAGAAATTAGTAAAAATTGAGCACTCACAGTAAATGAAATTGCATGTAGCAAGTATTTTTTGTGCGATATACAGGGTGATTCCAAATTCATGATACAAACTTTAAGGGTTGGTACAAAAGAAACAATTTTTATATGGGAAAGCAGGGTCGGAAATTCATTTATTTAGTCAAAATTACAGGGCGTCTCACTCCAATCCGATGTCGCGTTTTCGTTCCTAACTTTAACAGTAGTGAAGATATGTTAACGAAATTCGCGACAGACTCATTTTTGTATGAATCGTAAGCATATTCTAAGGATTTCGTTAAAGTATCTTCACTACTATTAAAGTTATGAACGAAAACGCGACATCGGATTGAAGTGAGACGCCCTGTAATTTTGACTAAATAAATGAATTTCCGACCCTGCTTTCCCATATAAAAATTGTTTCTTTTGTACCAACCCTTAAAGTTTGTATCATGAATTTGGAATCACCCTGTATATAAAGTCAACTATATCTATGAAATATTGGAAAATAAATGTAGCTTATATATATATTTATAAACAAATTATATGGTTTTAAAGATCGTGCTCAGGTTGTTTCATATTCCACTTTCAATTCCAAATAATAATTTTGATAAAATTCCTGAAAATATAATTTACGTGCAAAAATTACGATCATATATATATATATATATATATATATTCCAATTTTATTATTTCCAACTGTTATCTGGTAATAATTCAGTATAGTGTTGTATATGGATTTTTGGATAATTATTGTGAGTAAAATATTTTATCTATTCTTTACAGTTTTTTATTTCCATTTTTATTATTCCCAATTGTCTTCTGGTAATAATTCAGTATACCTGGATGATTATGCTGATCTTAGCATATATGCCAGTATAATTATGAAATACTGAATTATTTTTTAAAACACGTGTGGGTACATCCAGGTTGAAAATTATATCTACACGTGTTTTTTCATATCCAATTCTAATTTAAATCTCTTGTTATCCAATTTTCCATTATATTTAGTTCATATTTCATTTCTTAATCCATTTGAATTCACTTGATATCAACTCCAAATTATTAACATTTTATGGTTTATTATATATTTTTTTATTTATCATTTTCTCTCTCGCGCCTTTTAAATATTCTTCATATTTTCAGTATTTTTGGCCAATTACCATTGAAGCACAAGCTATGGTAAAATTATGATTGCACTTGTTAATTTATTAACTGTGTGGTATTCTGTCTACACATTATTACTAATTATCTCTCTGGAGATTTAATTAGATTGTTACAAGAACTTGATATGTTTCTTGAAATTCAAAGATATTATAATTATATATATATATATATATATATATATATATATATATAAGACTTTATCAAATTAAATTATTCAGTTTGATTCTTGAACTAATTCTTCGGGCTTCAAAAGCACGTAATACAATAACAAACTTTTATCTATAAAAAATATTACGTTCATGTACTTAAATAAAGATTCAGATCATTATTTGGAATACAAATCAGAGTGCATAAAACTTTAACCCTATGTATGGACGGTTGAAAATTTTATAGCTCAAGAGATTTAAAGCTTATTTATGAATTAAGAACATTTATAACAATGCATTAATCATGTTAGTACTATTCTTAAATCAAAAATACATTTCTAAATACTTATTACTTATGAGAATTCAAGAAATGACATTTCAGTAGTCAAAGTTCATTTCAAAATATTCCGAGTTTCAATATTTTATGTTGAAATTACAATTTTATTTTACAATTGTATGCGAGTTACAACAGCAATGGATTTAAGTATACGCCAAACCATGTTTACCAAAATAGGCCAATATTTTATATTGAAAACCGTCCAGCTTATTTTCCTTTAATCTCAATATCAATCCATTTTTTCAGTCCTGTATCAAATGAAACACCTTATTCTATTTTGTTTCTAATTACCGTATTTTTTCGTGTATGTCGCGCCTCGTATAACACGCACACCCAGTTTTTTACCCTCTTTTATGTAACTCAACTTCGTTTTTATATGTAATGATAGAATATTGTAATGGGCTTTTTACTCACTTCCTTATATGCTAGAATTAAAAAAAGTCCTTCCGGTCTGTACCGGGAGGAAAAGGTAGCTTTCACAGTCCATGTTTTTCAAAATTCAACTCAATTTACTTAAAAACTCGAAGTTAAAATGCGTGGAACCCGATTATAGAAGATTCAATCCCAGCTTTCCTTAATACTGAATTTTAATGCGAATTTCAGCATGAGAGTTACAGCTTACCAAAAATCCGATTGTTTCAAAATATCACCCAATCTAAAATTTCAAACAGCTATATGTCAGCGGTTTTTAAAGATAAAGCCAAAACAAAAAATGCTCCGGAATCACTGTATCACGATCTAACACTTAACAGAAACAACTTTTTCAATTTATAATTTTTTATACAACTTTTTGATTTTAAAAAAATAATAAAAATTTTAACTGGTTGCCATTTTGAAACAATATGGCGCATGAAGCTGGCCAACGAACTCGGTAGAGACCTTGGTATGACCTGTACACATGATGAATCACATTCATATCGGTTCATAAATACGAGAGTTACAGCATAACAAAAATCAGACTGTTTCGAAATGTCAGCCACTCTAGAATTTCAAACTACCATCTCTCAACTATTTTTTAAGATAAAATCAAAACAAAAAATTTCCGGAATCCTTGTATCACGTTCTAACACTGAACGTAAACAGTTTTTTTCAATTCATAACTTTTTTTGTACACCTATTTGAATTTTTAAAACTTAAAAAAAATTTAACCGGACAACATTTTGAAATAAGATGGCGGATGAAGCTGGCCAACGAGACCTTGGTATATTCTATACACATACTGAGTCACATCCAAAGTTCATAAATAAGTGAGTTACAGTATGACAAGCATCAGACATATATATATATGTGTGTGTGTATACATATATATATATATATATATATATAATCAACATTTGAACGGAGGGTGGTTTTGGTGTCTGGGGGTCATGATCGGTGAAAATATACCTAAGTTTTCCGGAATTGGTTTCCTCCGAACGGCTGCAATAGGTAGCTTTTTACTTTTTGTAATGAAGTACTTTTTTCATAAATTATTGCTTTGTAGTTTCGTACATTTAAATACAAAATTACCGTCCAGTGGTTCCATGCTATGCTATAACCAATGGTTAATTAGTTAAAGAACATTGTACATTCTGTGTAAAAAGTACCCGAAATTTATAATTTAAAAGACGCGCATAAAAAATATCATAACAATTTTTTTCTGCAAGATGGTAATACTAAACAGAGTTACAACGGGGAGTTTGAGTGAAATCTGTGACTTAGTGTGTCGACAGCAGCCACCCCCCCCCCTTTTTTTTTTCTTTTTTTTTTTTGTCTGCGAATTTTGACAGTGGAAAAATTAATTAAAGAGTTTGCCTTAAATTTTGTGTTTCAAACAAAGATTCGTGTGCCGAACATCTTAAAAATCTCTAAAATTTCGTGTGGATTTTGCACCACGATAATGCACCGTCGCACAAAGGTACCGTTGTGCAAGAGCTTTTGGCCAAAAACGCAACGAATCCCATCGCCAAACATCCTATACCAACCTGATATGGTCCTGCGAGTGACTTTTTCTTGTTTCCGTAGCTAAAATTACCACTTCGAAGAAGCCGTTTTCAGTCAAAGAAAATTCGCTGAAGTAGCTGAATGCCATACCCCAATCAACCTACGAAAAATGCATGTAGAATTGGGTCCGGGCTGGCATAGGACAATGGAAACGACGAATTGGGCTCAATGAAGGCGACAAAATAAATTTTGATGAATAACTCTCATCTTCAACATATCTATCAAGCTATAGTTGCGCAAGAATTTTTAGCCAAAAACGCAAATAATGTCATCGATCAAACATCGTACTCGCTTGATATGGCCCCGTGTGACTTTTTCCAGTTCTCGAAGCTAAGATTACTACTTCTACGAAGGCAATTGAAGCCATAAAAGAAAATTCGTTGCGGGAACTGAAGGCCAAACATCAACCAGCCTTCGAAAAATGCATAGAGAATTGGGTCAGACGAGGCATAATTGTATTGGACAAGATGGGAAGTACTTTGAAAACAACAAAATAAATTTTCAGGAATAAGTTTTTTTTTTTTTTTTTTTTTTTTTTATTTAACGATTTCGAGTACTTTTTACACTGAATGTAGATGTGTCAAATATCAAATACTCATGTATCATGCGAACCTAGATTTTGAATGTAAATTTTTGAAGCAAAATACGCGTGACATACACGGAAATATACGGTAGGTTTGACATTTTAAATCTTTAGTATTTCACAAAAGGCTTTGAAGATCTGTATCTGAGGTTGTTTTGTGTGCAGTATGGGAGCTCTGCACTCGTTTCTAAGTAATATTTCAACCCAATTGGAGCTGGAGAGTAACTGAAACTGTAAGGCTTTCTTGCATTGAAACCCATTTCAGCAGCTTTCGAGTACGGCGAATGGTGGAACCGCGATCTCCACCAGAAACGCTCATTACATTTCCCAGATAAAAATGAATCATAATCTTCACATGGTATTCCCATGAAATGGCAGTACTCATTCATAATGGTTGAGGCAAACAATACCACAGATCTCATGTGACTACATAGGTTGCGGTTGAAGTCAAAATCTGAAATGAAATTAATAAATTAAAAAAGTGATTTCTGTTTGGTTATTTTTATCACATTAATAAGGTTTTATATAACTCACACATGTGCATACAATCAATTTATTCATATAAATTAAAAAAAAAACTGATTTATATTAGAGTTATAACTAGTGATGGAAAAAAATTTCAAAATATTGATAGATATATAGTATTAAATATATCGGTATCCGAAAAATATCTTATATCAAATATTGATATACTAGCAAGCTACGCCCGCTACGCTGGTCAATTTCTCTTCACGCATCTTTAATCAAGTTAAATATTGACTTTGAATTTGACTTTGTATTTTAAAACCATATGGATCTTTACTTGGAATGTGCTTCTGCATTTCTGAAAACAATACGAACGCTATTGCGTTATTACATTTTTAATGTGTCAGATAAATTTGGGCTGTTAAGGACAAATTAGGCCTATTTTCTGTATACTTTATTATGGAATATGTCAGCATTTAAAAAATGAATAATTATGTTAAATTATGGTGTCCATGGGGTTTCCATTATGTAGTCTATGGGGAAAAATCATTTCCGTTGTATTCAAATTGGATTTGAATGAAGTTACAATTTACAATACTTCAAGTAAAATGAAATTGATATGCCTCACTGAGGTGGACAAAAATATGGTACTCGTTGAGAATTAAATAAAAATCATGCACTCGCGACATCATAATTCACTTTTATATTTTAACAGAATAATAAGGCTACTATAATTTGTGACTCGTGCTATAGTCAGTATATATACCTCAGGACACAATACCGTTATCATTATCTTTGTTATGCGTGAACATTTCGCTATGGTACTCCATTGTAAAATTTGGTAATTCTTGAAATTCAATATTTAAAAAACGGCATAATCATTAGATTTGAAATTTATATCAAGAAAAATTCAATTTTTTACCTTTCTAACGCAGTTTGTCTAACAATTTTCAGACAAATACTTTTCGAGCTATTAATTTTTTCAGTAACTTCAAATATTTCATTTTCCGAGATTAATCTGTGGCAACGATTCGCGAAAATCCCAGTCGTCAGCAACACATGCCTTTTTATTAAAGAGGATGGAGTTTTCGATATATCGGAATTTTTTCATTGTTACTTCATGTTTTAATACATGACATTATTTCCAGTATTTTTAGTCAATCCATTTAAAAATAGTAACTTTGATAATAGCTGCCACTTAGACAATTTCTTTTTTCCGTAATTGTATTTTCGACCTTATGTGAGACAGTAGTCGCAACGTCTTGCTAAAGCATGAAATGTTGGGTAAATAATATATTTTACGCCTTTCCATATTTCTAAAAGATTCGTTTGTGGTTTCTAGATACAGGTATTTATAAATACAAAGAGATTTCAAAATCCATATTTGCAGAAGAGGTTTAAGACACAACCACATGATGTTATAAAACTTATTGTCGTGATTATATTACTGTCTTGAAAATTTTACAATTTGATTAGAATTTTAAAATGAAACGTTTGTCTGTTTCTTAGCTTGGCCGATCTGCCATTGCTTAACTTAACTAGTCGGATATGCCAATCCCAAAACTGTCTTCTATTTCATACATGTTAATACTTCAAAATTAGCTATCACACCATCAAAAAAAATCAATATTTTTCGTAATTCTGTTGTACGCAGATGCTTGCGAATTGTCGGGTTACCTGGATGCGAGCAGCCGATGTATTATACTAAACTACGAAAAGTCCGGCAGGAAAAGATAGCCTCCCTATTGCTTGGTTTTGAGATTTTAGCTAATTCTACTGCAAATACACGAAGCTAAAATGCGCGGAACCCGATTACAGAAGAGTCATTCCCAGTTCTTGTCAATATTGAATTTGAATGAGAATATCGCCAAATTAGACAGACATAACTTTGTCGGCTTCATATACGGCAACGTATTTTTGTCGCGAAATTTGACGCTATTTCACCAACTGTCGCCAAGCTGGGCGACAATTTGACGTTGGCGAATATAAATATACAGTGTTAAGTATGTAAGTGTTGAAACAATGGTTATAACAATGAAAGAAAATTTGGCGAAATCATGTTCACTAAAACTCATAAATTAAACCCGTTTATGGAGGAATCCTGCTGTATTGTTTCAAAATGTCAGCCACCCTAAAGTTTCAAACCCCTATATCTCAGCCATTTTTTAAGATAGAGGCAAAACAAAAAATGCTCTGGGATCCTTGAATGAAAACCAAACATTTAACGCAAAAAAATGTAGGATTTATAATTTTTTGTACATCTTTTTGAATTTGAAATCTTTGAATCAGCACTCCGTCCAGGTGCCATATCCACAAATTCAATGACCTGCAGTCCATGGTCAAAAACATATACAAAAAATTTGGTTCAATTGTCGGCATAACTTTATACACATTTCGATGATACATAGTGAAAATGGAACAAAAATCATCGCTATTGCAGGCGCCCCTTTCGTCGGAATATCCCCAAATTCAATTGCGACATGCTTGCCGTAGCCAAAAACATAGGACAAAAAAATTGGTTGAATTTGAAGCATAATTTCATATACTTTTCGATGGTACAATGAGGACAGACAGAAATTTTGAAAAAACATGTTTTTTGGAATCTCTGACCACTAAAACGTGTAAATCCATCGAAAACCAGAAGTCGAAGAAAATGTCGATTACAATACTTTCTTCTATTATAGATTGAAGAAAGTAAAAATAAACCGATTGCCTGAAAATTTGGAAAATTTATTAACCTTTTCAAACCTGCGTTCATTCTAGTTAGATATGATGCATAATCTTTCATTATAAACTAGTTCTAAAATTCTTCCACTTGTCTAACCTGCTGGATGTTTGAAATGACACCAAATGTCTGCATTCCAGACATCCGTGTCATTTCTAGTGGTGAAGTATAGAAGTATGTTGAAAAAACAAACAAACAAACAGAAAGCCACCGTGGTTACCACTTAATGTACATAGGTTCGTAAAATGTTATATAATAGCTCATTTAATTTCGAAAAAAAATAGCAATGTGCATTTGACTATCTGGAATATTTACATAATCATATGAAACAGTAAATGCATGTACAAGGTGCCAATCAAGACTTTTATTCAGTTATGCCACACCTGTCCACTAATAAATTTAGATAAAATAATTTTTTTAACATAAATGTGCTGTGTGGGTGTGTGTTTTTTACAGGAACTTTCAGCCCTCCCCCAACTTCCCGAGTTTCTTTTCTCATTGAAATAAAGTAAATTTAAAAGTGTTCAAATAAGCGGCAGTCTGTTTCCTTCTAAAAATGGTCCTCGCTCGTGCATAGGTTTTTTTTAATACCGCTAACCAGGCCCATACCTGCCGGGCATGAGTGCCTATCTTGACGAATTAGTACCTGAAAGCGGGGGCGATATTCGCCTGATCACAGCATGGTTGTGATCCACCTGACAAGGCCCTTGTTCTAACTCTTGTCTGGGCTTGTAGTTCTTAACTCTTCTCCGTTTACAGAAAAAAAGGGTAAGGTCTTACAACTAAATGCATGAAAATAATGAAAAGGAATTAAATTTTCTATTAAATCGTTTCTAATCGTGATTTGCTGTTTTCAGTTAAGAAATATCGCATCTTTTTTCCAGTTATGCATTTAATGTTTTCGAAATAATAATGAAAAAAAAAATTTTTTTTTAGACAAATACGATACAATTAAGCTCTGAAATAATATAATGCTTTGGCAAAGCGCTGGAAACGTTAATGTATAAATCCCTGAACCCTTTCAGAGATCTTTCGATAGTTTTACCTTTTAATCCTTTTGATGAATTAAAACACCCAGGTTGAACTCTTCCTCCATTGGGATAAAAATTCACATGTCCTATGGGTTCAAGAGTTCCAATACCTAAAGAAATAAATGGATATACACATTAATTAATAAATACTGTCTCAACAATTTGTATGTTTAGAAGTCATTTAGAGTATTTTCATATAAATTAGTTTCTGTTTTGTATTTATTCATGGATTTTTGCTGTTCATCAAAAATGGAATTTAGTAACATTTCAAATCAGAAATTTTTTGGGGGAAGCCAAATCTTAAAAGTAATGAGTAGTGCAATAATGTTAAAGAAGCATTTAAATTTGAAAAATAACAACCCGATTATTTAAAGTTCAGTGCATTTTCGGGATTTTATTTTTCGCGTAAGTAATGCGCATAAAAAAAAATGCTCTCCGGCATTGAATTTATTGTACTTTAGCTTAAGTGCGTGTATATTTTCATATATATTTTTTTATATTTTAATGGATATGATTATGATATCGATTTTTAATAGTTTGTCGATATATTTGATCGATACCTCCAAAGTTCACTATGTAAGTGTACAGTAGTAAATCGGTGCAGGTGACTCCACTCTGAAATATCCTTTGAAATAAAAAATTCATATGGATTTTTAAAATGCATTAAATTAGTGGAGGACGACCTAAAATTGATAAAATAAATCAAAATTTCACAAAATAGCGACTGTTTGAAATTTAAAGTCAATTTCTGGCACTAATTTTTCATTTTCAAAACGGTTTTAAAAAATCGAAATTGTTAAATATTTTAATCTTCTAAAGTTTTGTTATTGAACCAAAAAAATTTTGTTTGATTTGAAAAAAAAAATCGATAACTTAAATGGTTTAAGCGTGAGAGCATACACCTAACTCAAAAAAGAAAAAAAAAAAAGAAAGAAAAAAATGCTTGTTTCAAGAAAAATGAGTTATAAGTGTTTCATCTGCACTTTGTCGGCCGTGACACTGATCTGTTAAACTGGTTGTCATGACTTCATAATGGGTGGAACAAAAAATGCTTTTGAGGATACTTTAAAAAGGTTCAAGAAGTGCAAAGAAAATTTTTGACAGTTTTCAGGGAAAACTTCCGCTTAAAGACGGCTCTCTAAAAGGCAAAAGCCGGAAATTGTCGAATGCATTGTTGTGGACCAGTTTTAATAGAATTTGTGTCATTCCCCCCCCCCCCCCCGCAATTTCAGTTACTTTCTTTTTTTCGGCAACGCATGCTATGTTCTGCTTATCACATTAACGAGAAGGTTTAAAAGCTTTGAATTACCAATAAAGCTCCAGAGTTTTTAATAATAATAAATTAAACTGAATACATGTAAATTAATTAATGAAATATTTAAATTGACACAGAGAAGGGGGGGGGGGGGAATAAACAACTGTGATTCGAAATATTGCTTTCATTTGCACTATTAAATTTTATGAAGAAATTAAATATATAAATATGTTGAATATGAGAGCTGTTATGTTATCATGAATGCCTGTTGGTTAAAATAACACGCAAATGGAAAAAAATTCAAGCATATAAGTGTTTCAAGGTTTTGCTGCTTATTGGTTGGTTGGTTGATTTATGACGGTCAATTTACTCGAGGGATGTAGGTCCTAGGGGGGGAGTGCCCTACGTGGGGGTCTTTCTAAGGGATCCTAAACCGTATTTACGGCAAGGTTCGAAGGAAATCATGGAAAACTCCGAACGGTTAGATCGACGAGTGCTACAGGGTTTTGAACCCAGCACCTCTCGTCTACCAGCTTTGAGAGCAGAACCTCTCAGCCACTGGTGGGGCTTTGCTGCTTATTGAGTGTAAAATGAGAGAGAGAATAAAAAAAACATCAGAAACATTGCTTGTATTTCCTGCTAAAAGCTAGAATGATATCAGCAGCAAATATGAACTGTGATAAGTGTAAGTTTGAATTATATATATATTGTTCTTATTTTGTAATAATAATAGCAGTGTCTAAATTTCTAATTAAATTTTCAGCAGGACTGAAACTACGCCATAAATATTTAAATGACACTGCAAAGGAAGTTAATTTCTTTTGGCTTTTGCTGAACAGCGTAAAACCAACAGAGTGAAAAAATGTGTCCAGACAGGGGATCGAACCCGGATACCTTGGTATAGCGCACCGAGTGATTTACCATTTAAGCACATGATATTGTTAACATCAGCGAAAATGCCAGACTTATGTCGTACTGGTTGCTTAAATGGTAAAGCACTTGGTGCGCTATACCGAGGTATTCGGGTTCGATCCTACACATTTTTCACGCTGTTGGTTGTACGCTGTTTAGCAAGAGTGAAAAGAAATTCACATCCTTTGTAGTGTCATAATTGTAGTGTACAAGACCGGCTCTAAGAATCATGGGAACCCAAATCTCTTATGGTTTTTTTCCTCCTAATTCAAAGGGACCTCGGCTATTCGGACCTTCGGCCCACCTCTAAATCCAAAGACGTTACAGTAGACCATCCCTGTTCCTGTGTTTCTTTGCATAAATTACATTAACCCATTAACGCCCATTGGCCTATTTTTAGATCACAAGACTTAGTGGCAAGAAAGCGTCTTCCACACCAGTAAATATGAAGATAAATATATACTCTCTTTCACGAGACAAATCCCTTGATAAAATAATGTAAAAAATACCCTTCATTTAAAAGTGGTGGGAAATCTAAAATTTAAATTTTAACGAAGAAAATAATTTGGACGTTAATGGGTTAAGATGAGAATTTAAAAAATAACAGATATATTGTGGGTTGAAAGAAAGAAAAGCATTAGCGATTTTCTTACCTTCTAGATAATTTGTTCCACCATTTGTAATAATAACATCTACAAAATTAGCATCACTAGTGTCAAGTTTAACTTCTGCTGGAGCATTGTAAAAGTACATACCAGCAGGATCTAAACCTGTTGAAAGATTTCAGATTTCTTTAGTGTAATACATTATATATAGATTATCACAATCATATAGCGGAACAAATGCAAAATAATTAACGATTTAAAATACAATAGAATATAAAAGTATCTTACAAGCAGGGCCTGACTAATACAGGGGCATGCGGGACAGTTGCCCCGGGCCCCCCTTTTGAGGGAGGCCCCCATTAGACTAATCAGGATTTTTTTAAGAGATGACAAAGGGTTAAAATGGACCGAAATGTCCAAAATTCTTTTTTAAAAAACATTTTCGCAGATTTAGAGAGTTCGGTGCTATCTTCCCCCTCCCCACTGACAGAAAAGAACAAGCTACATCACCAGAAAACAAATGAATAAAATTTTATTATAACAAATTAGTAGTCCATTGTTCTCAAGAGAAATGCATTATTGAGTTAAAAACCATTTATGATGACCAATTGGGGCATTTTTCTTTTAGACATGTTATGACATATGTAGATAAGTAAAGGGAAAGTTTACAAACAAATACTTCCATCAATCAATCCATAATTTTTCTACTATTTTTTTTAATAATATTTTCCTTAAAAATTGTGACCATCTTTCTTGCGATAAAAACATATAGAGATGGGAATAGTACCTGATTCAAAATATATGTATATATACAATTGGTATAAATTTTAGTAATAGTCACTTATAGCATAATTCACGAACAATTTTTATGGAGAGATAGAAGGAGGGCCCCCAGAATGATGCTTTCCCCGGGGCCCTAGATAGTCTAAGTCGGGCCCTGCTTTCAAGGAAGGTCTCCTTAAAGCGCATACTCAGACTATTTTGAAAAAATATATACAGATTAAACTATTCATGTACGTAATAAAGGATCAGTCAAATTTAGCTGCGGAATCCCAGTAGAAATTTTGTAAAAAAACAAAATACTTTCGAGTATTTGGCGCAAAAAAACACGATTTGGCGAGCAAAATTTTTTCCTCGCCAAATGCAAGCGATTTTAATGTATTTGAAAATTTCTGGTTAAATGAGTGTTTAAATGTGCAGTACTTTATGAATTTAAACTTAAACGATTAAATAATTTATTATTTTTTCTATAAGCTTATATAACGTACATACAAGTTGAGTGTTGCTGAAGTTGTTTAATTTTACACGGTTTCACCGGCTGAATAAATTTTAAGGGTATTTTAACAGTAACTGCCCGATTAAGAACGCTCTCATTGCATATTTCAAATTTCATTATTGAATAAGTCGTTGTTTTCATGGCAACAATACTTTTCTCTTCTCTTCTCTGACACTAAGAATATCGAAGTCGAACTGACAGTGTCCAGAATCGGACATTAATTTTTAGTTTGAAACATTTTTAATCTATTTAAATTTTGTTCTAAACAGTAGATAATTATTTTTCATTATATATACAAATAAATGTGTATGGCGAAACCGTAGTTATAAAAGTGTATTTATTTAAGTTAAACTTACTTAACCTAGTTCAATATGAAAGAGTAGTAAAAGTTTTTCCTAAAAGAGTATTTTTCTTTTATTTGATTGCATCGCCAACCAGCGATAAATCGCCAAAAACACGAAATTTTCACAATGTTTTACTAACGTTATATCGAGGTTCCGCAGTATTTTTTTTATAAACATATATATCCTCATGAGAAGAATATTCTGTAATTTTTTTGAGTATGTGCTTATGAAGACCTTCCTTGTTAGAGTAAATTGAATGGATGGGCAGTTTTAAATTCCTGTAAGACAACGTAGATCAATCGCACTCAAATCATACTGAAAACTTAATGAATTACATATTCTTTTAATTAATCCAATAAAAGTACATTATTTTAAAGCATATAGAAATTTGTGAATGAGAAAATGCAATCATCCCTTTCTAAAAATAGAGAAAACTTGTAGAAAGTAATTGTTTTTTTTTTCGAAAAAAAAAAGAATGTTTGGTGGTTGCTTATTTTTTTCCTTTTCATGATGTGAGCAAAAGGGAGAAATTTTTTTTTCCATAAATTTTTGAGATAGCGACTTAAGGAGATCTTCCTTGTAAGAGTAAAAGAGTTGTAAGAGTTGTAAAACTAGTCTCCTGTTATCGTTACTATTGACAGAAAAAGAAAACTTGGAAAGCAACGAGAAAAATAATATATATTCTTTTCATATATAAATTTAGTTTGTTTCTAATTTAAAAAATATATATATATACAATTTGTTCAGTTACTAATTGAAAAAAAGCATAATTGCCAAATTTGATGCTTTCTTAGTGTTTTCATCCATTTTTATTGGCTTATATATAAAAAAGTATGTTCAGAAAAAAATATAATCGTCTAACATTATATATAATCCCCTCCCCTCCCCTCTAAAGCACTGTTCACTCTTTATCATCCCCAAAGCGACTTCAATCGTTCATTTTGAGAAATCAATGATCTAAATCATGAACTATATAAATAATGTGTAAACAGTAGGAACAGACTAAAAAAAATAATTAAATGTATACCTGTAATTCGACCCAAATTTTGAAACCTCTCTCCTGCCCAGCCAGCTACAGCAGCACCAAGACTATGGCCAATTATGTGGAATTTTTCAGGAGTTGTTCCTGTAAATACCTGAAAAGGTATGTTGTATGTTGGTGAGACATACACTGTATTGCCAAAAGTCAACGGATATTTTTGATTTTAGACGTTTTATTAAATATATAGAGAAATATTTGACGAATTCTTCTGGAACTTCAAGAATAAAAAGAACAAGTTTGACAAAATATATTTCAGCGAAGGTTTAATGATGAAAGGAATTAAGGACCGAATTGAATAAAAAATATTATATGCGATCACCCTGTAAATAAAATATTCGAAATGATCTGTAGCTGTATCACATGACTATGTCTGTCCGTCCCTCCGCATATAACAGCGCAAAAACTACCCAACCGAATGGTTTGAAATTTAATATATGTAATCGTTGCAGAATTTTGTCGGACTATGTCTGTCCGTCCGTCCGCATATAACAGCGCAAAAACTACCCAACCGAATGGTTTGAAATTTAATATATGTAATCGTTGCAGAATTTTGTCGGACTATGTCTGTCCGTCCGTCCGCATATAACAGCGCAAAAACTACCCAACCGAATGGTTTGAAATTTAATATATGTAATCGTTGCAGAATTTTGTCGGACTATGTCTGTCCGTCCGTCCGCATATAACAGCGCAAAAACTACCCAACCGAATGGTTTGAAATTTAATATATGTAATCGTTGCAGAATTTTGTCGGACTATGTCTGTCCGTCCGTCCGCATATAACAGCGCAAAAACTACCCAACCGAATGGTTTGAAATTTAATATATGTAATCGTTGCAGAATTTTGTCGAGTCATTTCAAATTTTATGAAAATCGAATAAAAACTTTAAAAAGTTTTCTTCATTTTTTAAATCCTATCATACCTAACCTATATATAATAAAAGCGTAAGTCATGTAGCTGAGGAAAACAAATACGGACTAATCACTTCTTTTTTCATATGCCAGGCAGCTATTTTTATTCAAAGTTATTTTTTCGAATAAAATTGCAAAAAAGTTACATTTTTAGAAAGATAGTTCAAAAAAATTGTTTGCTTGAGAGATGAGTTGCATTAAAAGATGTATAGATTCTGAGGTAACGTCAGTGAAAATTAGGTTAACAGCCAAATATTTCAATCCATTAAAGTAAATAAACACAAGAGATTCGTTCATAGTTAGTCATAGAAATATTAAACCAGGAGGTAATCATTCGCAAAGCAAGATCTCCATGGTGAATTTTGCAGCGCTGTCTGGTGTCGAAAAAAAATTAGCATCTATAAAAGTGGGCATACGTAATAATAAAAAAATCCATGCTCATTTCCGCTCATAACAGACGATATAATTCATTTCACTGAAATAATAAGAATGGTTTTTTTACATTGTAAAACTACGAACGCACATCATTTGTCCCGCTCACACCGTACAATTTCCAACTTGTTTGTTTATAGCATGCAGAATTTTTAACCTAATTAAACGCTCGAAAAACTCGACAAAGTGCAGTAGAAACAACACACTACTATAAGGATATAAATTGATGAAATATGAGTATTTATACGAAATAATTTTTATTTGCGAATGTACTATTGAAATATATATATATATAAATATACATTTGTATAATTTGCTAGTAAACTATATAGGAAAACTCATAAAGGCCAGTCGAATATCGTGAAAATTCAGAAAGTTGTTGGCGATATAGTGAGCTGAATTTCAGTCGCTTTCTAAAAGTAGCTGGATGAAAAGGGATTTTCCATAAATGTCATTTTTCAGTTTATTTATTTTCATTGTTTTATTAATGCTTTAGTTATTCCTGGAAGAATCACCAGAACAAGCCCATTCCAACAGAAAAAGAATTTTCTAAATCAAAGCATCCGTTCCAAAAATACACGTGGACGTTATAAATACTAACTTTTTTGTTGGAAGTCTGTTAGTGAAAAATGGCAATTTGTGGAAAATCCCTTGCCACCCAGCTACTTTTAGAAAGCAACTGAAATTCAGCTCACTATATCGCCGATTGTTTTCAAAATTCTCAACGATATTCAACTGAATACTAATTAAAAACAGCATAAATGTCCAAAAAAAAATATACGTACCATTTCCTAAAATATTTTACTGAAGGTGTAAAATGATGTAAAAGATGTAAAATACAGTTTTGTATATGAAGTCCTTCAGTAAAATATTTTATGAAATGGTACGTATATGTTTTTTTGGACATTTGTGTTGTTTTTAATTAGTAGTTATAGTACAAGGTGATAATAGATTAAAAGAGTACGTTTCATCATAACTCAAGTTTTTAATTAGATATTCGACTAGTCTTTTTATATGAATTGCCCTACATATTTGATTACTAAATTATGAAATAAAAATGTTATCGTTCACACATGCGCAGTTAAAAATTATTTCATACAAATCGTTCATATATCATCAAAGATTTAATATATTTATTTTCTAACTATAATATATTATTTCTACTGTGTACTTTGTCAAGTTTTCTGAAAATGGCGTTAAGTTTGGTTAAAAATCACTCTCGAAATAAACAAAACACCTGCGGAAATTTCTTGAATTTTTTAAGAAACCTTTATATATATAGATGAATATACATATTATTCTTACACACATCAACTCTAATGTTGTTCAAGATCCGCATGGTCATATGCTACAGTTACAGATCATAGTATTTTATTTTGCCTTATTATTGATTATTATTGATTGCAAATACATATTTTTTTAATTCAATTAATTGTTGGTCCCCTAATTACCCTAGTCATTAAACCTTCGTCGAAAAATATAATGTCAAACTTGCTTTTTATATTCCCGAAGTTCCAGAAGAACTCGTCAAGTATTTCTCAAGATATGCGAAAAAACGTCTAAAATCAAAATTGTCCAGTGACTTATGGCCATATATTTGTAAATGTAAATGTTAATCCATTAAAGCAGTCACATTCAAGCTTTTGTTTTTGCCGGGCTGCAAATGTATGTTTAAGACATCAGACACACTTATAAAAAGGTAAAAAAAAACAGCAATTAAAATATTAAGATAACTTAAATAGTATAACAAAGCAATATAACAAAGTTACTATTATCAGTAGGGCTGAACGTTTGTCGCGGACGAGTGTTACAAAAATGTTTTAATACCACTATTTCCAAACAATAATCTTCGTAGAAGATTTTTATTGCAAATGTATAGAAATATGCTGCAGAGTTTTATTGTTTGGAAATAATTATGTAAAACATTTTTGGTGCCATTTTTTCCGCGACAAATTTTCAACCATAAAAATTAGTATTAGCTATGTAATAAGTTAAGTATAAAACGTAATAATATAACAATGCAGAATTTGCAAGTTCTAAAGAAAAAAAAAATCAGGTGATGTTCTTTTTGCCCACTGTGAAAACATTTTTAAATTGTAGAAATATATAGTGCAAATTTAATTAATTTGGAATAATGTATGATTGGTGTTGAACATTAACAAATGTATACAACACTGTAGAATAAATAGGACTACATGTAAAAAAAGAACTTTTGACTAAGAAAACGAAATTTAAGATGTTTTAACATAATTTTAAATTAATCATATATTCTAATACGAGCAAATCTTGTGTGTGTGTGTGTGGTTATATATACATTCAAATTTTATCTTAAAAACGGCTCTAACGATTTTGACGAATTTTTGTATCCTACAGTTTTGGGGCATTAGAAAACCATTGGGCTAGGTTACATGTTCGAGAACTTTCAATTAGTGGATCATTTTTGGGTCAACGCGGGTCAATTTAATTTTATCTAAAAGACGGCCCTAACGATTTTGATGAAATTTTGTAACCTACGAGTTCCGGGCACGATAAAAAATCATTGGGCTAAGACACATGTCCGAGAAAATTTGATTAGTGTGTCATTTTGGTCATGGGTCATCATGGGTCAAGCTATTTTTATCTTAAAAACGGCTCAGACGATTTGAACTAAATTTTGCATCCTACGGTTTTTTGGCACGAGAAAATCATTGGGCTAGGTTACATGCTTGAGAAAATCCGATTAGGGGGTCATTTTTGGGTAACTGTGGGTTAAGCTAATTTTATCTAAAAAAGGCTCTGACTATTTTGACTAAATTTAGTATCCAACGGGTTTCGGGCGCGAGAAAACAATTGGGCTTGGTCACATGTTCAAAAAAACTTGATTAGTGGGTCATTTTGGTTATGGGTCATTATAGTTGAATTCAAAACTAATTTTGATCGAGCATAGCTCGGTCTTCCCTGCTCGTTATAAATAACAGGAGAGATTTTGTCTTCCCATGAAAATATATAAAACAAAAGTAAAGGTCTTTAGTCTCAATTAATTTAGATTAATGATTATGTGTTTCGGGTCACACATAAAAGCTCACCAGGCCACATGCGGCCCGCGGTTGAGTATGTCTGCATTGGAATATCTGTAGTATATAAATGCGAAAGTTAATATAAATGAAAAATATAATTCACAATGTTTCTAAAATGAGTTATTCAACTATTCTTTGTACCAAAAACGATCATTTAAGTGTTTTTTGTTTAATATAACTAAATTAAAAAATTTATTTGACATGATTATAATTAATAGACGAAGTTTTAGATATACTAACCAGCGGTGCAATTTTTTGTTTCTAAGACTATTTATCGCTTATTACCTAATGTTTATATTTGTCCCCTATGTTACCGTCCCCAGAAAGCTTTGTTTTGTCTCCAGAATTACTACAAAATAACAAAGATATCTATATATTTAAAGCAAAAAGCGAATTCTGTCAAATTCACATTCTATTTTACACATGAAAATCGTCTCATTCCGCATGGTTCAACACTTTTTTGAAGGTCCCTCAGAAACGGGAAACGTGCTTAGCCTTGAAATTTCAGAGAGTTCGGAAGATGAGAACTAATTTTTTTATTGCTATCTTAAAGGAGCCGACGCGAAAACAAACAAACAAAAAAAAAAGCGAGAAAAAAAATTCTTTTACAACTAGATAACAATATTTTTTTCGCGAAATTTTTACACGGGTTGTGAAACTGTTTTATTTATAACCAATAAATATTTCAAAGAGTTCGGACAAAAATAAATTTTTATTTTAAAACTTCGCATTGACCATATGCGAAAAAACAAGAAAATGAGCTCTTTTATCACTAAACATCAATATTTTTTCGCGATTTTTTTCATTTAAAAATATAATTTCATACGAAATCGGATTAAAGATATAAAATAATAAAAACTTCATGTTTTTTTTAAATTTATTATCACGGGCCAGGGCAACGCGGGGCGGGCCAGCAAGTTAACAATTACCGTATATACTCGTGTATAACTCGAAGAATTTTTGACAAAATTTGAGAGTTGAAAATGGGGGGTCGACTTATACACGAGTTAGTAAATAATAATAATAATAATAAATAAATAAATACTTAACCAGTTGCCGATATTCAGGATATTTAAAGACAGAAAATAATACATATCTAGGAATCATGAATCTAAAAACCTTTATTGTTTTCATTTAAAAATTAAAATTTTTCAATGAAGCTTATGAAAATGTAAGTTATTGTTCAGAATCTGAATATTCATTACAGCTCAGGTAATTGGGAATCCGATATTTCATTGTACATATCCTCAGATTCGGATTCCATGCTTATCAACGACTCATCGGAATCTGAAAAAAAATCTTTTGATCCGTCCATATCGTTGCTAATGCAGCATTTAAAAAAAAAAAAAATTATCCTCGATTACAAATCATTTTTCAACATACTACCAGAAATGTCGGTCAACTTAAACACGAAAATTTAATTTTTTTCAAAATTTTGCATAAGAATTGGGGGGGGGGGGGGGTCGACTTATACACGAGTATATACGGTATTTAGAAAATTTGAACTGCTAAAGCACAGATTAAGGTTCAAGCTATTCTTACGGTTATTCAAGTTATTCTTATTAACGGTTGATTGAACCAAATACAAAAAAATATAGTTATGTGACTCACCTGCAGCGCATTTATCAGACGAGCTATTTGAGCTCCAACCACACGCCCATTAGCAATAGCTTGGAAATAAGGAGCTTGATTGCTGTCGGACCAGTCTACTACGATTACGTTGTGCCATCCTTTCTTAAGAATAACATTTTTCAAGACCTGTGAATGTAAAACTTGTGTGAAAGTAATTCGGAAAAAAATTATCGTTACAAAAAAAAAAAAATCATAAAATTGATTTAACTTTTCTTTTCAATTTCTTCAAATTAAAAAAAAACAAGAAAAAAATTGTTCGTGCGCATCTACGTTTTAGCTATCGCTATGCCAAATTTACAATTCTAGACTGACAGTTTAAGAAAACTTATTGTGAAAATATAACTCTAGAACTTTTCCTCTCATTTAATGCTCGATTTTTTTTTTTTTTTTTTTTTTTTTTTTTTTACTTTTCTTTTGAAACATCACGTCTGAACAGAAACCTGCATGTCAAATTTAGTGAATCAGTTTGAAATAAATGAAAGAGAAAAGGAAGACGCTTTTAAACTGTGTGTAGGAAAATAAATATATGATATTTGGCATAATTTCAACGAAATTTCTTTTTCTTTTTCAAAGATGTCTTCACTAAAATAATAACACTTATTTAAAAAGAAAAAACAAAACGCATAAAATCAAATAAATAACTTGAACTCACCGAATATTCTTCACTTTTTGTCGGGTTCACAGAAAAACCATGGATAAGAATTTTTGTAAGACAGTAGGGATTAAATGATGAATTTCTTATGGTATTTGAACTACGGTCAACACTGCAAAAAAACAAAAAAAAATCGTTCATTTTACGGTATAATACTAGCAGCTGGGGTACTAGTATTATACCGTAAAAGCAAGAATTTTTTCTTTGCAGTGTAGGAAAATAAATATATGATATTTGGCATCATTTCAATGAAATTTCTTTTCCTTTTTGAAAGATGTCTTCATTAAAACAATAACACATATTAAAAAAAAAAAAAAAAAAAAAACTCATAAACTTAAATAAATAACTTGAACTCACCGAATATTCTTCACATTTTGTCGGGTTCACAGAAAAACCATGGATAAGAATTTTTGCAAGAAGTGTAGGGATTAAATGATGAATTTCTTATGGTACTTGAATTATTGTCTACACTGCAAAAACAAAATTGTTGATTTTACGGTACAATACTGGCAGCTGGGGTACCAGTAGTATACCGTAAAATCAACATTTTTATCTTTGCAGTGTAGGAAAATAAAGATATGATATTTGGCATCATTTCAATGAAATTTCTTTTCCTTTTTGAAAGATGTCTTCATTGAAACAGTAACACTTATTTAAAAAGAAAAACAAAACGCATAAAATCAAATAAATAACTTGAACTCACCGAATATTCTTCGTTTTTTGTCGGGTTCACAGAAAAGCCATGGATAAGTATTTTTGTAGGACAGTAGGGATTAAATGATGAACTTCTTATGGTACTTGAACTATGGTCTAGGAGCTCTGGATAATTCGGGTTCATCCGAGTGAAGAGTAGAAACTTGGTAGGAATATTCTGTTCATCGAATGGCAACAGAGATATTGGACGAAAGCCTGGGTGATAAAATGGTGGACCGGTTTCAAAACAACCCAGATCTTTGAAGCATTTTGTTGGAAACTCTGCAGGGTAAAAATAATTAAATTTGAAGGGAAATTAGGAGTACATTTAAAATTAGGGTACTTCTCCATTACTCCGTCAATCAATTTTCGTAAAAAAAAAAAAAAAAAAAAAAAAAAAAAAAAACTATTTCTAAACTGCAACGCCAAATAAACAAGTAGAAGAATTTTGCCATTGGAATCTAAAAAATAAATAAACAAATAAATAAAATACAAGAAATTCGGGAAAACCCCACTCACAAAAGTGTCAACTATCAGTAAGTTTAAACAATAAAATTTACAATATATTAATGAAAACAGAAAAAAAAATCTTGGATATTTATTTACATGATTTTTCTTAATTGTCCCTCTCGGCTGGTGAATAAATGTTTGTGACGTCAGTTGAAACTGATCTATTGTATGTAACTGTTCATCACAACATTTTTCAATGCCTTTTCTTTTTAATATCATGGCACTGCCGTTTAAGGATGCAATTGTTATTTTAATTAATGAAATAATTAATAAATCAGTAAAAAATAATGAAAAATATGTGTATATGTCGAATTAAAAACCACTTGATGCCATAACAAACATATGTAATGCCTCTGACGTCAAGTGAATGCGACGCCGCCGCGATCATGCATTTTTGGTATTAAATCCTATAGTTTGGCGCTAGTTTTTGTTATGAAATGTGGTCAACGGAATAATGGAGAAGTACCAAATTTAGTAACATGAAATTTATGCACGGACACAAAAACAAAGGGGAATGTTTTAAAAGTTCCAACACCCTCTCAGAACATTAGAAAACTGATAAACGAACAATAAACTCATTTGTGCTATAGAGTGGCGACTCCTCCATTAGAGCACATGAGCACGTGAACACTCAAAGAAAACCAAATAAATAAATTAACAAATGAAATAAAATACTAGTAATCATGTCCACAGATTTATGTTAATTTCGAGCATGAGTTTAAATACCCCCCCCCGCCCCCCCCCCCCCCCCACACACACACTCATCTCTTTTAAATACGTACATGACAAAACAATGTAAATTTCGAAAATTATCAGGTCTTTCCAGGATCGCACGTGCGATCGAAGAAATTCCCTTCTATCCAATTTATGCGGACGAAAGCGGATAGGGATGTTAGACAAAGGCAACACTCATATCTGTCCATGCGCATAACCTTCAGCATGCGAAAGCTCGAATATTTCGCTGTACGTTTCTTGATTAATGTTTATCCGAAATCTTCATTGTTTTCCGATATTCTTTTAGTGAATTTTTCTGTATTTATTTGTTTCATTGTATGATCTTCCTTCATAGAAAGTAAAATGTTAACCTTTTCTTAAGTGCTTGATACTTCATTTAATTGCATTGTTTTCATTTAACTTTTGAAAGCTGAAATGTATTTCAACAAATACATTAAGTCGTACTGGCCGATTTTATATTTGAAATCTATGTATTTTGAATCCCCATTTAAATAACCCTCGAGCTGCCACTGGTACCTTGATGTCACGCACAATCCTAATCCAAAGCATTATATATATATATATATATATATATATATATATATATATCTGTGTGTGTGTGTGTGTATGTATATATATCTATACTATTATATAAAGAGGAAACGGTGACTGACTGACTGACTGACTGGGTGACTCATCAACGCCCAGCCGAAACTACTAAAGTCAAGGTCACGCAGTTTGGACTGTAGATTGCTGTTATGGCCTAGGCAAGCAATAAGAAGGGATTTTTGAAAATCCCCCCCCCTCGAAGGTTTTTAAAGGGGGGTTCGAATGTTTTAGGTCATTTTGCCATATCTCAGCAGCAGTTATAGGTAGGAGCTTGAAATTCTAGAAAACAAATCGACTAAAAAAATGATTAAACACCTATTTCAGCGATTTTAGAAATTCCCCTCAGAAGGGGGTTAAAGGGGGGGTGGTTGAATGTTTTACGTCATTTCGCCATATCTCATCAGCAGTTATAGGTAGGAACGCGAAAATCAAGAAAACAAATCTACTAAAAAATGATTAAACACCTATTTCAGCGATTTTAGAAATTCCCCCCAGAAGGGGGTTAAAGGGGGGGTGGTTGAATGTTTTAGGTCATTTCGCCATATCTCATCAGCAGTTATAGGCAGGAACGCGAAAATCAAGAAAACAAATCTACTAAAAAAATGATTAAACACCTATTTCAGCGATTTTAGAAATTCCCCCCAGAAGGGGGTTAAAGGGGGATTCGAATGTTTTAGGTCATTTTGCAATATCTCAGCAGCAGTTATAGGAAGTAGCTTGAAATTCCAGAAAACAAATCTACTAAAAAAATGATTAGAAACATGTTTCAGCGATTTTAGAAATTCCCCCCAGAAGGGGGTTAAATGGGGGTGGTCGAATGTTTTAGGTCATTTCGCCATATCTCAGCAGCAGTTATAGGTAGTAGCTTGAAATTCCAGAAAACAAATCTACTAAAAAAATGATTAAACACCTATTTCAGAGATTTTAGAAATTCCCCCCAGAAGGGGGTTAAAGGGGGGTGGTCGAATGTTTTAGGTCATTTCGCCATATCTCAGCAGCAGTTATAGGTAGCAACGCGAAAATCAAGAAAACAAATCTACTAAAAAATTGATTAAACACCTATTTCAGAGATTTTAGAAATTCCCCCCAGAAGGCGGTTAAAGGGGGGTGGTCGAATGTTTTAGGTCATTTCCCCATATCTCAGCAGCAGTTATAGGTAGGAGCGCGAAAATCAAGAAAACAAATCTACTAAAAAAATGATTAAACACCTATTTCAGCGATTTTAGAAATTCCCCCCAGAAGGGGGTTAAAGGGGGATTCGAATGTTTTAGGTCATTTCGCCATATCTCAGCAGCAGTTATAGGTAGGAGCTTGAAATTCCAGAAAACAAATCTACTAAAAAATTGATTAAACACCTATTTCAGCGATTTTAGAAATTCCCCCAAGAAGGGGGTTAAAGGGGCGGTGGTCGAATGTTTTAGGTCATTTCGCCATATCTCAGCAGCAGTTATAGGTAGGAACGCGAAAATCAAGAAAACAAATCTACTAAAAAAATGATTAAACACCTATTTCAGCGATTTTAGAAATTCCCCCAAGAAGGGGGTTAAAGGGGCGGTGGTCGAATGTTTTAGGTCATTTCGCCATATCTCAGCAGCAGTTATAGGTAGGAACGCGAAAATCAAGAAAACAAATCTACTAAAAAATGATTAAACACCTATTTCAGCGATTTTAGAAATTCCCCCCAGAAGGGGGTTAAAGGGGGATTCGAATGTTTTAGGTCATTTTGCCATATCTCAGCAGCAGTTATAGGAAGGAGCTTGAAATTCCAGAAAACAAATCTACTAAAAAAATGATTAGAAACATGTTTCAGCGATTTTAGAAATTCCCCCCAGAAGGGGGTTAAAGGGGGGTGGTCGAATGTTTTAGGTCATTTCCCCATATCTCAGCAGCAGTTATAGGTAGCAACGCGAAAATCAAGAAAACAAATTTACTAAAAAAATGATTAAACACCTATTTCAGCGATTTTAGAAATTCCCCCCAGAAGGGGGTTAAAGGGGGCTGGTCGTATGTTTTAGGTCATTTCGCCATATCTCAGCTGCAGTTATAGGTAGGAGCGCGAAAATCAGGAAAATAAATCTACTAAAAAAATGATTAAACATTTATTTCAACGATTTTAGAAATTCCCCTCCCGGACGGGGTTAAAGGGGGGGGGGGGGGTCGAAGGTTTTAGGTCATTTTGCCGTATCTCAGCAGCAACTTTAGTTACGAGCACAAAAATCAAGAAAACAAATCTACTAAAACCATGATTAAACATGTATTTCGGGGATTTTAGAATTTCCCCTCCAGGAGGGGGTTAAAGGGTTGTGGTCGAATGTTTTACGTCATTTCGCCATACCTCAGCAGCAGTTATAGGTAGGAGTGCGAAAATCATGAAAACAAATCTACTAAAAAATATTTAAACACATATTTCAGCGATTTTAGAAATTCAGACACTATGAGGGGTTAAAGGGGGGTGGTCGAATGTTTTAGGTCATTTTGCCGTATCTCAGCAGCAGTTATAGGTAGGAGCTTGAAATTCCAGAAAACAAATCTACTAAAAAATGGATAAACACGCATTTCAGTGATTTTAGAAATTCCCCCCGAAGGGTTTTAAAGGGGGTGGTTTTGAAAATTTTAGGATATTTCGCCATATCTCAGCAGCTGTTTTATGTAGGTGCGCGAAATTCAGGAAAACAAATTTACTAAACAAATGATTAAACACGTATTTCAGTGAATTTAGAAATCCCCCCCCCCCTCGAAGGTGGTTAAAGTGGGATTCGAAAGTTTTAGGTCATTTCGCCATATCTCAGCAACAGTTTTAGGTTGGAGCGCGAAATTCAGGAAAACGAATCTAATAAAAAAATTGCATTGTCTACCCGTGCAAAGCCGGGACGGGCCGCTAGTATATATATATACATATAATAAAAAAATTTCGCCATTTTACCTTAATTAATTTATTTAAAATTCTTACAATATATATTTATCTACCTTTTTTCCTTCTTTTAATAATATCTTAAATATAATTTATATTTTAAAATTCCATACCTTTAATTAACATATTCTTTTAATTCTTATTCTAAAAATCTTAATTTGTTAAAAGCGACACTTCTTTATATATAAAAAAACGATTTATTCCTTCATTTGAGACATTGAATCTTTGGAATGTTTCTTAATACCATTTTTATTTTTTATTAAAATGATTCTTCGTTATCATCATTCATTTCACGTAATTCTCGCGTCTAATTTTTCACATTTTTATCTTTACGCTTCTGATAAAGAATACCGACATTGGCTACTCTACTCTACTCGACTTTCCGAACAATGAAATCGGTGGATTCGAACGCAGGATCTCTCGTTTTGAAACTGCAGACGTTGTCTATGCACGTTTGCAAACATGCAAAATGCTTGTTTGCATCGCCACAATATTTGTCACTTAACACTCTCTCACTTTTCTTGGTGATTTTCTCCATAGAATTGGACGAAAAATGGTTTGAAATTTGTAATTGAAAAACTGCCAGTTTTTCATTGGCTACAAATTGGCTACTCTACTCGACTTTTCGAACAATGAAATCGGTGGATTCGAACACTGGATCTCCGGTTTTGAAACTGCAGACGTTGTCTATGCGGTTTAAATTCTTGCATCACCGCAATATTTGTCACTTAACACTCTCTCACTTTCCTTGATGATTTTCTCTATAGAATTGAACGCAAAATGGTTTGAAATTTGTAATTGAAAAACTGCCAATTTAAAATTGGCTACTCTACTCGACTTTCCGAACAATGAAATCAGTGGATTCGAACGCTGGATCTCCCGTTTTTGAAACTGCAGACGTTGTCTATGCGATTCAAATGCTTGCATCGCCGCAATATTTTCCACTTAACACTCTCTCACTTTTCTTGACGATTTTCTTTATAGAATTGGAAGCAAAATGATTTGAAAGTTGTTTATAAATGGATACTTAAAAGCGAACCTAATCAGTTCGCCGATTTTTACGAAAATCTATATACTTCTTGCGACAGTGGTCTATAACATTCTACAAATGGGCGTTCAATCAGAAGTACTGTTTCGGAGTTATCGTGTTCACTTACACACATGCACGCACGCACACACAAATCAGGATTACAATATTATGATGTGATCGGATAGTAAAAATGAAATTATTTTGAATTTGTAAAATGACAACTTTTTTGACTATCTGAATAGAAACAAGTCAGTGCATATCTAGACCAGCGGTTCTCAACCTGTTATTGGTCACGCCCCACCGAAGCATCTGTAAAAACACGATGACCCCCAAAACACATATACACAAATATACATATCTTATGATTTAAAAGTGAACTATATTCACATGGAGGAAGCCTAACAGAGCTTAACAATAACTATTCATTTCACATGTTTTAATCCTTTGTTGCATGCTCACCACGGTGAACAAAAATGCTACCTTTTTCCTCTCCAAACTTGCTTACTTTGTTACATTATGCTTTTAGTAGAAAAATCGAAATAACGTCACAAGTCGGGTAATTTAACAAATGGAAAACAGCAAATTTAAAGATGGGATGTCAGTTTTATGTATACAACAAATAGTTAACATTTTAAAACGGTGAATTTTTTGTCACAATTTTTTAAACATTATTTTATAAATGGAATGAGGCTATACATCTTTGTCTTTATGCCAAAAAGAGTTTCCAAATTACCTAAGTGTTAAACAAAAGTGTCATATTGTCTGCATTTTTATACCCACAAAATGCTTGAAAACACTCTCACATTTAGCATTAAAATTGCTAACATTGCCACATTTTATACTTAATTTTAGTAACTTTTATTAGTTGATGGAAAAGCTTTGGACACAACATTTTCTTTTCTATTGGATAATGCAAGAAACATTTCAAGATTCTCATCTTTATCAATTTTAAGTAGCCATTATTCCCCATCAAAACACATTTCTCTATTTTCCCTTTTTCATTATCGTTCTTTGTATAATCTGATTTTGAAAATTAATATGTAAATTTCATATATTTATTTACTGTGCAGGAAGCCTGCAGTAGAGGCATAGAAATTTATTATTTACTCATTTCTCTCTCTCATGGTATTTAAGATTTGTAAATTTTATAAAGTTGTTAACACATCGTTTAGATATTTCAAATATCTTTTAGGTTAAATATGTTCAAGACAGTCAGATTTATATATATCCATAAGTAGTTTCACGTACAAAAGTTTCTTCGTGTGACATATAGCACAGCGAATTTAAATAAAAAACCTCATTTAATAAATAATCGAAAAAGTTGTGAACAATTCTAAAATACGTTATTAACCAGGAAAATTATACAAGATGACAAAAAGATGTCAAATCATTTTTAAAGATTGTTCATATAATTATTCTTGTTTCGGTTCTATTTTAAACTTTTGATTAGGAACATTTTTAAAATTCAACAAAATTATTTGTTTTTTACTTTTATTTTTAAATTTTGCATGTATTACTTTTATTTTTAATTTACAATATTACTTTCCCCCCAAAAAATTGACAGCAAATGGATCAGTAGCAAATTTGGAATTGCACCCCCCCCCCCCCCCCCTCAAGTGAGGCCACGTTGGGAACCACTGATCTAGACACCGCAAAAATTTTCGATTAAGCACTTTTCTATTATTGAGTGACATGATGGTACCCAGGATTCTGTTTACGTTACTGACTATTACGTAATTATAGCAAAAAGTTTTCGAAGCATTGCGCACTTGTAATAGACATGCGATTTACAATTTCAAATACAATGTATATTAATAGAACAATAGTCCCTGTAGATGACAGAATAATCGAGTTTTTGAATACGTCCTAGTAAAAAAGGAAAGAAAAAAAAAACATATTAAGGTGGACAGTATGATAAGATAAGGTGCAAGAATTACGGATATTCACACATTTTACAAAGAATTATGCGATATTAAACATGCTTATTAAAACGAATAATAATATTAATAATAATAAAATTTAAAAAGTGACAAAAAAAAGTAGTCGTCATTAACAAATTGTCGTTTTCAGTGACTACCTTTTCTGCGGTGAAGTCCGTTAACAAATCTAATTAAAAAACCAAGGTTTGATGGTTTAGCACAAATTAACAAATCACTTATTTTATGCAGTGATTTCATTGTGTATGTCCACATTACAGATAATCTTCCAACTTTACTCCCCCCCCCCCCCCTTTGACTTTCGGTAACTTAACATAAAGGATAAAACATCTTTGCAACTTTCAGTATTCTTATAAAATGAAAAATACAGAGGTTTCGTCAGTTAAAAATTAATCGTTTTCCCTTTGTGCATTTTTTCTTCTGTTATTTCAAAATTACATAAATATGGAATAAAGAATTAAATTATGGAGTAATCTTGTATTTTATAATTGTCTTATTACTGCTATCAATTTTTTTTAAAGCGCGGTTCTCACAAAAATATTTTACCCACTCAGTGCGAATTTTATTGACATTTTCTGATTCCTTTTTAAACATAAAAGCATAATACTTGCAGGTATGATTATTCACGAGATATGTAATCAAACATTTTTTTTTTTTTGGTTTTCCAATAAATGAATTACATTTTGAGTTATAAGCGATTGCTGTCTCAGGACGGCAGTTTTTTTCCTTTCCTGTGAAGTCGCGTCCGGAAATTTGGTTCAAAACGCCCCCTTTCACAGCCCTTTCTGTAAAATACTCTGCCTTTACCGAAAAACGAAAAAAAAAGTTCAATTACATAATTTCTTAATAAGAATACTTGCCAATTTGATACGTTTGAGAACAAAAATGAATTAAAAAATGTGTCAGAAAATAGCCAGTTTGGATTTGAGAACATTAAGGCTGCTCTTCAGTAAACTTCCCGATTTCTATGGAAAAATTTCCAAGTATTAAATATATATTTTTCCCCGATTCCTCTCGCTAATGTTAATCCTATGGGTGCAGGATGCATTCGTATATTTAAAATATCTCCCCACGAAATTAATATTTTTAACTTCGGTTTTCTGTGCACACTTCTTAAAGGATGTCCTTTTTTTCTTAGTTGTCAAAATATTTCTAAAATATGTGCTTAATTTATAATTGTATGTGTTAAAATCTTAGCAAAATTGAATAAGATTTTAACACTTCACAGAAAATTAAGTATATATTTTAGAAAAAAATTGTCAACTAAGAAAAAAAAGAGGCATCATTTAAGAACAACACAAAGAAAACAGATGTTAAAAATATTAATTTTCTGAGAAGATATTTTAAATATACGAATGCATCCTTCGCTCGCGCATAGAATTAACATGACCGATGGGAATCGGGAAGTTCGCTGACGAGCAGCCTTAAGTAAAAAAGCAACACTTAAAAATATTGTTACATTAAAAGAATGGGAATTCATACCATTTTGCATCAGAGGCGGAAGCAATGGCAATGAGAAGTTCGCCGATACCATTACATCATAACAAAATGTGGGAATAAGCAATAATTTCAGCATGAAAAATATTACGGAACAGCTGAAAGAAATCATTGCGAACACCTTAATACTGACGACTAAATATCATGACACTCCATTCTTGCATCTCCTTGAACTTCACTGAATTCAAGGTTATATGCCAGGGGCATTGACAAAAATGCTACAAACATTTTTTTTAAAACAAAATTATCACGTTTTCCTTGAAAGGTGAATGCCTTGCATATCCCTTCAAATTTTACTGAGTTAAATAACAAAGATTTTATGTGATGTAAATTATGCATATCCCAGCGGTTTCCAAATTATGCATCATTATGTTCGTGGGCGTAAAGAACGACCAGTTTCTCAAAAATATATTGTTAATTTTATCTCCTGTAAAACAATATAACGTGTAGGTACAATATGTTGCATCTTTAATCCTTTCAGAGCCATATAATTCTGTTGGTGTAATTTTGAAAAATCCCCTGAATTTACAACCAATTTCATTTGAAAATTTTAAAAAATGCATTTTTTTTAAATAACGTAAATTATAAAAGGATATTAAAAACAAAAATCTGGTACAAATTTTGATTAAAATTTAAGGGTTTAAATAATAACGAACGACCGCACTTTAAAGGGTTCAGGAAAAAATCGCGAAGAAATATAGATAAACAACTTCATGAAATGGCGATGCTTTATTAAAATTTGTGTAGAGAAAGATTTAAAAAGATAAAGTTAACGAGTTTCAACTCTGTTATAGACCTCGTTGGTGCCAAACAATATGTTAGAAATCGCATTTACTTTTAAACTGTATTTTTTTAAATATATATAATACAATTACTAAAAAACACGTATTTTTCCATGCTTAGTAAAATGTTGTATTTTATTATATTACCACATTACTATTATTGTAACTATTCACATAAAAAATACGTGTTTTTCGTAATACCTATTACTTTGGAAAACAAAATTAAACATTTTATTCTGCAGGGTTCGTACGCCTCAGGATAAGAATGCTAGATTTTTCATAAATTAATATTTCCCTTATTTAAAGAATAAAATTTGGTTTTTAAATATGGCAACCATGACTTTAGAAAAAATTTGATACTCAAACCCTTTAATAGCCAATCTGCTCACCTATTAAGAATTCAGCTACTTTTAAATCACAACATATGGCCGAACAATATGTTACACTAAGCTTTTCTTAACAGCATTTGCACAGGTTTCCTTCATATTAAGATGAATAATCTAGAGGGACTAAAGGAAATTTGTTATCATTGTTCAGTACTGCAGCTTTCAAAAAGTAAGATTTAAAAAATATATATATTGTGCTATAACTGTGGATGATGGACAAATTTTGATTACATATCTGACTTTAGCATAAAAAAGTGCGTTAGAAACATAGTGAATGTTTCATGTACCCAAAACCCGTGTTTACAAATGTTATTGTTTTCATTTGCATGCTTCTTACGAAGTTTCGTTTTTTTTTTTCCTTGGGATATATCATACAAAAACTTCTATACATCTACATATTATTTAAGGAGTAAAAAACTTTCAATCTTTATGATGGGTTGCATAACAATAAAGTTTGTGAACCGTTAGTATATCCATTATTTATAAATTTTCAGAAACTGGTGCATGATGCTAAAATATTATTAGTATTATACTAATGTTATAGATACAGTGCAGAACTGTCGAATGTGAAAGAGCTATTTTCTATTTTTGCTAGTTTACTGTTACTTTTGGTGAGTAGCATACTTTTTGAAAGTTAAGTAGCGACCAAAATTGTGGAAACCTTTTTCAAATGTATTTTTCAATGTATTTTTGAAATTTGATAGTTCATAAGCCCACTTTCTCTTTAAGTAACACCATATATTCTATACCAAAGGAAAGATAATTTAATCGCAAATATAATGCAACAAATATCATGAAGCAATGTTTATTAGAACATGAGTTATAAAGAAGAAAAGTGAAACAGATCGAAAAGATGAGATATACAGAAATTATTACAATGCAAGTTAATACTTAGTTGTAAATTTAGAGTAACCTTTATTCTTAATTGTGGCCTTACAACGACGTCCCATGGAGTGAACCAAATTTTTTAGTTCTGAAGCTGTTATAATGTTATACCAAGATTGAATTGTTGCTTCTATTACTTAGATTTTATTGATATGTTGCTTCTGTGTAACAAGTTCCTTTAGTCAGCTCCATAGATTTTCAATTGGGTTAAGGTCTGGGCTATTCCCGAGCTATTTCAACTCTGGAGTATAATTATTTTGAAACCACTTTTTCCACACTTTAGCAACGTGACATGAAGCTGAATCCTGTTGAAATATAAATGCTTCAATATCTTGGAAAAGATCACGTTGCAGAAAGCTTCAGCTGGTGTTGCAGTATTTCATTTCTGTGTTTTTGGGCATTCATATTCTCATTAATCACACAAATTTTGCTCGCACTTTTTGATGTCATGCAACCTCATATCATATGATTGACTGCATGCTTCACGATGTGCAATTAGGATGAAAATCTTCTCCTTACCTATTTTATGTCATCACTACCAAACAGGTTCAGTCTCGTCAGACCAAATAACACATGAGTTTTAGCCCAATTTAATCTTTTCAACCTTTGTTGAAGAGATAAAAATGGCTTTTTTGTGGAATTTCAGAAATTTAAACGAAATTCTTGCAGTCTGTGACGAATAGTCCTTGCACTCAACATTACATAGGTTTGCACCATTTCGCCTTCCATTAGTCCAGATAATTTTTTCTTCTGCCACTTATGCACAGTGTCTTAATTCTTCTAGCATCACTTGCTGTTATACACCATTTTCCTGCCTTTACCAGTTAGGTTTTGTAGTGACATAATTTCCTTATACCGCTTCAAAAATTTAGAAACGCCACCTTTGGTTACATTTCGACCAATTTGCCTTCTGATTTCTTAATAACTGTAACCTCGTTCACTTATTAGTACTATTTTACATCGTTTTCTAGGTGGCCAGTTAACAATTTATGCCATTTCTTTCATTTTCATATGTTTTACATCCATCTCTAATATCAGTCATATAAAGCACTGACAAATGTTTTCCTCACAACTTCAAAACATGACAACAACAGTTAAATCCTACTGTTACCTATTTGACTAACTCCCAAAACAGAAAGACACCTGATTGGCTCTGTAAACACACATGCTCATTGGCTGCATTCAAATAAAGAAAAGCTACTTCATGTTAACCTAAACAAGCTGTGTTTAATTTTTGTTGTTGTTTATTTGTCTATAACTTTTGATTAAATATTAGTAAATAAATATTATTTATTTCATTGCATTCTTGATTAAATTATCTTTTCACTAATATATAATTTTATGGTGTTAATATGGTGTTAGTATGGTGTTACGTAGCTAAATGATACATTTAGCATCGAAATGTAATAAAGTTAATTAAGAAGCACAATAACTACAATAACTAGTACGAGAGTACAGAAAATATAAACAAATTCGAACCGAAAACACATAAAATTTATCTGTCTAACCGCGACCTACGTTATACACGGCCGGTGCATGACGTTTAAAATGTCACATGGAGTGGATCATTTTTACACGGCGATTGGTGCAAAGCGGCGAGCCCCTCGTCTTGCACCAATCGCAGTGTAAATATGATCCACTCCCTGTGACGTTTTAAACGTCATGCACCGGCCGTGTATAACGTAGGTCGCGGTCTAACTAAATCCCCGCAAATCGTTTAGTTCATTGGTTCATTCAATTGATCATGCCTTTTTTTCTTGCTCATTACTGTCGAATTCTAAATTCATCTGCTTATCTTTTCTTACCTGTTAAAATTTTATTTTTATACTCATCGTATAACGCGCACCTGGGAATTTTTAATAAATTTTCTTGTTCCAAAAGTGCGTGTTATACACCGGACTATACGGATTGATATTATGTATTTAAAGTACGTAGCAAAAAATTACACTATAACGTATCCAAGTTCCGAATTTCATATATACTTTGAATGTACAACTTCAGAATGGCGACAGTTATAGTTATAAACGTGCTGTCTAGATATAGGTAAGTGGCTATGCGCTAAGTACTGAGACGTCTTACAGCGCCACATAGTGGAAAACTGGGGGAGTCAGCGTTCCTATTTCAAAAGCGGTACAAGATATGGGAAAAAAGTCAATTACAAAGTTGTAGAGCGTTCTTCACTTAGTATGAAATGATGACTTACATGTAAAAATAATTTTATTAGAAGCTTTGGAATGTAATTTTTTTATATATCTAATCACCAGCTTAAATACTCCATTAATTGTATGCAGAAATGTGACTTTATAAAGAAGCTTCTATTTACTAATAAAATTAACGCATATTAACAAGGTACATAGTTTATTTTAATAAGAAAATAAAGTTAAGTATGCTCAATATGTCACCATCAGCAACAATGCATCCTTCATTTTGCATGTGTTCCGATAGTGCATACTTAATTTCATTTTCTTATTCGAATAAACGGTACTTTACTTACATGTGTTAGATTTAATATTAAATGCACATCTGCCTTATAATACCACATTTCTGCATGCAATTAGTAGTGTGTTTAAATTGGGGATACGATTTAAAAAAAAACACATTTCGCGGTTTCTATTTATTTTTACATGTAAGTCATCATTTCATACTAAATCGATATAGCCTCTACAAATTTGTAATTGGCATTTCCCCCTTATCTCGTATCTTCTCCAGATAAGAGCGCTAATTATGCAGTTTGCCGCCAGATGGCGCTGTTAAGAGTAACAGCGTTCTGGTTCTCGTTCTGGTCATGTAGCGCATAACCCGTTTTAGACAGCTGGTAACTCGTTCACCAGTTATTTGAGGCGAAACGGAATTAAGGAATCATCCTGTGTATATATATCGTCGCTCCCATGTCAAACTATCGAATATGAAAAAATGCATTTTTCATTACTTGGCCGATTGCACCACTAAATTTTATTAGATTTCTTCGCTATTAAAAACACTAGTGAAATTTCTGTGAAGAACCGGCTTACCAGTTTGGCCTTCTTTTTTATTCAGAAATGCCTAATTCACACCGGAAATATTGAGAAAAAAATATTTACTTTAAATAATCACAAAATGTTTGTCATTAAAAAAAAAAAAAAGATTTCTATTAGATATAAATTCCTGGTATGGATTCGAAATTTCTGAATGAAAAAGGAGGCCAAACTGGGAACCCTGCAGAAGAATACTATTAAAATTTAGTGGTGACAATCGGCCCATTTTTAAAAGTAATGAAAAATGTATTTTTCCACATTCGATAGTTTGACATGGTAGCAACGATATACAGGGTGAATCTAAACTCTTGGGCAAAATTTTAAGGGATGATAGTACACATCAAGACAAACAATATTAAATAGGAAACTAAGGGTCTCAAATGTCTTCTGAAGGTGATAGGCGCCATTAAAGTTTAGGGTCCAAAATTTCGAATGATTATAAAAAACGGAAAAATTGTTCGATTCGTTTGCGGTTTTTGCTAAAACTATTCTTTATGTCAGTATTTTCTTAAAAATAAATTTTAAAGATAAAGTTTTAAAAATGCCGATAGAGGGCGTTTAGACTTTGGAGTGACGAAAAACTACTTTTTACCGTTATTTTTTGTATCTCATTAAATGCTTTCAAAAGCTTAGACTTAAATTTTGAGCTCAAAATCGGAATCGTTGGGAGTGATTAAGTAGCGCAAACTGAACTGCGTTCAGGAGTTGAAATTCGAAACACTTCCCTCCCCCCCCCCTCCTTAACACAGTTCAGTTATTCCCGATCTTGGTGTCGTAGACCAGGCAGAAACAATATGAGTAGTACTTTTCCAACTGGACGAAAAATGTCCAGGCCAGAATTCGAACCTAGGATCTCTTGAAGCTGCCATGCTCTACCACATGAGCTATCCCAGTTGAATCTGGAGGGCACAATTCATCCAAATTCAACCGGGATAGCTCAGTTGGTAAAGCATGGCAGCTTCAGCCAAGAGATATTCGAATCCTGGTCCGGACATTTTTTGTGCAGTTGGAAAATTACAACTCATATGATTTCTTTACCAATTTGAATAATTATGTTAAAATTAATCCAGGCAGAAACTACTACCCCCTACACGTAAAATAAACGATAAAGTAATGACAAAATTAAATAGAAAATTTATTCATAATAGACATGAGCAATTTCTCCGAGCAAAATAAAAAGAAACAATTTGATGTATGCATGTAGTGCGCAATATGAATGAAGGTTGACACGTAGAAAATGGTACACGCATGATGTTCATGAGGAATCACAAAAACTGCTCGAAAGAGTGCCCACCAGCAAAGATGCCGGCCTCACGCCGCCGGCGAAGGGGAGTTTGGAACATTAGTGAATACCCCGGGCATCTCCCGGATATCGCCTGCTATGACGGCAATCGTCGCAACCAGGTCCTCGTCGGAGTCGACGGTAAAAAATAGTTGTTCATTACTCCAAAGTCTAAAACGCCCTCTATCGGCATTTTTTAACTTTATCTTTAAAATTTCTTTTTAAAATACATTTTTTATTTAATTTTGTCATCCCTCTACGTTTATTTTACGTGTAGGGGGTAGTAGTGTCTGCCTGGTCTACTACACCAAGATCGGGAGTAACTGAACTGTGTTCAAGGGGGGTTCAAATTTCAACTCCTGAACACAGTTCAGTTTGCGCTACTTAACTACTCCCAACGATTCCGATTTTGAGCTCAAAATTTAAGTTTAAGTCTAAGCTTTTGAAAGCATTTAATCAGATACAAAAAATAACAGTAAAAAATAGTTGTTCGTTACTCCAAAGTCTAAAGCGCCCTCTATCGACATTTTTAAAACTTTTTCTTTAAAATTTATTTTTAAGAAAATACTGACATAAAGAATAGTTTTAGTGAAAATCGCAAACGAATCGACCAATTTTTCCGTTTTTTATAATTATTTGAAATTTTGGATCCTAAACTTTAATGGCGCCTATCTCCTTCGGAAGACGTTTGGAACCCTTAGCTTCCTATTTAATATTGTTTGTCTTGATGTGCACCATCACCCCTTAAAGTGTTGCCCAAGAGTTTAGATTCACCCTGTATATACGGGATATATGACTATTTCCAATATCTTACTGCTTGCAATATAATAAATGATTTCATTAGAACTTCCACCTCTTTCCATGTAGTTCTATATTTATAGAAAAAAAAATGTATTCGATTTGAGCACCTCGTGACAGTAGTGGAATAGAGTAAAATATTATCCGCATTACTAATGATTTTTTATTCCCAGAAATCACTGCATCCATAGATCTACATAACAGTCTTTTTCGAGTAATCTAAGAACCAATTTGAAAAACACGTAAGAATATTTATTGACACAAAAAGTTATAATTTCTTTCATTGTAAAATAATGAAAATTTGGCACAGTGCCGCCCAGAAGACAAACGGACGGAATGAAATTTACTCAAGGCATTTTTTTTTCGTACAAAGGGACGGGTACGATGTATTTAAGGGGGTCAATGAAATCTAGTGAAAGGAAAATTATCAAAAGAAACAGTGAATTATTTCTCTTTTGTCACTGTGTAAATCCTTTGCAATTCTAGAACAATTTTTTGACTCCATACTATATAAATATTAATGTATTTCTATCATAACAGTGGCACATTTTAACTTAAATCAGTTTCATTTAAGCGGTCAATCATCTTTGTATTTAAACATAAAAAAATCAGATATAGATTAAAGATATAGATATATAGACTATTATTATATTTATTAAATTAGGCAGCGCACAACTACTTGTCGCGGAGGTATAAAGTTCCAGTATATTCTGTACTGTCAACTTTCGTTCCCAAAGTGTAGGTTAAAGCACGCAATAGATATGATGGGGGGGGGGGAGGGGATGGGAATAATAATAACTGAAAACTACTTTTCTTGGTCATTTCTTTTAAATTCCCTTTTCTTGTAAAAATAACTGCGGCACTAACTTGTATGAAACCAATAGACACACCAATAAAACCGTGTAAAAAGAAGTATATGAATATATTTCAATACTAAATTTGCGAAAATAACATTTAAAAAACTATGTAACGTTTGATAAAATTTAAAAATAAATGAAATAGAAGAATATCTTTCCATGTATTAAGAAAAAAAAAAGAATAAAATTATGCCCAGATGCTAATAATTCGGGTTTCCAGTAGGGTGTTTTTCCCATACTTTTAGAAGCATGTTTCTAATTGTACCCGAAAATTCTGATATTCATACATTACTAGCAAAATTACAGAAAAGTAACAAAACGAATATTGAAAATAAATTAGGCTCGTATTATTGAAAGACCTTTCAATGGTTATCATATATAATATAATGAAAATACTGTTAAAAAACATATACATAGCCAAATATCGGTATAAGGAAGTCATAATATGGAACAACACAAATGTTACCATATACTTCTACAGCGGATTAAAATGGAGTTTGGAATTTTGCGTAAAATTGGAAAATTTAGCATAAGTGTAGTGATCTTTTGAGACCGTGTGACCTTAACGCTCTCGATTCTTTTATTATTTATTTATTTATTTATTTATTGCCACTGTTTTTTACATTTTACGTTCGTGTGGATCTGATATGGAGTTCATGTGAGCGAAGGGGTTAAACCAAGGTTTGGCTATTTACAATAAAAAATCTTAATATAAAAGTTTAAAATAATAAAATATTTTATTTTTAATTATTCCAATATTAGTCATAGTATTTTTTCAAATAATGAATCCAATAAGTAGCGGAAAAAAGGATAAAAGCCACGGGATAGAAGATTTGGCTGATTTCATCAATTGTTTTAAATGTCCATTTATAACACATATCTTTAAGTGGTAAGTCTGTGGTTTCCCATTTTCTTCTGGAATAGAGCTTTCCAGAATCCGAAACGGACCTTTTTCTTGCACTCTGGTCTGCAGAGGTACTTTCTTGAGAGCTCCGATGAAATCGTGATGAAAAAATGGCTGTAGGCTCCTTGAGGGGGGAAAAAAGTATGTATGTATGTTATTTGAAAACAAAAACTAAAAAAATATATTTTTAAAAACACACTTTTATATTTATGTCGCATGCCTATATAACATTATAGGTTTAAAATTAATAAATTGTTTAACAAAAAAAAAAAGAATGCTCAGCTTCTACATTGTAATAAAAGACAAATATTTCTAGAAAAATGTAATATAAACAACAATGAAAATATATAATATCCTCTCCCGAGTTGCCCACGATTCTGAAATGCATTTCTGAAAATAATGGTTTCATAGGAGGCCTTTTTGTTACAAACATGTTTTCCTTAAATTGCAGAAACCTATTTGTTTCCAAAGTTTACAATTATTTCTTATTCTAATGATTTCTAAAGATAAAAGAAAGAGTGTGTAAATCGGAAGTTTTATGGTTATGTTACATTTCGCAAATGTTTCAGACATTTTTATACAGTGTGAAGTTAAAATAATAGGTTAGACAGTGGAATTTTTATATAGGGAGTCCCATCTTTGACGCATTCGCTGCCAACCACGAGTATACTCGTGGTTTAAATCGTGGTTCGTAATCTAAAATTACGAATTCATACCGGAAATTTCGAAAGATGATTTTTTATTTTAGGTAATCACGAAATGTCTGTAATTAAATTGTGTAAATATTGCTATTAGTATTTTCTGGTATGAATTCGAACTTTCTAAATAAAAAAAAATTCCGGCAATTTTAACCCGGCAGTGAATGTGTTAAAGTATCTTCGAAAAATCTCGGTTTTTGAAAAAAGTTCGGGAATGTGTTTTTCAACTGTGCTTGGAAGTTCATAGGAGACATTTCCAGCACCTCCTATAACAACCTCATTTCTTAAACATACAAATATGACGCGTTGTTGTATTATTTTAGTTACTGCTAGACTTTTCTCTTACATTTTCCGGAGCTATCATCTAAGTGGGACACCCTGAATCCTGAATATTTTTTTCTTCTGTAGGTATTTTAGCCTGTGAATCTACTACCTGAGTTCATTGCCTCAAGCAAATGTAATAATTTTAAATATTTTCGATGCCTTAAATTTGAAAATTCCATTCCTATTTTGTGATCCAGTAATTTTAGCAAAACCATTATAAAATTTTTGTACAGTTATGAAGGTTTCCCTTACACGTTTTAGCACCTTAATTTAAATGTTTTCTTAGTTATAAAATCCAAAATTATCAAAATTGATTTTTTTTTATGTTTATACATCTCACAAGTTAATGAGACAACAATAATTCGTATTATTTTCAATGCGAGAATTACCTAAAAAGACTAGAATCTTGAAACATTTATAAAACCGAACTGCAATTTAAATGGGATGGTATTGTCTTCCTTTCATAAAAACAAGTATCCAACTCTCTTTTTTTTATATAAAAAGGGGTATAGGAATCATTAACAAGTTAGTCATAGGAATAGGCCAAAATTGCAAAGTATTCATCAAAATGTCAGAGCTCTGATATTTTCATTAGTTTTATACTTACATGAAGTTGGTGATTTGGTTTTCTTTCTTTCTTTCTCTTTTTTGACTCATATTTATTAAATGCCATTGCAAATTCTAGAAGAGTTGAATAAACAAAGAATACGCATACAAAAAGCCAGGTGTCCATTGCCTTGATGTAATTAACAGGAGGCAGCTGGGATTGATATTGTTGAACCTATGAAATAGATTGATAAATTTAAAGACACAAGTTCAAAGTAGAATATTCACGTAATAAATTTTATTCATCAAGTATGCAATATCATGACTAATTTCTTTTGATATTATTTAAATGTCCATCAGATATAACGATTTAAAAATGAGTTGTTAAATAAGAAATTTGTTACATTATTAAAAAGATGTCGAATTTTCTTGTTGTCTCTCAAGCTACGAAAATATTTCAATATGTATATATCTTCAAACATTTATAGCTAAATTTGCCTCTTTTTGTCTATTAGTTTTCATGTTTTCAAGGGAGCCACCAACTGTCGGTAAAGGTGGCCCATCATTAAAAATGAAGAAAAACGCTAAAATGAATCCAACTCATATTAAAAGATTGATGATTAAAAGAACACAAAATGATGAATCTCCTCACGAATCTTCTCTCATTGTATCTTTGGAAAATAACCTATTAATAAAAACAATTCAATCGACTTGATAAAAAAAAAATAATAATAATTTTGAGAGAGAAAAAAAATAGAGTCTGAAATTTTTTTCTAATAAATTATGATAAATCGATAATAAAAATTTATACTTCTGGAACTAAATCATTACGCAAGTTAATCTGATCCAACGTGTTCATGTTTCTTTACTCTCTCATTAAAATCCTTGAATATGTCTTAAACTTGATCTAAGAATAAACCAACAATTATGTCTACGTTCTACAAGGTGGCTGAAAAGTATAGGCGCACAGAAAAAAACTATTTTCTCAAAAAGATACCCTACCTGATTGTATTTTTTATTCTAACAAAACAAATATATAACAAATAATAATACTTAAACTAATTGTTCAAAATGCCCATTATTCTTTTTTATAAAAGATTCCAAACGGTGTGCCGGAGGTAACTCTGATCTAAATCATCCCAAGCCTTTATAAATGTTCGCGCCAAATTATCTCCAAACTGGAGAATTTCTTGCTCTTTATCTTTTTTTCTAAGTAGCCTCAAACACAGAAATCGAGTGAGTTAAGGTCCATCTGTTCAAAGGTCATTCAAACTTTGTTAAATATCCAGGAAGAGGGGCGTCGAGGAAGGCCAATCTCGCTTTTGCTCCATGCGCAACCTCTAATCCTGCTAGATGATTCCATTTGGGTTATTTTGATTCTATGGAGCGACAATCTTAGCCAACACTTCGTCTTGCTATGTTTTAGCATTAATCTTCACATTTTTATCAATAAAAATTAAAGTTGTTTTTTCCGTGGCGGTAACTCTAGCCTAAACCATTAATTCTTACGGAAAAAGCGATCGTGTGACGATTACTCTTTTGCTTGCATTTCTCTGCATTAGACTTATCAATTGCCGATCATTCTGACGATTGTGAGTCTTCTCAATGGTGCAGATTTTCTCAGTTGACCACAAAACATCTTTCACTCGGCGCATCTTGAAATTTTGGAGCATCTTCTTTCATCTCGTTAGTCTCCTCAGCTTGGCATCGTTTTGCAAATGTTCACCGCGGTACAAATGATAACTATGAAGTCCGAGACACTTTTTAACAATGTTTTGGACAATTTGACGAGAAATATCCAGACTCTTTTCGATGGAATTTAGTGTTACGACGTCGTTTTGGGAAATTATCTTCTTGAGGATATTGCGAATGCTTCGGGTAGTGATAGAAGGCTGTCGGCCTTATTCCTTTTTATATAAACCTTTCCGATTTTTCCGGACTTCTCCGATTTTAGTTGTGAAATATCAACGTCAAACAACGCGCACATACTTTTCAGTCTCCCTGTATATGGGCCTAAATACAATGCAATATTAAACAAACAAGAAAAATCATGTGCCAAGCATAGATTATGAAATACTTTCCAACACGTTAAAAATAGTGTGAAAAAACTTTAATGTTTAATAAGGTTAAAGATGATATCTAAGTAAACAAGATCAAGGTCAAACTGGGCGGGGAGGCCTACCTTTTGGCTTAAGCTCAACTAGCCCTGCCTAGCAGGTTTGTCTACTATGCGGAAAGGTTCCAGCCCAGGGAGGGATTCCCGGAAGCCCCACCTGAGAAGGGGACCCCTCATTAATGAAAATTAACAAAGGTCAAACCCGGTGGAAATTCCTACTTTTCGGCTTAAGCTCAACTAGCCCCGCCCAATTTAAGTAAACAATTTGGAAAACGCATAATACATTGCAAACTCAATTTCAGCAATTACCATTAGTAGTCAGAAAAGTATTCGAATTCTTTTGTGAAGCTTTGTATACGATCAATAGATTTCTGTATATATTGCATAATAAGCTAAAATTTAGTTAAGTTTGGAAACGTATAACACAGTTGAAAATTCCCCTTCAGCAGTTTCTGTGAATAAAAGGAAATGTACTTGAATTCTTTTGTGCAGCCCTGTATATGATCTATAGAATTTATACACAGCAACTGATATGCAAAACATTAATCAAATTTAAAAACGTATACCATAGCTAAATACGCAATTGCAGGAGATATCGTTCATTGAGAGTACTGTAACCGATTTCTTTTGTGTGTTTCTGTAAATGAACGATTAATGATGCACACCATATTCTACAATAAGAATCTTGTAGTGCATCTCAGTCTTACATATCAGTTACAATATGCTTGAAACAATGTAACATCATTAAAATACATTGCAAAAGATTTTTCCCCGTAGTCCATAATCTAACGGAATATTTTTGAGTGTTTCTGTAAGCGAACAATAAACGCCACACATTTCATGTTCCATACCGAACATGCAACAGTAAACCTCAGTAACATATATAAATTACATGACAATCCGACTATATTTACGAAAGTTAGAATAGTACACGGACAGACAGACAGAGAGACAAAGCTAAGTCATAAACACTGTTCAACTATGTTCGAAAGTATTAAAAAGCACCCTTAGATACTGAGTAGCTAACCTATACAAATTTGTTTAATCATTTACATCGACGTTCTTAATCACTATTCTTGAAACTGCACTCTCTTCGGCTGTTATAAAAAAACTATAGGGGACACAACCCGAGTATCCCGAGTTATAAATATGAATTGAATTGAATTTTATTTTGAGTGATACCTCTTAAATATCGAACACCAAGCCTCATTTACAGCATAAACTTTTCTTTTTACACAATTCACAACTAAAAAGAAATGACGTAGTATTTGTCGAGAGTATTTGTCGTAGTATATGTCATCTAGTATTTGTCGAGAAGTAAATAAAAATCGTGCACTGGTGACATCATAATTCACTTTTATATTTGAACAGAATAATAAGGCTACTATAATTTGTGACTTGTGCTATAGGCCAGTATACACGTCAGGACATATTGCCGTTATCATTATCTTTTTACGCGTGAAGGTTTCGCTATGGTACTCCATTGTGATATTTGGTAATTTTTGAAATTCAATATTTGAAAAACGACATAATCATTAGATTTGAAATTTATATCAAGAAAAATACAATTTTTTACCTTTCTAACGCAGTTTGTCTAACATTTTTCTGACAAACACTTTCGAGCTATTAATTTTTTCAGTAACTTCAAATGTTTCATTTTCCGAGATTAATCTGTGGCAACAATTAGCGAGAAAGCCAGTCGTCAGCAACGCGTAGCTTTTTATTAAAGGTGATTGCAAAGATAATAACTTAAGTGAATTTAAACCCAATGAAATATTTTCCCCCGAAATTTGTACACGGGCTGCAAAACAGCTATATTGATAACCGATAAAAATTCTAAAGAGTTCAAACAACAAGAACTCTGTCTTATTTAAAAACTATGAAACGACCCTATGTGATAAAACAAGGAAATGTCTTTACCATAAAATATCAATATTTTTACGCGATTTTTTCATTTAAAAAAAATAATAATAACTCATGCAAAATTGGATCAAAAATATAAAATAATACTAATTTGATGTTTATTTAAGCTTATTATCACGGGTCCGAGCACCGCCGAACGGTTCAGCTAGTAATAAATAAAACATAGCAAGGAGTACCTTTTATAACATTTGACATATTAAGAACATATATATTTTTTTAATCAACGAATAAAAAATTTCGCTATCAAAACAAAATGTTTTAGAAATTCACCTGTGTGCAGAGTGTTAGGAAAGATGTGACGCTGAGAGTGACTCTTGCAGCAACTGCATCCACCCGAATCCAGAATCCAATCCAGCTCATTAGAACAATGATTGTGGAAGGAATGAAAGCGTTGATGATGTTGCTGATGAGTCTCCGATTGAATATGAGATCCACTACTAAACTCGTGTAATTAGCTGAAAGGAATCAAAAAGATAAAAAGCTGCCTTCATACCAATGACAATACTTAAATTTTGAAGATGCTGAAGAAGTTAATTTTCCTACTCTGTTGAAATTTTACACAAGCTGGATGTAAACATTTCACACCAGAATTTTTATTTAATACTATTTAACATAGTTATTTAGCTTAGGTGTCCTTGGTTATTCATAATTTTTCTATCTTAATTATTAAATTTTAAAGCTTTTTTCTTTTACTCAAATTCATATCTTTCTGGACTTTCTGACAATTGTCAGCAACCCTCCCAACCTATGCTATAATTTGATTGGTCGTTCATTTCTCTCGTTAGATTAAATAATCTTTTTCTCTTCTCTTACTTATTTCGTCTTCTGTCTCTGTGAGACGAAGACCTTTCCTCACCATTTAATCACATTCTTCTCTTTAGGTGCGTTCATAATTATATAAATAGGTAGCACCTATAGTCGTCTGGTCCATCCGTCTGTAAGTCCGTACGCATATAACAGCGCGAAAACTGCCCAACCGAATAGTTTGACATTTAATATATATAATCTTTGCAGAATTTTGTCGAGTCATTTCAATTTTTATGAAAATCGAATCAAAACTTAAAAAGATATTAATAAAAGTTTTCTTTATTCTATTAATTCCTATCATACGTAATATATATAGTAAAAGCGCAAGTGTCATGTGACTGAGGAAAACAAATATAGGCTAACCGCATTTTCTTCCATATGCCAAGCGGCCATTTTTATTAAAAATTAATTTTTCGAATAAAATTGCATAAAAGTTACATTTTTAGAAAGATCGTTCAAAAAAAAAAGTTTGCTTGAGAGATGAGTTACATTCATAAATGTATAGATTCTGAGATAACTTCTGTAAAAATTAGGTTAACAGCCGAATATCTCAATCCATTAAAGTAAATAAACAAAAGATTCATTCATAGTGAGTCATAGAAATATTAAACCATGGAGGTAATCATTCGCAAAACAAGATTTCCATGGTGAATTTACAGCGCTGTCTTGTGTCTAAAAAAAATCGCATTTATAAACATGGCATACGCAATAAGAAAAAAAAGGCATCTTCATTTCGCTCATAGCAGACGATATAATTTATTTCACTGAAATAATAACGATGTTTTTTCTTTTTCATAGTAAAACTAATTATAGCACGAAACGAACGCACCTCATTTGCCACGTTTAACATACAATTTCCAACTTGTTAATTTTATTGTAGTACATATATTGTGCTACGGATAAACTTTTTGTTGATGGCCCCTCTAAGATGTGATACACAAATACTCGTATACCGAGAGTGAAGTTGCTGTGCATCTGAGAATCCCCTTGAAGCAATGAACTTTTATCTGTTTAACTGTTCTGTGGCTTTTATTTAACTTACCTTATAAAATGATTTCTGGTTCGAATCGAATGAAACAAATTATAGAAGCAGGTCGATTAGACCCATTCAGGGTTGGAAGATTAAAGTTGTCGCAGCTATTAGCCTAATTGTTAGAAAGCGTAAAAATAGTGATCATCAAAACATCGCGCTAACAAAAACATCGCCAACTCAAAAATAACAAAAAATATAACAAAATAAATTAGAAAATTAAATGAAAATTTTCACGCTCCATTTTATTTAGCTGGTGACCAAGCTGGTGCAAATGTTAAAATATATCATCTTTTATTATTGATTATTTTAACTGTATGACTATAATACAGATAATTCCACACTTTTGACAGCTGACTGGAGATACTACATACTATTGATGTGTATAGATAGATAAGAATTTCCGATAAAATTCAAAAAAAGAAAATTTGAAATGAATTTTTCACTAAATGTTTTTACGACACTTCATTTTCTTCTTCATTTTAAAAAACCTTTTAAAAAAAAGAAAAAAAGAGAAACCCTCATTAGAGAAAGGAAATATAGAAACAAAAACAAGAAAGAAAAATCATACGTCCAGCACAGATTAGGAAATACTTTCTAACGCATTCAGAAAACTGTAAGGAAACTTCACCGCTTAATAATGTAAAAGATAATATCTAAGTAAACAATTCAGAAACCGCATAACATATTTGAAAACTCATTTTCGGCAATTACCATCTATAGTCAGAAAAGAATCCTTATTCTTTTATGCATCCCTGTATATGTTCTACAGATTAGTATTTACACTACATAGTATTCTAAAATTTAGTTCATTTAGTTCAAAAGTTTATTGTTTATTTTCATTCGAAGTTATGCATATTTTCCTAGATTAAAAAAAAATCTCTTTTTTTTTTTTGTTACACTGTATCGATGAAATAATTATCTTGAATGCTTTGGTATACAAAGTGTGTAAATAAATATGTGTATAATTAATTTAAATAAATAAATGACGAATTCAACTTACAGGCGTTTGCGGATAATTCTAAAAATTGTACTTTGAGTGATTATCTCTTAAAATATCAAAGTATACAATGAGTATCTGGCTCTGCATTTAGTCAGACCAAAGACTACATTTTTGTCTTTATACACGTAAACGTCATTGCTTCCGCCTTCTTTTTACACAGTCAGTTTCATAAAAAGCGATACTCGTCTGTAACCGCAGATCTTTTCCAATAGAATCATAACAAAGGGGTCATTAGACACGGAATAATGTTTTTTTTTACGAATATGAATACGTTTTATGGTCGTTTGCATATTAAAAATTGTACCAGCTTTCATTTTTGTTTCAAATAGTAACCACCACTTTTGACACTTTTCTTGAGCTCCTTGGATCAAAACATCCCGGAAAAGTACATAGTTTATGCATTTTTTATCTTCGTAGAATTAGTAGAGGTCAAAACTTGAAGATGCTAATGCTAAACAAACGTAACAAACTTTAATTTATATATGCCCAAAAATCGTCCGATTGCAATATTTCTTTGTCAGGTAGATAAATGAATAGACCCAAAGATAACCTACACAATATTTTTTTTTTACTTAAAAAAAACTTTTTAATTGTAAACTATATACAGGGTGTTTCAGTTAAACGTTTCAGAACTTCTAAGAGGGGTAGAGTACATCCTGACGAACCAAAATCATATACCAATGGGCAGTCAGAAATGCTTTCCTGACGCGGTAGATGGCGTTGTGCGAAAGTTCCGAGCTTTCGTGCAAGGAATCTTCATTTCGCACAAGAACGTCAAGTTAGTAGGATGGATGATTACACGAACGCAGAATTAGCCGATATGCTTTTGGTGTACGGGGCTGCAAATTGTAGTGGGCCAGCCGCGCAGCGTTTGTACGCGGAACGATATCCGACGAAGCGTATTCCCAGTCATAATTTATTTGCAAGACTGCACCAGAGGTTAGCTGAGACAGGTTCATTTGAAAGAGCTGATAGGGTCAGGGTAAGAACAGCACGGACTCCAGCCGTCGAACAGAATGTGCTGCAGCATGTACAGAGGAATCGAAGAACGAGTACACGAAGTCTAGCAAAAGTAGTCGGGGTTTCCCCTTGCAGCGTCTGGAGGATTCTCCAAGAACAAGACATGCATCCGTTTCGCGTGCAGCGTGTCCAGGCACAGCAACCGGAGGATTATGCACCACGTATTGCTTTCGCACAGTGGTACCTTGGAAAATGTGCTACAAATCCTGCTTTTCCTGCTGAAGTGTTGTTTTCCGATGAGGCATCCTTCACAAGGGAAGGAATTTTCAATTCGCATAACGACCATATCTGGGCGGGCGAGAACCCGCATGCAATACGACGTCGTGCAGCACAGATTCGATTTTCGGTCAATGTATGGGCCGGTATTATGGGAGATCACCTCATCGGACCTTACCTGTTACCGTGTCATCTAACCGGAGATAACTACTTGCTCTTTCTGCAGCAAGTATTGCCACAACTTTTGAGAGATGAACAGATTTCTGCATCGACGCAACAGACAATGTGGTTCCAACACGATGGAGCCCCTGCCCATTTATAGCGGAGCTGTTCGTAACTACCTGGATGTCACATTTGGTCAACAGTGGATCGGACGTGGTGGTCCCGTGCATTGGCCTGCTCGGTCACCCGACCTATCATGTCTTGATTTTTATTTCTGGGGTTATATTAAATCGCTAGTTTATGACACTCCTGTTGACAATGCTGAGGAGCTGTTTGCAAGAATCGCAGTAGCTGCCGGAGAAATTCGAAATTCGCCTGAAGTATTCCAGAATGTTCGGATGTCCATGCGTCGGAGATGTGACGCGTGCATTGTAGCCCGTGAAAGCAACTTCGAACACTTACTTTAATCCATGTACCTTTTGCTTCTTTTCATGTATTATTAAAACGATTTCTCACTTACGGTCTCTTTTCTTTATGGTGCTTCTGTGTACAACACCGCTTCAGGAAAGCGTTTCCGACCCCACATTGCTATATGATTTCGAGTTGTCAAGATGTACCCTACCCCTCTTAGAAGTTCTGAAACACCCTGTATATACATTAATTCATATTAAAAATTTGTGATGTATGACATACAGGGTTTTTTACGTAAAGAGAATACATACGCTGTTTCCACATATTTTAGACGAGTTTGTTTTGGTATTAAAACAATCGACTGAATAGAGAAATTATTTTTCATGGCTAATATTTTTTGAAAGTATAAATTCTCATCTGGCAACCGAAATTTTTGTTTATATGTAAAATTGTGCTTTTAAAGAACCGATGGATAAATGGCTATATTACTGTTCTTTCCGAAGAAAATTATTTGTATTCCGTTATTAACTAGTCGTTGGGGTCCACCGTAATACTTACCTATCATGGGTATGCATAATATAAAATATGAAAATTTGACATGTATAAACTATTTACATAATGCATTGCAATTCGAATAAAATCCTGGCTTGATAACGTCATAAACTTTAAATGCTCTATTGCTGAGTTGCGTAAAAGAGACATCCTTATAACTCCAAAAATGATAATCATATTAACTAACGGTTTACTGCGTCGGATTAAGCGTCTCATTTCCAATTAAAATATATCTTTGAATTGAAATTTGAATGAAATACAGGGTCATGCATAATTAACATACACTTTTCGATGATACAATGAGGACAGACACACTGATAGACGGACAGACAGACATTTTGTAAAAACACGTTTTTCGGAATCTTTGACCTATAAAAAGTGTAAATTCGTCAAAAACTGGAAGTCGAAAAAAAATAAGATTACATTACTTTCTTCTATTATAGATAGAAGAAAGTAAAAATTACAATCACACAAAAATACATTTGAAACAAATACCTACTCACAATTTATAAAATGTTCCCATTATTACACCCATATATACACACTGTCAAACCAGTGTTGCCAGATAGTCGAAAGTGAATTTCCTCAAAATTTCTGAAATTTTCCCAAATCAGGGTTTTTTTCCGAAAAATTCCCCAACAGAATTTTTATTCAAAAATGTAAGTTTTCAATTTATCACTATAAAAAATATTTAACTAATTTAACCCTTTGAGGGACGGTGGTATATATTATATACCACCTAATTTTAATCTGATTCAAACCAGAAACTTTTAATTAAATTTTACTTTTTTAACTTTGACGAGAAAAAGTTGAAAAATAGCTTATTCTTATTTTGAACTAAATTCTTTCCTAAATTCCGGAGGCAATTCAACGTTACAGGAGCACAAGTGCTTGCCCCTGAAAGGGTTAAGCTCAAAAATTTTCCCCAAATCAGGCTTTTTTCTGAAAGAATTCCCCATTTACAAAAAATAAACATTTGAAATTAAATTTAATCGATTATCATAAAATCTTCCAACCTACTGAGCACCAGTTCCTAAAACTTTAGCAACCCATGATTGAAAACGGAAAGTGAAAAGTCATTGAGATGTTTCATTTTTATTTATGTTTACCAAATATCTAAATCTAAATTCTTGGCTACTTCCATTACAATTTGTTTTGATGAAAATACAAAAAAAAAAAAAAAAAATATTATATTCAAAATGACATTTAGTTTAGGGAAAAAAAAATGCAACAATGCTTTGTAATATTAATTATTCAGAATTTCGCGTACTATATTTGTTTAGTGGTACATCGAAAAATTAAGAGGAATTTAAACTTAATAAAAAAAAGAGAAGAAAAACCTGAGATAAAAAGTAATAATAGAACTTCCGTTGTCACAACGTTAAAGATGTACACATATGGTTGAAAATGGTGCAAAAAAACGAGTAAACTGTAATGTTATAAACGACGAGCACATGACCACGAGAATAATGATTCATATTTCTGATTTCCGAATTTTATTTTCATCATGAAGATAGAAAATGGATAATCTATCTTCATGATTTTCGTTTTCCGAATCAAAATTGAGTTATAGACAGATCCAGTTTGTCAAATGACGAAAAGTAAACTTTTCGTGAAATTATGAAAAAAAATATTCCCCAAGTTTTTCCCCAAAAATGTTGATAGTCCCCAAACATTTCCCCACGAATTACTTGTCCCCAAAAAATTCCCCTGAAGGTTCGAAATTCCCCAAAATGGGGACAAAATCCCCAATCTGGCAACACTGTGTAAAACGAACTCTTAATATATAAAGATTATCTACTTATCGTTTCTGGTAATTTTCTTAGAATTTATGAGTAAAAGAATGAAAAAGAAAAGTTATGTGACATATTTCACTTAACGTTACCATCGGGCACAATGTCAACGAATTTATGTATCCTTTCTCCAGCAAAGTAATATTGCAATGGTTCGATTTCTTTGACGTTTGTAACAGCTGGCTTATTTTTTAAAAGGCTGTCTGTCTCATCACTCCAGTGTAAAATCGCATTGGAATCGGGAGAGACTGGAAAGAAAAATCGTTTAAAAAGATTAGCTAAATAATTCTTAAATGTCTAAAACAGAATTATATTACGAAGAAAGAAACGAGGAAATCAAACTTTTTAAATTTTATCAGTAAAATTATGTAAATGAAAATAATAATAGTTGATTGGGGGAAAAACAATAACCACTTGCATACGAGAACTAAACAGCGTAGAATCCCATCTCTATGAGCATCCAAGCCTGAATCCGAATTTGGACACTGTAACCTTGACAAATAGCCGGTGTTCTACTTCAATAGATAAGCAAGTGGTTAAAAATAATATAATGTGCTTGTTTATATACGTGTCTCTTTATAAAGTGCGTTTATGTTATGGTATAATGATTCGTGGTTAGGAATGTTTCCGAGATATGTCCTTAGTAGTAATTAACTAATTATTTTGGAAAAGTACTAACTTTTACGAAGACTAGAGTTGCGAAAAACCCCGCTTATTCTCATGTATTCTGTCTCACCGAATCTAGGATGAGCCCCTTAATGTGGAAACCATGTGTGCTGGGTTTACACAAGGAGCTTTACAGAGCACATATGAGCTCGTACAGAGCACGTACAAAGATTCACAAATATGCTCACACAAACATTTTTATTCACAAAAATGCGAGTAATTTAGTTGCCACCATTAAAGAAATGTCATTAAAAATTGCAAAAAAAATTAATATCTCGGAAGCTAATTTAAATTTCGAAATTCTAACAGTTTAATATGGCATCCTCGGATCCATACAAATAACTGACGCTAGTTTCATCCCAAAATTTGAAGTATTGTAGGATGAGTAGTACTGGGTACTAACTGAGTACGTACAGAGCACGTTTAAAGCCAGAATATTGGTACGAATGTGCTTCCGAGAAATAAATAGCTTTGATTTTGCGATTGAAAATATAAATGTATTATTCCCTGTTACGATTTATTTAGGACATGTCCTTAGTAGTAATTAACTAATTATTTTGGAAAAGTAATATCTTTTACGAAGACTAGAGTTGCGAAAAACCCCGCTTATTCTCAGGTATATTCCGAAAAAACATGATTTATTCACAAAAAACCCAGTTTATTCTAAAAAAATAAAATAATTTATTTACCCCAAGTTTAAAAAGAATTTTTCAAGTCTTATAACTTTAATAAAAACAAAACATAGAAATAAATAAAATTTGCGGTAAATAGCTTGATGTAAAAAAAAATTACAACAAACAATTATTCTTTTAGCTAACGAACATTTAAATTAACATTTAACTATTATATTAATATCTGTTTGCATTTCATAGCTATACTTATCTGATAATACTGCAAATTTTGCGATAAAACTAGCGTCCGTTATTTGTAGGGATCCCAGGATGTCATATAAACTGTTAGAAATTCGAAATTTAAATTAGCTTCCAAGATATTAATTTTTTGTGTAATTTTTAATAGCATTTCTTTAATAGTGGCAACAAAATTACTCCATTTTTGTTAATAAGAGGGGAAAAGGGGGGAAATGACGGGTATTAATCGATTTTTATTGATGTCACTTTCTCAGTAAAATTGAAAAGGAAATTTTCTTGAAATAGATGGTAAAAATAAAAATTTGATTAAATTGCAATTTTTAAGGAAAAAAACATTACTTCACATATTCAAGCTTCATGTATCGGTTTTTTCTACAAGACAAAAAAAGTCGTCTATCGACCAATTGACATCTAGGAAACCATTCCATCGTAAATCTTTTGCGGAGTTAGTTATAAACAAATTTAAGCTCTTGCGTTTAACTGGACAACTATTGCCCTTATTTATAAGAAATAAATTTAAAGAAGAAATATGTTTAAGATCGTTAAAATGGCTTCATTTGTATTCCACCAGCTTCAAAATTATAATCCAATAGCTAAATCTTGAAAGTACGAAATTTGAAGACATATAAGTCCTTGATACTGTGAACGTTTATTGTGAAATTTTTTTAACTTGCATTGTAATTATGATTTCATACTTGATACTTAGTATTTCATAAAATTAATACTATAAATCTTTTCAAAATGTACAACAAAATCAAAGAATCGAAAGATCTCATGCAATTTAAAAAAACAGAACGGGTAGCCACCGAGACTATAATAATAATAATAATAATAATAATAATAATAATAATAATAAACCGTGATGCTTTCAAATAACTTAACTTCAAATGTAATAACTAAATAAATATTGTTTTAATGTTACATACTAAGAGATATGTAGAATTCACATATTTGGCTGTCAAAGGGATAATCTTGAAACTGCATATCACAGGAAGCCCGAAATAAGAACCTGGAAATAGAAAAATTGTTTCACGAATTACCTCGCTAAGGAACTTGCCGACGTACCGTAAAAACTTCGTTATTTTTAATCATGTCAAACCTGTTTTGAAAAAGAAAATTTATTTAATAAATGAAATCAAATAAGTTCCGTGTGGAAACAAGAAATAAAATAGATAATGAAACATAAACGAAAAAAATCTGGTTCAAAACGGTTTGAATTAGTCCAAATTAACTAACAATTTACGGTAGATTGGCAAGTATGCGCCAATGAATTTTATGATGTAAACAAATGCTAATTAATTATGAAAAATATATTCATGTGTAATATATAGTCATTTCTACTACTTATATAAGTTTTTCATTTTTAAAAACGAGATTTATTTATTTATTTAATTATTTATTTATCGTACTTTAAATACTCATTTAATTTATTGAAAGTTTTCCTCTTTTAAAACTATCTTATTCAAAAGAGAACTTTAAATTAATATTAATTTACTAGCTGATCCGCCCGGCGTTGCCCGGTTCCGTCAAAAAATAATGCGAAATACTAAATCACTTTAAAAATCTTTGCACGAAACCGTTCCTCGAGTAACTCTTTCATCTTTCCGAAATTAAATAGAGATATGGACATCGAAGCGGAAGTAAATTCAATACCACATCCGCTGCTGTCCGATTTTCAGGAAATTTGCATTTTCGGAATCAGAAAAATAACTACGTACAGACTGCGAGTTTCGAATCAATACCTCCAATATTTTTCTTAACACTTGAGGATGAGTTAAAATGATAATATCTCGTTGTCTGAGATTATCAAATCGGTAACTTTCTTTTGCGGTTTCAATAAAAATAGCCATTTTCGGCTCACGCACAGGAAAATCTTTTAGTTGCACGACCAGGTACATTGTGTTCTAAACAAATTTCCGACACGTGTCCCTGCTGCCTACGGTACCGTGTATAGCAGACGTGCTGCAAACGCGCTGCAAAAGATTTTAGTTCCAGTTTCCACGACTAGGTGGAGCATTCTGTTCTAAACAAACCTCTTTCCGAACGAAACTCCGGCACTCGTCCCCGCTTACGGCACCGTTAATGTGGGAGGTAACGAACTCTTTTAGCTTATTCATAATCATAACAGTACAAGAAATAAATGTTCGTTATTATGTGTATTACAGTTCTCACTGCACAAAACCAAACTGTAACAATTATTACTTTACGCTATCAAAACACATTTCAAGGTTAAATACATTGATATTAACCGAAACAGCCTGTACTAAGTTATACAAAAAACAGGCGTACACAGTTTTTTCATTTCCCTCTAAAATTGCAATTTTGGACTTGTACTGTTAAGACTGCCCACCGAAGAATTGTGGTGTAAACTTTGAAACAAAAAAGCTAAAATGCTGCATTTTTTGAAGGGTAAAATATCGTGTAGTTAATTGAATAAATATTTTGTTAAGTTTAATATGAAGAATTATTTAGAATTTAAAAATCACTTCGAATTACACTGCAAAAAAAAGTGCTGATTTTACAGTATAATACTAGCAGCTGGGGTGCTAGTATTACACTGTAAAATCAACACTTTTTTTTTTCAGTGTAGAACCTGGGAAATTTGAAATAAACCAAGTTTCAACATATACCTTATGTTACGTTAAAAGTGAATCATTTTACCTTTTAGTTACCATTATCTTCCCTTCTGAATGCACTCTTAAAGTGATTGCTGGAGAAGTGCTTTTAAAAAATTCAATAGATTTGGCCCTCTCATAAAATATATCTGGGAGCCAGAAATATTGTAAACATTGCTTAGGCAGCATTATATGATTCATGTTGTTTGTAACTGAATCATTTACTTTTATCCTTCCCTCTTTCCAGAAATAAGTGACAAACACATGCAACAGATAATCCTGAAAGATCATTTGAAAAGAAGAAATTTAGATAATTTAAAACAATTATTTGCGACAAAAAATTACAGAGTGCATATCAGTACAAATAAAATTCTTGTTTCGGCTTATTGTACAGGATGTCTCCAAATTATTGGTATAAACGTAGGTGTTTATACCAATAACTAGCAGCTGAAATGCTGCATTTTTTGAAGGGGCTATCCTTATAATATCGTATAGTTAAATGAATAAATATTTTGTTGAGTTTAATATAAAGAATTACTTATAATTTAAAAATCACTTTGGTAAGGTACATACAGCTTTCATACAGGTAAAGAGAACAGTATTGCCAATACAGCGGATTTTTTTTAATTAAAAAATACCTCACTATTTCCGAAAAGTAGAGGAGAAGGTCCAAATACCGGTTAGGGCCCAAATACCAGTTAGTAAGTGTTCTGAGAGCTGAGCACAACGCAGCCTAGCGGCGATAGACAGAGTTTGTACACAGAAAAATGTCACGAGAAGTACTTCGCTGAAGTCTATGTAATTTACAAACAGTAGGAGTAAAAGTGCCGACACAGCGAAATCTGAGATATCAAAACATTTTCAGGCATGTGTTTCTCTTTTTTTTTTAAATACTGACCGTATATTGGCCTGAAATGACGATTAAATTGGGTTTTAGACATATTTAGCTCCCAAATGCTGCAAGCACGTTATTCATATTTCACTATATGAATGAATAATAACAGTTTTAATTTAAACATAGAAGTGGTCCAAATAGCGCCCACTCCGAGAGGTCTAAATACCGGGTATCCGGTTTTTGGACCTCTCTAAGTTTGCTCCGTAAATAAATTAATTTATGGGATCGCGGGTACTCTATAGCTTTTCTGCATCATTTGACTGTTACAATGTGATTATGGTTACAATGTTGGTCAAAATCGTACACAATAAATGAGAAGCGAAACAACAAAATTAACGGAGCAAAATCTAAGAAAATACAGGCGAAAGGAAAAGAAATTGGATTTTAAAAAGGTAAAAACGGAAGATATTCGACAGAGGAAGATGATGCAATTTGTGTCTTCTGCGAGGGTGGTCTCTGTGCGAACAAGAAGGAAGAACTCTGGGTTCGATGTTTAGAATGCGGTATGTGGGCCTAAAGTCACTGCACCGACGCAGAGAGGGATTACTATGTTTGTGATTTTTATAGATAAAGTAGCAAGCATCTTTTTTTTGTTTAACACGTTAAAAAACAAAACTAGGAACCGAATGGAAAAAAGATTGACAGTAATAATCATTAAGATTTTTTAAAATTTGGCAAAAATGCTTATTTATTAAAAATTAATGCTCTTACTGTGCATATTAAATGTTATTAATCAATAGAATTTATTAAAAAAAACAATATTATTCTCTCTTAATTAGCAAATAGATTTATTTGTGTGACTCGTTTGAAAAAAACTGAAGTAGCAGTTATATAGACCCCATTCTCAAAACTCAAAATTTGCGGTTTTTCGGAATTTTTCTTTTTATAAACAGAAAACTTTTTTTTAACGGAATTTTCTTTCTCTAAGAGGATGTGGAATATGTCAAAGTATCCTACCATGACTTTTACTCAATTAATTTTCAAAATTATACGATCTAGATTGAAAATAAAAGTGGTAGCCGGTATTTAGACCTTTTCCTCTAATATTCGCCTTATATAATCTGTCATTACATAAGGCAATTATTAATATTTGAAAACAGTAGCCGATTTCTGAGTACAAAAATTTGCTAAATTAGCAGCACTGCGAGATAAATTGGTAGCTTTTGTGTCGAAAGCCAGGATTCACTTATCCAGTCAAAAATACATGGTGCCTTAGTCCAAGCAAAAGCTGAATTTTTGTTCTTAACTTTACCAAACATTGTAACGACATTTTCAGCAGACTTTGTTTTATATGAAATCTGTTGGCATTACGATGAGTCCCAAAAATGACCACTATTCTCGTGCAAACAACACTGAGATAGATGCTCCATAATTCAGGATGTAACTAGAAGATTAATAATGATGATATAATAATAATGATTTAATAGTGATAAAATAATATTGATGATATTAATAATAATAATAAATCTCTTATTATGATTATATTAATAACATTACCCGGGATACATATCGTGTCACTGACAAAATTGCAGTGCATTTCCAGCGCTTACTGTGATGTCATAACATTTCACACTAAGCGAAGTTAGTCTGTCAAAAAATGTCTTAATATCTCTTGATTATTGTTAAAGTTATCTAACAAAAACATAACTGTGAAAAAAAAATAGCCAAATTCTGTAAAAAAAAAGCTGAGTAAAACAGTAATATGTAAGTAGGTGCCAAGTTCAAATAAAATTCCCTCAAACTTACCTACTGAAGTATTATAGCATTATTTAAATTGTTTAAAAATAAAAATTATTGATAGCATATTAATAATAAATCTATAACTCGGCAAGTTTTTACCTAAGAGTCATTTATTTTTATTAATGACATTTATTATATCAAAACTTGTTATTTCATGTTTGGAGGCCTTAATTTGAGTGTATTGCGGCTCCTGAAAGAGGCGGAGTCTCTAGAGTGATGACCAAGGACAAGCGTAAGTGTATCAGTCGCTTTGTCAGGCCTTAGTCTGTTTGTATTGAGGTTTCCGTGAGGGGGGGTTCCTCTAGTGTAATAACCAAAGACAAGCGGAAGTCTGTCTGTGTGTTTATTTGTTTATCAAATCTTTAACACGAGTCTTTTGTTTATAATAATAACAATATTAAAAATTATTATAATGTCAGTGTTATTAATATTATATTCATCATTTTTTAAGACATGAAAATGAAAGGCATAACATTTATCAAAAACTTGCCACGATCTAGATTTATTATTAATATGCTATCAATAATTTATATTTTTAAACAATTTAAACAATGCAATAATACTTCAGTAGGTAAGTTTGAGTGAATTTTATTTGAACCTGGCATCTTTTTTTCACAGTTATGTTTTTGTTAGATATCATTACTTTGTGTACAATTACAATATACTTAGACAGTTTGCTTAATGGTTTTTAATGTGTTTACGAGTGACTGTTTTTATTCACCAGGCGACTTTCAATTTAATTTAAATTTCCTAAAACAAAATATTTGGCTGTTAATTTGCGACATAAATCTATATACTGCTGAATTAAATGTATGTTTTGAAACGAAATGTATTGATTCGAATTTTTTATTATTTCTGAAATAACAATAATCATATTGGCATAATTTTATGTTTTACCATTACAGACTCATTAACATATAAATCAACAGTCCGATTCATATTCACAAATAAAATGACGAAGCTATCCAAATAATATCAAACAAATAGTATAAAATTTAAACAAGCACTAACAGGAAAATCCGGCTTACTTTTAGCCCTTACTAATGTAGGTTTTTTGTCTGGTGAAAGAAAGTATTGGCTCAAACTATAATTAAAAACAACATGCTAATGCACCTTTTGCTAAATTATAACATTTATTTGACAAACATCATATAAATTTGAAAGTAAACAGACAGTAATTATTCAAATTCGAATTCGTCCACCGAAACTACAGCATAGCAAGAATTTGCATCTTCAAAACCCTCCGTATCCAACAGTTTTGAAAGTTCATTCTCAGTAGCGTCTAGACCCGACCGTCTAACAAAGGGGCCAAGACGTCTGGTAAAAGGTCGAAAGAAAAATAAATATGCGGTATTTTATTTTTGTGGCAACACTGATTCAAGAAAACCTTTCATTTTATTGTAGATCTCTTGTTTCAGTTGCCATGTATTGAGTGAATTGCTATATTTTTCGCATTATTCCCCAGGACTTTTTATATAAACGATGTCTGTTACCATACATAAATATATGAACCATATATAACCAACCATATATGAAGCGTTTGAACAAATAGTTTTGAAACACCTTATATATATATTATTTTTGTTATTGTCCGACAGTTTAAGATACAGCTTAGGGTCCTGCATCGGGTTCTGTACCCGGTTTTACCCGAACACAATCTGACTCGCAGGTCGTGTCGGGTGGGGTTAGTGCTAGTAGTTTTTCGTTGCGGGTCGGATTGACTTTAACAGTTTTGGGTTTAGATCGATGTTGGGTTGATACGATTTCTTAAAAGAATGTCAAGAATATTGTTTTACATGATAAACTCTCTATTTGAATATTATGAATACATGTATTGATTTTTCTACTTAAAAGATAAAATTGATACTAGCAATATAATTGTGGTATACTATTTTAATACAATTACTTTCCCATAATTTCATTAAAATGTGGATTCATTTCGGGTTCGTGTTGGGCGCTGCTTGAAGAAAATTACTTTTGACGGATTGCGGGTCAACTATTTTTTTTATTATTTGGTTCAGACTGGATATAACATCACTATAAAAAAAATTCGTGAAAATACAAGAGATTTTCCGTTAAATTTTACGGAGAAGTTTCATTTTTCCAAAACAACAGTACAATTTCCGGAAATGGCATTAGTTCCGTAAAGGAGATTTCAAATCCGTAAATATGCAGAAAGTTTTCCGTAAATTTAATGGATTTTTCCGTATTTCGTACATTACTGTACAATGTCCGTATTTCTAGTGCCATGTCCGTAAATGACGTTCAGAGGTTTGCGTACAGAAATCGCCTTGTTTGAAATGCGAATTAAGATTGTTGTATTTACTAGAGTTCTTCTAGGATCTTACCCGTGGGACTATTTTTTGTCATTAGACTCGGGCCAATCCTGGAACTCATTCTAACCAGGGTTGTGTCTGGGAGATAATTTTATGTGAAAATAATAGTGATATTTTTATTTTTTAGTGAAATCTTTAGAAATTTATTTTATTTCTATAAATTACAGAAAAATATTTTAGGTAGCTTTCAATACAAAAAAGTATAAAGCTACCTATTGCAGCCGTTCGGAGGAAAGCAGTTCCGGAAAATTTCGATATATTTTCACCGATCATGACCCCCAGACCCCAAAACCACCCTCCGTTCAAATGTTGATTTATATATATATATATATATATATATATATATATATATATATATATATATATATATATATATATATATATATATATATATATATATATATATATCCATATATATATATATATATATCTGACCTATGTCATACGATAACGCTCGTATTTATAAATCAATTTTGATGAAACTAATTGTGTGTATTAAGCTCACCAATGTCTCGACCGAGTTCGTTGGACAGCTTGGTCCGCCATTTTGTTTCAAGATGGCGGCCAATTAAAAATTTAAAACTAAAATAAATATACAAAAAAATTAAAAATTCAAATTTATTTTTTAATTCAGTGTTAGGCCTTGAAAAGAGGATTCCAGAGCATTTTTTGTTTTACCTCTATCTTAAAAAACGGCTGAGCTAGAGCAGTTTGAAATTCTAGGGTGGCTGACATTTTGAAACAAGACAGCACATTACAAAAATTTTCATTGTTGTAATAATTTTCCCAATCAAACGCATAAAACTATATATTCATATCCGTTAGCGCCAAATTCTCGCCAAACTTGGCGACATTTGGCGAAATATCGCCAAATTTGGCGACCAAAATAAGTCTTCATAAATGAAGCCAATTTGGCTATTGCTCAATAATTTGGCGAATTTCTTATTCAAATTCAGTATTAACGAATCTTTTGTAAACGTTTTATTTGCATTTTAAGTTGCTGTTTTCGTGTAACATTAGCTAAAATTTTAAAACGAAGATATAGGAAAGCTACCTTTTCCTCCCGGTACAGGCCGGAAGGACTTTTTTTTAATCTACTTGATGGTACTTTATGGTACTTTAAATTGTGAATTTTTTCACAGACGTTTTAAAATTTTATTTTAATTCTATTAACGTGAGGCAATATTAGGTTATTAAAGGTTTCATAAAATATTATCATTGCAAATTATCGACATGTATATTGTATTGAACGAAACTGATTTGTCTTATAAATTTGTGACTTAAACTAAGATTTAATTTTTTATAAATTATAATTTTTTACAAAGTTTATATTTTTTCTTTAAATTTATAAAAGTTATTAATCATTTTTTCTTTACTTTCATAAAAATGAAGTTTATGATTTTATAAAGTTTATAATTTATTTCGTTAGTTTATGATTTTATAAATTAAACTAAAATAATTTAGACTAAATTAATAAGTCGCAATTTAAACTTACCTATCCCAAGGTCATTAATTTCAAAATTTTCTGTAAAAATCTATTTTTTTATTTTAATATTTTTAAGGTTTCATAAAATAATATCTTTGTAAATTATCGGTATGTGGGTATTAAACTAAACTGATTTGTCTTATAAATTTGTGAATTAAACTAAAATTTATTCTTTTATAATTTTAATTTTACAAAGTTCATAATTTTCTCTTTAAATTTATAAAAAGTAATAACTTTTTGTTTACTTTATAAAATTATAAACTTCATTTTTATAAAAGTTTATAATTTATTTTGTTAGTTTATAATTTTTATAAATTAAACTAAATTATTAAGTCCAAATTTAAACTTACCTATCCTAAAGTTATTAATTTCAAAATTTTCTCTAAAAATCTATTTTTTCGTTTTGATATTTTAAAAATTATTCGTTTTAACAGAACCCTACACAAAAGCTCGCAGCAAAGCTTAAATATAATAATTTAATTTATTATAAATTTGTTTATTCACATAGGTTTTTAAACTAAGAGATAAAGAAAATTTACTTTAAACAGCATGTAATAAATACGTCTGCTTAAGATAATTTTTGTTTTTACTGGAATTGATAAATAAATCAACACACAAATTATTAAAAAAAAGTATATGTACTATTGCAAAAAGAAACAGTCATTACTGTTAATACAATATTTTACACATATAATACATAAAAAAATTAAATTTATATGTTATAAAGCATCAAATAATAAAGTAGAATATAGAACAATTTTGAAAAGAAAATATTAAAAACAATAGAGAACTCTGAAAATATCCATCTATGAGAACTTATAGTTTTTGCATCGTTAAAAACATCTCAAATAAATAGGAACATTTGAATATGTATCCTGTCCAACCATAGCGTAGTGGATTCGCGCGCTGGGTTAGTAAACGGAAGATCGTGGGTTCGATACTTGTTGTGGGAAGTGGTGGTTATTTATTAAAATCTTGCTCAGAAATGAATGAAAAAAAAAAAAAAACGTATCTGTCACTTATAAGATGTTCCTTGAGGGATATATATATTTGGTCCTATAAAATTTATTTTAACGACATAAAAATTTCTAAAAAATACGGAAGATATCTGTTATAAAACGGAAATTTAAAAACGGATATTTCAGAAATCACGGAAAATTTTCTGGAATTTACGGAATTTTTTTTCCGTTAAAATACGGAAATAGTACTGGTGTCTCGATTGCCAGTACAATTTCCGTGATTTTCAGGAAATTTTTTTTACAGTGCTGATAGGGGAAGGACTCTAATATAGTTTTGGTCATAAATATTCCACACAAATGTCGATAATAATAATGATTTAATAATAATAAATACCTTATTATAATTATATTAATAATATACACACTATATGCAAATGTATCGTCCATTTAATGATACATTTTAATGCAAACATTTATACAATAATAATAATAATATGTATGCAAGGATTCTTTTACCATACTTTCCTCATTAATTTCTCCAATGTCCAAAATATGAAGATAGCTATAAACGTTTACTGGACCGTCTAAAAAAAAGAAATGAAATATGATGTAAAAAGTAGTTTAGGATTTTATTTAGTAAACAAAGTCAATCTTATTTACTCTTTATGTTATTTAAACATTTGATTTCAAATATTGTGAAAAAAAAAAAAAAGAAAAGAAAAGGAAAAAAAAGAAAAAAGAAAGAAAAAGAAAAGAGAGAAAAACATGAAAAAGATGTAAAAGAAAAAGAAAATTTTTCATGTAACGGACTCTGGCATGATTGGTTCTTACCACTTTATTATGTAATGGAAATGTATATGTTATTTCCGTCGACAGGCAACCCTACCGAACCTGAAAATTCCATATGACGTCGACCCGAACCAGACAAGAAAAATTCCATTGAACAGCAACCCGATCCGAACACGACAAAATAATTTCCGTCGACATGAAACACGAACATTAAATGAAAGGAAATTCATTTATCTTTTAATGCCGTTATGAAAAGTAGTCGACAATTACATTACTAATACAAATTTTATCTCTTTTATTGAAAAATGGGGTGATCTATTTTCTTTAATATTCAAATATAGTAAAATCTCTGAGTTGCGGACACCTCTGTATTGGGTCGAGTTGTCCGTAATTTTCGTTTTTCTGGTCGGGCTGATTGTAATTTTTTCTTCTGTGCTTCGGATTCACTCTAGAATGTTTCTTGTGGCTCAGATTTATATTTTTGCAAGTCGGGATGCTGGGATTTTCAGAAACAAATTAATGAAAATAAGCCGAACTATGTTTCATATAAATTGAGGTTATTGTATTAAGTTTTAAAACATTTGATATAGTTAACGTTTTAATTTTATTCGTATATATTAGTAGACTCTTTTTAATTATTAAATATATATTTTCCAATTTTAAACGAATATTAAGTGAATCTCCTGAAGCATTAATCTATTGCTACTAATTTAGTAAAGATTTTTAAGAAAGGTTTTCTTTACTTAATATTTAAACGAGCTATTAGTATAATAATTTCATTTTGAGATGCGATTCAGTTTCGGGTTTGAGTCGAGTTGCGTACCGAGGGGAAATATTTTGTTGGGTTCGCGTGGGGTGCCGTTGACTTTAACTGGATTTTTTTTGTTTCGGGTCGGATACAACCTTACCCGCGCAGGATTCTAAAATTTAATCAGTTAGCTCTTTGGAGGTGTCCCTTATTGAAGGGTAAAAACGTACAAATATATTAGTGTTAGAAATTAAAAAAGATGTTCGCTAAATAGAGATGTCCGCTATTATGGAATGTCCGTTATAGAGATTTTACTGTGCATAAAATTTTCACATGAAAAAATATTTTCGAAATCTTTTGAAAAATCGGGCCACGCTCAACCCGACCCACAAGAGTTACAACTTAAACTAAAACCGACCCGAACCCGAAAAAATGAAAGTCAATCCAATCTGAAACGAGGAGATATAGTGCCAACACCACTTGACCCCAGTCGTTTTCGAGTAAAATTCGTTGAAAGACTCGAATCCAGGCTTATTGCAGTACGTCCAAGACATTGAATAATTATGCATAATTTTAGTATAAAAAATAGGAGTATGAACTTCAAATGTTTATAAAAAATACACAAGAAAACTGTCTGATTGACAGATATAAAGTTTAATGAATATTTCATTTTTATTTTAAGGGTATATTCTTCGCAGCTGCTTCGTGCAAAAGCATCAATAAAATCTGCAGATAAGGTAGACTTTTAATGTTTTCCAGTATTGCGTAGAAAAAATGGGTTGCTAATGAAAATAATTATTAAAATCTGCAAAAAAATTTTGTATTAATTAAATCTGCGCATGAGAAGAATTTTTATGTTTTTTCTAGCGTTACGTAAATAAGATGCGTTGGTGAAAAAAAATAATTATAAAGCATATAACTCATCTGCAGATTATATCGGTACAGCTTTTTTTTTTTTTTTTTAGATATGTTTTATAATTATTTTTATAGGCAATTCATCTTCTCTCGAAAGTTTTACTGAATTAGTATTTATTATTAGTTCCTAATACTAAGAAAATATTAAAATACTGCCTCATCTGCAGATTTCATTATTGCTGAAATTTACAAATATATTTTATAATAATTTTCATTTAGCTCGCCATCTTCTTGCTGGGAAAACATTAAAAATATTTTTATCTGCCGATATTGACAAAGCACTTTTTTTATATAGTTATATCTTTATTTTCACGTAGCTTTTCTCCTTTTCTACGTAATGCTGAGTAAACGGTAAAAACATACCGTATCTTCAGATTTTACTGATACATCTGCGACGAGAGTTTGTGAAAAATATACAATTAAAATAAAAATGAAGTATTCACTAACCTTAGACTCTCAGTCGTGTAAATGAAATATGCCAATAAATGACAGTTTTCTTATAAGCATTTTATGTTACTTAAAATTAAGCATAATCATTCGCTATTTTGGACGTATTGCAATAAGTCTGGATTAGAGTATTCTCGGGTAACCGGATCTTTCACAAATTTGACCCGAACCGCGGTTCGGGTCGAAGATAAATTTTTTCATTTCGGGTAGGGTTGACTACTACTTTGCGGATAGAATTGACTTTCATTGTTTAGAGTTCGGGTCGGTTTGGCTTAGTTTTGACTCTTGCGAGACCAAAAAGTCGCAACTGAAAAGTCGAGTGGACCCGAATTTTCAAAAAGAAATCCCAAGTACTTTTTCAGCTGAAAAATGTATGTAGAATAAAACCTTCATAATGGACCCTCCTCCATAGCGGACATCTCTATTTAGCGAACACTTTTTCAATTCCTAACGCTCATGCTCATATACTGAATAATGCTCTGAATAATAGCGAACTGGTTCAAGGGTAGACTCCTGCTCTGATGGAGTTGTATCCAACCTGAAACTGAAAGATAAATTTCGAAGTCAAGCCGGATCCTTACGCGAATTCGACAAAATAATTTTCGTCGACCCACAACTCTGTCCACACCCAACACACTTACATTCGAACCCGAAGTAAAATTAAACTAAAAGTTTGTTTTAAATATTATTAAAGAAAACTTTTTTTTAAAAACATTTACTAACTTAGTAGCATTAGATTAATGTTTAGGAGATCCACTTAATCATTCTTTTAAAATTGGAAAATATATTTTTTTATAATTAAAAAGTATCGACTAATATATAAGAATAATTTTAGAATGTTAATTATAGCAAACGTTTTAAAAACTTAATACAATAAACTTAATTCATCTAAAACATAGTTCTGATTAATTTCATTAATTTATTTGTGAAAACCCCAATGTCCCGACTTGCAAAAACCTAAATCTGACCCGCAAGAAACATCTAGAGTGAATCCGATTCACAGAAAAAAAAATTAGGGACAAACCCGAACATATGCAGAGGTGTCCACTATTCAGAAATTTTATTATATTTGAATATTAACGAAAATAGATATTTCCATTTTCCAATAAAACATATAAAATTATTATTAGAGCTATAAATGTAAACTACTTTTCATAATTGCATTAAAAGATGAATTAATTTCCTTTCCCTTAGCGTTCGAGTTGAAGCATTTTGGATTCTGGTTGAAATATTTCGGGATCGGGTCGAGTTGCATGTCAACTGAAATTATTTTGTGGTGTTCAGATCGGGTTACGGTCCGATAGAATTTTTTATTGGATTTGGGTCGAGTTGCGGTTCGATAGAAATTTTTTGTCGGGTTCTGGTCGGGTTGTGTGTTAGGGTAGTTTTTTTTACTTATTCTAAATTTTCCATATTTTCTTTATTTTTTCTATATAAGTTGTAGCCCCCCCCCTCCTTTTATAATAATCGTAATGTTTTTTATTTAATATTCTCTTTATTTTAGTCTGAAATAATAGAGTTAAAATACCTTTTCTTTCTTTTAAATGTCTAAGCTAAAACAAATTCATTGTCTCTTTTACTTAAAATCATAATTTTTATATTTCCCCTGTAAGTTATAATTTCACTGGGGTGGTCTTGTTACCATGGGAAATTTCCAAATGCTCTCGGACACTTGGGCAATAAAAATCCATTTCCCAGACAACGTATATTAGCTTGTATTGTCAGGAGTTTTATGACTTTAGCGGTGTTGGTCGCCTTAATCTGCTCTGTAGATCTTTCGTGGAAAAAGCAGGACTCGGGCGGCAGATAGTGGCCCGTATTGTTAAAGTTTTATTATTCGTTTTTACGAGCCCAATTATTCCGTTTTATGTAAACAACAGTTCACGTGGGAGGTCGAAAGAAGGGAGCGAAAACGGAACAGCTGTACACATGCCATCACCCCTATGCGAAGTAGTTCCACCCGCGAGAGAGAGCGACGACCAATGGTTTTACGTAACGTATTCGCGGGGAATGTTTTTTTTCCCTGGTATAGTTTAGCGCGGGAGATTGTAGCCTGGGAGATACGGTATATGAGTTTTTTAGGGGAAGGCTGGGGCCTTTCCTCTCCCCCCCCCCCTGGAGTTTTCATGGTGGTGGCCAGAGAATTTGAGAGGCATTCGAATGTAAATTGAAGAGATGGTAGCTAGAAAAATCATGCCTCGTGCCGCGAGGAATATTATGGATCCTGATGCTGAGAATAAAAAGATATTCTGATCGAGAAACTAGCGAGTCGCTATTGTAGTGGTGTTTGAAATCAAGATTTTTGCCATCGGGAGCTGTGATGGTTGAGAGTATTTGTCGTTGAAGTCGGTGGTCATTCGATATTAGTAAAACGTAGATCCGGATGACTAAAAGATTACTCTAAAGATCAGTGCCACTTGGAGTCTCATCGACTGGTCCCTTTTGTATTCGCAAACGGAATTGTCAGAAGATGCACTGTCAAATGCCTACTTCATACTATTCATGGAAGAGTAAAGATTGCTCTGAGAGTCGATGTTGCTGAAATATCTTCGATAAATGCCCTCTTGTTCTTTCGTTTTTCAAAAATAAAGTAGACTGCCAACCCTGGAACATTATTAACTCACCTATTACGGCTGATAAATCCCAGTCTTACGAATGCTGAACCTGCAAGTAAAATTTTGGTAAATATTTTTATTTTAATGAATAAGTGTCTTTGATTATTACTATTATTCTACATGAATATGTTTTGATACACCTGTGTATAATTTAGATCACCTGTTGTCATACAAACTAACCTAACACCTATAAATTTAAATATGTTGGTGTTTTATTTAACATTTTTTTTTTGTTAATAAAAATCAAATTCGTGGTGATATTCTGTCTGTGACTTATTTGTATGCATCATAGAAATTCATTTGTTTTTTTTATCTAAATTTAACATTATTATTTAATGAATAATGAATTTTGTTTAATTATTTTAACAATCAGAGAAAGTAATTATTTAATATTTAAACCTTGCTAATTTTAATTTACTTTGATTGTGACTTCATTTAATTTTCCTTCATCAATTAAAATAAAATAAGTAAAATTTAAATCCTTGATTTGTTTCTGAAAATACTTATTAATTTGGTTTTCTTTAAATATTAAATTGCTTCTTAAAAATATTGTGAAGTACTTTTATTTTCCTTTATAGAGAAAGAGATTTAATAAATAAAATAAATTTAACCTGCTTTTAATTGAAGTAAAAGAATTGAAGATGAATGTAAAAGAAAATTTTTATATTAACTATGTTTAATCCTTAAAGTTTATTAGCTGCATTTAAGGTAATTAAGTTACACCAAATTCTTATTAAAAAGGAAAACTATGTTTTATCTAGTTACTCTTGGTTTGTTACTAGCCACTATACAAAATCACTCGCATGGTTCTGGCAAATTGGTACATTGATATGATCATGTTTTGTAACTTTAATTAATTATCTGTATCCTTATTTTAATTAACTTCTTCCCCTTTTTTTTGCGCCTTTCAAATTCTGGAAGGATTACAGGACCCTTTTTTATGTCTTTCTTATTCCAAATCTGTTCTATAAAGTTTTAATGAGTTTCATTTAATTTACCATAGCAATGTTCCAATTCGTCAAACCACTTGTTGGGTATAGACGGTATGGTGATGAATGAGAATTTTGTTGATACCTTTTGGCAAATTTATTCATTTACTTAATTTATTTTAGTTATTCAAAATTTATTTGGTTTGCTTTGTTTATAGCATCTCTCTGTTTTGATTTTTAATTAGTAATTGTGTAAAAATTGTTTCAATTTCTGAAATCAACAAAATTCATTCTTTTGGTTATTTATCACTTTATCAAATACCCCAACAAGAAAATGGTGCCGTGTAGAAACATTCCTGCGGTTACCAAGAATTAAAACTTTTGTTTTTGACTGTAAATTTTGTTTTACATTATATGATTGGAGCAACTGGGTATCGGTTTTTACTTATTATGAAATTGTTTACATATATTTGCCTAGTAAAAGTTTTCTCTATATATTTTTAAATATCTAGTCAACTATAATATTGATATTTTTTAAAATTTGTATAATGAAACTGGTGATGTTCTTGTGCTACAGAATTTTATAATCCCCATTTTCCCCTTCTCTGCCTTCTATTTTTGATTTTTTTGGGAGTTCTGTGTATCTATCTGATTTAATTATGGCCAAAGGAGATCCTACTAAGGAGCTGGTAGAGCTCCAGAAAAAAAATTCGTTAGTTGACAACTTGTGCAACATACCACCATTTAATGGAGAGGCTAGCTCAGTCTCATTTACTGACTTTTCAGAGAAACTGGATAGTCTCTCCACCCTTTTTGCTTGGGATGATAGTGAAAAAAAATTTGCCCTCCTTAACCGCTTAAATGGTACTGCGGCGAGATTAGTTAAGCCCCACAAAGATAAAACTAGTGCGGAATTATTAAGTATTTTAAAAAATAAATTTGTCCAAACACCTACTCCTGATGTTGCACTTGCCAAATTCCTCAACTTTAAGCAAACTCCAGGTATGTCAGTGCAAGAGTTTTTTGATGCTGCATCTGACCTCTCATCAAAGGCACTCGTTATTGATGGAGTAGCTGATGCCATTGTCAACAAAAGCCGTGAAGCCATGCTTCACTCTATGCTTTTAAACAACCTTGCACCTGAGATCAGAAAGGGTGTCATCACCAAAGATCCCAAAACCCCACAGCAAATTTTAACTTTTGCTCTCCTGGAGGAAAGAGCGTGCCGCAGTGTAAATCCTTTTTACACTTTACATGAGGAACCAAACCCCCTTTTATATCAACAAAATTTCCCGCAGAATCTAGCTTGTGCAGCTACTCAGCCAACTAGGGACAACAATGCAGAAATAGAAACTCTTAGAATACAGATTGAGGCTCTAAATTCCAAACTTGACAACCTAATAAGTGATAAAAGCAGAGAGAGAGAGGTGCAGAGCCAGGAAAGAGTGCCCAGTAGCAGTATTACTTGTTTTTATTGTTCCCAACCCGGTCATTATGCTAGAGACTGCCCCCAGTATGTGTATAATTTTAATAGGAGCAGAGGCAACAATTTTAGGAGCAGGGGAGGATATGAAAATAGTTACCGGGGAAGTTACAACAGGAGAGGAAACTTCAGGGGAAACAGAGGAAATAATTACAACAGCAACAGAAGTGGTAGGAACAGAGTACAAAATTATGCGGAGGGTCAGCAAGCAAATGATGCAACTAATAACCCCACTGGTGCAGAAAATAGTAATTTAAACGGGGATCGGCTGAATCAGAGGTAGTCGAACTGATTCCAAAAAAGGCCACCGACCCACCTGCGGTATATAGTGTTTTTTCTCCGCAGTCTTATAACTTGCCAACTGCCAGTATACTTATAGGTAATACTAACATAACTGCCCTCTGTGACTCAGGTTCTGCGATTAATCTTTTAAGCAGTGTAATTTTGAACTCACTCACAGACTATAATGTGCAACAATGTTATACGCCTATTCTGACAGTAACTGGAGAACAAGTTCCTCTTACTGAAAAAGTAGTTATGAATTTTAAATTCCATAACACCCAATGCCAAACTGTTTTTTTTGTAGTGCAGGGCAAGTTGGCGAAGGAATTTGATGCCATTCTAGGTATGCCCTTTTTGAAACAATACAATGCAATCATTGATTGTGCCACAAATACTGTTTCTCTTCAAGCTTCGGAGCAAACACTATGTAAACAAATCCCGCTTACCCCTCCTTGTACCAAAAACAGTAGTGTGTGTTTAGAAGAAACAAAGGTAAACAAACAAGGTAAGAGTAGTGACCCATGCATGCAATGTTATGAATTACCTGTATATAATAATCCTATTAATGTGTATAATTGTGCTAAATGTAAATGTATGTGTAATGTAAATAACAATTCTAGTGTAAATACTTGCAAAAACAACTATCCCATAGATCATAAAGTTGAAACTGAGGCTAAATTGATAGCAAAAAGTAGTACCCCTGACTATTCGAAAGATATTGAAATAAGAAACTGTGCAGAGAAAATTAAATTAGGGAATAGTAGGGGGATAAGGAAGGTTCATCACAGCCAGAATAATAGTGACGAAGAAAATAATGTTGATAAAAGGTGTAACAGAGTATGTGATGAAAGTAATAGTGATTGCCAGGTTTTTATGATGGAAGAATTACCGGGTGGTACTACTGGTGATAAAATTGCTTCGGGAAATAGTAAACATTGTGAGGAAAATTTTCAAAATTTTGAAAAATGTATTTCTCAAATCAAATCAGAATTTTATAGTGTAAATAATGTAAATGCAAATATTGGGGAGCAGTTTAGTGATAATTCTGAAAATTCTGAAATGGGTAGTTATGAATTTACTGAAAATGCGGAAATGCAAGCAAATAATATTAGTGAAAGTACAGGTAAACATGATGTTGAGAAAAAGGCGTGTAATATCAGTATGGCATCTTTGTGCAATAAACTTGAAATCCCAGCCCAGTCTAAAATTTTAGCTAAAGTCAGATGTACGAAGGAAAATTTCAATGACAAGGATAGTATTTTAATGTTAGAGCCCTTTGCTAAGAATTTACATGCAGGCCTCTTAATTTCTAGATCCATTTGTACCCAAGAACATGGCCTATTCCTATCCTTCGCTAACTTTTCTGATAACAATATAGTATTAAATAAGGGTACTTTAGTAGCAAAAGTTCAAAAATGTATTGATAATTCTAACGTAACCCCAGATAATTGTAATTTAGCATGTAATATCAATACTCCCCCTCCAATTGCAGATTTTGACCATGCCGACCTCAGTTGGAGTTCCGAAATTAATTTAGACCACTTAGAACCGCCCTTAAAATTAAAAAAGAATTTTTACAAGAAAATAAAGATGTTTTTGCTGCGTCTGTCTTAGACTTACCCGGCTGTGACACCATACCCCATTCAATTAATCTAACTTCAGAAAAACCGGTTAAATGTAAAGCATATAGAGTCCCCCATAACTTACGACAGGAAATGGAAGATCAACTAAATATTTTACTACAGGCCAATATAATTTCCCCATCTATTTCAGAATTTGCTTCGCCGGTCATTCTTGTGAAAAAATCAGACGGATCGTACAGACTGGCTGTTGACTTTCGAAAATTAAATAAAAATCTAATGAAAGATGCCTACCCCATACCAAACATCACAGACTCAGTTGACGCCTTATCAGGCTCAAATTTTTTTTCCACATTAGACTTAACTAGTGGATTTTTTCAACAAACTATCCGTCCAGAGGATAAATATAAAACAGCTATTATTACTCACAAAGGGTTATTTGAGTGGAATCGAAACTGTTTCGGACTTTCGAATTCGGGAAACAGTTTTCAACGACTTATGTCTGCAATTTTTGGTGATCTAGGAAATTTGGGAATTTTAGTATACATCGACGATATAGTAATAGCTTCTAAAGATGTCGAATCCCATATAAATAAACTTAAGCTTGTTTTTGAAAGACTTCGGCAACACAAGCTTAAACTCAAACCCAGTAAGTGTACATTTTTATCCGACAAGATCCAATACTTGGGCTTTGAAATCCAAAAAGGACGAGTGTCACCAATCAACAAAAATATTGAAGTAATAAGGAAATTCCAACCTCCTAACACCCGAAAGGCTGTCAGATCCTTCATCGGTGCACTCTCCTTCTATAGGCGATTTTTGCCAGATTTTTCTAAAAGAGCGAGAAATCTTATCAACCTCACTAAAGATACGGGTCGATTCACTTGGAACCAAGCAGCACAGGAGGAATTTGAGGATTTAAAATCTGCACTAATATCCAAACCTTGTCTTGCCCTTCCTAATTTTGATAAGGAGTTTTACCTTTATACTGATGCGAGTGGCGAAGCACTCGGGGCAGTACTATCACAACTAGATGAAAATGAGATGCTTCACCCTGTCGCATTTGCTAGTAGGAAACTCAAAGACGCTGAGACGAGATACTCCGCCACTGAGAGAGAGTTATTGGCATTAGTATGGGCCACTGCACACTTCAAGTGCTACCTTGCCAATACTCATTTTTATATATACACTGATCATGCACCTCTTACATACATGCTCAAAATTCAGGATCCCACATCACGTATGGCTAAGTGGATCTGTACACTTTCTGATTTTACATTTACCATCAGATATATTAAGGGAAAATGTAATAGCGTTGCAGACTTTCTTTCAAGGTTCACCACAAATAGCAAACCAGATAATGTCACCAATTGCAACTTTTCTATACAAGTAGCGAAGGAGACAACTTTTATGCCACATTCCAACCTTTTAGAAAAGATAGGTGCATTACAGAAAACAGATAAAAAGTGCTGTGAAATTGCTCGCAAAATTAGTGAAAATCTTGAGGTTGCACCCAAGTATTTGAGATTTTTCTTTAGGGATGATCTTCTTGTATGCGAGGATACAAGGGAGTCACCCCTATTGAATAATCCTATCAAACTTGTGGTGCCGAAGAAAATGGTTGAGCAAGTGTTTGCACTAACCCACGAATCCCTAGCTGCTTGTCACCAAGCTTTCCAAAAGACAATAGACCGCATTCGTGAGCACTTTTATTGGCCAGGAATGTCGGCAGATGTCAAGCACCTAGTGGAGTCGTGCGTTAGCTGTCAAGAAAAAAGAGTGCACAAAGCAAATCAACTTGCACCCCTCCAACGTGTACCCACACCTCATTTCCCTATGAATAAAGTGAACCTCGATGTTATAGGGCCTCTTCCTGTTACCTTTTCGGGTAACAAATTTATAATTACATACATTGATGCATTTTCAAAGTGGCCTGAAGCTTATGCGGTATCCTCAATCACATCTGATGTGGTAGCCGATACTCTCGCAGACTTCATTTCACGTTATGGAGCTCAATGTTACATCTCAACCGACAGAGGACCCAATTTAATTTCTGCAGCTATCGAGCATGTGTACAAAATGTTTGGAATAAAACATCCCAAAACCACGGCATATCACCCAGCCGGAAATGCTCAGATAGAACGCCAGAACAGGACTCTAAAAAACGCCCTGTGTCATATTGTGAATGAGAATCAATCAGACTGGGACACCAAGCTTAAATTTGCACTTTTAGCCATGCGCACGGCTGTGCACTCTTCTACCAAACTAACTCCAGCAGCTGTTATGTATGGCAGAAACCTTAACCTACCCTATAATTTATTTTCTCAACCCCCCCAATTTAGTTATAATGATGCCCCCTCTTTTTGTGAACTTTTGATACCAGCTCTGCAAAAGGTGTACGCTGAAGTGCACAATCATTTAATAAAAGTATCAGAGAATCAGGAAAAGTATAGAGAAAAGACAGCTGTTGACAAGAAACTAAAAGTTGGTGATCTGGTTTGGCTTTTCACTCCAGCAATTGCACCTGGTACAACAAAAAAATTAAGTAAGTTGAATAATGGCCCCTTCACTATCTTGGAAAAATTAAATGAGATAAATTTTAAAATCGCCCTTGTTGCAAATCCCAAAAACGTTCAAGTTGTCCATGTGGATCGCCTCTCTGCCTTTAAAAACAGACTCCCGATTTGGTCCGACGACCCACAACAACAACAACAGAGTGTCCCAGATTCGATTGACGATCCACCTATCGATGTGCAGCAATCGATTCCCCATGCAGAGCAATTCGCTCAGCGCAGACGCCGTCGCGATTGCTGTGTTATACCAAGTTCTGACACTCAAGAGAGTAACCCTGGTACGATTACTCAAAATGAATTCAGCACTCACGGAAGCCAAGCGAATTCAGCTAGCGATCCAGCCGAGATCGACCCCCCTCCTCCTCACTCAAACAAAACTCCGGAGGTTGGAAATTCAGCTGATAACCATCAGCAGAAAAGTGAATCAGTGGAGGAAGCTCTATCGGAGGAAAATAATGAATCGGAAAGGGAAGTACAGGAGTGTGAAATAGCAGCAACGACCAGCGAAACTAGTGTTGCGGAAAATTCGATTAACAAAGCGAATAAGTCGAAATCATTGAATCGACCGCAGCCGACTTCGCAGGACGCTTACGGGCTACGTGAAAGACGAACTCGCCCTATTTATAAAATTTAGTTTCCTTATATTCTTTTATCTATGTGTATTTATAGTTTTATTTCGTAATATTTATATGTGTTTATGTGTTGCAATGTATTTTATAGTAATTTTATATATTTTTTCATCGTATATATTAGCGTTTTCTGACCCAAACATGGTTTGTTTTGGTTCACTTAGCGAAAATCGGAAACCCGATTTCGTGTTTTTTATACACCCTGTGTCGTGTATACATACATTTTTTAGTGGTATTTAGCTACTTGTATTAGTAAATACCCCTCCGCACACCTTTTTGTGCAGTTTTTCCTTCAAATTTAAGATGTATTCTGGGTACTTTGAAAATGGCAGTTTTTTTTTCCTCCTTGTTTTAACAGCAAGTGTTAGGCTGGGTCGGTTGGCACTTTTCATCGTATGCACGCAAGTACGATATTATAGATTCCTAATTATGTATATAAAAATTTTTTCATGTGTTTTTATACCACTTTTACTCTAGGAATGTAGTTTGGCATATCATAGTTTTTATTTTGATACTTAGGTGTGACATACCAATTTACCCCTTTGGTTTCGTTCATGAAATTCCTTTTTGTTTTTCTTCTAGTGCAATGTCAGCAGAGTGGTATTTTATCTAATCCTAGTGGGTAGTGATTTTTTTTTATAAATATTTTTTTTTTCTTCCTGAAAATTCTACCTTCTAAAATTTGTGATTATCTTAAATTTACTTTCTGCTTCTAAATTGTGTTCTTTTTTGTATGTATGTCTTCAAAATTAGTAATTATATATACTCTATATACATAAGCCTTTTTATTTCTATGGGAATTATGACCTTGTTTTGTTGTGACTATGTGTTATGAGTCACATCTGTTTTTATTTGGTTGGGTAGGTAAATTGGGTAGTCTGATGATACTGCATCATCACTGTCTGGGTTTTCTTTGGAAAACAATGTTTCCAAAAAAAAAAAAAAAAAAAAAAAAAAAAAAGTTTCTAGGCTGGTTCAGTCTATGTGCGGGTAGCACAAGAACATAACTACTTTTCCCATGCACAGTGTTTTCTTGTTGTAACTGCATTTATATACATTTATTCTACACCCCAAACACCACTTTTACAGACTTTAACTTTATCACGGGGTTCATTTTGCATTTGTTATCCTATTTTAAACTTTGGTATATTGTTACTCAATTACTTTGATGAAATATGTTGTGTCATAAGTCCATTACATGTGTAAATACCCAGTTGCTTATTTTTTTTTGTTATTGTATGTGCCAGTAGTACTGATATAGGTAAATGTATGTTGTACTTTGATGTTGTTTTCACATCAAACTGGCCAATTTATCATGATTTTATGCAAATGTTGTATATATTATTATGAGTAATGTATTGTTTTTCAGTTGGCAGTCTCGACACTCTTGCAATCTTTTTCCAAAATTCAAAAAAAAAAAAAAAAAAAAAACTTGTAAATAATTTAGTTTGTTTTTTGGCAAAATTTTGGTCGTATAGGTAGATAGATTAACGTATTGTAAATAGAACCTGCTAGGAGTTGCAACATACAGTGACAGTAATGGCATTCAGAGCAAGCACAGGTATGTTTATAGGTGGGATTCGGTATCAGGAGTTAGAAATGGTTATGCAGCGAAGGTGTCCTATGTAGAAACAAAGTGCAGTTTTCCCCGCCTTAGAACGCAGTACTCCTTAGGTGTCTTGTTACCCCCTTGTGGTTTTCCCAGTTCTAGTCGTCAGGTATTTCAGCAGTTACTTGGGAGTGGTTCATGGTGGGCAGCTCTTAGTGTACATTCCGGAGTGTATATCTGACAGCGGCGACTTCACTCTATAATTCATGATTGTTCTTCGGACCGATGTCTGGCCTGCTCGAACGGTTAGGTCTTATATTGTGGAATCTCCAGCGTACTGTGAACTACCTCTCAGCCCGGTAACCCTTGCGAATTTTTTTTTTTTTTTCTGTTTCGGCCTGTACGTTTCAAAAAATTTAATTTTTTTTTATCAAAAAATTTTATTTTTTTGCGGTAAAGGGAGAGTCATGTTAGGGTAGTTTTTTTCACTTATTCTAAATTTTCCATATTTTCTTTATTTTTTCTATATAAGTTGTAGCCCCCCCCTCCTTTTATAATAATCGTAATGTTTTTTATTTAATATTCTCTTTATTTTAGTCTGAAATAATAGAGTTAAAATACCTTTTCTTTCTTTTAAATGTCTAAGCTAAAACAAATTCATTGTCTCTTTTACTTAAAATCATAATTTTTATATTTCCCCTGTAAGTTATAATTTCACTGGGGTGGTCTTGTTACCATGGGAAATTTCCAAATGTTCTCGGACACTTGGGCAATAAAAATCCATTTCCCAGACAACGTATATTAGCTTGTATTGTCAGGAGTTTTATGACTTTAGCGGTGTTGGTCGCCTTAATCTGCTCTGTAGATCTTTCGTGGAAAAAGCAGGACTCGGGCGGCAGATAGTGGCCCGTATTGTTAAAGTTTTATTATTCGTTTTTACGAGCCCAATTATTCCGTTTTATGTAAACAACAGTTCACGTGGGAGGTCGAAAGAAGGGAGCGAAAACGGAACAGCTGTACACATGCCATCACCCCTATGCGAAGTAGTTCCACCCGCGAGAGAGAGCGACGACCAATGGTTTTACGTAACGTATTCGCGGGGAATGTTTTTTTTCCCTGGTATAGTTTAGCGCGGGAGATTGTAGCCTGGGAGATACGGTATATGAGTTTTTTAGGGGAAGGCTGGGGCCTTTCCTCTCTCCCCCCCCCCCTGGAGTTTTCATGGTGGTGGCCAGAGAATTTGAGAGGCATTCGAATGTAAATTGAAGAGATGGTAGCTAGAAAAATCATGCCTCGTGCCGCGAGGAATATTATGGATCCTGATGCTGAGAATAAAAAGATATTCTGATCGAGAAACTAGCGAGTCGCTATTGTAGTGGTGTTTGAAATCAGGATTTTTGCCATCGGGAGCTGTGATGGTTGAGAGTATTTGTCGTTGAAGTCGGTGGTCATTCGATATTAGTAAAACGTAGATCCGGATGACTAAAAGATTACTCTAAAGATCAGTGCCACTTGGAGTCTCATCGACTGGTCCCTTTTGTATTCGCAAACGGAATTGTCAGAAGATGCACTGTCAAATGCCTACTTCATACTATTCATGGAAGAGTAAAGATTGCTCTGAGAGTCGATGTTGCTGAAATATCTTCGATAAATGCCCTCTTGTTCTTTCGTTTTTCAAAAATAAAGTAGACTGCCAACCCTGGAACATTATTAACTCACCTATTACGGCTGATAAATCCCAGTCTTACGAATGCTGAACCTGCAAGTAAAATTTTGGTAAATATTTTTATTTTAATGAATAAGTGTCTTTGATTATTACTATTATTCTACATGAATATGTTTTGATACACCTGTGTATAATTTAGATCACCTGTTGTCATACAAACTAACCTAACACCTATAAATTTAAATATGTTGGTGTTTTATTTAACATTTTTTTTGTTAATAAAAATCAAATTCGTGGTGATATTCTGTCTGTGACTTATTTGTATGCATCATAGAAATTCATTTGTTTTTTTATCTAAATTTAACATTATTATTTAATGAATAATGAATTTTGTTTAATTATTTTAACAATCAGAGAAAGTAATTATTTAATATTTAAACCTTGCTAATTTTAATTTACTTTGATTGTGACTTCATTTAATTTTCCTTCATCAATTAAAATAAAATAAGTAAAATTTAAATCCTTGATTTGTTTCTGAAAATACTTATTAATTTGGTTTTCTTTAAATATTAAATTGCTTCTTAAAAATATTGTGAAGTACTTTTATTTTCCTTTATAGAGAAAGAGATTTAATAAATAAAATAAATTTAACCTGCTTTTAATTGAAGTAAAAGAATTGAAGATGAATGTAAAAGAAAAATTTTATATTAACTATGTTTAATCCTTAAAGTTTATTAGCTGCATTTAAGGTAATTAAGTTACACCAAATTCTTATTAAAAAGGAAAACTATGTTTTATCTAGTTACTCTTGGTTTGTTACTAGCCACTATACAAAATCACTCGCATGGTTCTGGCAAATTGGTACATTGATATGATCATGTTTTGTAACTTTAATTAATTATCTGTATCCTTATTTTAATTAACTTCTTCCCCTTTTTTTTGCGCCTTTCAAATTCTGGAAGGATTACAGGACCCTTTTTTATGTCTTTCTTATTCCAAATCTGTTCTATAAAGTTTTAATGAGTTTCATTTAATTTACCATAGCAATGTTCCAATTCGTCAAACCACTTGTTGGGTATAGACGGTATGGTGATGAATGAGAATTTTGTTGATACCTTTTGGCAAATTTATTCATTTACTTAATTTATTTTAGTTATTCAAAATTTATTTGGTTTGCTTTGTTTATAGCATCTCTCTGTTTTGATTTTTAATTAGTAATTGTGTAAAAATTGTTTCAATTTCTGAAATCAACAAAATTCATTCTTTTGGTTATTTATCACTTTATCAAATACCCCAACAAGAAAATGGTGCCGTGTAGAAACATTCCTGCGGTTACCAAGAATTAAAACTTTTGTGTTTGACTGTAAATTTTGTTTTACATTATATGATTGGAGCAACTGGGTATCGGTTTTTACTTATTATGAAATTGTTTACATATATTTGCCTAGTAAAAGTTTTCTCTATATATTTTTAAATATCTAGTCAACTATAATATTGATATTTTTTAAAATTTGTATAATGAAACTGGTGATGTTCTTGTGCTACAGAATTTTATAATCCCCATTTTCCCCTTCTCTGCCTTCTATTTTTTATTTTTTTGGGAGTTCTGTGTATCTATCTGACTTAATTATGGCCAAAGGAGATCCTACTAAGGAGCTGGTAGAGCTCCAGAAAAAAAATTCGTTAGTTGACAACTTGTGCAACATACCACCATTTAATGGAGAGGCTAGCTCAGTCTCATTTACTGACTTTTCAGAGAAACTGGATAGTCTCTCCACCCTTTTTGCTTGGGATGATAGTGAAAAAAAATTTGCCCTCCTTAACCGCTTAAATGGTACTGCGGCGAGATTAGTTAAGCCCCACAAAGATAAAACTAGTGCGGAATTATTAAGTATTTTAAAAAATAAATTTGTCCAAACACCTACTCCTGATGTTGCACTTGCCAAATTCCTCAACTTTAAGCAAACTCCAGGTATGTCAGTGCAAGAGTTTTTTGATGCTGCATCTGACCTCTCATCAAAGGCACTCGTTATTGATGGAGTAGCTGATGCCATTGTCAACAAAAGCCGTGAAGCCATGCTTCACTCTATGCTTTTAAACAACCTTGCACCTGAGATCAGAAAGGGTGTCATCACCAAAGATCCCAAAACCCCACAGCAAATTTTAACTTTTGCTCTCCTGGAGGAAAGAGCGTGCCGCAGTGTAAATCCTTTTTACACTTTACATGAGGAACCAAACCCCCTTTTATATCAACAAAATTTCCCGCAGAATCTAGCTTGTGCAGCTACTCAGCCAACTAGGGACAACAATGCAGAAATAGAAACTCTTAGAATACAGATTGAGGCTCTAAATTCCAAACTTGACAACCTAATAAGTGATAAAAGCAGAGAGAGAGAGGTGCAGAGCCAGGAAAGAGTGCCCAGTAGCAGTATTACTTGTTTTTATTGTTCCCAACCCGGTCATTATGCTAGAGACTGCCCCCAGTATGTGTATAATTTTAATAGGAGCAGAGGCAACAATTTTAGGAGCAGGGGAGGATATGAAAATAGTTACCGGGGAAGTTACAACAGGAGAGGAAACTTCAGGGGAAACAGAGGAAATAATTACAACAGCAACAGAAGTGGTAGGAACAGAGTACAAAATTATGCGGAGGGTCAGCAAGCAAATGATGCAACTAATAACCCCACTGGTGCAGAAAATAGTAATTTAAACGGGGATCGGCTGAATCAGAGGTAGTCGAACTGATTCCAAAAAAGGCCACCGACCCACCTGCGGTATATAGTGTTTTTTCTCCGCAGTCTTATAACTTGCCAACTGCCAGTATACTTATAGGTAATACTAACATAACTGCCCTCTGTGACTCAGGTTCTGCGATTAATCTTTTAAGCAGTGTAATTTTGAACTCACTCACAGACTATAATGTGCAACAACGTTATACGCCTATTCTGACAGTAACTGGAGAACAAGTTCCTCTTACTGAAAAAGTAGTTATGAATTTTAAATTCCATAACACCCAATGCCAAACTGTTTTTTTTGTAGTGCAGGGCAAGTTGGCGAAGGAATTTGATGCCATTCTAGGTATGCCCTTTTTGAAACAATACAATGCAATCATTGATTGTGCCACAAATACTGTTTCTCTTCAAGCTTCGGAGCAAACACTATGTAAACAAATCCCGCTTACCCCTCCTTGTACCAAAAACAGTAGTGTGTGTTTAGAAGAAACAAAGGTAAACAAACAAGGTAAGAGTAGTGACCCATGCATGCAATGTTATGAATTACCTGTATATAATAATCCTATTAATGTGTATAATTGTGCTAAATGTAAATGTATGTGTAATGTAAATAACAATTCTAGTGTAAATACTTGCAAAAATAACTATCCCATAGATCATAAAGTTGAAACTGAGGCTAAATTGATAGCAAAAAGTAGTACCCCTGACTATTCGAAAGATATTGAAATAAGAAACTGTGCAGAGAAAATTAAATTAGGGAATAGTAGGGAGATAAGGAAGGTTCATCACAGCCAGAATAATAGTGACGAAGAAAATAATGTTGATAAAAGGTGTAACAGAGTATGTGATGAAAGTAATAGTGATTGCCAGGTTTTTATGATGGAAGAATTACCGGGTGGTACTACTGGTGATAAAATTGCTTCGGGAAATAGTAAACATTGTGAGGAAAATTTTCAAAATTTTGAACAATGTATTTCTCAAATCAAATCAGAATTTTATAGTGTAAATAATGTAAATGCAAATATTGGGGAGCAGTTTAGTGATAATTCTGAAAATTCTGAAATGGGTAGTTATGAATTTACTGAAAATGAGGAAATGCAAGCAAATAATATTAGTGAAAGTACAGGTAAACATGATGTTGAGAAAAAGGCGTGTAATATCAGTATGGCATCTTTGTGCAATAAACTTGAAATCCCAGCCCAGTCTAAAATTTTAGCTAAAGTCAGATGTACGAAGGAAAATTTCAATGACAAGGATAGTATTTTAATGTTAGAGCCCTTTGTTAAGAATTTACATGCAGGCCTCTTAATTTCTAGATCCATTTGTACCCAAGAACATGGCCTATTCCTATCCTTCGCTAACTTTTCTGATAACAATATAGTATTAAATAAGGGTACTTTAGTAGCAAAAGTTCAAAAATGTATTGATAATTCTAACGTAACCCCAGATAATTGTAATTTAGCATGTAATATCAATACTCCCCCTCCAATTGCAGATTTTGACCATGCCGACCTCAGTTGGAGTTCCGAAATTAATTTAGACCACTTAGAACCGCCCTTAAAATTAAAAAAGAATTTTTACAAGAAAATAAAGATGTTTTTGCTGCGTCTGTCTTAGACTTACCCGGCTGTGACACCATACCCCATTCAATTAATCTAACTTCAGAAAAACCGGTTAAATGTAAAGCATATAGAGTCCCCCATAACTTACGACAGGAAATGGAAGATCAACTAAATATTTTACTACAGGCCAATATAATTTCCCCATCTATTTCAGAATTTGCTTCGCCGGTCATTCTTGTGAAAAAATCAGACGGATCGTACAGACTGGCTGTTGACTTTCGAAAATTAAATAAAAATCTAATGAAAGATGCCTACCCCATACCAAACATCACAGACTCAGTTGACGCCTTATCAGGCTCAAATTTTTTTTCCACATTAGACTTAACTAGTGGATTTTTTCAACAAACTATCCGTCCAGAGGATAAATATAAAACAGCTATTATTACTCACAAAGGGTTATTTGAGTGGAATCGAAACTGTTTCGGACTTTCGAATTCGGGAAACAGTTTTCAACGACTTATGTCTGCAATTTTTGGTGATCTAGGAAATTTGGGAATTTTAGTATACATCGACGATATAGTAATAGCTTCTAAAGATGTCGAATCCCATATAAATAAACTTAAGCTTGTTTTTGAAAGACTTCGGCAACACAAGCTTAAACTCAAACCCAGTAAGTGTACATTTTTATCCGACAAGATCCAATACTTGGGCTTTGAAATCCAAAAAGGACGAGTGTCACCAATCAACAAAAATATTGAAGTAATAAGGAAATTCCAACCTCCTAACACCCGAAAGGCTGTCAGATCCTTCATCGGTGCACTCTCCTTCTATAGGCGATTTTTGCCAGATTTTTCTAAAAGAGCGAGAAATCTTATCAACCTCACTAAAGATACGGGTCGATTCACTTGGAACCAAGCAGCACAGGAGGAATTTGAGGATTTAAAATCTGCACTAATATCCAAACCTTGTCTTGCCCTTCCTAATTTTGATAAGGAGTTTTACCTTTATACTGATGCGAGTGGCGAAGCACTCGGGGCAGTACTATCACAACTAGATGAAAATGAGATGCTTCACCCTGTCGCATTTGCTAGTAGGAAACTCAAAGACGCTGAGACGAGATACTCCGCCACTGAGAGAGAGTTATTGGCATTAGTATGGGCCACTGCACACTTCAAGTGCTACCTTGCCAATACTCATTTTTATATATACACTGATCATGCACCTCTTACATACATGCTCAAAATTCAGGATCCCACATCACGTATGGCTAAGTGGATCTGTACACTTTCTGATTTTACATTTACCATCAGATATATTAAGGGAAAATGTAATAGCGTTGCAGACTTTCTTTCAAGGTTCACCACAAATAGCAAACCAGATAATGTCACCAATTGCAACTTTTCTATACAAGTAGCGAAGGAGACAACTTTTATGCCACATTCCAACCTTTTAGAAAAGATAGGTGCATTACAGAAAACAGATAAAAAGTGCTGTGAAATTGCTCGCAAAATTAGTGAAAATCTTGAGGTTGCACCCAAGTATTTGAGATTTTTCTTTAGGGATGATCTTCTTGTATGCGAGGATACAAGGGAGTCACCCCTATTGAATAATCCTATCAAACTTGTGGTGCCGAAGAAAATGGTTGAGCAAGTGTTTGCACTAACCCACGAATCCCTAGCTGCTTGTCACCAAGCTTTCCAAAAGACAATAGACCGCATTCGTGAGCACTTTTATTGGCCAGGAATGTCGGCAGATGTCAAGCACCTAGTGGAGTCGTGCGTTAGCTGTCAAGAAAAAAGAGTGCACAAAGCAAATCAACTTGCACCCCTCCAACGTGTACCCACACCTCATTTCCCTATGAATAAAGTGAACCTCGATGTTATAGGGCCTCTTCCTGTTACCTTTTCGGGTAACAAATTTATAATTACATACATTGATGCATTTTCAAAGTGGCCTGAAGCTTATGCGGTATCCTCAATCACATCTGATGTGGTAGCCGATACTCTCGCAGACTTCATTTCACGTTATGGAGCTCCATGTTACATCTCAACCGACAGAGGACCCAATTTAATTTCTGCAGCTATCGAGCATGTGTACAAAATGTTTGGAATAAAACATCCCAAAACCACGGCATATCACCCAGCCGGAAATGCTCAGATAGAACGCCAGAACAGGACTCTAAAAAACGCCCTGTGTCATATTGTGAATGAGAATCAATCAGACTGGGACACCAAGCTTAAATTTGCACTTTTAGCCATGCGCACGGCTGTGCACTCTTCTACCAAACTAACTCCAGCAGCTGTTATGTATGGCAGAAACCTTAACCTACCCTATAATTTATTTTCTCAACCCCCCCAATTTAGTTATAATGATGCCCCCTCTTTTTGTGAACTTTTGATACCAGCTCTGCAAAAGGTGTACGCTGAAGTGCACAATCATTTAATAAAAGTATCAGAGAATCAGGAAAAGTATAGAGAAAAGACAGCTGTTGACAAGAAACTAAAAGTTGGTGATCTGGTTTGGCTTTTCACTCCAGCAATTGCACCTGGTACAACAAAAAAATTAAGTAAGTTGAATAATGGCCCCTTCACTATCTTGGAAAAATTAAATGAGATAAATTTTAAAATCGCCCTTGTTGCAAATCCCAAAAACGTTCAAGTTGTCCATGTGGATCGCCTCTCTGCCTTTAAAAACAGACTCCCGATTTGGTCCGACGACCCACAACAACAACAACAGAGTGTCCCAGATTCGATTGACGATCCACCTATCGATGTGCAGCAATCGATTCCCCATGCAGAGCAATTCGCTCAGCGCAGACGCCGTCGCGATTGCTGTGTTATACCAAGTTCTGACACTCAAGAGAGTAACCCTGGTACGATTACTCAAAATGAATTCAGCACTCACGGAAGCCAAGCGAATTCAGCTAGCGATCCAGCCGAGATCGACCCCCCTCCTCCTCACTCAAACAAAACTCCGGAGGTTGGAAATTCAGCTGATAACCATCAGCAGAAAAGTGAATCAGTGGAGGAAGCTCTATCGGAGGAAAATAATGAATCGGAAAGGGAAGTACAGGAGTGTGAAATAGCAGCAACGACCAGCGAAACTAGTGTTGCGGAAAATTCGATTAACAAAGCGAATAAGTCGAAATCATTGAATCGACCGCAGCCGACTTCGCAGGACGCTTACGGGCTACGTGAAAGACGAACTCGCCCTATTTATAAAATTTAGTTTCCTTATATTCTTTTATCTATGTGTATTTATAGTTTTATTTCGTAATATTTATATGTGTTTATGTGTTGCAATGTATTTTATAGTAATTTTATATATTTTTTCATCGTATATATTAGCGTTTTCTGACCCAAACATGGTTTGTTTTGGTTCACTTAGCGAAAATCGGAAACCCGATTTCGTGTTTTTTATACACCCTGTGTCGTGTATACATACATTTTTTAGTGGTATTTAGCTACTTGTATTAGTAAATACCCCTCCGCACACCTTTTTGTGCAGTTTTTCCTTCAAATTTAAGATGTATTCTGGGTACTTTGAAAATGGCAGTTTTTTTTTCCTCCTTGTTTTAACAGCAAGTGTTAGGCTGGGTCGGTTGGCACTTTTCATCGTATGCACGCAAGTACGATATTATAGATTCCTAATTATGTATATAAAAATTTTTTCATGTGTTTTTATACCACTTTTAGTCTAGGAATGTAGTTTGGCATATCATAGTTTTTATTTTGATACTTAGGTGTGACATACCAATTTACCCCTTTGGTTTCGTTCATGAAATTCCTTTTTGTTTTTCTTCTAGTGCAATGTCAGCAGAGTGGTATTTTATCTAATCCTAGTGGGTAGTGATTTTTTTTTATAAATATTTTTTTTTTCTTCCTGAAAATTCTACCTTCTAAAATTTGTGATTATCTTAAATTTACTTTCTGCTTCTAAATTGTGTTCTTTTTTGTATGTATGTCTTCAAAATTAGTAATTATATATACTCTATATACATAAGCCTTTTTATTTCTATGGGAATTATGACCTTGTTTTGTTGTGACTATGTGTTATGAGTCACATCTGTTTTTATTTGGTTGGGTAGGTAAATTGGGTAGTCTGATGATACTGCATCATCACTGTCTGGGTTTTCTTTGGAAAACAATGTTTCCAAAAAAAAAAAAAAAAAAAAAAAAAAAAAAGTTTCTAGGCTGGTTCAGTCTATGTGCGGGTAGCACAAGAACATAACTACTTTTCCCATGCACAGTGTTTTCTTGTTGTAACTGCATTTATATACATTTATTCTACACCCCAAACACCACTTTTACAGACTTTAACTTTATCACGGGGTTCATTTTGCATTTGTTATCCTATTTTAAACTTTAGTATATTGTTACTCAATTACTTTGATGAAATATGTTGTGTCATAAGTCCATTACATGTGTAAATACCCAGTTGCTTATTTTTTTTTGTTATTGTATGTGCCAGTAGTACTGATATAGGTAAATGTATGTTGTACTTTGATGTTGTTTTCACATCAAACTGGCCAATTTATCATGATTTTATGCAAATGTTGTATATATTATTATGAGTAATGTATTGTTTTTCAGTTGGCAGTCTCGACACTCTTGCAATCTTTTTCCAAAATTCAAAAAAAAAAAAAAAAAAAAAAAACTTGTAAATAATTTAGTTTGTTTTTTGGCAAAATTTTGGTCGTATAGGTAGATAGATTAACGTATTGTAAATAGAACCTGCTAGGAGTTGCAACATACAGTGACAGTAATGGCATTCAGAGCAAGCACAGGTATGTTTATAGGTGGGATTCGGTATCAGGAGTTAGAAATGGTTATGCAGCGAAGGTGTCCTATGTAGAAACAAAGTGCAGTTTTCCCCGCCTTAGAACGCAGTACTCCTTAGGTGTCTTGTTACCCCCTTGTGGTTTTCCCAGTTCTAGTCGTCAGGTATTTCAGCAGTTACTTGGGAGTGGTTCATGGTGGGCAGCTCTTAGTGTACATTCCGGAGTGTATATCTGACAGCGGCGACTTCACTCTATAATTCATGATTGTTCTTCGGACCGATGTCTGGCCTGCTCGAACGGTTAGGTCTTATATTGTGGAATCTCCAGCGTACTGTGAACTACCTCTCAGCCCGGTAACCCTTGCGAATTTTTTTTTTTTCTGTTTCGGCCTGTACGTTTCAAAAAATTTAATTTTTTTTTATCAAAAATTTTTATTTTTTTGCGGTAAAGGGAGAGTCATGTTAGGGTAGTTTTTTTCACTTATTCTAAATTTTCCATATTTTCTTTATTTTTTCTATATAAGTTGTAGCCCCCCCCTCCTTTTATAATAATCGTAATGTTTTTTATTTAATATTCTCTTTATTTTAGTCTGAAATAATAGAGTTAAAATACCTTTTCTTTCTTTTAAATGTCTAAGCTAAAACAAATTCATTGTCTCTTTTACTTAAAATCATAATTTTTATATTTCCCCTGTAAGTTATAATTTCACTGGGGTGGTCTTGTTACCATGGGAAATTTCCAAATGCTCTCGGACACTTGGGCAATAAAAATCCATTTCCCAGACAACGTATATTAGCTTGTATTGTCAGGAGTTTTATGACTTTAGCGGTGTTGGTCGCCTTAATCTGCTCTGTAGATCTTTCGTGGAAAAAGCAGGACTCGGGCGGCAGATAGTGGCCCGTATTGTTAAAGTTTTATTATTCGTTTTTACGAGCCCAATTATTCCGTTTTATGTAAACAACAGTTCACGTGGGAGGTCGAAAGAAGGGAGCGAAAACGGAACAGCTGTACACATGCCATCACCCCTATGCGAAGTAGTTCCACCCGCGAGAGAGAGCGACGACCAATGGTTTTACGTAACGTATTCGCGGGGAATGTTTTTTTTCCCTGGTATAGTTTAGCGCGGGAGATTGTAGCCTGGGAGATACGGTATATGAGTTTTTTAGGGGAAGGCTGGGGCCTTTCCTCTCTCCCCCCCCCCCCCTGGAGTTTTCATGGTGGTGGCCAGAGAATTTGAGAGGCATTCGAATGTAAATTGAAGAGATGGTAGCTAGAAAAATCATGCCTCGTGCCGCGAGGAATATTATGGATCCTGATGCTGAGAATAAAAAGATATTCTGATCGAGAAACTAGCGAGTCGCTATTGTAGTGGTGTTTGAAATCAAGATTTTTGCCATCGGGAGCTGTGATGGTTGAGAGTATTTGTCGTTGAAGTCGGTGGTCATTCGATATTAGTAAAACGTAGATCCGGATGACTAAAAGATTACTCTAAAGATCAGTGCCACTTGGAGTCTCATCGACTGGTCCCTTTTGTATTCGCAAACGGAATTGTCAGAAGATGCACTGTCAAATGCCTACTTCATACTATTCATGGAAGAGTAAAGATTGCTCTGAGAGTCGATGTTGCTGAAATATCTTCGATAAATGCCCTCTTGTTCTTTCGTTTTTCAAAAATAAAGTAGACTGCCAACCCTGGAACATTATTAACTCACCTATTACGGCTGATAAATCCCAGTCTTACGAATGCTGAACCTGCAAGTAAAATTTTGGTAAATATTTTTATTTTAATGAATAAGTGTCTTTGATTATTACTATTATTCTACATGAATATGTTTTGATACACCTGTGTATAATTTAGATCACCTGTTGTCATACAAACTAACCTAACACCTATAAATTTAAATATGTTGGTGTTTTATTTAACATTTTTTTTTTGTTAATAAAAATCAAATTCGTGGTGATATTCTGTCTGTGACTTATTTGTATGCATCATAGAAATTCATTTGTTTTTTTATCTAAATTTAACATTATTATTTAATGAATAATGAATTTTGTTTAATTATTTTAACAATCAGAGAAAGTAATTATTTAATATTTAAACCTTGCTAATTTTAATTTACTTTGATTGTGACTTCATTTAATTTTCCTTCATCAATTAAAATAAAATAAGTAAAATTTAAATCCTTGATTTGTTTCTGAAAATACTTATTAATTTGGTTTTCTTTAAATATTAAATTGCTTCTTAAAAATATTGTGAAGTACTTTTATTTTCCTTTATAGAGAAAGAGATTTAATAAATAAAATAAATTTAACCTGCTTTTAATTGAAGTAAAAGAATTGAAGATGAATGTAAAAGAAAAATTTTATATTAACTATGTTTAATCCTTAAAGTTTATTAGCTGCATTTAAGGTAATTAAGTTACACCAAATTCTTATTAAAAAGGAAAACTATGTTTTATCTAGTTACTCTTGGTTTGTTACTAGCCACTATACAAAATCACTCGCATGGTTCTGGCAAATTGGTACATTGATATGATCATGTTTTGTAACTTTAATTAATTATCTGTATCCTTATTTTAATTAACTTCTTCCCCTTTTTTTTGCGCCTTTCAAATTCTGGAAGGATTACAGGACCCTTTTTTATGTCTTTCTTATTCCAAATCTGTTCTATAAAGTTTTAATGAGTTTCATTTAATTTACCATAGCAATGTTCCAATTCGTCAAACCACTTGTTGGGTATAGACGGTATGGTGATGAATGAGAATTTTGTTGATACCTTTTGGCAAATTTATTCATTTACTTAATTTATTTTAGTTATTCAAAATTTATTTGGTTTGCTTTGTTTATAGCATCTCTCTGTTTTGATTTTTAATTAGTAATTGTGTAAAAATTGTTTCAATTTCTGAAATCAACAAAATTCATTCTTTTGGTTATTTATCACTTTATCAAATACCCCAACAAGAAAATGGTGCCGTGTAGAAACATTCCTGCGGTTACCAAGAATTAAAACTTTTGTTTTTGACTGTAAATTTTGTTTTACATTATATGATTGGAGCAACTGGGTATCGGTTTTTACTTATTATGAAATTGTTTACATATATTTGCCTAGTAAAAGTTTTCTCTATATATTTTTAAATATCTAGTCAACTATAATATTGATATTTTTTAAAATTTGTATAATGAAACTGGTGATGTTCTTGTGCTACAGAATTTTATAATCCCCATTTTCCCCTTCTCTGCCTTCTATTTTTGATTTTTTTGGGAGTTCTGTGTATCTATCTGACTTAATTATGGCCAAAGGAGATCCTACTAAGGAGCTGGTAGAGCTCCAGAAAAAAAATTCGTTAGTTGACAACTTGTGCAACATACCACCATTTAATGGAGAGGCTAGCTCAGTCTCATTTACTGACTTTTCAGAGAAACTGGATAGTCTCTCCACCCTTTTTGCTTGGGATGATAGTGAAAAAAAATTTGCCCTCCTTAACCGCTTAAATGGTACTGCGGCGAGATTAGTTAAGCCCCACAAAGATAAAACTAGTGCGGAATTATTAAGTATTTTAAAAAATAAATTTGTCCAAACACCTACTCCTGATGTTGCACTTGCCAAATTCCTCAACTTTAAGCAAACTCCAGGTATGTCAGTGCAAGAGTTTTTTGATGCTGCATCTGACCTCTCATCAAAGGCACTCGTTATTGATGGAGTAGCTGATGCCATTGTCAACAAAAGCCGTGAAGCCATGCTTCACTCTATGCTTTTAAACAACCTTGCACCTGAGATCAGAAAGGGTGTCATCACCAAAGATCCCAAAACCCCACAGCAAATTTTAACTTTTGCTCTCCTGGAGGAAAGAGCGTGCCGCTGTGTAAATCCTTTTTACACTTTACATGAGGAACCAAACCCCCTTTTATATCAACAAAATTTCCCGCAGAATCTAGCTTGTGCAGCTACTCAGCCAACTAGGGACAACAATGCAGAAATAGAAACTCTTAGAATACAGATTGAGGCTCTAAATTCCAAACTTGACAACCTAATAAGTGATAAAAGCAGAGAGAGAGAGGTGCAGAGCCAGGAAAGAGTGCCCAGTAGCAGTATTACTTGTTTTTATTGTTCCCAACCCGGTCATTATGCTAGAGACTGCCCCCAGTATGTGTATAATTTTAATAGGAGCAGAGGCAACAATTTTAGGAGCAGGGGAGGATATGAAAATAGTTACCGGGGAAGTTACAACAGGAGAGGAAACTTCAGGGGAAACAGAGGAAATTATTACAACAGCAACAGAAGTGGTAGGAACAGAGTACAAAATTATGCGGAGGGTCAGCAAGCAAATGATGCAACTAATAACCCCACTGGTGCAGAAAATAGTAATTTAAACGGGGATCGGCTGAATCAGAGGTAGTCGAACTGATTCCAAAAAAGGCCACCGACCCACCTGCGGTATATAGTGTTTTTTCTCCGCAGTCTTATAACTTGCCAACTGCCAGTATACTTATAGGTAATACTAACATAACTGCCCTCTGTGACTCAGGTTCTGCGATTAATCTTTTAAGCAGTGTAATTTTGAACTCACTCACAGACTATAATGTGCAACAATGTTATACGCCTATTCTGACAGTAACTGGAGAACAAGTTCCTCTTACTGAAAAAGTAGTTATGAATTTTAAATTCCATAACACCCAATGCCAAACTGTTTTTTTTGTAGTGCAGGGCAAGTTGGCGAAGGAATTTGATGCCATTCTAGGTATGCCCTTTTTGAAACAATACAATGCAATCATTGATTGTGCCACAAATACTGTTTCTCTTCAAGCTTCGGAGCAAACACTATGTAAACAAATCCCGCTTACCCCTCCTTGTACCAAAAACAGTAGTGTGTGTTTAGAAGAAACAAAGGTAAACAAACAAGGTAAGAGTAGTGACCCATGCATGCAATGTTATGAATTACCTGTATATAATAATCCTATTAATGTGTATAATTGTGCTAAATGTAAATGTATGTGTAATGTAAATAACAATTCTAGTGTAAATACTTGCAAAAATAACTATCCCATAGATCATAAAGTTGAAACTGAGGCTAAATTGATAGCAAAAAGTAGTACCCCTGACTATTCGAAAGATATTGAAATAAGAAACTGTGCAGAGAAAATTAAATTAGGGAATAGTAGGGAGATAAGGAAGGTTCATCACAGCCAGAATAATAGTGACGAAGAAAATAATGTTGATAAAAGGTGTAACAGAGTATGTGATGAAAGTAATAGTGATTGCCAGGTTTTTATGATGGAAGAATTACCGGGTGGTACTACTGGTGATAAAATTGCTTCGGGAAATAGTAAACATTGTGAGGAAAATTTTCAAAATTTTGAACAATGTATTTCTCAAATCAAATCAGAATTTTATAGTGTAAATAATGTAAATGCAAATATTGGGGAGCAGTTTAGTGATAATTCTGAAAATTCTGAAATGGGTAGTTATGAATTTACTGAAAATGAGGAAATGCAAGCAAATAATATTAGTGAAAGTACAGGTAAACATGATGTTGAGAAAAAGGCGTGTAATATCAGTATGGCATCTTTGTGCAATAAACTTGAAATCCCAGCCCAGTCTAAAATTTTAGCTAAAGTCAGATGTACGAAGGAAAATTTCAATGACAAGGATAGTATTTTAATGTTAGAGCCCTTTGTTAAGAATTTACATGCAGGCCTCTTAATTTCTAGATCCATTTGTACCCAAGAACATGGCCTATTCCTATCCTTCGCTAACTTTTCTGATAACAATATAGTATTAAATAAGGGTACTTTAGTAGCAAAAGTTCAAAAATGTATTGATAATTCTAACGTAACCCCAGATAATTGTAATTTAGCATGTAATATCAATACTCCCCCTCCAATTGCAGATTTTGACCATGCCGACCTCAGTTGGAGTTCCGAAATTAATTTAGACCACTTAGAACCGCCCTTAAAATTAAAAAAGAATTTTTACAAGAAAATAAAGATGTTTTTGCTGCGTCTGTCTTAGACTTACCCGGCTGTGACACCATACCCCATTCAATTAATCTAACTTCAGAAAAACCGGTTAAATGTAAAGCATATAGAGTCCCCCATAACTTACGACAGGAAATGGAAGATCAACTAAATATTTTACTACAGGCCAATATAATTTCCCCATCTATTTCAGAATTTGCTTCGCCGGTCATTCTTGTGAAAAAATCAGACGGATCGTACAGACTGGCTGTTGACTTTCGAAAATTAAATAAAAATCTAATGAAAGATGCCTACCCCATACCAAACATCACAGACTCAGTTGACGCCTTATCAGGCTCAAATTTTTTTTCCACATTAGACTTAACTAGTGGATTTTTTCAACAAACTATCCGTCCAGAGGATAAATATAAAACAGCTATTATTACTCACAAAGGGTTATTTGAGTGGAATCGAAACTGTTTCGGACTTTCGAATTCGGGAAACAGTTTTCAACGACTTATGTCTGCAATTTTTGGTGATCTAGGAAATTTGGGAATTTTAGTATACATCGACGATATAGTAATAGCTTCTAAAGATGTCGAACCCCATATATATAAACTTAAGCTTGTTTTTGAAAGACTTCGGCAACACAAGCTTAAACTCAAACCCAGTAAGTGTACATTTTTATCCGACAAGATCCAATACTTGGGCTTTGAAATCCAAAAAGGACGAGTGTCACCAATCAACAAAAATATTGAAGTAATAAGGAAATTCCAACCTCCTAACACCCGAAAGGCTGTCAGATCCTTCATCGGTGCACTCTCCTTCTATAGGCGATTTTTGCCAGATTTTTCTAAAAGAGCGAGAAATCTTATCAACCTCACTAAAGATACGGGTCGATTCACTTGGAACCAAGCAGCACAGGAGGAATTTGAGGATTTAAAATCTGCACTAATATCCAAACCTTGTCTTGCCCTTCCTAATTTTGATAAGGAGTTTTACCTTTATACTGATGCGAGTGGCGAAGCACTCGGGGCAGTACTATCACAACTAGATGAAAATGAGATGCTTCACCCTGTCGCATTTGCTAGTAGGAAACTCAAAGACGCTGAGACGAGATCTCCGCCACTGAGGGAGAGTTATTGGCATTAGTATGGGCCACTGCACACTTCAAGTGCTACCTTGCCAATACTCATTTTTATATATACACTGATCATGCACCTCTTACATACATGCTCAAAATTCAGGATCCCACATCACGTATGGCTAAGTGGATCTGTACACTTTCTGATTTTACATTTACCATCAGATATATTAAGGGAAAATGTAATAGCGTTGCAGACTTTCTTTCAAGGTTCACCACAAATAGCAAACCAGATAATGTCACCAATTGCAACTTTTCTATACAAGTAGCGAAGGAGACAACTTTTATGCCACATTCCAACCTTTTAGAAAAGATAGGTGCATTACAGAAAACAGATAAAAAGTGCTGTGAAATTGCTCGCAAAATTAGTGAAAATCTTGAGGTTGCACCCAAGTATTTGAGATTTTTCTTTAGGGATGATCTTCTTGTATGCGAGGATACAAGGGAGTCACCCCTATTGAATAATCCTATCAAACTTGTGGTGCCGAAGAAAATGGTTGAGCAAGTGTTTGCACTAACCCACGAATCCCTAGCTGCTTGTCACCAAGCTTTCCAAAAGACAATAGACCGCATTCGTGAGCACTTTTATTGGCCAGGAATGTCGGCAGATGTCAAGCACCTAGTGGAGTCGTGCGTTAGCTGTCAAGAAAAAAGAGTGCACAAAGCAAATCAACTTGCACCCCTCCAACGTGTACCCACACCTCATTTCCCTATGAATAAAGTGAACCTCGATGTTATAGGGCCTCTTCCTGTTACCTTTTCGGGTAACAAATTTATAATTACATACATTGATGCATTTTCAAAGTGGCTTGAAGCTTATGCGGTATCCTCAATCACATCTGATGTGGTAGCCGATACTCTCGCAGACTTCATTTCACGTTATGGAGCTCCATGTTACATCTCAACCGACAGAGGACCCAATTTAATTTCTGCAGCTATCGAGCATGTGTACAAAATGTTTGGAATAAAACATCCCAAAACCACGGCATATCACCCAGCCGGAAATGCTCAGATAGAACGCCAGAACAGGACTCTAAAAAACGCCCTGTGTCATATTGTGAATGAGAATCAATCAGACTGGGACACCAAGCTTAAATTTGCACTTTTAGCCATGCGCACGGCTGTGCACTCTTCTACCAAACTAACTCCAGCAGCTGTTATGTATGGCAGAAACCTTAACCTACCCTATAATTTATTTTCTCAACCCCCCCAATTTAGTTATAATGATGCCCCCTCTTTTTGTGAACTTTTGATACCAGCTCTGCAAAAGGTGTACGCTGAAGTGCACAATCATTTAATAAAAGTATCAGAGAATCAGGAAAAGTATAGAGAAAAGACAGCTGTTGACAAGAAACTAAAAGTTGGTGATCTGGTTTGGCTTTTCACTCCAGCAATTGCACCTGGTACAACAAAAAAATTAAGTAAGTTGAATAATGGCCCCTTCACTATCTTGGAAAAATTAAATGAGATAAATTTTAAAATCGCCCTTGTTGCAAATCCCAAAAACGTTCAAGTTGTCCATGTGGATCGCCTCTCTGCCTTTAAAAACAGACTCCCGATTTGGTCCGACGACCCACAACAACAACAACAGAGTGTCCCAGATTCGATTGACGATCCACCTATCGATGTGCAGCAATCGATTCCCCATGCAGAGCAATTCGCTCAGCGCAGACGCCGTCGCGATTGCTGTGTTATACCAAGTTCTGACACTCAAGAGAGTAACCCTGGTACGATTACTCAAAATGAATTCAGCACTCACGGAAGCCAAGCGAATTCAGCTAGCGATCCAGCCGAGATCGACCCCCCTCCTCCTCACTCAAACAAAACTCCGGAGGTTGGAAATTCAGCTGATAACCATCAGCAGAAAAGTGAATCAGTGGAGGAAGCTCTATCGGAGGAAAATAATGAATCGGAAAGGGAAGTACAGGAGTGTGAAATAGCAGCAACGACCAGCGAAACTAGTGTTGCGGAAAATTCGATTAACAAAGCGAATAAGTCGAAATCATTGAATCGACCGCAGCCGACTTCGCAGGACGCTTACGGGCTACGTGAAAGACGAACTCGCCCTATTTATAAAATTTAGTTTCCTTATATTCTTTTATCTATGTGTATTTATAGTTTTATTTCGTAATATTTATATGTGTTTATGTGTTGCAATGTATTTTATAGTAATTTTATATATTTTTTCATCGTATATATTAGCGTTTTCTGACCCAAACATGGTTTGTTTTGGTTCACTTAGCGAAAATCGGAAACCCGATTTCGTGTTTTTTATACACCCTGTGTCGTGTATACATACATTTTTTAGTGGTATTTAGCTACTTGTATTAGTAAATACCCCTCCGCACACCTTTTTGTGCAGTTTTTCCTTCAAATTTAAGATGTATTCTGGGTACTTTGAAAATGGCAGTTTTTTTTTCCTCCTTGTTTTAACAGCAAGTGTTAGGCTGGGTCGGTTGGCACTTTTCATCGTATGCACGCAAGTACGATATTATAGATTCCTAATTATGTATATAAAAATTTTTTCATGTGTTTTTATACCACTTTTAGTCTAGGAATGTAGTTTGGCATATCATAGTTTTTATTTTGATACTTAGGTGTGACATACCAATTTACCCCTTTGGTTTCGTTCATGAAATTCCTTTTTGTTTTTCTTCTAGTGCAATGTCAGCAGAGTGGTATTTTATCTAATCCTAGTGGGTAGTGATTTTTTTTATAAATATTTTTTTTTTCTTCCTGAAAATTCTACCTTCTAAAATTTGTGATTATCTTAAATTTACTTTCTGCTTCTAAATTGTGTTCTTTTTTGTATGTATGTCTTCAAAATTAGTAATTATATATACTCTATATACATAAGCCTTTTTATTTCTATGGGAATTATGACCTTGTTTTGTTGTGACTATGTGTTATGAGTCACATCTGTTTTTATTTGGTTGGGTAGGTAAATTGGGTAGTCTGATGATACTGCATCATCACTGTCTGGGTTTTCTTTGGAAAACAATGTTTCCAAAAAAAAAAAAAAAAAAAAGTTTCTAGGCTGGTTCAGTCTATGTGCGGGTAGCACAAGAACATAACTACTTTTCCCATGCACAGTGTTTTCTTGTTGTAACTGCATTTATATACATTTATTCTACACCCCAAACACCACTTTTACAGACTTTAACTTTATCACGGGGTTCATTTTGCATTTGTTATCCTATTTTAAACTTTAGTATATTGTTACTCAATTACTTTGATGAAATATGTTGTGTCATAAGTCCATTACATGTGTAAATACCCAGTTGCTTATTTTTTTTTGTTATTGTATGTGCCAGTAGTACTGATATAGGTAAATGTATGTTGTACTTTGATGTTGTTTTCACATCAAACTGGCCAATTTATCATGATTTTATGCAAATGTTGTATATATTATTATGAGTAATGTATTGTTTTTCAGTTGGCAGTCTCGACACTCTTGCAATCTTTTTCCAAAATTAAAAAAAAAAAAAAAAAAAAAAAAAAAAAAACTTGTAAATAATTTAGTTTGTTTTTTGGCAAAATTTTGGTCGTATAGGTAGATAGATTAACGTATTGTAAATAGAACCTGCTAGGAGTTGCAACATACAGTGACAGTAATGGCATTCAGAGCAAGCATGTATATTTATAGGTGGGATTCGGTATCAGGAGTTAGAAATGGTTATGCAGCGAAGGTGTCCTATGTAGAAACAAAGTGCAGTTTTCCCCGCCTTAGAACGCAGTACTCCTTAGGTGTCTTGTTACCCCCTTGTGGTTTTCCCAGTTCTAGTCGTCAGGTATTTCAGCAGTTACTTGGGAGTGGTTCATGGTGGGCAGCTCTTAGTGTACATTCCGGAGTGTATATCTGACAGCGGCGACTTCACTCTATAATTCATGATTGTTCTTCGGACCGATGTCTGGCCTGCTCGAACGGTTAGGTCTTATATTGTGGAATCTCCAGCGTACTGTGAACTACCTCTCAGCCCGGTAACCCTTGCGAATTTTTTTTTTTTTCTGTTTCGGCCTGTACGTTTCAAAAAATTTAATTTTTTTTTATCAAAAAATTTTATTTTTTTGCGGTAAAGGGAGAGTCATGTTAGGGTAGTTTTTTTCACTTATTCTAAATTTTCCATATTTTCTTTATTTTTTCTATATAAGTTGTAGCCCCCCCCTCCTTTTATAATAATCGTAATGTTTTTTATTTAATATTCTCTTTATTTTAGTCTGAAATAATAGAGTTAAAATACCTTTTCTTTCTTTTAAATGTCTAAGCTAAAACAAATTCATTGTCTCTTTTACTTAAAATCATAATTTTTATATTTCCCCTGTAAGTTATAATTTCACTGGGGTGGTCTTGTTACCATGGGAAATTTCCAAATGCTCTCGGACACTTGGGCAATAAAAATCCATTTCCCAGACAACGTATATTAGCTTGTATTGTCAGGAGTTTTATGACTTTAGCGGTGTTGGTCGCCTTAATCTGCTCTGTAGATCTTTCGTGGAAAAAGCAGGACTCGGGCGGCAGATAGTGGCCCGTATTGTTAAAGTTTTATTATTCGTTTTTACGAGCCCAATTATTCCGTTTTATGTAAACAACAGTTCACGTGGGAGGTCGAAAGAAGGGAGCGAAAACGGAACAGCTGTACACATGCCATCACCCCTATGCGAAGTAGTTCCACCCGCGAGAGAGAGCGACGACCAATGGTTTTACGTAACGTATTCGCGGGGAATGTTTTTTTTTCCCTGGTATAGTTTAGCGCGGGAGATTGTAGCCTGGGAGATACGGTATATGAGTTTTTTAGGGGAAGGCTGGGGCCTTTCCTCTCTCCCCCCCCCCTGGAGTTTTCATGGTGGTGGCCAGAGAATTTGAGAGGCATTCGAATGTAAATTGAAGAGATGGTAGCTAGAAAAATCATGCCTCGTGCCGCGAGGAATATTATGGATCCTGATGCTGAGAATAAAAAGATATTCTGATCGAGAAACTAGCGAGTCGCTATTGTAGTGGTGTTTGAAATCAAGATTTTTGCCATCGGGAGCTGTGATGGTTGAGAGTATTTGTCGTTGAAGTCGGTGGTCATTCGATATTAGTAAAACGTAGATCCGGATGACTAAAAGATTACTCTAAAGATCAGTGCCACTTGGAGTCTCATCGACTGGTCCCTTTTGTATTCGCAAACGGAATTGTCAGAAGATGCACTGTTAAATGCCTACTTCATACTATTCATGGAAGAGTAAAGATTGCTCTGAGAGTCGATGTTGCTGAAATATCTTCGATAAATGCCCTCTTGTTCTTTCGTTTTTCAAAAATAAAGTAGACTGCCAACCCTGGAACATTATTAACTCACCTATTACGGCTGATAAATCCCAGTCTTACGAATGCTGAACCTGCAAGTAAAATTTTGGTAAATATTTTTATTTTAATGAATAAGTGTCTTTGATTATTACTATTATTCTACATGAATATGTTTTGATACACCTGTGTATAATTTAGATCACCTGTTGTCATACAAACTAACCTAACACCTATAAATTTAAATATGTTGGTGTTTTATTTAACATTTTTTTTTGTTAATAAAAATCAAATTCGTGGTGATATTCTGTCTGTGACTTATTTGTATGCATCATAGAAATTCATTTGTTTTTTTATCTAAATTTAACATTATTATTTAATGAATAATGAATTTTGTTTAATTATTTTAACAATCAGAGAAAGTAATTATTTAATATTTAAACCTTGCTAATTTTAATTTACTTTGATTGTGACTTCATTTAATTTTCCTTCATCAATTAAAATAAAATAAGTAAAATTTAAATCCTTGATTTGTTTCTGAAAATACTTATTAATTTGGTTTTCTTTAAATATTAAATTGCTTCTTAAAAATATTGTGAAGTACTTTTATTTTCCTTTATAGAGAAAGAGATTTAATAAATAAAATAAATTTAACCTGCTTTTAATTGAAGTAAAAGAATTGAAGATGAATGTAAAAGAAAAATTTTATATTAACTATGTTTAATCCTTAAAGTTTATTAGCTGCATTTAAGGTAATTAAGTTACACCAAATTCTTATTAAAAAGGAAAACTATGTTTTATCTAGTTACTCTTGGTTTGTTACTAGCCACTATACAAAATCACTCGCATGGTTCTGGCAAATTGGTACATTGATATGATCATGTTTTGTAACTTTAATTAATTATCTGTATCCTTATTTTAATTAACTTCTTCCCCTTTTTTTTTGCGCCTTTCAAATTCTGGAAGGATTACAGGACCCTTTTTTATGTCTTTCTTATTCCAAATCTGTTCTATAAAGTTTTAATGAGTTTCATTTAATTTACCATAGCAATGTTCCAATTCGTCAAACCACTTGTTGGGTATAGACGGTATGGTGATGAATGAGAATTTTGTTGATACCTTTTGGCAAATTTATTCATTTACTTAATTTATTTTAGTTATTCAAAATTTATTTGGTTTGCTTTGTTTATAGCATCTCTCTGTTTTGATTTTTAATTAGTAATTGTGTAAAAATTGTTTCAATTTCTGAAATCAACAAAATTCATTCTTTTGGTTATTTATCACTTTATCAAATACCCCAACATGTGTGTCGACTGAAATTATTTTGTCATGTTTGGAACGGTTTGCTGTTCGTCTTGACTTCAAATGGAAATTTCAGGGTCGAGTCGGTTTGCGTGTCAACGAAATTATTTTGTCATTTTCGGATCGGATTGCGGTTCGATGAAATTTATTTTTTTGTCGGGTTTGGGTCGGGTTGCGTATCGAAGGAAGTTATTTTTTTGTGTTCGGATCGGGTTACGGTTTGATGGATTGATTTTTGTCAGGTTCGAGTCGGTTTGCGGGTTAATTTCAGATGGAATTTTCAGGTTCGGGTCTGGTACAACACAATATTTGGACAAAATGCTGGTCAAAATAAGACAAATTGAGAAACAAGTGGTCATTTTTCAATTGTCCTAACGTTATCTAGGCTCTTTGCAATAATCAGGTTAATAATCAGGTTAGACTAAAACATATTAGGCTGATTGAAAAATAAATGGCCATATTCCAATTGGCTCTCTAGGCTCTTTTCAATAAGCCTGAGATACATGCGTGTTTGTTTATGTATCGTGATATGCCGGGATGCAGAGATCGCCATAGCGCAGACGACAGTGCACACATTATGAATCGCGCCTTCCTGTGGAAAAGTGACTGAATTACGGATAAAATTGAACCAACGAAATTATTTTGTCATTTTCGGATCGGATTGCGGTTCGATGAAATGTATTATAGTATATACATATACTATACATATAGTTCATAGTATATACATATTTGACTGTGAACGTAAGATCCCAGTTGAAAATAGGGGTATTCTTCCAGAAAAGGATGCTGAGATAGAGATTTTTGTGGGATTGTCTCGATTTTTTTTTCAATTTAAGTGAAGAATTTATGAGTATTTTTCGACGAAATTTTATATTTAGATGTAATGTCATAGGCCGAGGTTTGTATAATATTTTAGAGAAAATCGGCCTGAAGATGGTGCTGTAATAGCGAATTTAAGTGCGATTTTTCTTTTGTATCATCGGAAAGTATATGAAGTTATGGACAGAATTGATACAAACGTCATATATACGTGTTTGTTTATGGACATCAGGTCCCAGTTGAAAATGGGGATATTCCCTCTGTGATAGAGATTTTTGTGCGATTTTCTCGATTTTTTGCAATTTTAATGAAGAATTTATGAATATTTTTCGATGAAATTTTATATTTATAGATGTAATGTAATAAGCCGAGGTTTGTATAAAATTTTGGAGAAAATTGGCTTGAAAGTGGCGCTGTGATAGTGAATTTTGTTTGATAATCGGGACGGACGCAGTAGCTGTTGAAATAAAAAATCATACTGAATCAACCAATTGTCCAATTTGGGTTTAATTTGCATATTTCTAATAAGCAAAATTGTTTGTTTCTAAAATGCGTAATTAAAAAAAATCTGATCTTCTTGTTAATGAACCCACTGGGTATCACTTTGTTCATTTACAATATTATATCTGCCATATAATAATATGAACATCGGTAAACTAACAATGTCATACACGCCACTAGCTGTCAGACTATAATAAACCGCGAAAAAATTATGTATAGTACTGAAGTAGTGTAGTAGAAAGCGTCTTTGGAAAAGATCGCGTAAATTTTATCAAATATCATTTATTTACTATTTACTGGTTAATTTGGTGTTTTTCCTATTTGCAGGTTTAAGTTGAATATTGAATATACCATTCATTTGTCTGGAAAGAGTTAGATAAAATATAAACTAATTCAAAATGAAAACTACATTTAATACCCAAAATTATCGACATTACCTTTGTTTGGCGATTCATATAGTTTATAATCCTTAGACAAGAAGCTTGTGCATAATTCTGAATAAGAGTCGCTAAAACGAGAAGAAAAATGCATCTTATTAATAATAGTAATAAAGATAGATATTTGTGTGTGTGTGTGTGTGTGTGTGTGTGTGTGTGTGTGTGTGTGTGTGTGTGTGTACGTCGTTTTCTGATGAGACCGTTGCGCGCATAGCTACAAGATTTGGCCAGCATGAACCTGATGTATGCATGACGTTATGCATCTCGAAGACAGTGTTTGGATTTTGTGATTATTTTTATGCGACTTTTAGCGTTTCGCTGCGATTTTTCCACATTAGTAAAAGGTATCCGGTTTTAATATTTTTTGACATTCGTAAAAGAAATCCAGTTTCAATATATTCCCCAATATAATAAATTTTATTCTCTATGATTTTTAATATTTTCGCGATTTTTTTAATGCAATCTTTAGCATTTTTTCGCGTTCTGCGGCGTCTCTTTTTCACTTTCGTAAAAGGAATCCGGTTTAAATCTTTTAGCCCAATATAGTAAATTTTGTATTTTTATAGTAAATTTTTGAATTTTTTGAAAATATTTTAGGCGAATTTTCGTGTTTTGTGACGATTTTTTTACGTTTGTAAAAGAATTCGGTTTCTATATTTTAGCGCAATGTAGTAAATTTTGTTCTCCGGGATTTTTGAATTAATTGTTTGGGATTCACACCATATAATAAGGAGAAGGGGAACTTCTTACTTCTATGATTCTTAGTTCTCTTCTTACTGCTATGATTTACACAATCACGAGGTACGTTCGTACATTCGACTGGTTGCCTAAGGAGGTTAGTGACTAAGAAAACTAACTGAAATATAAATGTTTAAAATCTATTCATGCCTGTCACAATAGTTTTAATCATTTGATGTAAACTTTTTTATAATAAGAACTAAATTGGTTTTCAAAGAAACGGGTGTTATTTCTGATTATATAATTATTTATTACCAGAATTTATTACCAAAAAAAAGAAGTACAAATAAAATTCATTATTTGAATTCATTATCTGCAACCTTGATTTTGTATGTGTGGGTGTTCGAAATAGAAGGTGGTGATCATTACAGCTGGGAGTGAATTGTTAGAGAATTGATAAAAGTTTCTTGAAATAAAATTTTTCCTTTTTCGCCCCCACCCTTTACCTTCCGTACAAACCTTGAACATTAATGGTCTCTCCAAAGCTGGAACTCAAGCAAGATCGAGGAGAAATGACAGCATTATCCCTGAGGATGGCCGGGTGTCGGTTGAAAGCGTTTGGAGTGTTTTAATATCTAGACAACAATAAATGGATTTTAGCACCTTTAAGCAATGAGTGCACTTGTGAATTGTACTTTTTTGTGATTTTTAAATTATTTAAGATGGCTTTTGCATTAAAGGGAAACTTATAACTTTTTCTAAAAGAACTTTAGGATTAGTTATTAAATACGCATATGTTAAATAAGATCCTAGTATCCTATTTAGTGTTGAATTGAGACATTTTTCTCCGGAGGTATTTACGTGGTTCGGGGGGGGGGGGCACATTATAGATTTACGGAAGGGGGGTTACACTTTTTGACCATTAAATAGTATATATTCTCAAATTTTCCGGGTGGGGGCTGTCCCTGAAATCAACATTGATCCTACTTCTCCATCGCTGGACATTAAGGCATTGTATAAACACGCATGTACGAGAAAAAATCGTCTCCTTATCTGCTCTCAAATGGAAGAAACAAAGGTTACATAACATAACGTACCAAAACAGCAATTTACCACTAAAATTTGGTTATTTTTTACCTTTTTTACCATAATAATAATAATATAAAAAATGGTGCATCACTGTATCAACCTACTGTATCAACCCTAACCCACAAAATTCTTATTTGCAAAATAATTAGATGCACTTTTCTTACCTTTTTGAAGTCTCAAGTTTCAAGAATAGTAAACAAAGAACAATAGGTAACGTAGTTCCACACTTCTGCATATTCATTGAAGTTATCTTGTCTCAACCACTAATTGAATTTAAGTGTTTCTGTTTTCGCCTTCGGCTCTTTTTCTCTTAGGTAGAAACAGTGCGCATCAAGCCCAACGAAAGTTCCTAAAAAAGAATCAAACCATGTGATTCATCTTGAGTAACTATTATTTTGAAAACTTAAATGAATAAAATCATTCGATATTACATATAAATAAAAAAAGATATTTCAGTGAACATGTACTATAGAATTTCACATATTTTTAAAATGCTATTTCTTATTAAACTTAAGATTTGCAACTTCACGTAATTTGAAGATAATTTAATTTTTACAATATTAGCAAACAAAAAGATATTTTGTTTTACAGCGGACTCTCTTTTTCACACAATGTACTCTTCATTTATTCCGCTTATTAAAGTTGACAAACAATATAGGCTTGTAAATGCGCTAGTCTCTTGAACACATATTATCATTAAAACTAATGATTATTAAAAATGCCCCACTAAATTATTGAATTATTCATGAAATGCATAATTAGCCATTTGGTGTTTAAAGAAAATGTAGGCTAAAAACTTTTCATACGTTTTTATCATTTATTCTTATAACTCTTAACTTATAACTCTCATTATTCTCCACTTAATGGTAGTTTTGTAATTCGGCAATCGCAAAAGCAATTTATTTTTTAATGTGCAAGTCACCTCCATGTTTATTATCATAAACATGTAATAATCACTGGAAAGTCACGAAAAAATAAATATTTATTCATGAAATATATAATTAACTATTTTTTAGTGCGGTATTCCAAACACAATTTTATATGAATTTTTAGGCAACTGCTTTTCATTTTTTTCTCATTTTCAATGTCTATGTTAATAACTCGAAAACAAATCGAAGTTAATTTTTTTTAGAATGGTGAACTTGATAAACGATTTTTTTTTACCTTGGTGCTGTTATATATAGAGAGAGAGTACTTTCATACACTAAATAATTTCATTATATATAATAACTACCTTTTGCAAGATAATACCATTTATTTGCAGAAAGTCGGCATTCCTCAAGGTGGATACACTTCAAGTTTACTTACAGACTTATATTTATATCACTATGAGCGCACATTTGAAACAGTGATATTCATCTATATCGTTATATTGATGACATCATATTAACCAATACGGAACAATCATATGTTTCTCAATTTCCAGTCAATTACCCAACTAATTTAGAATTAACTGTAAACCTATTATCCAATAATACTATTCACTTTTTAGATCTAAACGTATACTGCACGATAACAAAAACTATTATAAACATTTATGACAACCGGGAGATTTTAAATTCAAAGTTAATACCTTTACCCGTTTTAAGACATGTCTTCATATTTCTGTTTACCGTACTATACTTCTTAATCACATGCTTAGAATAAAATTACTATGTTCTTCTCATCCTATTAATAAAAATATTAAACAACTAGTTTTTGATGCAATACAACATGGTAATTAAGTATAATATAATATTAATTAAGTATTAGATAATATATTTTATATATATATTACAAAATATAAAATATAAAACATAAAATAAAATAAAATAAAATAAATAATAATAACAAGAAAAAATAAAATAAAAATACAATAGGGCGGTTGGGAGAGCAGATGTTACAGTATGGAGGGGTGACGGTGTTGTATGGGTGATTAATGCGCAATGGTTAATTAATAAAAAGAGAGATTGTGGATTATTAATTCATAATACATCCATTCATTACTTGTTATTCTTTAGTTGACTCAGAACACTTCTTTTTTTAACAGAATTCGTTTCATATCATCTACTTTTTGCAGTATTTCATTTAATTAACTTGTTTGATTTGTGTGCGGCAATGTCATATCTAAATAACTTCATCAATCCTCTTACTTTATTATAACAATATTTTTCTTATTTAATTGTCTCCTCCACATTTATTATTACTCTTATCTATTTTGTGTTTTATATTTTTAATATTTGTATAATAGTATTCTACACTGTCATAGTAATAATTTAGTTTTTAAATTATCTTTTATTATATTTTACAAATAATTTGTTATTTATTCATTTAATTAATGTATTCTCCTAACCTCTTAACTCTTCATTCATTATATACATTAACTTTCTTAATTTATTATCTTAAATTCGTACACATTTTGAATTGTAGGATTTGTGCACCTGCTTTGAATAGATCTGATTTTCCATTTTTGCCCTGATATTAGATGGCAGCATTGTTTCTTTACTTTTTTATCAAGATGTTTAGGTCCTGTGATGACTAGGTTTGTCTCTAGGAGCTTGAATAGTTGTGATTCATTAATTTCCGATATGGTTCATCTACTGAATTTGTAAATACTTTTTGGCAACGTTTGAAGTTTTGAAAATCATGCTTGTTTTCCTGCAATCCGCAATTACTTTTTTTATTAAATATGTATATTTATAAATATATAAGGTACCACCAAGCTTCCTTACTTTAGAAGAATTAAGTTAAACACAGGTTTATGTAATAATATTCTGATAAACTGCTTATTTTTGAAAAAAAAAATTCAAAAATAAAAGTTCTTTTCTTACCCCGCACATTGTATCTCCACAGTGTCATTAATTTTAGATTCTCATTTTCCTATTGATTGTGTTATATCATGATTTTAGTATATCTTGGATTTAATTTTACTCTGTGATTTTATTAGGATAAGCTTCAGTTTGGACTGGAATTTTATGTTATCCTAATATAAAAATAGCAATAGTTGCTATTTTTTATATACCGCAAACCATGCCCCTACCTACCGGGCATGAGTGCCTAGCTTGACGAGTTAGTAGCTGGACGCGGGTGATATTCGCCTGATCACAGCATGGTCCACAATGAGGAATTTTTTGGAGGATGGATGAAAACAAATGAGGTGCCGAAATCGGACAAGTTGCACCAAGAGAATAATTTAGTGGCCGAAATGCGAAAATGAACTCATCGTTGCAGAGGAGACGAAATTCCACCTTTCTACCGTACCCCATCTGGTTAAAACTGGCTCCGTGGACTGTCCTATTCGAGCGGGTCCGGTAGCTCGTGCATGCAGCGCGTATGCGAACCTAATAAAGAGGTGGTCAATTAAAAAAAAAGAGGGTGGGCTGGAAAATTAAAAAATAAAACTAATAAATGAAAATGAGAGGTGGGGGGGACCTGAAAAGTAATGGGGTTAGCCATTTTATTACAATGTTTTATTTTTACTAGATATTAGTTGCTACTTCTAACTTTGTTAATTATATTATTCTCATTTTCCTATTGATTGTGTTATATCATGATTTTAGTATATCTTGGATTTAATTTTACTCTGTGATTTTATTAGGATAAGCTTCAGTTTGGACTGGAATTTTATGTTATCCTAATATAAAAATAGCAATAGTTGCTATTTTTTATATACCGCAAACCATGCCCCTACCTACCGGGCATGAGTGCCTAGCTTGACGAGTTAGTAGCTGGACGCGGGTGATATTCGCCTGTTCACAGCATGGTTGTGATCCAGCTGACAAGAGCCTTGTTGCTATCTCTGCACTGCTCTCTTGTGGTTTGCTACAGTTTTATTTGTTTGCCGGTTCATGATTTCTATTTAACTTTTTTGAATTGGCAGATAAGCAAAAAATGAAAAAAGAGAAAGGAATTGATCTCGTAATTTAGACCCTTGATCAGGTGACGAGATCTTCACCTGACTAGGCACCTCCATAGGTATAATTTATAGGGAATTTTGAGGACTTTGCACCCACGACGGATTTTACATGCACTAGTCGCGATTAGCGTACATGGCTTCGCATCTGCTATCTCAAACCGATGACCAGACCCTTATCTGGCAACGGGGTGAAGATCGCCTGATCGCCGCGTATCTAGGCGCTCCACTTAATAGGCACCCAGGCCGTCATGATTACAGGACTTAATTGTTACTTTGTTGAGTCACCTAGTTGGGCTGTTATTTGACGAAACTAAATCTTTCTGAAGTCTTGCTCCAAACATCCACTAATTGGAGGGATTCTGCTGGATTTTCTGTTGCCTAGTAGAAGATGATTACTTGTCCACAATGAGGAATTTTTTGGAAGATGGATGAAAACAAATGGGGTGCCGAAATCGGACAAGTTGCACCAAGAGAATAATTTAGTGGCCGAAATGCGAAAATGAACTCATCGTTGCAGAGGAGACGAAATTCCACCTTTCTACCGTACCCCATCGGGTTAAAACTGGCTCCGTGGACTGTCCTATTCGAGCGGGTCCGGTAGCTCGTGCATGCAGCGCGTATGCGAACCTAATAAAGAGGTGGTCAATTGAAAAAAAGAGGGTGGGCTGGAAAATAAAAAATAAAACTAATAAATGAAAATGAGAGGGGGGGGGGGAACCTGAAAAGTAATGGGGTTAGGCATTTTATTACAATGTTTTATTTTTACTAGATATTAGTTGCTACTTCTAACTTTGTTAATTATTAACACTACTTAATCGTTAGTTGAATTTAATTTGTTTTAAAAACCTACATACCTGTGAACTATACTGACTGATGATTTTTTAAGTTTTGCTTGATACCTGTTTAACTATAGTGACCATTGCTATTTAACTTTTAACTTAATTTAGTTACTGAAATTAATTAAATTAACATTATTAGTTGATTTAATATTAGATAACTAAGTTGCTTACCTGCCACTAAGGAAGCATCTGCATCTGATGGAGAAATTGAATAAAATATCGTGTACAAAAGGTATTTATGGGAATGTAACTTGAATATACTATATTAATATCTAATTTAGATATTTTTGCAATTTTCTTTGGAGAAACAGTTTTGGTGGTCATTGTATAATATTTAGATGCGAGATCTTATCTAAATGCATCCTAATCTACTCGGCAGCAATATCACTTTAAAATCACCCCCAAAATAGGCATATTTGAAGACTTTTAAACCTATTGGGTAATCATCCATAATTTCGTCCACTACCAATTGACTGCCAACAGACAGACTGTTAGACAGACAGAAACAAACCAGAAACTTTTCGTGTCTGGACAGTGAGCCTCAACTGATATTTTGGCAGTTAGATGAATTGTTTTTGTTTGTATATGTACTCTATAAACTGTTTCTGTTTGTATATATTAAATAAGTAGCGTAACTACTGAACAAATTGTTTCTGTGTATTAAACAGAGAATAGGTTGCTAGAAAGTAATTTTTTTTCACTTTGGCCAATGCCTTTTTCTTTATCTCGTCAAAGCTCTTATTAAATATATATATATACACACATGGTGTTTCACAAAGGACCCCTAACTTTAAAAATCAATAACCCGGAAACGGTGATAGATAGAAACATGAAACCAGTGGTATGTTTATTAAACAAGAACGAAAAATCATGCGTCAAGCATAGATTATGTAGCACTTTCCAACGCTTCTAAAATAATTTTACAAATCATTACCGTTTAATAAGCTGAAAGATGACATCTAATTAAACAATTTGGAAAACGCATAACATATTTAAAAACGTAATTTCAGGAATTTTCAATATATACAATATTCGGAAAAATATCCGAATACTTTTATGTAGCCCTGTATATGATTTGTATATATACATAGGATGCTAAATTTTAGTTTAGTTAGGAAACGCGTAGCACCGTTTAAATTCTCCTTCTGGAGTTTCTGTCAATAAACGGAAATGTGTTCGCGAACTTTTGTGCTGCCCTGTATAGGATCTACAGAATTTATACACACCACGTAATAGACAAAAAGCTAGTTAAGATTAAAATCGCGTTATGTAACACTTTCCAACGCTTCCAAAATAATTTTACAAATCATACCGTTTAATAAGCTAAAAGACAACATCTAAGTAATCCGAATACTTTTATTCAGCCCTGTATAGGATCTATAGATCTGTATATATACTACATAGGATAATAAATTTTAGTTCAGTTAGGAAACGCGTAGCACAGTTTAAAATTCTCCGTCTGGAGTTAAATAATACGGAAATGTGTTCGCGAACTTTTGTGCTTCCCTGTATATAGGATCTACAGAATTTATACACACCACGTAATAGACAAAAAGCGAGTTAAAATTAAAATCGCTTTCAGTAACTTAAAACGCACTTCGAGGAATTATTGTTAACAGACAGTAGAGAATTCTTTTGTGTGTCCCTGTAAATGAACGATGACTGCTATACACACACTATTCTGTAGTAAGCCTCTTGTAATGCACCTTAGTAATATATATAAACTTCAATGCGTTTAAAATAGTGGAACATTATTTAAATAAGCCGCAGACGATTTTTCTCCATATAGACGTAATGTAACGGAATTATTTTGACTGTCCCTGTAAAGTAACTCTAAGTGCTATACACCTACTATTCCATATTAAGCTTCTTCTAATGCATCTTAGTGATCTATATAAATTTCAATGCGTTTACAATAGTGAAACATTTTTAAAATAAACCGCAAATGATTTTTCCCCATAGACCGCAATGTAACGGAATTCTTTTGAGTGTCCCTGTAAGAAAACTATAAGTGCTACACACTTCAGTTGAAATAGGGAACGTGCCATAGATAACGACAATAACATATAAAAATTGCAGAGCAATCCGAGCATATTTACGGGAGTTAGAGCACGGACAGACGGCCAGACGGCCAGACAAACCGAAGTCATAAGCACTTTTCAACTAGGTTGGAAAGTGCTAAAAAATCGTAAGAATCTTATACATAAATCTCAAAATTTAGTTTAAAATAGCACTGATAGATGGCGCTGAGAGCGTTAAGAATCCTTCTAAAGAGAGTTCAGAAGCATAGAAAGACTAGCCGTCAAAGATTTTGCCATTGAAATCTGACCGCTATTAGCGTATAGTGAAAATAATTCCGAAAGTGATGTATACCGTGGAGGAACGTGTGTTTATTGTGTTGGAGTACCACCGATTAAATCAGAATCCTACTGCCACAAGGAGAAGTTTTCAAACGCGATTTCAAGTCCCAAAAGGCCCAGGTGGGAAAACAATTCGTGAATTTTTTAAAAATTTTCAACAGACGTGGCAACGTGGCCAATGCGTTAGTCGGATGCGTTTGCGACATGTCTGTTGTGTAAAAGGTGCACAAATTAAACACTTTTAATGTGATACGCCTATTTATCGCAGCGCCATCTATCGGCGCTATTTTTAACTAAATTTTGAGATTTATGTATAAGATTCTTACGATATTTTTAATAAACATACCTCTGGTTTCATGTTTCTATCTATCATTTCCGGGTTATTGATTTTTAAAGTTAGGGGTCCTTTGTGAAACACCCTGTATATATATATATATATATATTGAATTTATTTATTTTATTCAACGTACTTTAAATATTTTCCCACCTATCATACTTGGCAAGCTTATACCAAGTCAAAATTATATTTTACTATTTGTAAAATGATTTACATTTTAATTGACTAAAACCACCCATTTGCCATTTACTATTAAAGTAATACATGCTCTAAAAATCAAACATTTTACATCCATATTAAATGACTGATTAACATTAAGTGAAGTTTTTCGGATTCTAGTCATCCTGTGCTCAAAAGATTGATTTTAATTAATCAAAATTGTACATTTTTAAAAGGATACTAGACAGGATGTATAAGTTTTCTGTCTGTTAGCTCGTTTTATTTCTATAATATCTAATTTTCAACTAAAATATCTTAACTAAAAATGATATGTTCACAAGTATAATTGTTAATATTTAAAAAATATATGACTTTCAACGGATTTACACGCTTTAGAGGTCAGATATTTCAAAAAAACATGTTCTTACAAAATGTCCGTCTGTGCGTCTGTCTGTGCGCCCGTCCTCTTTGTATCATCGAAAAATGTAACGTTATGCATAGAATTAACCAAATTTCATTTATAGGTTTTTGACTAGCACGTCCCCATTGAATTTGGGGATATTCCGCCGGAATAGGACGCTGTAATAGCAATTTTTGTTCCATTTTTATTATTGTATCATCGAAAAGTGTATACAGGTATGCATATAAAATTGAACCAAATTTCATTTATAGGATTTTGGCTATATGCAGCAGGTCCCAGTTGAATTTGGGGATATTCCGCCGGAAGGGGGTACTGTGTTAGCTACTTAATGATTTTAAATTCAGAAAGATGTACAAAAAAGTTTCTAAAAAATTCTAAAGGTTGTTTCCGTTAAATGATCGGCCTTAATACAAGGATTCCGGAGAAATATTTGTTTTGCCTCTATCTTAAAAAATAACTGAGATATAGCAGTTTGACATTTTAGGGTGGCTGACATTTTTGAAACAAGACAGAAAGGTTCCTCCATAAACGTGTTTAATTAATGAGTTTTAGTGAACATTGTTTCTGGAAAATTTTCTTTCATTGTTGTAAAAATTGTTCTTTACACTATACTCGTATATTTATATTCGCCAGTGTCAAATTCTCGCCAATCGTGGCGATACTTGGCAAAATACCGACAAATTTGGCGCCAAAAATAGGGTGCCATAAATGGAGCTAACTTGACTATAAGCTTACTAATTTGGCAAATTTTTCATTTGTAATCGGGTTCCACGCGTTTTAGCTTCATGTTTTCCAGTAAAATTAGCTAATATCTTAAAACCAAGAAATAGGGAGCCTATTTTTAGTGCCGGTACATGCCCGAAGGACTTTTCGTAGTTGTGTTGTACATCGGCTGCTCGTGCAACAAAGGGTGCTTCCCAACCAGGTAATCCGACGATTCGCAAGCAGCTGACGTACACAGAATGAGAAATATATATTGATTTTATTGGCGTTGTGATAGCGAATTTTGAAGTATTAACATATACGTGTTAATACATGGGATTGGCACATCCGACTAGTTATTTATTGTTTTCTGAGTGTAAGTATAAAAATTATTTACGCTTGGCTGATAAGGGGCGCACGGCCGTCTTTTGCACACGAGGTATAACATGCCAGGACCTTTGTTTAACACATATTGGACCGCTGTACCCAACTTGGTACACCTTTGCTTTTTATTTTTCCAGGGTGCTATTTATTTTATTTTTTTTTGTGGGGAAACTTGAACGTTATAAGATGTTTGTGATAGGAAGTTTTCGGAAGTCACCGACAGCGAGTTTCTTTACAATCTTACAACGTTTAAGCTGTTCCCACTAAGCAAAAAAGCAGTTGGGTACAAATTTTTAATATGGTTAAAGTGAAATCTAACTCACTACAAACTTTCAATCTTGAACTGGAATTTGAAACTTGCACCCTTTGAATAATAGCCAAGCTCCTTAAACATTAAAAAAGCAGACCGTCGAGAAAGGGTTTATGATTAAACAGTTTTAGATATTTGTTTATATTCAGAAATAAAATTCAAAAATTTCTCATGAAGAGAGACTTTTGGTTAGCATTATTTATAAAAAAGGATAAAGATTTACCTTATAGATCCTGTTTACTTCTCAATATAATTCATTGAGCATTTTCAGACGTGTAGTTGATCATGCATTTACTTATATAACTACATAAATATAACCAAGCATCAGAAAGTCTTTCTCCTTGCCACTGTATATGCAATATTGAAAAGTAGTCTAACAATCAAATAATTTAGTTCACAGCTTCCATGTTCACATCTTCATATTTAAAAGTATGAATATTTCAAAAATTATATAAAAAAATTCTTCCTTTTGAAGTTATAAAGTTTTACATTTAATAAATTAGATTAGCTACTTTTTTCATGCATAGATAAATATTTAAATAATTCCCTTTCACAATCAGGGTTTAAATGCTATTTCAGTTGTAATAATTTAGATTATAAAAATTATTGAAATTTTGATTGAAAATTTAACAGATTAATGTTAAGAAACTTTCATTGTCTTATACGTCTGGATCTTACAACTATGAGTGTTTTCCTTTCTTATTCCTACCTTAGGAAAGTTATAAACTCTAATAGTCACTCATAATGAATGTAAATTACTTATTTCAAATTATAACACATCCGTGCATCAATCGCGAATGCACATGCGAAAGTGAGTAATCCACTTTCCAAGTGAGAATCCAAATCTAAACTTATTTCAAATTATAACACATCCGTGCATCAATCGCGAATGCACATGCGAAAGTGAGTAATCCACTTTCCAAGTGAGAATCCAAATCTAAGATCAAGTCTAACAATTGAAAATACTTAGATTCATTTAAATTCTGCTCAAAATTTTATTAGAATATTTTAGCAACTTTTCATGAACTAAATAATAGTCGATAAATTTATCAATATTTAGGTAATTCACTTTCAAGATGAAGATTCAAATGCTATTTCAGGTGTAATAATTTAGATCATAAAATTTATTGAAATGTTGATTATGATTTTAATGGATAATTTTAGCATGTTTTCACCGTCTTATCCATCTGACTCTTACGATTGTCTCCCCTTCTGATTCATAATTTGCATCACATTATAAATTGCAATTTTTATTCATAGTGAATCTGAATTACTCATTTCAAATTATAACATTTTTACTCAATAGTAATTTCTCTCTTTTTCAGTGCGGTGGGATTAAAATCTACAAATCCACTGAAATGAAGGAAAAGCATTCTACAAGAGGTATAAATCTACACAGTCTACACATTAAAAAACTGAATACAAAAAGGATTCGGCCAAATGCAAAAAACACATTCAGCAGAAAAAATTATCTTCATGGAAACAAATTTGTAATAATTCTTCCAAAATGTCTGCCTTTAAAATATCCCGTAAAAACTTCTTAAAAAATATAGATCTTATCCACACACTTTCATAAAATTCCGCATAGATTGTACATATACTGGTAATTTAGAAAATTTACTAAGTAAGCATTTAGAAGCAAATAAATTATTCTCTCAGACACCTGAATTTCGTTCTAACAATGAAAAAATTCATAATATTGATTCTGTAAACTCGCTGCAACATATTTCAGCCGTTATTAATTTGTTTCTTTCCCAGTGGGTTTGAAAGCTAAATGTGTTTGTTCTTCCTCACCAAAATAAATAAACGAGGCAAATGGGGTTATCACGCCGCATTTGTCACTTTTGTTTTTTTAACAATCGATATATGTCATCAAGAAAATTATTCTTGTGGACATTTATTGATTTTGGACTATTAAATATTCATGACTGTTTTTACAAAACACTCTAATCATTTCTGTCATGATCTGTTTGTTTTTCTTCAGTTTTGTGGCATGTCTAATTTCAGTATTTTACTATTGTATGATGTTAAAACATATTTTTTAGCTTACTGTACTGTATAACCAAAAACATAGAATATTTATTACAAGTATTATATCTAAATCAATAAAAAAGTTAATGGAGTTCTGGTCCGTAGACTTTTTCCGTTTGAGACAGAATTCCGCTGTAGACAGATTCCGCTTTCGCGGGTTTTACTATACAGGTTAAACATCTATGCTCTCCAGAGGTGTATAAGTATATTACTAGAGATGAGACAGGTTCATTCCGATCCCGTGAGTCCGAGATCGAGCGAACCAGAAACGGGCTTGGGCTCGATTTTTATACCAGTGTTCGGCTCGGGTCCAAAGTGAAAAATTGATTTATTCACAATGAAAAAATTAAAAAAAGACCTTCGTATTTGAGGAACAAGACTGTAGTCTAAGTTTCTTAGAGTGTTTTTTAAAAGCGTTTAAAAACCAGTTTGAAACGGAATTAAATTGCTATTCTTGGAATATAACGAGAAATTTTCTATCTGATTCTGTAGTCATTGCACAGGCAGTATTAGTAACATAAAGAAGTTGTGAAATATCCCTTGTCTATTCTCGCTTTCTGTTAAGTCCTTTTCCAGAGTTGCTGAAAATATGTCTTTCTGCCATCGTTGAATACAATGATATTTTAAAAGAATAAGTCTACGTCACTGTTCACAACCAAAATAAATAAGCCATGCAAATTAGGTTATTATGCCACATTTGTCGTTGATATTTACTGGAAAAATTCTTGTGAACATATATTGATTTTCGAATATTAAATATTTTTAGTTATTTTTCAAGGCACGATAATCCTTTCTCTCGTGAATTGTTTGTTTTTCTTCATCTTTGTTGCATGTCCAATTTAATTACTTTATCATTATTTTATTTTAAAATCCTATTTTTTAGCTCAGTATATTACCAGAAACATAAAGTATGTAACAATACATTGTTCCTATATTGATATACTATTTAACTTAATATCTACATCTGCACACTGTAAAAAATGAAGTACTCTAAAATGAGTAAGTCCATGTACTCATTTCGAAATGAGTATTTTTGGATCAAAAATGAACAGGTGTATTCTCAAAAATGAGTAAGTCCATGTATTCATATTGAAATGAGTATTTTTGGATCAAAAATGAACATGTGCATTCTCAAAAATGAGTAAGTTCATGTACTCATATCGAAATGAGTATTTTTGGATCAAAAATGAACAAATGTATTATCAAAAATGAATAAGTTCATGTACTCATTTCGAAATGAGTATTTTTGGATCAAAAATGAACATATGATCAAACCCAACATGTATATTTCAGAATGTGTAATGACGAAATTTCGGAGCCTAAAAAGCTATTATTTGAAGGGGAAAAACGAAGAATAAGAGAAATGAAAAGTCGATCTGGTTGTTTTGGATTTTCATCAAAGTGGATGCACTACAACACATTTACTCTTTTTTTTTTTTCCTCACATTTTACACATCTACATTTTTTTTCCCCTTGATAGTACTTCAAAATTATGATCTTTTTTCCCACTAATTTTTTTTTAAATTTATTTTAACTTTTTTAACGTGAGGCAATATTGTGTTATTTAAAAGTTTCATAACATAATATCTTTGCAAATTATAGCTATGCAAATTGGTATTAAACTAAGCTGATTTGGCTTACAAATTTAGGAATTACGCTAAAATTTATTATTTTATAAATTATAATTTTACAAAGTTTATAATTTTTTCCTTAAATTTATAAAATTAGTTAATATTTTTTCTTTACTTTTATAAAAATAAAGTTTTTAACTTTATAACGTTTTTAATTTATTTCTTTAGCTTATATTTTTATAAATTAAACTAATTTAATTTAAATAAAATCAATAAGTCCAGATTTAAACCTACCTATCCCAAGGTCATTAATTTTAAATTTGTCTCTAAAAATCATTTTTTTTTAACTATTTAGTTTAACCGAACCGTACGCAAAAGCTCTCAGCATAACTGAAATATAATAATTTATTATAAAAAATTTATTTACATAATTTCTTTTAAATAAGACATTAAAAAAAATATTTTAATAGCATGTAATAAACCCGTCTGATTAAGATAATTGTTGTTTTTATTAGAATTGATAAATAAATAATCAGGCAAATAATTTTTAAAAAGTATATATTCGAATAAAGAAATTGTTGGTACTGTTTCAAAAAGAAGCAAGTCTTAATGCAATGTTTTACGCATATAATACATAATAAATTGAAATTTATCTGTTATAAGGCACCAAATCATACAGCAAAATATTGAAAATTATGAAAAGAAAATATTAAAAACATTGGAACTGAAAAAATCCATCTACAGATGAAACCTCAAATGTTTCAAGTTTTGCAAAGTAACTAACAACATTTGAGAAGGAGGCGTGATCAGTCATGGCGCGTTGGTCTGAGTCGTCAGGTTAGTAAATAGGACATCACGGGTTCGATTCCTTTCATGGGCAAGGGTTGGTTAATTACTATAAACTCACGCAGGAATGAAAAAAAATGAGCAGAAATGTATGTATCCCTTATAAGGTTGTCCTCACGAAGTAACTTTTTTTTTTATCCTATAAATTTTATTTTAACGACATAAAAAATTTTAAAGTTGAATACATCCATTGGATCAAAAATGAGTACATAGCAGTTCATATTTGAATACAATCATGGGATCAAAAATGAGTACATGTGTTTCTCAATTTTGAGTACATTTGGATCGGAGCTATTTTGAGTATGTGACATATTCAAAATTGAGTACTTTTTACTCAATTTTGAGTACCCATTTTTTAAAGTGCATTTATGTTCATTATACCTTTTTAAAGAAATGGACAGGAAATTATATAAAAGTTTTATTTACTTATTTTGGTTTTGAAAATTGCTTTTGTTTTTGTTTGAAATTTAAAATTTAAATCTTAAAATATTTGTATGTCAAATTTTTCTTCTAACAATTTTAATGTGTTAATTAACAGGGTGTGCCATCAATAACTCAACAAGTTTTTTTTTTTTTTTTTTTTTTTTTTTTTAATAACGTGTGGCTACTTTTTTATAAAGACACTCTACCTACAGCTGCTGTTAGCAGCTTTCGGCCTTTTCAGCTGTTCGATACGAAGTGTTAACAAACTTTCAGCTGTTGTCTTTTTTACGCTGCTCAATTGCTCGAAGTCTTTACGAAAGCAAGGACTTTCCTTCACAGAAGATAATATATTTTTTAATGAAATCCTGTATATGGCAACAGCTCGATAATTTGATATTCTGTGTTTGAATTATCGCCGTTTTCTGGCACTAAAAACAGGAAAATGCACTTTTAATGACAGAAAACACTGAAAGTTCGTAAAATTCCACGCATCATAACTCGATAAGTTTCGGTCGTAAAAAAACCGAATTTTCACTTTTTACTTGTTAAAGAATGGCAAATGTTTTAATTTTTACTAAATATAACTTGTATGACCCAAAGATCGTATAAAAATTTAAGTATCACAACTTTCTAAAACAATAACTCAGGGCTGTCAAACCGTGGCCCGCCAGATACCACTAAAATGTTATAGTAATATTTGCTTTATCTAATCAACGAATTTCTGCAATTCAAGAAATCGACAATTTCCTTTAAAAATTAGTGGTATCTGATGGGCCACAGTTTGACACCCTTGCAATAACTATTTTGTTGTAAATGGGTTATGACGAAGAACAACATGTGTCACTGGATGACTGAAGGGCTCTGTTAGAGGTTTATCTGCAATACTGACCAGACTCGAGAAACTTAAAACTGCACGGCAATACTTCAAAGACTGTGGTACCAGCCTTATAATGCAATAAAATATAGTAGTTTAGTTTCCAACTACTTCAATTTATTTTGTATTAGAAAAATAAGGAAAATATGTACCGGAAAAAAAAGCAGAAAATCTTAAATCTATAAATAAAACAATTTATGGGTACTTTTGTTTTGTGTGAATATTTTCGATCAATCTATCTAACTGCGCCTCTAAGATGTTTAGAAAATCCAAAAGATTATAACAGAATGTCTATTTTATGACATAACTGCAGAATCTTATTAATATCGACACACAAGTTCATCGAATAATTAGAAATTAGACAGACGATTGTGAAGATGCAAAGAACCCTCTGCCCGTCTCTGGAGTTAATATTAGATTTATACCAAACAAGAACGAAAAATCATGCATCAAGCGTAAATTATGAAACACTTTCCAATACGTCCAGAATACTTTAACGAAACTTCGCCGTTTAATAATCTGAAAGATGGTGTACAAGGGATGACCGCCCCGGGACCCAGCTTTCGCTTTAGGGTATAAGTGCAATCCCGGGGCGAAGTATAAGTATACAATTTGGAAAACGCATAACACATTTGAAAAACCAATTTCAGGAATTACCATCAATAGTCGGTCAAATATCCGAATTATTTTGTGCAGCCTCTATAGGATCTGTAGATTTGTATATATACTACATAGTCTGATAAAATTTAGTTCAGTTAGGGAACCCCTTAGCCCAGCTGTGATTCCTCTTCGCCAATTTCCTCCAAATGGACATGTACTCGAGACCTTTCGTGCTGTACTGCATATCATCTATAGAATTTATACACGCTAAGTAATATGCAAAAAATTACTTTAATTTAAATACGTACGACAATTTAAAACGCACTTCCAGCAATTATTGTTTTTAGATAGTACTAAAAAATTTAAGAATATGACGTCATATTAGAAATAAAACATACTTTTTCAAGTATTTATTAATAATACAATCTGCATGAATTTGAGTAAATACGGGAAGCAGGCGAACATAACGCCAAATATCGAAAATAAAGCGGATATGCTTTGATGTTAAAATAAAATGATTTTGGATTTTTCTTTTCTTTGTTTCTTTCCTTTTTTTTCTTTTTCTTTTTTTTCTTTTCTTTCTTTCTTTCTTTTCTTTTTTTTTTTTTTTTTTTGGTATTTTACATGAAATGAGTGCATTTTAAATGAATTATATGTATTTTAAATGTGTATGTTTGAAACTAAAGTTCTGTGTTTTAAATGAAATGAGGTTTGCATTTTAAATTAAATGAAACCAATACGATGGAGAGAGAAACAATACTTGGCGGTTTATTGTCTGCGCACGGCTAAAATAAAGATTTAAATTTAATTTTTTTAAAAGTTTAAAAAAGAACATTTGAAAATAAAATGGATAGTAAATGTCAACAATACAAAAAATTATCCATGTCGAAAATGACGTCATTGTTTGCGGTAAATCATGATTTTCATTCTTAAAACTAAAAAATTAACTCGATTACCTCAAAAAGAAACCCTTTTTAATGAATGCTAATAAAATTGCATTTATTTCACAAAACCTAATGATTTAATATGATTACGTCAAAGTAACATCATTTTCCTTCTCCCAGTATTAAAATTAAGGCTCAAGGGCTTGAAGTATGTAAATTGTGGTTTGGCAACCGGATTTTAAGTCCACATTTCTTTTAGCTTTAAAGTTGTAAAAAGTTTGTTGTCATTTTAAAAAATAGCTTTTTTGGATGTTCTTTATTATAATATATTTTTTAAAGTCTTATAGGATGGAAAAAATGACATAACTTTTCATGAAATGTTATAAGTAAATTTACAATATTTTTATAAACCTAAAGAACAAAACAATGTTATCGAAACAAAAATCAAATTGATCAAAAAATTCGCGTAATGCAAGAGCAAATAAGAAATAAAAAAAAATAATGGAACTTTTCCTCAAGCCGAATTGCGTAGATAATTAAACAAGCCGATCGCTAAGTGCGATTTAAAATTAACTACGAAATGTATCTTTTTCTTCTAATGCCACAAGGATAAATATGAAGGAGATGGAATGTTAAGATATATGGAAATTTATCGTACACGGACAACTGACATGCTATATGAAATGTATTTAAAACATCTGTGATTTCAGATGTTTCCGCAAGTTTTATTGCTGGGGACATTATATTCTAGAAGTGTTACGAAATATTATCTGAGATTGAAACTGATTTTTTCATGATTGTTTTTATTGTCTATAATGTCGTTTTGTAACATAATAATTACCTGCACTATGAACTACTCATTAAAACAGACATTAACTTATTTTAAAAACATATTCTAAGAGCATTGTACATGTCCAAAAGCTTTAAAAAACACTTTTAAAATTATACTAAAACTAGTCAATATGTTGAAAATTGTAAAAATATTTTCGCCTCTTGTTCTCGAGGCATCCTCAGTTACTGATGTTATGTTTCTTCCTGTTCAGTCCATCCATTAAAAACCCTCATTTTTCTAATAACTTATGGTGCTATCTATTATCGATTTTTGCGTGGATCATATCATTGCATGTTTTTGAGTTTGATGTAAATATTTCTATGACTTCCCTCTGTATTGCGTAGTTTAAATAATTATAATTGACTAATTTTTCGACATTATTGAAGTATATTGCAATTGGAAATTTTTTGTTTAATCTCGATACTGCAGTGGTTGATTTATTTAAGTTTATATCTCTTCTGTGTCCTTTCCCTCTGTCTTCATTTTTCCTTTTTGTCATACCTATATATGAAATAGCTTTTCCTTCATTATCATTGAAATTAATCTTGTATATTCCTGATGTCTATTGATAATTAAATTTATATGCGTCGTATCTGATTAATTTAAATTACTGCGTCGTATTCTGATTAATAAACGGAATTGAATTTGTAAATTTTATTTCTGTTTGAGCTGGTTATATCCTATCATATCTTGACGTCGCTTTTTCGTTTAACTTTTGTATATTTTTTTTATGGCGTATCCTGCATCCTTATCTATTGTTTTAATTTTGTTTATTTCAGTGCGTAAGAGGTCTTCTGTTGAACATACGTTACGGCTCTATAAATATATGTATTTATTGTAGCTATTTTGTATGGGAAAGGAGTTCTTGAGTATTTTGAAATTATGTGAACATTTGCATTTGGTTTTCTGAATACTGTTGTTAGTAGTTTATCTTCTGATCGAATGAGTTGTATTCGAGAACAAGAGGTGAAAATATTTTTACAACTTTTAACATGTCGACTAGTTTTAGTGCAATTTTAAAAGTGTTTTTTGAAGGTTTTGGATATGTACACTGCTCTTTGATATGTTTTAAAAAATATTAATGCCTGTTTTAATGGGCAGTGCAGGACTTATTATGTTTTTCATGATTACTTTAAAAAATTCGAGAACAGAAAACACGAGCATCTGGTCAAAATTACACAATTTTAGAAGGTTAAAGAGGAAATGCTCTTACTACCAAAGTGCAAAACTTCAATTAACTCGATAAAAACTTTGTAATATAAATTTAGAATTATTAAATGGAGGCAGATAAATACTTTCAACTAATGGTGATGCAGTTAAGCTCAATCAATTTTGTTTTAGCAAATTTAGCAGAATTAGAAAGAAAGTTTAATTTTAAAAATAAGATTTTATTCATTCAATTTATAATAGTGCTGATGTAACTCTTGAATTCATCTATTTAGAGAATATTTATCTTTAATTAATGCTTTCCAATAGATTAAGTTCCATCCGAAGTCGGAATCTTAATAGAACAAGATTTCCTCTATCACAAATTAAGGCTATTTCTCTTTAACTAATTAAGCTACAATTAACATCTTTTATTTATTAATAAAAAACTGTTTAAAGCATACGATGCAATTTTAGTAGACAATTTTAGTGTACCTGCTAAGACGAAACTTGCCTAAAATGTAAGATTTCCAGTACTTTACGATTCCATTTTAGCAGATTTAAATGTTTAAAGCTTTATACGTGTTACATTAAAAAAAAAAAAAAGAGCTCACCAATTTTTTAACCCCTTCAGCAAGATATTCAATTTACTGATAGTATGCTGAATATCTGATGGATCTAATCTATGTGAGTACCTACTATTTCACTTTTATTCTAAATCAAACCTAATTTCACATCTGCATTGTCATGATTTAATATGATAACAAAAAATACTCAACTAATCGATGAAGGCAGGCACAAAATTTAATAAGAGTGAGAAATGACAATGCAGATGTGAAATTAGGTTTGATTTAGAAAAAAGTGAAATAGTAGGTACTCACATGGATTAGATCCATCAGGTATTCAGCATACTATCAGTAAATTGAATGTCTTGACAATGCAGACGTGAAAAGAAAAGAAAATTTCGTCAAAAGTAGTTTATGTCAATATTTGTAGTTACATGTGGATTATTTAATTACATGTAATGTAAGGAGATGAATTAAAGGTTTATTTATATTATGCAATCAGAAATAAGGTTCGAAGTTTCAATCTTCATCGCTTGATTCAAAGATATCATCAGTATAGTCTATGTCATCATCAAAATTAGGAACACAATCACTGTCGATCTGACATTCTATAAAATCACTATCTATCAGAGTTGCAAACAAATGCAAAAACGAAAACGAAACACTACAATTTACGAAAGACAACTGAAGAGAATGACCAACGCATAAACAAACTAGTCGTTGGGGGCCACCGTAATACTTACCCATCATGGATATGCATAATATGAAATATGTAAATAAAACATGTTGTAAACTATTTATAAAGTGCATTGCAATTCGAATAAAATCGTGGCTTGATGACGTCATAAACTTTAAATGCTCTATAACTCCAAAATTGATAATCATATTAACGAACGGTTTACTGCGTAGGATTAAGTGTCTCATTTCCAATTAAAATATATCTTTCAATTGAAATTTGAATGAAATACAGGGTCATGAAAAATCGAAGAGTGTGGAAAATATAATTACAAATATCTCGATAACTCATTATCCGATTGGCTTCATTCTTTATGCAAAATTTATGTTTTTTATTGTCTTTTATATTCACTCCTTAAAATAAGCAATTTCGGAAATTTTTATATACCTTTTATCAGAACGAATATTTCGAGAGTCCGAAAAAAATAGTTCAGGTTAATCGAGGTTATTGAAATGAAATAGGCTTCTTCCCATTATTACATACTAAGCTCATACCAAATTTCAAGTCTCTATCTCAATTTGTTCGGGAGATAGAGCGTTTACAGACACACACACAGACAGACAGACGGACGGCAAATTTCTTTTTCTAAAAATATGTTTTTCGGAATCTCCAGTGTCTGAAACGTGTAAAGCCGTAAAAAAAAAATCGATTTTCAAAACGATCACATGACTTACCCTATACTACCTATGATGGGTAAGTAATAAACGACGAAGAAAGAAACAAAGCATTGGGAATACTAATAAGTATTTTTTGGACACGTAACACCAACTATGAGGTACAAATTCAATCATTGTTGTGAAACCTGTACAAATCCTATAACAACAGCAATTAGCGACGCACAAAAAAAAAAAAAAAAAAAAAAAAAAAAAAACATGCTTAGAACATTGCAGTCTGAACTTAAAATGGGGACATACGCACGTACGTCCTGGTATTTCAAGTAGAAGAGTTCATGACGTACGCAGGTACGTCGTGGTGCTTAAGGGGTTAATCTATGTAATTCACAGCCTTTTATTCATTATATCTATCACCTTTTGCATTATCTTTGTTTTATTCCTAACATATGTTTTGTTGTTTCTTTTATAAAATTGCTTTCTTTTGTATTCTTAGATACAACATTTTTATATAAAAATAAATAAATGTACAGTTCATAAAATTAAATGACACCAGAAATTTTCATTAAAATATAAAATATGGATATACAGATATAAATATAAATTTTTAAAACGTGGACAGGGTGCGTACAGTTCTACCGTAATTTTTGAACAGAATTTTGCACCTAATTTAATCGCAGACACATATTAATAATTATATTATTAATACAAATTCTGCAATTAAATAAGAATGTTTGGAATTTAATCGCAGAAACATATTAATAATTACAATTAATAATTATATTATTAATACAAATTCTGCGATTAAATAAGACGGTTATTAATTCTGCGATTAAAATATTAAACAGAAAATTTTTAATCTAAAATAATGGTACTCCACTCCTTTGTAATTCTTAAGGAGTCTTGCACCTTACGTGTAAAAACATGTAAATATATTTATACTTATATTTTTTAAAAACCTTTATTAATATCGAACATATTACGAAATACAAAATAATGATACATGGAAAAGTATTTCTTTGATTTATACATATTTTAATCATTGTCCTGATTTAAAAATCTGATGATTATTAATTCAACTGTACAAAGAATGAAACTTCATGAGGATGCATTACAATATCATAAAAAATGATTTCACATTCTAACAGCCTTGTGACACCAGATGAAAGAATCTAAAACAACAACACAGATAATGTCTTCATTGCTTCTGCAAATAATACATGATTGCTGCAAACAGAAGAGCAATTGTAGAAATTGACACGCAACTGGCAACGTTGCACCGAATGCCTGAAAAATTCAACAGAAGTTAAAGTATCATTTTATAGTTAATTTATTTAACGTGAAATATCCATCGTAAAAAAAGCAGAAGTAAATATAAAATTAGCACGCAGACTTTTTATGCCACTTTTTGAATGAAATAGTTTTATATAGTTTTTTTCGTATTACTTGTTTGCATGTTAATTTTAGAGTTATTATTTCACATTGAATGTCCATCACAGAACAAAGGCCCTTTTGTTTTTCTCACATATCTAATGAACTTTTGTCTTTTAACTTAGAACATAAAACTTATTTGTTCAACTGATGCATGCAGTAATTTTTAAAAAGAATATTATTTTCTAAAGTTAATTTTAGCCTCCTTATAAAATACAACAATTTTATATTTTATTATGATAAAGTTTGGTACTGAGAGATATTCTAAAGCTACATCAGATTTTCTTTTTGTTTTTTAAGTCGTTTCTAAACTAAATGAATGATTTCACATTTTTCACATTTTATTCTTGTGTAAATGCATTAAAAAGAAAATGTTATACAACAAGAAAATATGATACAATTAAAAACTGTTAAAAGTAAAATGTAATACAAAGTTTTGTATATGCATACACAATATCAGTCACTTAAAATATAAATACAGAAATGCAGGGTGATTCAAAATATCACGCACAAACTAAATGTCATTTTGTAGAATGTATACAAAAAATATTTCAGTTTTAAGGAGTTAAAATAAATGCAGAACAATATGTCGTTTTTACTCGATAAATCATTTCAATTTTTGCGTCTTTGTGAAAAGTTTCAACCGCCATCTTTCAGAAATAATTACTTAGAAATCTGGTTTTTTTTTCAATCCAATTTTATGAATAGTCAGCAGTAATGGACGACAAGCATTTCTGACGTCACCCAACGTCACGACACCGCCCTCTGAATACTAGGCCTGCGCGCTGAGAGAGAAATGGTGGCTGTCGTAAGCGGATTTTCTTCAGCAATTGTATTGTCCCCTGAATTTGGACACCAGTATTTTTCAAAAGTTTTCTTTTTCTTGTTTAACCTCAGTAAAAGAAGGCGGAGAAAAATTTTACAAAATACTGGTGTTCAATTTCAAGGGACCGTATAATCGCTGAAAAAATGCCACAATTTCCCTCTAAGGCCTAGTATTCAGAAGGTGGTGGTCACGATGGCTCTTCTCTTTTTCATAGCTAATCAGCGTCTTGATTTCCCTCTCAAGAGTTAGCCAAGAGTCAATCAAATACCGGTAATTCCCCACAAGCATTGCGAGCTCCGCCCAGTTCGTGTGGTTCCACCTTTAGAAACTGATTTTACCTCCTGGTTGAAAGTAAAACTTTTGAAAAATAGAAGAAGAAAAAAACTGTGATAAAGTTATTCTAGATTTATCAGCAGACGATTATTTGTGTCCAAGAAGTCATGCTTCCAAGAATTTCATTTGTTAAGCGTGAGTATGTGAAAATGTAATTTTATTTCTTTGCATTTTCTTGAAAAATGTAATTTGATCAATGAGATGAAATTGAAAATAATACTTTTTCATTTCAATATTAATGAAGAAATGACATCAATAAAAATATAATAATACATATTATTGCTGTCTTTTCTAATGAAAATTAGGATAAACAGAGCAGTGGTTTAATTTACAGTACTGATAAAAAGAAATTTTTTGTAGTTTAGTCACTGAAACGGTCTTATTAATAAAATCTTCTGATTAATGAGGGCTCTCCACCTTGTTCTGAGTGAAGTTCACCTTAATATAGTAACTGGCGTGGTGGTGTTTATATATTTCCCCATATCTTTATATTATAAATATTAAAAAACTTCTATGACGGTCTATGGAAGTGAATATTCTAGAGGTATTCTTAATAATGCAGTAATTTAGTTAACATCTTTAGAGAAACTTATTTAAAAACTAAAAAAAAAATCTCTGAAACTAATTCACATTTAAACAACTGAGACTTTATATGACATCCTCGTATCTGGTGTTAATTTCATCGCACAATTTTCAGTATTCTAGGAGGAGTCGTTATGAAATGCAAACAGACAGACAGATTTTAATATTAATACTACTAGATAAAACACTGACTACTGCTTCGATTGAGTGGACTAGTACGTTTTAAATGAAATAAAAGGTAAAATTTTTTTAATATATTGGTAACAGCGAGAAAAGTTATAGGTTAAAAATATTACGAATTCAAGCCACCTTATCAAATCATTTTTTTTATGAGTTTTAAATGAAAAAGTTGTATTTTAATGTAACCTGTCGGTTCCCAAAATGTCGTATGCAGCGAGCAACTATATACGAGGTACGATCCAAACATTCCGGGACTGCGGCCATTCTTGACGACGAAAGCAAATACCTAAAGTTAAACCGCTTGAAATGGATTCTCCCAACCCTCCCCTACCTGCCCAGGTAGGTTTAGCCCATGTCATGTGACCTAACCGCACGCACAGCTGTTATCTTCCGAAGTTAGTTACCTTTGCTCCGCGACGTAAGAAAGATGGCTTTTCTTGAACAGCGCTACAACACTAAATTCTGTCAACGCTTAGGTAAAACTCCAATGGAGACTTTGAAAATGCTAAGAAAGGTGTACGGTGAATCTACCATGGCGAGATCCAAGGTTTACGAATGGAATCGGCGTTTTAAAGAGGGTCGAGAATCCATCGAAGACGATAAACGCGTTGGACGACCTTCGACTTCACAGAACACGTATGGCCGAACAGTTAACAAGGAGCATTATTTATGCATTTTACGTCGTTTGAGGGAAACCTTTCGTCTTAAACGGCCTCAGTCCTGGAATAGTGGTGACTGGTATTTTCTGCATGACAACGCACCAGCACATCGATCCCAATTGGTAAAACAGTTCCTCGCCAAAACTCGCACTAATGTGCTTACACATCCCTCCTATTCACCGGACTTAGCCCCGTGTGAGTTTTACCTGTTCCCATCAATAAAAAAACATTTACAGGGACGCCGTTTTGTGTCATCAGATGAGGTAAAAGAAGCATAGCGTGAAGTCTTACGGGAGGTTGCGAAAAATGGCTTCCAGCAGTGCTTCTAGAAGGTATACGAACGCTGGGAGAAGTGTATCGTCACCCAAGGTGACTACTTTGAAGGTGGATGTGCTTCGGTGCTGTGAACTATTCAGGGTAAGGTTTTTTACACCTTGTCCCCGAACTTTTGGATCATATCTCGTAAAAAAATCAAAAGTTTTCAATAATTTTATAAGAAATACTAATTTTGCAAACCTTCATGTTCGAAATGGAACTGCAGATCCTGTGGAGTTGTGCATCTTAAACCTATAAATAGAAGAAACAGTAAATAAATAAAGCTGGAGTAATTAAATTTTATAAATTATAATAATGTATTACTATTAATAATTAGTTGGCAAGGTATTATATAAAATTGCATATGTGCATATACTTTTACATACTTTGGTTGTATTTTCTATGTATGTGTATATATCAAGATTTAGAATTGTCATCAAAATTATATATATCTAATATTTTTTTCAAAAATACATAAATAAATTTTCACTTTAATACTCATATAAAATATCTAGAGGGTGGGAAAATACCATTTTATAATACTTAAGATAAAACAGCTAAGAATATTTAAGTCTAAGAAAGTTAAGTTTCTAAGAAACTCTTGGAAATTTTGAAAAGAAAAATGGTTCGAAAAGATGACAAAGAACACCCGGGCTATCGCTTTAGTTTATACATGGCAGTTATATTGTACATTTTATAAAAAAATTTCAAATGTTAATGAATATATAGGTAGTCATAATCCATAAAAAAGATCAACGACCTTTTATCTGCTCAATTGTTTTCAATATCTCAAATGCTGCAGCAAAAGAAATAAATTATTCTGCAGAGAACAATGCATTTGATATTTCCGGATCGAGGTATGAAAGAGACTACGCCGTTGATCAGGCGAATGGCTGGAGGGTTTTATTCTGAAACACGGATTCATTTCCTAACACTGAAATTCAGAAAAGAGCGTAATATAAGCTGAAAAATGTATGCTAATAAATCGAAGACAAATACTTTGTTCTTTTTAACTGAAAAACATACAGAAAATAAGTACCAGAAAAATTATAGCCAAAATTATTACATTAATAATTTTCTTTTTTTGGTAAATTCTGAGGACAAGAGTTGCTTAACTGTGCCTTTGACTTGGTTAACGAGGTATAAATATTATATAGCGAATGCCCATCTTATGGCAAAAGGCAACGTCTAAAATTTAATTAATATCGGAATGGAATCTAAGTTTATCATTATAGTTCGAAAAAGAGAAATGGTTCGCACAGATGACAAAGAACATCCGGGCTATCGCTTTAGTTCATATTGTACTTATTCCAAACAATGGCAGGGAATCTGCTATTTAACAAACAAATTTCAGTTACTAAAATTTTATAACCGTACTAACCAGATTGTACCAAACAAATTATTTATCCGAAAACATTACGTTGATGCATTATATAAGGAAAGAAGTCATTTATGTGATCAGAAACGGCAACAGAAATAGTACCTTTTTCTATATGCACAGATCAAATGACCTAGCAATGCGACTGCTAAATAGCACCTTGTGTATGAGAAAATGGGAAATTAACATTCTCACCCCATTTTGCAGATTCAAAAGCGTTGGAGAAGTGTATGTTTCAATAAAACTGCAAATATCCTTAATAATTCTTTGCATAATTTGTAGCTTAACAATGATACATTTTGAGAAAGTGTATTAATATTTGTTGGTTATGCTTTCCATGCACGTTTAAAACTCCAATGATTTCAAAAATGTTATATACTAATTTAATTCATGAACATGTTTAGCTCATGATCTTTACATAATATCCGAGCAAATTTAAGCAACCAGAAATAAAGAAAATATTTTTCTTTAGTCTATTAAGAATTTTTTGTTTGTTTGTTTGCTCCAATGCTATCTAAAACTGACTAGAAAGTGTATCCTTATCTGCAGCGACTACTAAGATCAATATTAATGCTGTGGAATATAAAAATGTGTGCAGGAAAACTGGTAAAAATATGTGCTGGGAAACTGGAATATTATGTGAAATGCAATTAACGTGTCTCTAATTGCAGAAGTTACCGAAAATTTTATTGTTAAGGGCATTTTACCCACCTATTTTACAAAATGTTGTCAATGATTTAAACTCCTTTTTCATGATTATTTGAGGCAGTAAAAAGAATGAAAACATGATAATTTGAGTTGTAATTTTCCAACTGGACGAAAAATGTCCGGGCCAGGATTCGAACCTGGGATCTCTTGGCTGAAGCTACCAGTGCTCTAGCAACTGAGCCATCCCGGTCGAATCTGGAGGATGTAATTCATCCAGTTAACCTTATTGATCATAGCATCTGGTCTGATATCTAGGTCAGCTCAACAGAATAAATCGCAGGTAATTTGGAACTCCAGTATATGCTGGATACGTGATTACACTAGATTAATTTTAACACAATTATTAAAATCGGTAAAGAAATCATATGAGTTGTAATTTTCCAACTGGACGAAAAATGTCCGGGCCAGGATTCGAACCTGCGATCTCTTGGCTGAAGCTACCAGTGCTATGATCAATAAGACTAACTGGATGAATTAGGTCCTCCAGATTCGACCGGGATGGCTCAGTTAGTAGAGCGCTGGCAGCTTCAGCCAAGAGATCCCAGGTTCTAATCCTGGGCCGAACATTTTTCGTCTAGTTGGAAAATTGCAACTCGTATTATTTTTTTACCAATTTGAATAATTGTGTTAACATTAATCTAATGATAATTTGCTCGAAATGATTCAATTTCCAGGGTTTCGAAAGTAATATGTTTTGTTCTGGTTATCGTTCCAATCCAATTAAAATATTTCAATAAGGTTTCTGTTTTTGTCCTCTTAAAAATGACTAACTGGCTGTGGTTCAGTTCTTCTTTTGTTCAATCAAAAGTAACAATTTACACCGTTTTTCGAATATCAGTGATGAAAATGCACTCGCTGAATGTATTCATGCAAACTGGGATGTTTAATAAGATAAGCATTTATCCAAAAGTGTTTGTTATTGAAAACTGTAATCATTAAATGAGCTTTTTCTTCTGTAATTTCAAGGCGAGACATATTCATTAATGAAAATCTTAATGAATGTACACTTCCGTTAACTTTGCTTTTAACATAAAATCCTGCACAATAAGTCAGAGTTTGTTGTAATGTTATGAGTTACAGTAAACTGGAATAAAACTTACTTTGACAGTTCACTGAGGGTTGTTTCTTTGCTTCAACCGAAAAATAAAATGGATCACAGTTGAATATAGTTCGTTCTGAAAAGAAAAAAAAAACAGAAAATAATTAAGAAAAACGTAAATTTATTCAATGGAACTAACTAATTTTGCTTAAATTCTTAAACTGGTTAATATTATTATTATTTCGATTTCGAAGTTGTTTCAGTTAAAACTTCTTTTTGAAAGAGTTTTCGTAATGTATCAGATTCGTTTATAGTTTAAGAAATGCAAAAAGTGTGAAAACATTTTTTTTTTATGCATTAGAGTAGAAATCTGCTAATCTGAACTAATTGGGGCTGTTATCTGTAAGAATAAGCAAACTTTTGGACTATCCTAAATTGTAATATATGGAATAAGAAATGGAAAAGGTAAAACAGATTGAAAATTGTGAGTAGACAACTGCCGATCCATTAATTCGCAGGCGAACACGAGCAATATTAATCGAGTATGTATTAATCAGTTCATTCAAATTGTTCATATATTAACTACGTTTTTCTTTCGAGTCTTTTTTTTAAAACACCACAATAAAACGTAAGCTAAAAATATTCTTTTTTAATACTATTTTTTTTTTGTCTATCAAATCTTTTTTTTTTAATATTTACTTACTTATTTTTTTATTTTATAATTCAAATTAATTTTGGTCCGTATAAACTGGACTTTCGGATAGCGGGGTTCTACTGCATTTAATATTTTAATTAAATGGTTAGTAACTTCAATAGTTGTAATAAACTATAAATTAAATATTAAAACAGTGTACTTGGTAGCCATAAATTAACATGAGGTGTTCGCATAGCGGTAATGTACATATTGATCGAAACACAAAAGAATTTGGTGATCGTACACAGTGGAACATGGCTGTTTCGATTGCCGGAGGAAGAAACAAATTTCTAGTATCAAAAGTTGTCTCCAAGGAAACGCTTGGCGTTCTGATAATAGGTTATTTTCGGGTTATAAAGCGAATTCTAATTGAACGATATTATAAACACAGGCAGTTGTCAAATTTGATGCCAAAAACAAGGTAAATTTCTTGCTGATTGACAATTTTTTCGAAATTCCCACAGTAACATGTAAATAATATTTGTGATCATGTACGCTAATGGCACCCGGTGCATGTAAAATTCGTCGTGGGTGCAAAGTCCTCCAAGTTCCCTGTGAATTATACCTCTGGAGGTGCCTAGTCAGGTGAAGGTCTCGTCATCTGATCAAGGTTCTAAATTACGAGACCAACTCGCATAGCGATGGCATGACGTATTGGCGTGCGATGCAGCGTGAAATTATCTCACATCCGTCCGGCATGACTTCGCTACACTGTGCAGTGCTGAATCGACTCATCCAAACATCAATTAGCAACCGACCAACTAAGGAAAAGCAACTTAGGCAGCACGATACACTGAAGTCACGTCGGCCTAGAGGCTTATCAAGCAGATCTTCGCCATGACAAATTCAGGACATTTGACATGATCAGGTGAATCCTCGCTCCGTTGTCAGGCATCATCGCGTTAAGCTGGGCAAAAGCCCGGCAGGTAGGGTTCTGGTCAGCGGTCTAAAAAATAATATTATTTGAGCGATCTATCGCCTGAGCTTGGCAAGAGTACCTTCTTCGAGTAATAACAAAAAGGAACTGCCTCTTTTGATGTGTCCGATCAGAACCTATTTAAGGTTGTCTGGGGCCCAACGCTCAGTATCTTTACAAGGCCTCCTCAAATCAAAATAAAGCTAGAGTTTGTTTTGTTTTTTTTGGGGGGGGGGGGAGAGGGATAGGGTGGTGAGGGTGGGGGTATTCGGATGTTATCATTAGGTATCGATATGGTTGCCAATTTAACCAAAATCTCTTTGGTACTTTCGTGTTATAGCGGCCTCCATAATTACGATTACACCAAGACTGCAGTTACGATTTCGCTCAGATTATCGTAAAGTGTATATATGCATCATATATACGGATATATATACTCCAAACCCTGATGTATGTGACGTATAAGTCATTATATACATATTATTTACACCTTATATTCCATATAAACATCACATGCATCTTATGCACATGTTATATATATTCGTCATACATGCGTTATCTATGACTATAAATGGGCCATATGCGTCACAAAATATTATATACATCATATATTATTTTAATGTCATATATGCTTTATATTTTAGCGATAAATCTTTGTCGATCGGTGATTTCTCCTCGGGGTCCGCTATAAGCACGAAAGTACCATATTTTTTTTCTTTTGAGCAAAGCATTGCAAAAAACTGCATTTTTATGAATCATTTTACTTATTTTTTGGGTCCCCATCAGCAATAGGCCCAAAGCCGTGGCCTAGTCGGCCTGTCCGGTAATTAACCCTTATGTCTGATGCGGTTGAATTTTACATAATGCAAACCTACTATATGGAACTTCAATTACTGTTTCCACAAAAGGCTCTTACGGAAACGGTGCATTTTGAAAATAGCAAAAATACGAATTTTTGTTTTTATGTTAAAATAATAAAAAAAAAAAAATAGTAATATCTACTTAGCCGAAAGTGCATTTTCATTCTTCTTATTAAAGTAAGCAATAAAAATACCGTGTGATACATTTTCTCAAAAAAGTTTCCGGCGGCTACAAGTCTTTAAAATGTTCCATGAAAATTATTTAATTCTCTTCTTTTTTCCCCCAAAATATCGAATTAAAACATTAGAAGCTTTACAATTTATTAAAAGATTTGAATAATATCCAAATTCAAACATAAACAAGTAATATAAAAACAATTTTTTAAGTCAATTCCTACTTTTTAATCATAAATATATAAAATAAACCCGTGCAGCATTAATGTCCCACGTTATCTTTATTATACATTATTTTATAATCATCGTTGCGGTATTTTATTTTTTGTTGGCATCACAAATTTGAGATAAATCTTTCATTTCATTTATGAAACAATGGGAGAAGTTTTTTTCTCCCATGTAAAAATTAAAATTAATTAATTAAATTTACTGAATGAATTAATATTTGAAAAAACTATATTAACTTCAATTGTCATCCAGTACAAGTTTAAAAAAATTTATTTGAACTTGAATGGATCAATAGAAAATATTTTATTAACGATTGAAAATTCCAACAAGATATATATAGAGACAGTGTGAGCTAATAGTAGGAATTTTAATAAAAAAATAAATACAAATAATGCTTCATTTTAATATTTTAGAGAGAATTTGTACTTACTGTAACAAGGATTCGATGTGTAAAATTCTATTTCTCCTCCTGAAAAATAAGGCACGAAAAATACATTTTATTAAAATTTGTGTACGTCTAATAAAATGTAAGCATACAATTAAAATATCAATACATGAAATAGTTTTTTTTAACAATTACCCATTAAAAAGCAAATAAAATAGAATGAAATAAAATCCTGTAAAACCTGTGAAAACGAAACCTGTCTATAACGACTGTCATGGGTCATAAGACTCTTAAAATGTCGAAAAATGAAAAAAAATGACCATTTTGTCATTTTATATCTTAAAGTATACATTAGAAAAACACAATTTCTGAAGGTGGTAATAGATGCATGTTTCTTTTTTCACTAGTTGTTATAGATTTTTTTAACTTGTCGAGCAAAAAAATGGAATCACAGGCGAACATTTAACCGTTAAACGGTTTAAAAAAGGAAATTGTGCGATGTTTCGAAGTTTAAAAAATTGCAATAAAAGCGAAATTTATTAGTCAGGTCGTTGCCACCGTCAATATGACGTCAGCATTACTGATGAATATGTTTTTTCTGTATAATATTAATATTATTTGCCTTTTCTCTATCATAAATTCACAGCATCTTGTCTTGGAATGCATGTAATATTTTAAAAAAAATATTTTGGACGTATGAAATTCTACTTAGTGAGTGCCGATAAGTATAAAGAATCCCTGACGGCTCAGCCTACAGGCACAGGTAGATTTCAAAGACGCAGACCGTGAGGTGCCTGTTTATTGGGAATTGAAGAAGAAATGACCTTTTTGCCATGATGCGACAGTTGGGACCACCCACTTCGAAATCTACCTGTGTCTGTAGGCGGAGCCGGCAAGGATTTTATTTATTTATTTATTTATTTTTTGCTGTAAGGGTTGGTCTTATAAAAAACTTGTCAGTATAAAAGTTGTAGAGAATATTAAAGGGATTTATAATAAATTTAAGCGGATTTGATATGTTGTGAATTGACAAAGTTATGAATTTTTTTCTTCTTAAACCCCTATTTCCCCCCTCCCGCCTCCTCGAGGCTATTTTTAATGATATCAAAATTCTGTCATACATAAATTTTCGGCTCTTTTTCTAAAAGTAATAACTTTAAACGGATTCGACGCGTATCATAATTAAGAAGTTATGGTGTTTTTTCTATTTTCACAAAAAGCCCCCCCCCTCCTCCATACCCCCACCCCCTGGTTCGATTTTTCCCATTAACGAACTTGACCGAGGTTTTATGCCCGTTGATTTTATGTATCAGTTTGGAAGATATTTATGCAGAATTATGGGAGTTATCGTGTCCATAAAAAGGTGACATAGGTAGAATGATAGATAGATGAAGTTTTGAATTGGGGGTGTGTCAGGTTTCTTAGAATCAGCTGCAAGAGTTGAAAGCTATTCTTAAGGGATTAGCATATTGTATGTATTGTATATGTATCTATTGTGTACCGTTAAGGCGTCCTTTAGAAAATCTTAATCCGAAGGGTGGCGAGTGGAACAGAATGAAGGAAGTATTTCCATTGCAATGTAGTTTTTCATAGATAAGAAAAACTATTGCACCCTTTTGTTTAGGAAGACAGATCCGTCAAGAGGGAGGAGGGGTTGTCCAAGGACCATTGAAAAACAGAGGAGAAACCCCGTAGAGGGGAGAGTGCTCTGCAGTTTACAAGAGAGAGAGTGTTGAGTTCTAGCGTGGCAGCGAAGGGTGAAGGTTGGTTTTTCAGAGAGCAGCTCTGAGCACGTGTATGGAACGGCATCTCTCTAAAGGAAGAGAGATAGCGTGTGTGAGATTAAGAGAAATCTCGGTTCTGAGTGAAGCAACGTAGTCTAACGGTACACGTAAAGCGTTTCTGTAATTATTTTGATTTAATATTAAACCGGATACTTTACCTCCGAGTTTAAGTGTAAATATTGTCAATAAATTGTTACTTTAACTTTAATTGAAAGAGTTAAGTTTTTCTTGAATATATATCAAGTATCGTGCCCGATATCACGTATTCATATCGGTGGTGGCAGCATATCAAAAGACCGGATCTATTTCGAAGTTGTGTGGACAGAGAAGTGGAATCCGACAATGTTGGCAGCGATGGGATCTGAATCACCGAAGACCAGTGCCAGTTAACCGTGTTACAGAGAGTTTGTGCCGGATCGCCCAGCGGAAGTGTTCGTGCCCTATCGTTGAAGACCAGTGCCAGATAGCCGTGTTACAGAGAATTTGTGCCGGATCGCCCAGCGGAAGTGTTTGTGCCCTATCGTCGTAGACAACCAGTGCCAGCTAGCCTATCGTCATTACAGTGAAGTGAATTACTGGTGGTGTTAGTGAGTGTTGTGCGTAGTGTTTTTTGTGCATCGTGAAGCAAGGTGCAGTGATTGTGGCCCGAGAGTGCAAGATTTACCCTGTGGAAGTGAGCAGAGAATTGCCCAGCGAATAAAGTACGAGGTAAGGTGTTTTGATCATTTTACTCTACTGACATTCTCGAACCTACTGTTTTTTATTGTGTATAATTTATGTTAATTTATGTGCAATACAATAATTGGTCTAAATCAAATGAGATATTAACAACCATTTTACACTATTGTTTTAAGAAAAGGATCTTATATTAATTACTAGAAGTGATTTTCTAATTGTTTTAAACGGATAAGATTAATGATTAAAATTAATGCATTGTGTTAATAGTTGGAAGGAATAATTGAAATTTCTTAAATTTAAATTATTATTAAAGTAATATTTAAATTAAGTGATATTGTTTGCTTTAAGTTTGAAATATTGATAGTAAATGAGGAAAGCAAATTTGTGTAGAATTTAAATTAAATTGAAATAACCTTCAAGGAAGAACTGAAGGCCCAGAGAAAAAAAAAAGTGCTGTGATTTACTTTTTAAGGTGAGAACTAATTTTGAAATTGAAATATTTTATTGAGATTAAATTTAGTAATTTATGTGTATTTCATGCAAATTTTTGTTAGGTGGATATTTTTATGTAGTGATTAGCATCAGTGTTTTATTCAAATTGCAACGTATCAGTATTATTGTGTAAATTGTATTTTATTATTTAATGGTATAAATTTAAAATCTGTATTGCATAATAGTCAAATTGAAATTATTGTTACTGTGTTATTGGAAGCAAATTGTGGGGTAACGTTGTTTAAGGAAATTTATCATTTTATTATTACTTATTTGAAATATGTTAAATAGTATAATGTGTGGAGGTAATTTATGAGGGTAGGATTTGAGGAAGTATTAATTTGATATTGTGATTAAGTATTGTTGTAGGGTGGTAATAATTATCAGTAGAAGGTATGGCTTTCTTACTAAAAATAAAAAAGGTGGATCTTCAGGCGATATGTGAAGAGTTAGGGATTGAAGTTTCGGAAGATGATACCAGGTTTAAGCTTAAGAAAAAGATAGTGGAGAGCGACGAATATTTAGAGGGGGCTGTTATGGAATTATCTAACACTATTGTTACGGAGCGGTTAGAAAAGTTAGAAAAGGAGGAAAAGTTACAAAGAGAAAAGTTAGAAAGGGAGGAGAGGTTAGAACGAGAAAAGTTAGAAAAGGAGGAAAATTTAAAGTTACAACGAGAAAAGTTAGAAAGGGAGGAGAGGTTAGAACGGGAAAAGTTAGAAAGGGAGTTAGACCGTGAGAAGTTAGATAGAGAAGAAAGGGCTGAAAAATTGAGATTGGAACATGAGTTAGAGTTGGAAAGGATAAAGATTCAAAGTTCGGCTAATAATGCTAATGGGACTAGAGAATCTAATCATGAGAGTAGCCTAGAGAAATTGATTAAAAGTGTTAAAACTTTGTCTATCAAAGTTCCAGAAGGGACTGAGGGATGGAATCTGTTTTTTAGCAGTTTAGAACGAGCATTCCAAACAAAAAATGTACCGGAAACCCAGCAGGCCGAAATTTTACTAAATATGCTAGGGGATAAGGCCGATAATTTGCTAATATACACGACTAGGGAACAAATTGAGAGTTATAAGAAGTTAAAGGAATTAGTTCTAAGGGAACACGAGCCGACACCGAAGGCGTGTTTGGAAAATTTCCAGAAGGCTAGAAGGAATCAAAATGAAACTCATGTATTATTTGTGTCACGTTTAATAGCAACGTGGGAAAATTATTGTAAGATTAGAGGTGCAGATACGTATGAGAAGGTTAATCAGTTAATTGTCACGGATAAGTTGTTAGCTACTTTAGATGAGGAAACCGCGACGCATGTTGGATTAACTCAGCACAGTAATTGGTTAGAAGTTTCTAAAATTGCTAAGGAATGTGATAATTTCTTTGATGCTAAACAAAAATCTTATGCGGTAACTTATAAGGGCTATAAAGGTAAAGAGAGGTACGTAAATAATGGAGATTCTAGAAGGGAAAAAGATGAGGGAGTTAGTAGTAATTGGAGACAAAATGGGAATAATGAAGTTAGTCCATTTTTGGGTAGAAAACCGGAATATAGGAAACCTAACGATGCTACGCCTATCTGTTTCAAATGTAATTTACGAGGACATGTTCAGCGATTTTGTACAAAAGGAAATAATGAGGGAAGTAATCAAATTAATAACCGACAAGAACCAAGGGCTAGTATCAATAATGTCTCAGTGCGAGGAATTGAAGAATTACCAAGGGGAGCGAGTATGGCAAGAATCGGAGCAAGAGGGAATTGGAGAGCTAAAGTTATTGGAGAGAAGTTAAATAATCTCGATAAAGTGGAAGTTAGTGTAAATGGAAAGATAACAAAAGGATTGGTGGACTCTGGTTGCCAAATTAGCGTCGTTCATAAAGATTTAGTACCAGCAGAAAAATTAAGAGGGGCTGGGAGCATCTATTTACAAGGGATATTTGGTAAGGCAGTTAAATCGCCGTTAATTCAATTACCTTTAGCTATTCCAAAACGTGGTCAAACTAATGTAATTCATCAGGATGTACTTTGCGCGATAATCGATAATAGTAAGGAACAGGTAATTTTACATCCTGACGTGGCTAATGAATTGTCAGGGTTAAACAACGAGAAATCATTAAGAGAATCGGTAGAAAGGGAATGTAAGGAAGACAGTAGGAATAAAGTGAAAGAAGGGGAAAGGATTAGAAATGGTATTAATAATCGTTATGTCGTAGACGCGAGATCGGAAAATTTACAAAGTCAGGAGAAGGAAAAAGCCGAGGTAGAGAAAAGTAGGATCAATCAAGCTACGGAAAGTAGTTTAAATGTATTTCAGGAATCCCAAATGAGTTGTAAGGATTTAGAGAAAGCTTGGGAATTGGCTGAAAATGAGAGAGAGTCTTATTATATTGTGAATGGGATGTTATATCATAAAGAGAAATTAGTAGATGAAACGGTAGCTCAATTAGTAATACCTAAAGTTAGAAGGGAGGAAATTTTAAAACTAGCGCATACCTCCTTATATGGAGAACATCACGCGGTTAAGAACATGTTAGAAAGAATCAAGCATTCATTTTATTGGGAAAATATGGTAGAGGAAGCTAAAACGTATTGCGAATCATGTGTAGAATGTCGATTAACGAGGGAAATGAATGTGAGTAATAAGGAGAAAGAGGAAATATGTCGACCTGCAGTTATAGTTGAGTTAGGGGACGGGAGTAAGAAACTGGTGTATCAAGATGAAATGAGAGCATTTATGGCTAAAAATAAAGTAGTCGATATTGTCTTGGATAGTGACGGGGAGTTTGAAGACTGTAGGAAATATCTGTTGTTAGACCGAGAACAACCGGAAAATAAAGACAGGAAGGGATTTGAGATAAAAGGGTTAACAAATATTCAAGTTGGGGACATAAAATCAATCTTAAGGAAAAATAAGGAATTATTTATGGGTCCTATCGAACTGGTAGAAATGGAGAAATATCGGATTGGTCGTAAACCGGAAAGGGGTAAGATAAGGCAGAAATTGTACAATGTCTTTATTACGTACAAAGAGGACTTGGACAGGCAAGTGCCTGATTGGTTAGAGGACGATTTAATTGGGACATCAGAGGCAGAAGTTAGCCATTCAAGCGGGTGCATTGCGGAAAGGGATGTACCAATTAAGTTAACGAGGAAGCACTGGAAGGAAAAAGTTCCGCCTCCAGCAATCTCAGCCTAAGGACTGACCAATCTCAGCCTAAGGACTGACATTAAAATGACATAATACTAGTGTAACTTTATTTTTTTGTGTATTTATAATTGTATTTGCATCTTGTGTTTATAACAGTGTATTAGCATATTGTGTACTTTTTTTTCTATAGTTATCACATTAGCATATGGTTCATTAGAGATGTCAGTAGTTAAATTTTCAGACACCTTGAAATATTCATGTAATTGTAGTAATGAAGAAACCTATCAAGGAACTGTTGAACTCTTCTCAGACATTACATAGTTTGAGGAAAATTAGCCCCTAAAAGGCATATTTTCCGCTAAGGTGGGGGGTGTCAGGTTTCTTAGAATCAGCTGCAAGAGTTGAAAGCTATTCTTAAGGGATTAGCATATTGTATGTATTGTATATGTATCTATTGTGTACCGTTAAAGGCGTCCTTTAGAAAATCTTAATCCGAAGGGTGGCGAGTGGAACAGAATGAAGGAAGTATTTCCATTGCAATGTAGTTTTTCATAGATAAGAAAAACTATCGCACCCTTTTGTTTAGGAAGACAGATCCGTCAAGAGGGAGGAGGGGTTGTCCAAGGACCATTGAAAAACAGAGGAGAAACCCCGTAGAGGGGAGAGTGCTCTGCAGTTTACAAGAGAGAGAGTGTGGAGTTCTAGCGTGGCAGCGAAGGGTGAAGGTTGGTTTTTCAGAGAGCAGCTCTGAGCACGTGTATGGAACGGCATCTCTCTAAAGGAAGAGAGATAGCGTGTGTGAGATTAAGAGAAATCTCGGTTCTGAGTGAAGCAACGTAGTCTAACGGTACACGTAAAGCGTTTCTGTAATTATTTTGATTTAATATTAAACCGGATACTTTACCTCCGAGTTTAAGTGTAAATATTGTCAATAAATTGTTACTTTAACTTTAATTGAAAGTGTTAAGTTTTTCTTGAATATATATCAAGTATCGTGCCCGATATCACGTATTCATATCGGTGGTGGCAGCATATCAAAAGACCGGATCTATTTCGAAGTTGTGTGGACAGAGAAGTGGAATCCGACAGGGTGGTTTTTGGTTTTGGGAGTCATGCTCGGCGTAGATCTGCAAAAATTGTCCAGAAATTCCAACATAGGGGAGAATGTAATAGGTAGTGTTTCTTACGAAATCTACTTAAATTACGACAGGTTACTGAAATAGTATTAGAAATACCTACCTGTAGAATCTTTGCAGTTCTCATTTTTACCCTCCAACAAAGAGCTGTATGATCTTGTAAAGCAAACTCTGATTGAAGCTCCATCTTGAGGCTTGAACTGTGGGATAGTATTAATTATTACTTCAGCTACCTTCATTATGCATTCTTTTTTTATAAACATTCTTGTAGGATTCATATATTTTATGCACTTGAAATATTGAGAAAAAATTGTGTTTTATTTTATTTCATTTAGGCCTCAGAAGTAATTTTTGACGGAAAGATAAATATTGGCATTATGAAAAATGTTAGTTTGTGTCATAAAAATAAATCCCGAAAAAAATATTTGCTCTTTTTATCAAGTGTTACATTTTAGTCTTTTGCATGCTTAACTATCGTCACATCTTCCATAAGTGGAAAATAATTCGGAAATTCCAAATATATTGCTCTTATTATTTTTAGCCTTGATACTAATTGTCTCATACGCTGAAAAATTATATTAGGAATTTAAAAAATAATTATTAAACTTTCTATTACAGCAGCTTATGGATTTTTCTCACTATTTTTCTTGTATCAGAAATTCAATATCTAAAGCAAAGTCTAGGTGTTGTTTTAATTACACCACATACATTAATCAGCTATTATTCTTTAAATTTCAGTCTGATATACTCAATATTTTGTATGTCGATTACATTTGTTCAGAATAATAAATTACAATTTTTGGAGCATACGAATTATAAATTTTCATTTTTAATGCATTTTGCGTCAATTCGATTTATTTTTCTAACTTTGTGTTATCAATGAATAAAATGTGTATTTATGACACGAAAAATATTCACTACTTATTAAAAAAATAATAATAAACAATTATTGCACGCAACAATACTGGCACAAAAACCTAATTTTAGTTTCGGTTTTGAATTTTCATTTATACAAATGCATTAAATATATATCTAGACCTATTGTTTTGTAAAATATGTGATGAAAATTTTATTTGTTGTGATTAGAATGTATTTTTGAATGTGATATTTTCCATAATTAAATTATATATTCTCCTCCATTAAAATTTTTTTTTTTTATATAATCAAAAACCTTTAGTTCTAGGTGGTTATCTAATGTATTTACATCAATAAAATCTTAAAACGGAAACTAATAATTCATTTTTTTGTGGCTCTAAGGTTGCAAGCAACAATTACATTAAAGTTTATTTTTTAAATAAATTGTGAATATTTTCCGTATCATAAATAAATATTTTATTTATCGATATTAAAATAGATTTTGGAATATAATAATTAGACTGTAAAGAACAATTTCTGAAAAGTAGGTTTGAATATGATAAATCTGAAAAAAACTTTGATACATGAAATAAAGTTAAAAAAATCTTGCAATCTTATACATATTGCAAAACTACTGAACTTCCTATAAAAAAAAGTTTAAGTTTCAATTTTATTTGAGCTTAATCTGGATCAACTTTTATTTTGAGCTTATAAAATTTAAATTTAATCATCAAAAAACTACACAAAAATAGGTCTACACAAAGTACAACCGCCAGTTGAAAATTGGTGGACAACAAATCATTTATTTTTAATGTCAGATTACTCTGGTGCTAGCTTCAGAATGTGGATTAAAAAAAAAGATCTACTTACTTTCATAGTTATGCCATAACTCTTCAAAAAGTATTTTGGGTACATGGCCCAATACTGAATTTTATTTGGAGGTATGTACACTTCTTGTTTGTTATCGGCTTCCTTGGCAGAAGTACTTTGATTGCAAGCTCTGTAAGTAAATTCTCCTGGAACTAAAAAAATTCAACATTGTCATGAAACCAGAAAAGTTTTAAAATAGCGAGAAAAGTTCTTATTTATTATTTTCTTACCTATATATCTTTTTTTATGTATTATTAGATATGTTTGTAACTTATTATCATACTGTATATAACCATTATGAATATGTAGTGTTGTTATGTACTGTATATAACCATTATGAATATGTAGTTGCGATTGGGATAACTGTGAACAAATTTTACTAATTTCAACTACTTACAGCTTTAAGGAGCACACGATCTATGTAAAACCTTGTAAAACTGCTATAAATCTATTGTTTCACTCCTATACTTCATTTACAATTAATTACTGCTGCTGTATAATGTTAATTGAGTACTTAAAATTGCATTTTCACAATTATCCCAGTTGTTTATAATTATCCCAAAGGCAATGGGGTAATTATTAACATATTATTCTATCACTAGCCGAGCTTTCCGGCATTGCCCGAGCCCATGATAATACCATTAAATATACATAAAATCAGTGTTGAATGATTAAAAATTTTTAAACGAAAATCTTTTCCAAATGAACCTAATCTTGGGGACACACTGTCGTCGGCAGTGTACACCCGCGAGTTTATATGATTTCATATTTTTAAATGAAAATCTATCCAAACCTATAGTTGGGAACCCCTCTGATTTCAGCAGCATAAACCAGGCGTGTTAGGCTTCGGTCTGTTTTGAATTTATATTTTTAAACCAAAATCTTTCCAAAAGAACCTAATGCTGCCCCCTCCCCCCCCCCCCCCCACACACACACGCGCGCGGCTCATACTTTTAAATAAAATTATTTTTTTGTCATTTAGACATATTAAACTTTCTATACTGAGCAAAAGTTCCTGAGAAAACCTAAAGTTTCAACTGTGCAATCAGTTATGGCTTCATAAGGAGATTTAATACAACCTAATATGGAACAAAACACTTAGAAAAAAACTTCAGAATTACCCTATATCACAAAAATTGTGGGCTAATTATGAACATGTTTCTGTAGGTCCTTGAAAATGATTTGGAGCAAAAACCTTGTGATATTCTTTTAGAGTAATTATGACTTATCAATTATTGATTAAGAACAACGACCTACCTTGATTTTTATCGGATAGAAACGAAGAATATTCACAGGCACTACAAAACTGTTTGTTACTTTTAATTGTTAAGGAACTGGATAAGCGCGAGCAAGGATGCCAACCGTGAAGCAGAAACGACGGGAATGTTCTCATCCGTCAACAGGCATTTAACCTTTTCATTTTACACTGCAGTATCATCTACTCTCACACGAGTGTTAGTGCGCTTGTTCTAAATTACCCCACGTTCATAATTACCCCCAAATGACCCCATATATTTTATTTTCTAAGGTCAATTTCTTAAATCATTCTTTTTTTCATTTTCAGCTCACAAGTTTGTTTTATACATCTTAGTTTAACTACATCCTGGGGAAAAGGAATCCAAATATAGACAATCTGTACTAACTACATACTTAGTATTCTACTAAAAATTCATTGTTACTCGGTGTTGTATGAATTTTTTGCAATAAAAATTCTTTACACATCGGAAATATGCAACTATAGTATTATCCAACAATATTAGCGTAATACTAGTAAAATTATGGAATAACATGGAAAATACTTCATATGAAACATTAAAAAATATTTCTAATAAACCAGGAGTATTTCCGAAATATTAATGTTACATTGCAATTTTTACTGAAGTTATTCTCCGTGTATCAGATATTTTAATTTTACATTCTGTATATTAATAATGTAAAATATAATATGGCTGCAACGTTTAATCACCTATTGGTTTTGTTTTCAGAGACAGGGGCAATTCAGAATATTTTTCGGAAAAACAAATTATTTTTCCAAACTCCACACTGCTGTATACTAACTTTTTAAATTCATAAACAAATAAATAAATAAATAAACGCTTTTAGATACTTTTTGGGATACATTATTATCATTCAAATACTTTTTTCGCAAAACTTATTTAAAGTAATTTCTTTTACATTATTTAACAATTAGATTCAAATCTTCCAATACTCTTATTTCTCAGTTTTACAATACTTAAATAAATCACTTTTATTATTTTATAGTTGTTTTCAATTTTAATAAGATGTACAGTTTTTTTTTTTTTTTTTTTTTTTTTTTTTTTTGTCTTTATTTTGTTTTCAGTCGTTTATCAGCAAAATGTCGATGTAGTTAGTCATACTAGATTTATCATAAATAGATTAAAATTTATGCAAAACTTTCCCGTGTACTAAATTAAAAAAAGTAATAAAAGAATACCACTATATATTTTTAGGTGCGTTCGTAATTATATAAATACGTAGCACCTATAGTCGTCGTTTGGTCCGTCCGTCTGTCCGTCCGTCTGTCTGTCTGTCTGTCTGTCTGTCTGTCCGTCCGTCTGTCTGTCTGTCCGCACATAACAACGCAAAAACTACCCAACCAAATGGTTTGCAATTTAAAATATATTATCTTTGCAGAATTTTGTCGAGACATTTCAAATTTTATTAAAATCGAATCAAAACTTTAGGAGATATTAATAAAAATATTTATTAAGAAATTTGATTTTTTTTTTTAATCGGTGCTTTTTTGTTATAGGAGCTTCCGATGGATGTTAAATCATCAAGCGACCGAGATGCTTATTTTATTACAGAAATTAATCTGCAGACGATATAATTCATTTCACAGAATTAAAAATCATCAAGATCTGAATATTTATATAACTAGCTGATACATATATATCTGAATATTTATATAACTAGCTGATACATATATATCTGAATATTTATATAACTAGTTAAGATATTTGTATGAACAGTGTCATAAAATATATACTTAACTAGCTGTTTAACCCGTTCTACGCACGGGATATCATGAATTTAATTCTAAAACGTGCGTACGACAGTGGCGCAGCCAAGGGGGGGGGGGTTAAAACACCCCCCAGAGCTAAAAAAAATTACTAATTACCGCTTATATGAATCAAAATTCCGCCTTAGCGGAATCCGCCACTTTGTTAAATCAAATTCTATCCAACAATGTGATTCAATTAAACGGCGAGAATTCTACTTAAATCTGTGAAAGCGCATATTTCATCCTTTTAAATTTTGAATTTTTAAAAAAATGTTCTAAGGAAGCATTTACTACATAAAAGTAATCATCATGCCAAATTCCAAGTTTCCACACCAATTGTATCACATAAATCACAATTTTAGAATGCTTCTTACTCTTCTTACGCATTCTTTTAAATTTCGAATTGAAAAAATAAATTCTGGGCGAGCATTTACGTTTCTTAAGTACCATCATATAAAATTTCAAGAGTCTAGCCCTAAAAGTTCTAAATATATTATGATTTAGAACATTTTTAGAACGTTTTTTGCTCATTTCACTTTTTAAAATTTTGAATTTTTTAAAAACCGTTTTGAACGAGTGTTTATATCTTAAAAGTAACCACTATGTCAAACACCAAGCATTTATACCAACTGTATCACACAAATCGCAATTTTAGAACTTTTTTGTTCTTGCAACCTATTACATTTCTAAATTTTAGAAAACTGTTCCGGATGATCATTTATATTTCAAGAGTAACAGCCGTGCCAAATTTCACATATCTAGCACAGACAATTCCTAATTAATTGTTTTTAGATCATTTTCAGACCGTTTTCCGCCCATTTCATCCTTTTAAATTTAGAATTTCTTTAGAAATCGTTCTTAGAGAGCATTTATATCCCAAAAGTTACCACCATCCAAATTCCAAGCTTCTATACCAACTGTATCGCAATTTTAGAACATGTTTTTGCTCCTGCTAACTGTTCTGGGCTAGCATTTAAGTCTCTAAAGTAACAACTATGCCAAATTTCATGTTTCCAGCCTATGATATAGATACAGAATCATATATATTTTATGTTTTATTCTAAAATTTAATTTTTCTATCTTAAAGTTTCTCTATGTGAATTAATGTCTGCATTCAAAATCTTTTTATTCTTTAATCTCGAAAGTAATCATTTCTTCCTAGCTAAAAATTTTCCCAGATTTTTCATTGTAACAGTAAAAGCACGTTACTTCTCTGTGGTTTCAATTCGTTATTTTAATGTACTGCAGATGACTTTAACATATGCTGTTTTGTCTTTCTTCGTATCTTGTGTTAAATGCAGGCGCCGTTTTCATAAATTGATTCCTGCATGAGATATGCAATATCAACATTTTTGTGTTCGCTGCTAACACATGTCTGGCTTTCTCAAAAAAAAAAAAAAAAAAAACACGAGTGCCTGGTGAGAAAATGTAGTGTTTGGCATATTTTCATTTATGTGTTGGTGAAAATGTATCTGAAAAATTAGACCCGATCTTCTCTAACTGTTGAACAAGAAGGTCGATTATTTAGAGGCGTAAAGAGGACCACCCTCGCCCTTTCCAGATGTGTCGATGTGTCCGAAAATAAAGAAAAGTTTTCACGCGATTATGCGTCTTTGATTGTACTGGTTTTTTGTTTGCTGTGGACTGTTTCCTATCAGGAGGGGAACCTAGGGTTATTTCGATGAACGTAAATGCCCCAAAAATTACGATCACTTTCATCTCTGATTTTGACAGCGAAATTCTCCATACAGCCCTAACTGCACAAATAAATGGTAATTTAGAACGTTTACTGCTCCTTTCCCCTTTTTAAATTTCGAACTTTTTAGAAACCATTTTTAGTGAGCATTTACATCTTTTTAAAGTAACCGCGAGATTAAATTTCAAATTGCTAGAATCAACAATATCGTAGAAACCGCAATTTTAGAATGTTTTTTGTTCTTACACCCCTTTGGAAATTGTTGTACCAAAAAATTGTTTGGAAATTGTTGTATAAAATATAGCCAATGTTAGAGAGGAGATGGTTACCAGAATTTTGACACCATTATTAAGGTTCCATACTTAAAAAGTAAAAACTGAACTATTATAAGATCACTCATGTGTCTTATTTTTCTGGTGCTCAGCGGGGAGTTGAGGGTTATCGACGCAGAATCATCTAAGGATTGTTGGTAATAATTTTCAATGTGTCTGTAATTATCTGAGATATTAATTAAAAACCCATCTAGAAAACAACGGCATGGATCAAAACAGTGTTGCTACTTTGTGACCTCCTTTTGAAGCGCGCTTGGCACAATGCTAAGATTAAACTTTGTATAAGATCTTTGCTTTAGGTAAGACGAATCACAGTGAGAGTCAACATTTTTCATTTCCAACTGAATTCAATTATTGAAGGCAAACAATGAAAAATAATTCGTAGAATAATTCCAAGACATTAAGAGTCAGTAATTTTCAGACAACAATAGCTTATAATTCAATATGTAATTCATTTATAATGAAAAACTGTTCGATAACAAATCACTTGAATTATCATGCCTGCATATGTTTTCATTTTTGAAAATGAATCGGAAAGTTTCGCGTTGTTCAGAATACTTTATTTTAATGCTTTAAAATTGTCTACTATTACGTCAAATATGATTGACAAGTAACTTTTCGTGTGAAACTCAGCGACTGTACTGTATATAAAATTATTTGCTGTATTGTACTCTTCCATCTTAAAGTTTGCCCCTCATCATTTTTAAACACTTTATAAATCTAATCTAGTTTTGTGTTATTTCATTGGTGCATTTTATAGTTTGTAACTCTAATGTTGTTTAAATGAATCATAACCAACTTAATTGCGGAGAAAACCATTATGATTTCATTCATTTAAAAGACTGATTCCATTAACCAGTGATTCATATAACCGGCGACCACCTTTATCAGAAACTCAAAACCCCCCCTATAACCAAATTCTGGCTGCGCCACTGGCGTACGAACGCACCTTGTTTGTAACGCTTGACGTACAATTTCCAACTTGTTTAATTACTGAAAAGTTTAGAAATTGAGGAATGTGTCGATAAACCGCAATGTATTTTATTCAGCTTTTATTGCACTATAGTTTTCGTCTACTTGCAACAATGTTTTGAAACCTTGTCGTGACCTATTACTGAGTCACAACACGCTGATTAAAAAGACATTACAGTGAATTTTTGTTGAATAATGCATTTTATCAAGTTTGTTTACATAAAAAATAAACATTCTTGTAAAATAAAAATTATAATATAAACGGCACGCTATGTTATGCTCAATATTTTTGTTTCAAAATTATGAACTTTATAAATGATGCAATGTTATATTTTTTTCTCTATTAGAATTTCGATACTAAAAAGAAGTTTTCTATTTTTAATTTATTTTTTATTTATTCTTGTGTTTTTCAGTATCAAAAATATCTCACTGAATGAAACTAGTGTTACAGGAAAACTAAGAATGAAGCTAATTCATTAATTGATAAAATGTTCCCTTATTTTCAGTAATCAATAAAATGATCCATAATTTTACTTTAACGTAAATTCACTTACCACAAAATTGAAATTAAAACTATTCTAATACATCTTGTAAGTAATAATTTGGTATTTAAATTTTGATTTGTGCTCAGAGTAATATTTGCACATTGCAAACTGTATCGTTTGAAGAAATGTGAATAATTACGCTTGATTCTAAGCTTTTATTTGTCATAAGTCGAAAAAGGTAAGATTACTTTGCAATTCATTTAAATGCTACATTTCGTGTTTTGAAATTTAATTACATGCTAGACCAGGGGTCGACAACCTTTTTTGGCTGCGGGTCACAATCAACCAAAATGTGTGTATTAAGAAGACTTTTCGGGTCAGCGGTATTTTCATTATAAAACAGTCTTTTTTGGTAAATAAGATAAATTTTATTGAGAAAATAATTACAATACACTTTTTTAAACATAAAAATTATAATTATTTTTAATATATTGTGCTGTTCTCTAAAAAAAAAAAAAAAAAAAAAAAAAAAAAAAAAAAAAAAATTGAAATTTTTTCTATATAACGTCTGATAAAGAATGCAAATAATTAAAAATTGCTTTTACAGCTTTTTCTGACTAAGATTTTAATGTTGAGCATTTTTCATTTTATCACTTTATTACAATGTGGTAGTCAATTAAGTGACAATTTGAAAAAACCTACTTTTCTAAAAAATGACCCATGTTATCTGTAAAAAACCCATATCTGACATAATCAGCTGAAAATGAAGCATTTTATTACATATTAACGGTTTAACATAAAACAATTGAAAATTTATGTAGATCATTCTAAAATTTTATTATTACAAAAAAAAATCTGTAAAAATGAAGTTCATGTTTTGCCAGAATTCTGCAGATGTTGGTTGAAATTATTTTAAAACTAAATAAGCACTCCTTAGGTATTTTTATTATTCTAAATGGTGCATAAAAACAGAACAAAACAAAAAAAAATAACTTTAGTGAAATATTTGATGCAGTACTAGGGTGGGTTATTTTTAGGAAACATTTCACCTGGGGTTTTTTTAGAGGACAGCACAATATAAAGGAACGGGACTGAATGAACTTTTCTTTTCTCTTCGAAATCAATGGCTCTCCTGATGCTGAAGTTGTGACTTCAACTCTGTCTTATAGTTAGTCGACTTAAGACGAATACAAGCATCTGAATTTGGCATTTCGCTGATGCTGAAGTTGTGACTTCAAGTCTGTCTTATAGTGAGTCGACTTAAGACGAATACAAGCATCTGAATTTGGCATTTCGCTCCCGTTTTTATGTTTTGAAGAAAAGTGTCGCTCAGTATTGTAAGTTCTGACGGTAATTACATCTGTGCATAAAGTACATATCAAGTTGTCGCCATTTTCGATACATCCATACTTTTCTTTCCAGACATCTTTAAACAATCGCTTTTTCTCTTTTTATTTGCCCATAATTTGTTTTAATAATGATAATTATTTCCCTGCGTAACTACAATTGCTTACTATTCTTATGTTAATGAACAAGTACTACAACTGAGAGTGAACTGAAAGAACTAAGGCTCCTAACCGCCGCCAAATTGTAGCAGTAGCTTAAGCCGACTTTTGATTGGACAAATGGCGAAGGCGCGGCGGATGTGTCAAAGGCAGCGATTGGACGCTGCCTTCTGCTGCGCCTTCGTTCGTCCAATCGCTGCATTCGTTATGCATGTTTGTTACCACAACTTTGTAATCAAACAAAAATGTTATTGCTATTATTTATTTTCAGTTTATCTTTTTATGTATCCTTCAAGTGTTCGTTGCATATTTATGTTTTATAATTTATTTTTATAGATTGTACTTTTTTTTCGGAACACAAGTGGGTCACTTGAAATTATGAAATGTATCATTCGGTGACCCACAGGTCATAGGTTGCAGACCCCTGTGTTAGACACTATCAATAAGTAAAAGTAAAAGAATATATTTGTACGAAATTTCTCAATATTGCGCCAGTACTGGAGATTTTGCATTATGAAAATATATAGCTTATATTTCTTACATATATGTACCCATTATTTGAGAAATAGTGGTCGAACACTGAAAATGATTTTAATGAAATACCAATATTTTCACATTATTGTTGTTACAATGTATATCTTTCGAATAGTAAAATAAGCAGTAATACACTGCCGCGCAAGCACGGTAGCGTATTACTGCTTATTTTACTGTTTATTACTGTTAATTTTACAGTATAATACTAGCATCTGGAGTGCCAGTATTATACCGTAAAATAACCATTTTTTTTTCAGCGTATTATTTTAACTTCAGGTTTCAAGAGGTTAAATATTAAAGCATCAAAACGCCAAAATGCATTCATTATACTAACTTTTGTTTATTCGCTGTTTTATATCTTGTATTGTTTTCATGGAACTAGTGAAGATGTCCGTTTGATCATTCGCTACAAACTCAACCAAATTTTCTCTGCTGTCGCCTATAGCCAAAAGAGTAATCTCTAAAAACAAAAGGGAAAAAACATAAATATCATATTTCGTAACTTTAATATATATTATAAATATTTCTTATTGAATTGACCATAAAATTTACCTCCAAAAGTGCGCCTTAGTTCATAGAGTGCGTCTCGTACTCTGTAGTCAATATTGGGTGTTCCGAAATTGAAAAGGAGTACAACCTAGAATGCAATAATATTTAATTAAAAAACATAATAATAAATAGTTAACAAGAATTGGTTATGTATTAAATTTTCTCAAATTTTTTTTTCTAGTGTGGAAAATACATTAAACCATAAATTTTTTCGAAGGATATCGTTATGCGGCTTATGGAAAGATGGTCTATATAGTTACAATACTGACTGGATCATAGCTCAGAATTAAAAAAATAAAATATGTCGAATGCATTGCCTACAAATAAAATAAATGAAACTTCTGTGACAACTTAATAATATTCGTTTCGCGATTTTTACTCAAAATTGGATTTTATCAAGTGCGAGTATAACTCGCGCTCAAACTGTACATTACATTTATTAATTAATAAAGTCCTACTACTCCTAATTTTTCGGATATAGGAAGAGAGGGGGGGGGGGGCATTTTTCCCGTATACTTTTGACGATATCTTTGAAAATATAATACCTAAAATTAAAATAGATATATTTTTGAGTTTGATATTACGAGATCTTTCGAACGATACCCTAGACCAGCGTTTCTTAAACTGTGGTCCGCGGACCCCTGGGGGTCCGTGAGCTGGCAGCTGGGGGGTCCTCAAGCCTAATGTTGAATTTAGATTTTTTTTTTCTTCGGGAGAAATTTCTGTAGCTCCGGAGGAGGAGCGATTTGCAAGACTAGAAAATCTAGTCTAGATCATTAATAAGCGTAAAACTCCAAATGCTTTGGGAGAGACTTTTCAATGCTCCATAGGTGGAATATGAGTGAAAATATTAAGAACCGATTCAACATGTAAATAATCAGTCCTTATTATGAATTGTAATTAGATGAGCGTTTAGACATTTCTAGTACTGTAAATTTGAGAGTTTTCTTTCATTATGAATTTGGTGGTAAGATATGTGACGATTTTTTGTTTTGCAAATCCCTTCCAACTTACGCAACAAGTGCAGCACTATTCACACGTTTAGCAGTTTCATACAAGAAAATTATAAAGAACAACTGTCGAACCAGTTGAACCAGTGAACATGTTGAACCAGTCTTTCTTAAACATTGAATGAGATGCTGCACATCCAGTAGCAAAATATTTTAAGCATACTTCTGTGCAGCATACTTCTCACATAAAATAGTACTATGTATATTTTAACTGTCTTAAAATGTAAATTACAATTATTTTTCTTGTTATTAGTTTTCTTGTATATATTTCTATTACTATTTCTCTTGTATTAATGTAGCTGATTTTTCTAACGCCGTTAACTAAATATAGAATATGTGTAATGAGCAATAAATAAGGTGTTTTCGTTAAAATAATTTCCTATGTTAAGAAAAATATTGTTGGGGGTCCCCGAACTGCATATCACATCAAAAGGGGGTCCGCGAAATCACAAAGTTTAAGAAACGCTGCCCTAGACGATACATAAGAAGAAAGGGTTTTTTTTTTCAAGTAACTTAATTAATATCTCGGCTAATTACCGACGATTATTCTCAAAAAATCATTATCAAATATCTTTGAATTATTCTGCGTCGATAGATACCTCGAGCACTCGTCAACTCCCCCACTGACCGCAGAAAAGTAAAGTTTGTGTGTGGCAGAGAAATGCGTTTTTCTCAAAAACTATGTTATCTAGGAAAATCGCTATAGTTTTCCGGCAAGGTTTAAATAAACTCCTACTACCCCTAATTTTTCCATAATTTTAGTTTCAGTAGATTCGGAAATATATTGCGGGGGGGGGGGGGGACATATTTTTTCAGGGCATTTTCGACGATATCTCTGAAAATATAATACCTAAAATTATAACAAATACATTTTTGAGTTCGATATTACGAGATCTTTTACACGATATACATTTTTTTAAGTAACTTAATTAGCTCTTAAATTTTTCCTAAACATGTTTGTGAATGGCTAATATTCTGAAAATATGTGGATAAAAAGGCTTTATAACTTTCCCAAGTTTGTACTTTTCACGTCCCATAGTTTACAAGAAACAGACTGTGACAGACAGACGGATAGACACAGGAGTGATAGATGGTTGGTTGGTTGATTTTATGACGGCCGATTATCTACACTAGAGATATAGGCCCTAGAAGGGAGTCTCTTCCTTGGGGGGTCTTTCTAAGGGATCCTAACCCGTATTTACGGCAAAGTTCGAAGAAAACCACGATCTTATTCAGGTTTCCGTTCACGGTTCCGTCCACAGTTCCATTCACGGTTCCGTTTTTACTTTTCAAGTACGGAACCCTAAAAATATATAAAAAATGATTTTAACAGAGAAATTTTTTCGGTTCTCTACCTTTATGTATAAGGCTACAAAATGCATCAGGTCTCGATGCTAGGTGCGAGCTAGGTTCCCTTCTTAGATATCATCTCATCTTTCACCTTATTAAACAGAGAAGGTAAAAAAAAACAAAAACAATTATGAATGTGCTGAAAAAGTGTTTCATAATCTATGTTTGACGCATAATTTTTCTTTTTTTGTTATAACTACGATTTCGATTTATCCATGAAATTATTGTTTTTTAACACTACACGCGCTCATCTTACTTATAATAAAATCCAAAGGCAAGAAAGTGTCTGTAACGGCTCCGGGCTCGACCACTCTGATTTGCGAATCGACCATAGTTAAACGCCATGTTAGGCTTAATGAAAAAGCTATGCTACATGCGATTCTGCTGTTAAAATATTTGTAAAAGCATATTAGAGCTTTTAAATATTTTAATTTTGTTTAAAACCTTCAAAAACTATTTCATATAAAACACGTATATCAACATTTCTGTATACATTTTTTTCTGTGAGCACTTTTCTTTTCAGAAATAGCGGTGAATACTTTCGTACGGAGGATTTGAGTGATCAATCCAGTACATCGGCGCCATCTACTGGCGTATTTTAAAATTTCTTCCATCTTAAATACAGTACAGGACCTATTATGCGAAATCCTCTGGACCAAAGGCTTTCCGAGTTTTGGAATTTTCCGGATTTTGGTTCCTCCCGAAGTTCACGATTATTTGACAAAATTCATGTTTTTTTTTCGTGATTTTTTGACAAAATTTGCATTTTTTTCTGCTATTCTTTGACAAAATTTGCGTTTTTCTTTTACGATCCTTTGACGAAATATATTTTTTCCGTGGTCCTTTGAAGAAATGTTACGATGTTTTTCAACATTTAAATTTTGAACAAAAGACCCATTACTTAAGTCTAGTGAAAGGCCAAATAAAACAATAAATTCCTTTAAAGAGTTTCCCAAAATAAACAAATACAAATTCTTTAACTAAGTTAAAAACTTAAGTATGAGTTTAACAAATAAAGAAAAACATCAACAATCACCACCAGTAATTTTAGCATGCGTTGTGTTCAAAGACGCTTACATTAAAATTCTAATAACCCAATAAAATCTCCCCTGAAAAGAACAGGAGCCTTGGTTCATTAATTCACTCATTTGCTCATACCATTATAGATGAGAAGAATGCCATTATCATGTATATATAATTGTAATTAATTACTCTTAAAATTTTCCAAAGTTTAATTACAAATTAGTACAAATCTTAGTAACAGTGCCTTAGATTAATTAAATTTACCTCTTCAAATTGGTTATACTTCAACAAATCTTACTATTTTCAGGTCTATATAATATACTTAGACAAAATTTACTTTCTTTCTCTTAAAGTCACCTATGGATTTATTAAAATTCATATAGTAAATATAAAAAAAAGGGAAAGCATTTAGTTCACCAATCAATACTTAATTTCTAGTAATAACCAAACTGCATAATCCTTAATTAATTAAATTATTTTTACTTTAGAGAGTTAAATCTTAAACATTTAATCCATCATATAAAAGAGATATTTACCAAATCATAATTGTAAATCTTCACCTTTAAAAAAGAACTAGGATTCTTCAACTTATTTTTCCTTTTAAATAAATAATAAAGACAATATGATGTCTTTTCTGAGTCAAATTTGAAATCGATTAAAGTTATTTATTATACAACAATAAATACACAAAACTAAATAAAATAAATACTATTGTAAAGGATAAAATTTAATACATTTTATTAAGTTATATTTTGAAGAGAAATATAAAAAAAATAAGGAAGGGTACATCTGACAAGATCAGTTTAGGTCAAAGGTAGATACTTTATACATACTTAAAAAGTTTTCATAACAAAAATGATTTAAATATTTTAACATGGAAAACAAATTTCTTTTGGAGACTTTCAATAGAAATTGCTCAAGAATTTAGGTAATTAAGATTTTCACATGTATATAGTCATTAAGTTCATTCATTGGATATTTCAGATTTTCGGTCAAATTATTATTACACAATAGACAACCAGTTCTATTGAAAATTAGGCTTTCTGCCGAATGTTCTTCTGCATTAATGGGCTCTCAAGTTAGAAATACGTAAAATAACTTACCAAGGTGACAGAATCTCTTAGAATGGCACAATAAATACTCATCCCGGTGAATCAGGGATTGTTTCTGCTTATACCGGTGATTTTTGTGGCGACACAGTAAGACTTTGGGGCCTTAATTTCTACAGCTGGCCTCAGGCACGTTCTTTACCCTCAAATCTAGGGGCTTCAAAACATAGGGAGTTTCTTCGTTTGAAATCTTTGGTTACTCCACCGGAGAAAAGTTTTTTCCCAACTCCTTCTTTGCAGAGCACCAGCAAGGAAATCTCTGGACTCGGAGCGTTCACCTCTAAGTTCTCCTAGGCTGTATATAACGGCGATGGCCGATCTGACTCCAACGTGGACTCTCTCAAACCTTCATACAGGGCGCTGATTCCACGTTGTAAACTTGGTTAAAAGGCTGAGAGAAAAGGGGATCGTGAAACAATACTTTTATTGTTGCAGCTTCTTTCACCATTCAACTGGGGCTAAACTGCCCCCCCCCCAAAACATATATAGCATGACGGCATATATATCACACCATTCTACTGGGGCTAAACTGCCCAAAACCTATATAATTTGCCGGCACGAACAGACCGCATCTCGCGTAGAAACGTTTTTCCCGGGAGAGCAAACCAGAGGGGCACGAGCCCTTGATTGCCTCCCTACTCTCCAACAGTTTCTTGCGATCTCACTGCCACATGAAAGTAATAACACGCAACCAAAAAAACTGGGGCTACACTTGCCTCCCACTATAAGGACAATCGTCCAATCACAAACACAAGGGGCGTAACATTCTAGAACCCCTTGCATTCCCACATTGAATACAAAAAACAGATGGCTCCCACTGCAACTGCACTTCGAAAACAATTTAATGTTTATTCCAGACATCCTGTGGGACCTCCATGAAAAACTTCAATTCTGGGAAACGCATCTGGAAAACAGCCTGTTTTTCTATTTTGTTCTTTACAAAAGTTCGTTAACCGCCTCACAGGACCCTACCGAAAAACAACTGGAAAAACACTTAACACCCTTCCTCCGACCCCGGGAAATATTTCCGTCATAATACCCTGGGAACCTCCGATCTAGGCTCAATGAACTTTACTCCTATGCTAAAACGGATATTTACCTTTTACAAAGTTACTGACTAAATATTTTTATATATTATTTTTAAATACCCTTAAATTTTGGAATATTTAAATTTTTCTTAACAATCATTTACTTAAAGTTCTCTCAACCAAAAAATCCAAAATTCGTATGGATTTCCACCTAACAACATTTTTTCGCGATCCTTTGGAGAAATTCATGTTTTTCCGAGATTATTTGACGAAATTCGCGTTTTTTTTTCGATCCTTTAACCAAATTCGTGTTTTTTGTGATCCCTTAAGAAATTTTACATTTTTTTGGAGTCCTTGGAAGAAATTTGCGTTTTCTTCGCAAGCCTTTGTCGGAAATCGCGTATTTTCTACGATTTGTTAACAAAATTAGCGTTTTTCGCAATTCTGCGACGAAATTTGCGTTTTTTTTACAATCCTTTGACAAAATTCAAGTTGTTTCTGCAATCTTTTAAAGAAATTGTCTACTTTTTCTTCGAACGATAGACAAAATTGTTTTTTTCGGCGACAATCGTTCAAAATTCGAGATTTTGTTATGTTCAAATCTTTGGACTGAAGACTAAAATTTTCGAAACCGAATGCCTTAAATTTTTAGGAAAATTCGGAACAGAATCACCCTTGATGAAATAAATATATAACTATTTTTTGTTTCAAACGAATCGTAATATAAATTAATTTTAAACTAAAATTTGAGAGAAAAATGATTTGTTTCTAATTTTGGGAAGAAGGAGGGGGGGGGGGGGTTCACTCGCTACCGAAGTAACAATATTTTAGTGATTACACACTGAAACACAATGGACAGAAAAAAATTAGAAATCGGTAAAATTTTTGAAAATTTTCAAAAATTCAAAAATTTTAGTAAAAATTTACAAATTTAGAAATTTTTTGAAATTTTTTTGTTGACTTCAGGTTTTTCCGGATTTTGGAATTCCGGATAAGGGGTCATATACTGTAAAATGATTCTTTCTAATCAAACGTAATTAAAATATAAGGAATACATAGAGCAGCGTAATTTGCATTTAATTTCGCTTATGTAATCAAGCAATGAGTTATGTGGCGAGTCAATCTGCTTAGAAACTCATTGATAACACTTTTTTACAAAAACTTTCGCACATGGATTATTTGTTAATATTTAATTTGAATGTTTTGTCCAATCGTTGAACTACTTCCGAAATTTAATACTGAGTAAAATATATATATATATATCCTCATCACTTTTATTTTTAGAAATCATTTGTCATTTTTAAAATGTACTTTTTTACAATACAAACCTTTCAATAATAAAATCTTCATCTGTTTGTTTGTATAAAGTCTTTATGAAAAGGAAACGCAGATCAACAATCTGTCATTTTTGACGGGATTATATACTAGTCTATTTAAATAAAATTGAGCAGGAGACTCCGAATTTTGCCTGTAATTAAAACCTTTTCCAGACATACACATTGAAAAATATCAACAGTGCTTAAAATTTTCAAAATAATGAATCTGTAAAATAATTAATTTTATTTTGCTTTTCTCTGACAATTAAAAATTTCAAATCGCAAACAAATAAAAACTATGTTCAGAAATCTATCGATTAAATTTGTGTTGCATCATTAATTTTAAACATCTTTCTGAATACAAGGGGGTACTTAATTCTTATTTTAAAAAAAAAAATCTTACATTCTTCTGCTTAAAAATATTTTCTAATTAAAAACTTATAATGAATATAAAAAAATTTGGTTTGATAATCTAAAAAATTAAAATATTGGTTAAATTTCCAATTAAATTTTCAGCAGGACTGAAATTACGCCATAAATCTTTAAATGGCACTAAAAATAATGTGAATTACTTTTCACTCTGCTAAGCAGCGTACAACCAACAACCAACAAAGTGAAAAATGTGTCCAGACTGGGGATCGAACCCAGATACCCTGGTATAGCACACCAAGTTATTTTAATCACCCGAAATTTAAGTATATTATCCGATGCTGGGAATTTATTCGTCTCAAAATTTAAATATGTTATCCGATACGAGTTGTAATTCTCCAACAGGACGAAAAATGTCCGGGCCGGGATTCGAACCTGGGATATCTTGGCTGAAGCTGCCACGCTCTACCAACTGAGCTATCCCGGTCGAATCTGGAGGGCATAATTCATCCAGTTAACCTAATTGATCATAGCATCTGGTCTGATATTTTAATCAGCTCAATTAATATTATTATAATAAATCACAATTATTAAATTATTATAATAAATCACATTTTTGATATGAATTATGCCCTCCAGATTCGACCGGGATAGCTCAGGTGGTAGAGCGTGGCAGCTTCAGCCAAGAGATCCCAGGTTCGAATTCTGGCCCGGACATTTTTCGTCCAGTTGGAGAATTACAACACGCATGATTTATTTTCCAATTTCAATAATTGTGTTAAAATTAATCTAGTATGTTATCCGATGCTGGGAATTTATTCGTTTCAAAATTTAAATATATTCTCCGATGCATGGTATTTATTCGTCTCAAAATTTAAATATATTATCCGATGCTGGGAATTTATTCGTCTCATGTACGCCACTGAATAGTATGCTCATGTATGACATTCCATCTTACGCTACGAAGTTGCAGCCTTGTCAACGTATATATAAGTGAAAAATGCCAGACTGGATGTCGTCCATATGGTTTAAATGGTAAAGCACTTGGCGCGCTATACCAGGATATCTGGGTTCGATCCCCAGTCTGGACACATTTTTAACTCTGTTGGTTGTACGCTGTTTAGCAGAGAGTAATTCACATCATTTGTAGTGTCATTTAAAATATTACTTTCTTGGAATACTTACTTTGCCAGGAGACCCTGCTTTCATAGTAGATTGGTATCTCTCTTCCAGTTTTTCTTGTTCCTCATCAAAAGTCTTGAGAGTATCATACAGATCTTTCACTAATTCCGCCTCATCTTCCTTACTTCCAGCTGAAAGAAGCAATTTGGATATTTAAGGCGGAAAAAACTGAAGATAAATAATAAAACAAATCTGCAAAATTTCTTCCCAAATCTGGCGGACACAATTTATTCAGTCAACCTTTTGAAAAGGGCATCTGGTATGTTATCCGAAACAGCTCAACAGAGTAAATCGCAGGTAATGAAACTCCAAGTAAACGCTAAATACGTAATTACACATGATTAATTTTAACACAATTATTCTAACTGGTAAATAAATCATATGAGTTGTAATTTTCCAATTGAGTGATAAAGTGTCTAGGCCAGGATTTGAACCAGGGACCTTTGACGTAAGCTGCCATTGCTCTGCCAACTGAGCTATCGGACAAATCGGGCGAGCACAAATGATTTATTTACCAATTAGAATAATTGTAAATTTCCAATAAAATTTTCAGTCGGACTGAAACTACCCCATAAATCTTTAAATGGCACTACCAAGGATGTGAATTTCTTTTCACTTTTCTAAATAGCATACAATCAACAGAGTGAAAAATGTGTCCAGACCGGGGATCGAACCCAGATACCTTGGTACAGCGCACCAAGTGCTTAATTGGTAAAGCACACGGTACGATATACTAAGGTATCTAGGTTCGATCCCCGGTCTGGGACACATTTTCACTCTGTTGGTTATAAGCACTTGGTGCGCTATACCAAGGTTTCTGGGTTCGATCTCCGGTCTGGACACATTTTTTCACTCTGTTGGTTGTACGCTGTTTAGCAAAGTGAAAAGAAATTCCCATCCTTTGTAGTGCCATTTAGAATAATTGTGTTAAAATTAATCAAGTGTAATGAGGTATCCTTCGTTTGCTTGGAGTTCCATTACCTGTAATTTATTCTGCCAAGCTGTTTCTGATAACAGACCAGATTCCCTTATCAACAGATTGACTGTGTGAATTGTGCCCAGTGACGGATCTAAGGGGGGGTTAGCCGGGGCAGCTGCCCCGGGTGCAAGACTTGTAAGGGCGCAAAAATGAGGAATCATAAAAGATTAAGAATAAAGGAAAATTAAAAATTCACATGAAAATATATTTAATTTTATTTTGTTGAACGGCGGTTTACTTTCGTTGTATAAGGATCAGAAATTATTAATAATAATAATAATTTGTGGTACATTCTATGAAATATCACATTGCCACCAGTATTTTTAAGAAATTTTTATTTATTTGAAACTCAAAGATTTGCGTCATTTGTTTTCCAACACTGTTCTGTGTTGTTTTATAGCGTGTGCAGTATTTCATTTCGGTTATGTCTAAAAGACATTCGGGTGATTTTTACAGAAAGAAGGCTAAAAAAAGAGAAGAGGAGACTTCACAGCTATTATCTACTCTGCTGGCCATGAAAATTGCAACACCAGGAAAGAATGCAAATAACACAAAAACATTATACTTGGATGGACAAGATTACATTTTCAGAAAATTAGGAGGTATAGATCCTGAGAAAACACTACCTAAAGCAGCCGACACTGGCCGCTTTAACATTTTTTATCTGCCTAGCCATGGAGTCGAACAGAGATTGGATGTCATGTACGGATGCAGCAGTCCATCCAGCTTCAACACTATGCCACTGTTCATCAACTGTAGTGACGGGCGAGTGGTAGCGGACCAGTCGCTCAGAAGCCATTGACAGGTCATTTTCAATTGCTGAGAAATCAGGTGAACGTGCCGGCCAGGGCAACAGTCGAACATGTTCTGTATCAATGAAGGCCAGTATAGTACGAGTAACATGCGGTCGTGCATTGTATGCTAAATAGTAGAGTACCGGAGGCCTCGAAGATAGGGCAGAACCACGGGCAGTAACACCTAAAAAATGTAACGGCCTCTATTCATATTGCCGACAATGGGAACAAGAAGTTATCGAGACGTGTATTCAATGGCACCCTACACTATCACTGTAGGTTATGGGCTTGTATGATGATGTTGAATGCAAGCTGGTAATGCGCATTCTCAAGGATGCTACCAAACATGGATAAGAGCATCATGATGCTGTATACATCTGGATTCATCTGAAAAGACGACGTGAGACGCTATTCCTGCATCATATACAGCATGATGATGTCCGCATCCGTGTTTGGAGGCATCGTGGAAAACGCACATTGCCAGCTTGCATTCGAATCGTTATACTGGCGCGAATTTTTACGAAGTTCCGCTATAGACTGGCTAGCTATGGGCGGTTTCTTTATAGACAGGTTCGTTTTCTTCCACAGGTTATTTAATCTGTCCATATGAAATATGGATTGTTAAACGATGTTAGCCCCACAAAAATTTTCACAGCTCCCCTCCCCTCCCGACATTACTGGCTGGTTATGACTTGATAGTTCTTTCTAAATAAAAGCATGGTGACTCTAAGATTCTCTTGATTTATCTCTAAATTGATTGTAAATGGTTCTAAGAAGACGGATCAAAAAATTACTATATTGGCATGACAATCCGGAAAGTTAGAAGTAAAATCGAAAAATCAAAAAAATTATTAAAAATCGAAAGTTTGAAAATAATTTGATTTTGTAGGCCTAGAAGCTTAACATTTGGCAGAGATGTAGGGTTTAGGATGTAATGTAAGGAAAAATTTAAAAATCCAGAAGTTAAAAAATAATAAGAAAAAAAAACATCGAAAAATCGAATATTGTTTGATTTATTGGAAATTTCCAGAAACTTCAATTTTGTCTTTCTTTTTATCCTAAACGGTACTTTTATGCTAAATATCAAGTATCTAAGGCTACGAGTAATATCTCAGATGGATAACACTTTTCCTGGAAGCAATTGAGAGTACTTTTGACTCCGCCCTCCTATTTCTTACCTATTGCTTGCCTAGGAACCTGAAACTTCTTTTCATCTACAGGAATTTGCAAACGAAACTTAAGCTTCAAATTTTTGGTACCTTCAAATAATAGGGACAGAGTGTGGGCTTAGCGAAAACCAGTTGATGATCTCCAAAAAGAGCCCAAAATCAAGAAAAGAAGGATTACTTACAAAAAAAAGTGAAATCCCATCAAAAACGTCACCTGTAAAAAATGCAGTCAAGTCTCGTGACTTTTTTACCGTAAAACATTATCATGTGAAGCCAAGTTTAGCTGTCTTATTAACTGTGAAATTTTCATTCACAAATCACTCCTAGTCTGTACATCTTTAGTTAATTATTAGTTTCTGACTTGCCAATTACGTAGTACGAGAGTGCAATGTGCATAATTAGTCTTAATCAAATAATACCATCCCATCTCATAACATATTAAGGTGTAATACCTTCCATGTGCGTATATAATTAGCCATAATCCATTTATCCTATCCCATCCCATAACTAGTAAGGTGTATTAACTTCCCTGTGCATATATAATTAGACTTAATCAAATTACACCATCCCCTCTCATAACACAGTAAGGTGTAATAACTTCTTGTGTTGCGTGATTGCCAAGTCACAAAATAATAATTAACTAAAGATGTAGAGACTAGGAGTAATTTGTGAATGAAATTTCACAGTTAATAAGATAGCTAAACTTGGCTTTACACGATCTCAGAACTTTTTACGGTAAAAAAGTCATTACACTTGGCTGCATTTTTTACAGGTGACGTTTTTGATGGGATTTATCAGTTTTATGCATCTAACTTTGCTGGTGATCCGGAACTTAGCCAAAGACTTTAAACGGCTTGCAGAGATGTACAATTGTTAAAGAACTATTAGAAAATCAAAAAGTAGAGTCAGTCCTATCAAAAAGTGCTAGAGATGGACGAGTGCTTACCAAAGAGTGGTTTTTTAAGCAACTTCAAAGGGGGAAAACAGTTTCGAGATCTTGGCGGTTATACAACACCACTAAAAATTCATTTTATTGTATTCCATGTAAATTATTTCAAAGCGTGTTTCCTGAGCATAAATTGTCATTTTTAGCAAAAGAAGAAGGGTTTACTAAGTGAAAACAACTTAGTGAGAGAATTCCCGAGCACGAAAATTTTTTGTTTCATAAAAGAAACTTTTGTTCGTGGAAAACGCTCGAAAATTCACTTTAAAGTTGTGGTGTTGATAAAGATTTTCAAAATACAATTTTGGAAGAGGAGACTCATTGGAAATCTGTTCTGTGTGTAATAGTCGATGTAATAATGTAGTTGGAAAAGACAGGTAGACTCTAAGAGGATCACATGAAAATTTTGATTTCTCTAATCCTAAATGCGGGAATTTCTTAAATATAATTGAGCTAGTATCACATTATCATGCAGATCTTCGCGAGAGGTGAAGTTAGTTATTTTTCACATGGCATTCAAAATGAATTTCTAGAGATTATTGCTGCGAAAATAAGAGAATATATTTTTAGTGATATCAAAGAAGCAAAATACTTCTCCATCATGTTCGATTCTATTCCTGATGTAAGCCATTTAGATAAAATGTCACAGGTTATTAGATATGTAAAGATGAGTGAAAATGGTACTGAAATAGTCGAAAGTTTTATTGACTTTTTCAATGTCAGCCAGAAGACTAAAGAAGCCCTTACTGAACTCATTTTAATAAAATTAGAAAATGATGGTCTAGATATAAATAACTGTAGGGGCCAATCCTACGACAATAGCTCCAATATGTCCGAAAAATATAAAGGAGTCCAAACTCGAATATTGCAACCAAATGATTTAGCATTTTTTGTTCCTTGTTCTGCTCATACCTTCAATTTTGTTGGTGTAAATGCTGCCAAAATTTTACCAGAAGCTGAGATTTTTTTGGCATCTTAAATTGCCTTTACGAATATTTTAGTGTCTGAACTAGTAGATGGGATATTCTAAGAAAACATGTTCCTTTTTCACTAAAATTACAAATTACTACTCGATGGTCATCAAAACGTGAAGCTGTAACAGCAATTTATAAACATATTGGAAAGATCATAAATATTCTAAAGGAATTACAAACTGACCCATTAGCAACTCCTGAAACAAAAACAGAAGCTTCTTCACTACTCTTTAATATTACCAAATTTGAATTCATATTAATGACATGCTTCTGGCATAAAGTGCTGACTAAACTCGATATAGTGAACAAACTTTTTCAAAGGGAAGACATGACGATTAACAGGTCTGTAAAACACTTAAATGGTCTCATTAAAATGTTAGATTCAGAAAAGGCAAGTATTGCAACTAATGCAATACAGGATGCAAATGGTATTGCTACTGATATTGGTATTGAGGCAAAATTTAGAGAAACGAGAAAGACAAAAAAGAAGAGGTTTTTTGATGAGCTTTGTGAAGATGAAAGTAGTGCTATTTCTGATGAGGAGAAATTCAACCTAAAGATCGTTCAAGTAGTGGACAGAATCCTAACTGAATTAAGAAACAGATTTGAAGCTATTCAAAATCTCAATGGCATGTTTAGTTTTCTTCATGGAAGGCATTTCCTAAAAATGTTAGATTCAGAAAAGGCAAGTATTGCAACTAATGCAATACAGGATGCAAATGGTATTGCTACTGATATTGGTATTGAGGCAAAATTTAGAGAAACGAGAAAGACAAAAAAGAAGAGGTTTTTTGATGAGCTTTGTGAAGATGAAAGTAGTGCTATTTCTGATGAGGAGAAATTCAACCTAAAGATCGTTCAAGTAGTGGACAGAATCCTAACTGAATTAAGAAACAGATTTGAAGCTATTCAAAATCTCAATGGCATGTTTAGTTTTCTTCATGGAAGGCATTTCCTAAAAATGTTAGATTCAGAAAAGGCAAGTATTGCAACTAATGCAATACAGGATGCAAATGGTATTGCTACTGATATTGGTATTGAGGCAAAATTTAGAGAAACGAGAAAGACAAAAAAGAAGAGGTTTTTTGATGAGCTTTGTGAAGATGAAAGTAGTGCTATTTCTGATGAGGAGAAATTCAACCTAAAGATCGTTCAAGTAGTGGACAGAATCCTAACTGAATTAAGAAACAGATTTGAAGCTATTCAAAATCTCAATGGCATGTTTAGTTTTCTTCATGGAAGGCATTTCCTAAAAATGTTAGATTCAGAAAAGGCAAGTATTGCAACTAATGCAATACAGGATGCAAATGGTATTGCTACTGATATTGGTATTGAGGCAAAATTTAGAGAAACGAGAAAGACAAAAAAGAAGAGGTTTTTTGATGAGCTTTGTGAAGATGAAAGTAGTGCTATTTCTGATGAGGAGAAATTCAACCTAAAGATCGTTCAAGTAGTGGACAGAATCCTAACTGAATTAAGAAACAGATTTGAAGCTATTCAAAATCTCAATGGCATGTTTAGTTTTCTTCATGGAAGGCATTTCCTAAAAATGTTAGATTCAGAAAAGGCAAGTATTGCAACTAATGCAATACAGGATGCAAATGGTATTGCTACTGATATTGGTATTGAGGCAAAATTTAGAGAAACGAGAAAGACAAAAAAGAAGAGGTTTTTTGATGAGCTTTGTGAAGATGAAAGTAGTGCTATTTCTGATGAGGAGAAATTCAACCATGAGGTATGATTGATGATCGTTCCTTGAACGATCGTTCAAGTAGTGGACAGAATCCTAACTGAATTAAGAAACAGATTTGAAGCTATTCAAAATCTCAATGGCATGTTTAGTTTTCTTCATGGAAGGCATTTCCTAAAAATGTTAGATTCAGAAAAGGCAAGTATTGCAACTAATGCAATACAGGATGCAAATGGTATTGCTACTGATATTGGTATTGAGGCAAAATTTAGAGAAACGAGAAAGACAAAAAAGAAGAGGTTTTTTGATGAGCTTTGTGAAGATGAAAGTAGTGCTATTTCTGATGAGGAGAAATTCAACCTAAAGATCGTTCAAGTAGTGGACAGAATCCTAACTGAATTAAGAAACAGATTTGAAGCTATTCAAAATCTCAATGGCATGTTTAGTTTTCTTCATGGAAGGCATTTCCTAAAAATGTTAGATTCAGAAAAGGCAAGTATTGCAACTAATGCAATACAGGATGCAAATGGTATTGCTACTGATATTGGTATTGAGGCAAAATTTAGAGAAACGAGAAAGACAAAAAAGAAGAGGTTTTTTGATGAGCTTTGTGAAGATGAAAGTAGTGCTATTTCTGATGAGGAGAAATTCAACCTAAAGATCGTTCAAGTAGTGGACAGAATCCTAACTGAATTAAGAAACAGATTTGAAGCTATTCAAAATCTCAATGGCATGTTTAGTTTTCTTCATGGAAGGCATTTCCTAAAAATGTTAGATTCAGAAAAGGCAAGTATTGCAACTAATGCAATACAGGATGCAAATGGTATTGCTACTGATATTGGTATTGAGGCAAAATTTAGAGAAACGAGAAAGACAAAAAAGAAGAGGTTTTTTGATGAGCTTTGTGAAGATGAAAGTAGTGCTATTTCTGATGAGGAGAAATTCAACCTAAAGATCGTTCAAGTAGTGGACAGAATCCTAACTGAATTAAGAAACAGATTTGAAGCTATTCAAAATCTCAATGGCATGTTTAGTTTTCTTCATGGAAGGCATTTCCTAAAAATGTTAGATTCAGAAAAGGCAAGTATTGCAACTAATGCAATACAGGATGCAAATGGTATTGCTACTGATATTGGTATTGAGGCAAAATTTAGAGAAACGAGAAAGACAAAAAAGAAGAGGTTTTTTGATGAGCTTTGTGAAGATGAAAGTAGTGCTATTTCTGATGAGGAGAAATTCAACCTAAAGATCGTTCAAGTAGTGGACAGAATCCTAACTGAATTAAGAAACAGATTTGAAGCTATTCAAAATCTCAATGGCATGTTTAGTTTTCTTCATGGAAGGCATTTCCTAAAAATGTTAGATTCAGAAAAGGCAAGTATTGCAACTAATGCAATACAGGATGCAAATGGTATTGCTACTGATATTGGTATTGAGGCAAAATTTAGAGAAACGAGAAAGACAAAAAAGAAGAGGTTTTTTGATGAGCTTTGTGAAGATGAAAGTAGTGCTATTTCTGATGAGGAGAAATTCAACCATGAGGTATGATTGATGATCGTTCCTTGAACGATCGTTCAAGTAGTGGACAGAATCCTAACTGAATTAAGAAACAGATTTGAAGCTATTCAAAATCTCAATGGCATGTTTAGTTTTCTTCATGGAAGGCATTTCCTAAAAATGTTAGATTCAGAAAAGGCAAGTATTGCAACTAATGCAATACAGGATGCAAATGGTATTGCTACTGATATTGGTATTGAGGCAAAATTTAGAGAAACGAGAAAGACAAAAAAGAAGAGGTTTTTTGATGAGCTTTGTGAAGATGAAAGTAGTGCTATTTCTGATGAGGAGAAATTCAACCTAAAGATCGTTCAAGTAGTGGACAGAATCCTAACTGAATTAAGAAACAGATTTGAAGCTATTCAAAATCTCAATGGCATGTTTAGTTTTCTTCATGGAAGGCATTTCCTAAAAATGTTAGATTCAGAAAAGGCAAGTATTGCAACTAATGCAATACAGGATGCAAATGGTATTGCTACTGATATTGGTATTGAGGCAAAATTTAGAGAAACGAGAAAGACAAAAAAGAAGAGGTTTTTTGATGAGCTTTGTGAAGATGAAAGTAGTGCTATTTCTGATGAGGAGAAATTCAACCATGAGGTATGATTGATGATCGTTCCTTGAACGATCGTTCAAGTAGTGGACAGAATCCTAACTGAATTAAGAAACAGATTTGAAGCTATTCAAAATCTCAATGGCATGTTTAGTTTTCTTCATGGAAGGCATTTCCTAAAAATGTTAGATTCAGAAAAGGCAAGTATTGCAACTAATGCAATACAGGATGCAAATGGTATTGCTACTGATATTGGTATTGAGGCAAAATTTAGAGAAACGAGAAAGACAAAAAAGAAGAGGTTTTTTGATGAGCTTTGTGAAGATGAAAGTAGTGCTATTTCTGATGAGGAGAAATTCAACCTAAAGATCGTTCAAGTAGTGGACAGAATCCTAACTGAATTAAGAAACAGATTTGAAGCTATTCAAAATCTCAATGGCATGTTTAGTTTTCTTCATGGAAGGCATTTCCTAAAAATGTTAGATTCAGAAAAGGCAAGTATTGCAACTAATGCAATACAGGATGCAAATGGTATTGCTACTGATATTGGTATTGAGGCAAAATTTAGAGAAACGAGAAAGACAAAAAAGAAGAGGTTTTTTGATGAGCTTTGTGAAGATGAAAGTAGTGCTATTTCTGATGAGGAGAAATTCAACCATGAGGTATGATTGATGATCGTTCCTTGAACGATCGTTCAAGTAGTGGACAGAATCCTAACTGAATTAAGAAACAGATTTGAAGCTATTCAAAATCTCAATGGCATGTTTAGTTTTCTTCATGGAAGGCATTTCCTAAAAATGTTAGATTCAGAAAAGGCAAGTATTGCAACTAATGCAATACAGGATGCAAATGGTATTGCTACTGATATTGGTATTGAGGCAAAATTTAGAGAAACGAGAAAGACAAAAAAGAAGAGGTTTTTTGATGAGCTTTGTGAAGATGAAAGTAGTGCTATTTCTGATGAGGAGAAATTCAAACTAAAGATCGTTGAAGTAGTGGACAGAATCCTAACTGAACTAAGAAACAGATTTGAAGCTATTCAAAATCTCAATGGCATGTTTAGTTTTCTTCATGGAAGGCATTTCCTAAAAATGTTAAAAGAAGACTTACAAGCGTAAACTGAGCAGTTGGCAAATATGTATAAAAACGATATAGATAAAGAGGAAATTCTGGAAATCGAAAGCTTCAAATATTGCACTGGAGTTAGATCAAAAGATGAAGTCAAGTTCGGCTATTGAATTCCTAAGAATGATAAATTTATATGGACTTCAGGATGCTTATCCAAATCTAATTGTCTAAAAATATTCCTAGCACTACCTGTATCCGTCGCTTCTAATGAAAGAAGTTTCAGTAAATTAAAATTGATTAAAATATATCTAAGAAATTTAATAAAAAAAAACAACGATTATCCAATTTTTGTATAATAAATTTAGAAAATGAGATAGATTGCAAATTACCTTATGACGACATAATAAAAACTTTTCCATCAAAGAAAGCTCGCAAAGTAAATCTTTAATAGGTATTGTAAATGTTAAAACAGGTATATTTTCTGTAATTTTTGTATTGTGCAATATTGTACTTTTTATATAGAAAAAATGCATAGTAAAAATACAGATTTTGAGTATTGAGTATTAATATTACTTCCTTAAGCAATTGTTTACGCAGATTTTATTCTGATATTCTTGGGAGCAGGGGGGGGCGCAAATCTACAAGCTTGCCCCGGCTAAAATTTAGTCTAGATCCGTCTCTGATTGTGCCCGTCAGATTTGGCCAGGATACTTCAGTTAGCATATCACTGGCAGCTTAACCCCTTCAGGGGCAAAGTACTCTTGTAACTAAATTATTGAAATGATTGATTGACACCAGGATTCACGAACGAATTTATTTTAAAATAAGTAAAAGCTTTCCTCATGTACCTTATAAATTCAAAATTTGATTATAAAATTCTGGTGTCATTGTGGCAATTTGGGATTAAAATTAAGTGGTATATGTAATATGCCGGTGCCCTTCAAGGGGTTAAGCCATATGTTCTTGGTTCAAATCCTGGCTTGGTAACTTTTTTTTCACTCAGTTGGAAAATTAAAACTCAAACGAATATATTTCTTTGTTATATACAGCCACATCCTTTCAGATCAATAGTTAACGTGCTAGATTTCTATAAACATGAGAACACTTGGGGGGGGGGGGAGATAATTCGTAAGATTTGGTGCTATTTAGATGAAGAAAAATGAATAATCCGTGTCCCTTTCTTTTAAAAAGAAGAGAAAAGCCATAAATGCATACTTTCCATGGAAGCATGGGCAAAAATGGAAAAAATCCTCTGCGTCACACAAGCATAAAAAATTCAATGAAAATTTAAAGGCCTCACGCCATTACAGAGAATTTAAATAATGTATATGCACATATATATATATATATATATTTAAATACGAGTACGTTGTACTACTTACTTCTTGAATAATATTTAGCAAAACATGAGGGGCATCCAGATATTCCAGAATTTTTCACAACGATATCTAAGGTATTTTGCTGAAGAGCCTTCTGATTTGAGTAAACGCCCATTAAATTTCCTCTTGGTCTTAAATCAAAATCACTGGAGAGATTGCTATTGAAATAAACATATAAAGATGCATTTTTCACAAATTAGTTACAAGTATTAATTTGTAAGAAAATCCATAAAAAAGAGAGAAAGAAGTATTTTAATAAAGCTGTTTAAAATCATCGTAAAAATACCCCCAGTATTTAATATTGTTGTTGTTGTTGTTGTTTTCAGTATATAAAAATTTTTTATGCATATTAATGCAAATTATATACCACAAAAATAAGGGTAATTTTTAGTGTATTTTGCTGTAATTCTTTATGTTTATTTGAATTTATTCTTATTTATCGCTTTTGATCTTGAATAATTAACATTTTGCATTAATGTTACGAAAGCTATTCAAATACAGCCTCCTGCTAATTATTATTAGTTTTAATATAAAGACTGTAAATGGATGTGTAAAACGCTTTCAAGCTCAGAGATTAAATTATAACAATCCAGGATTCTTCATTGCACAAAATTCCTCAACATTGCAGCAACATTTCACTTCTTCAAATATATTTATAAATATTGCAGTTAAAAAAACTGTTTTATATAGCTGTGAGTTGAAATATACTGCTTGATGAAATAAATAATTTTAAGTAATAAGTTATAATAAGTAATTTTTGTTTTACATTTTAAGTATTCGGTTTTTTCTTTTCCTTTGTTTTTTTTTCTGTCTGTGTGTGTATTTCGTTTATATTAACTTCACAGGAGAATTTTCGAAACATTGAACTTTGTTTCTGGCCTTTATTAGACTATTCATATTTTCTATATGAAGGATAAACTTTCATGAGTTATTTTCAAAAATAATTTTAAGGAAATTGTTCCTCTCTCAAAACGAATTTCAACATATATTTAAAGGTTTGTGAAACTTTATCGACTAATTTTTGAATCTACGTAAAAGCTTTTTATACATACTAGGTCTCTGGTGAAAAATCACTAAGTCGCCAATAAAAATTTTCCGCAATAATATTTTTTTTTACTTATATGGCTAATATCTAAAAATATTTTATATTAATAAAATCACAGTACCCTTTTAAATATATTTAAGTCTCATCTCTCTCTTCTTCCGTGGTTATTTCTTTCTTTCTTCTATTTTGTACATAGAAGAGGTTTTTTTTTATTATTATTGAAGTTAACTTTCACTATTATTCAATTAATCATGGTCTTTTTAATCATAAAATTCCCATTTGCTACTAAATCATTGATATAAAAATCAATTCTAGAAACACGTAGATAAAAAAATCTTTTGTTTGATAATTCAAAGTTTGTATAAATTTAAAATTAATCTCATTCCTCTTTTCTAAAATATATGCAATTCAATTAATCGGCGTGAATGGAAATGGAAACTTTTTTAAATCACAGGATATGAAAATTTTAAAAGCATGACTGATGAATATTATCTACAAGTGTAATGTATGTGTTTACGAGAACTTTGTCGTATTTCTCGATTCGACATTTTACTAAACATTTCAAAATTTATACCACTGTAAGAAAGGTATGATGGTTATTATTCTGTAGACCAGCTATGTGAACGTAGTTTGGTAATGATAAAAAAAAAAATCTAAACTATAATATCATAATATTACCCAATAACTTCAGCCTGAAAATTCAACTTCAAGGAAGCAGTCGGAGAATAATCCAGTATTGCAAAAATGTTTCTTGGGCTTACATATTTTCTATCTGGAAGGGGAAACAATTTTATTACTTTTTTTTTAATTGCAAAATATAGTTTAGAACATCATTCAAAACGTAAAGTTTAAGATGAATAAAACTATTAACATTTATTACCACAATTATTAAGACTATTAACACAACAGTTAACATTTTTAATTACTCGTACATTTTTTAAAAATTAAAATATTTTAAGTACCACGATTAAAACGTCAAGGTGGTGCGCCAGCTGACTGGCAGTTTCGTTATTTGCACCTCTCATCTAACATATATTCCAAAATCATCCACGCTAAAATTGATTCCAAAAAAGTGACGCTGCCTCCCGAACTATAAACTATTTGACCGAATGACTTCCCTTTTGGTATCTGAAGTTAAAATTTATCGAAAAATCCAAATGTGTTGTCAAAATTAGATGTCAGTATTGAAAAATTTAAAGTTTGTTACATTTTTAATATGTAGAATTCCGTGAACAATAATTTAAGTATAACAAGTAATTTGTAGACGTTGTTACAAATCGGTTAGTATCAGTCGCATTTTTATATGGTGATTTACGACAGAGTTGATCGAGAGTTGATTGAGAGGGGGAGGGGGGGTGTCCTTTTTTTCACGACACATTTATGTACCGCGTAGGATGTTAAAATTTCGTAGAAATCTGGCTAGCCATGTTCACGAAATCGTTCGCGCAATCTGCAAAATAATCGTTTTGAAAATAAACAAAAACGAAAAATCATGCGTCAAGCATAGATTATATAACACTTTCCAATACTTCCAAAACAAGTTTACAAATCATTACTGTTTAATAAGCTGAAATATAATATCTAAGTAAACAATTTGAAAAATGCATAACATATTTAAAAACCCAATTTCAGGAAATTTCAACAATATTAGGAAAAATATCCCAATTATTTTGTGCTGCCCTGTATATGATCTATAGATTTGCATGTATACTACATAGATTTCTAAATTTTAGTTCAGTTAGGAAACGCGTAGCACAGTTTAAAATTCTCCTTCTGTAATTTCTGTCAATAAACGGAAAGATAACTTTTATGCTGCCCTGTATATGATCTATAGAATTTACACGCATCAAGTAATATGCAAAATATTATTTTAATTTAAAAACGCGCACAACAATAGAAAACGCACTTCTGGCAATTATTGTTCAGGTACATAATTGATTTTTTTATGTCCCTGTAAATGAACAATGACTGTTATGAACACCACATTCTATAGTAAGTATCTTGTAGTGCACCTCAGTGGTATATATCAATTTCAATATGTTTGAAATTGTATAATCATAATTATCAATTGCATATATCATAACATATATCGGACAGACGGCAGACAGACAGACAAACCGAATTCATAAACACTTTTCAACAAAGTTGAAAAGTGTTTATGAATTCGGTTTGTCTGTCTGTTAAAAATTACTTTAAAAATAAACATATCCTGCTGTGTTGTGTATGACGATAGCTGAAGCTCTTTTTGCAATAACATTTGTTCTAAAGCGAAATTTTGAATGCTGTTTTATTTAAAATTTTACAAATTAACTAATTTGTAATATGCGTGTATAGTAATTTTTAAAAAATCAGTTTTTTGTATGATTAAAATTTATTAAATTTATCAACTTGAGAGACAGTTTCAGCTATCTTAGCGTCCAGGTCAAGTCCTCCCAATGCCTTTACACAGGATGACTATCAGGCTGTTTCTGTTTCTTTATTTTATTTTCATTTTTATTTTTTTGTATTTATTTCACATTCTTAAAACCAGCTCTGAATATAACTACTAGATTCAATTTAAAAATAACTTTCCAAAAAAAAACATGAAAAAGAATTGAAAAGAAAAATTATGAATTAGTTGTTGAATTTCTTCAGCTTTTAATTAAAAAATTAGTATCGATAAAATAATTACATATAGATAATTATTAAATGAATGATGAAAGGATCAGGGTCCATAAGCCGTGTTTTTGGCCCATGAAATGACTAAAATTAGATCTTGTTATACTGACTTAATTATTTCACTTTTAATATTAGAAGGTTTATCCTGTACGATTTCAACAATCAATTTTGCATTTTGTTCGGATTTTTATGACTTACACATAGCTCAAAGTTCGTATTATTCGTAGTTTTTGATGAAAAATACGCAATTTCTCTTAATTTTACCTAAATCTTTAATATATTTTTAAATATTTTACTATGAGCGCAGCTTTGCAACACTTTTATTTTTACATATATTGTACATTTTGATGTATTTTATTATATATGTAAATAAGAAAGTGTTGCACGATAGCTCTCTTATAAATAATTGAGGTAAAATTAGGAGAAATAGCGTATTTTTCATCAAAAACTACGAATAATACGAACTTTGAGCTTGTGTAAGTCATATAAATCCGAACAAAATGCAAAAACTATTGTTGAACTCGTACAGGATAAACCTTCTAATATTAAAAATTGAAATAATTAATTTAGTATAACAAAATGGAGTTTGTCTCATTTCATGGGCCAAAAACAAGGCTTATGGACCCTGATCCTTTAAAAGGAACCTACGTGTTTAAGTATGGCAAACAAAAACAGAACTTAAATATATTGTTTACACTTTCAGAATTATTTGTCACATCATTGACCTTTCAAAACATATTCGATTGAGATCTCTTTCGATTTGGAAATATTTTGTTGTTTACTTATTTATTTATTTAACAGAATTTGAAGTTAGTATCTACTTTCACTTGAAACCTTAAAACTTGTCCAATTTCTCAGTCTATTTTTTAAAAATATGTATTTACATATGTGTTCATTATATAAATAAAACACTTTAAGATAAAGAACTGTGCATTAAAAACATGATAAATGAAAAGTTAGAAATATGCACTTAATTAACTAATACAAAATAATTATAAATGCATGTTACTGAACGTCAAAACGATTTGGCAGTCCAATCTTGCTAAAATTACATTAGATATTAAATCCAAAATGAAAATTAATTTCCATAACTGACTTATAGAAGACATAAATAAATGTATAACCAAAATGTATTTTAATCTGAAGATAATAAAAAAAAACTCCATTTTATTAAATTATATAAATTACACTTGAAATGTAGGCAGATAAAATATTAAAATTTTTGTTACTATTTGCTTTGTTTCCAAGCATAATTTTACAACATTTATATACAAAGAAAAAACATTTATATGTGGATTGCATTGCATTGCAAAGTGTATTAAGCATTTAAAAATATTTTCTACGCGTGTTATCAACGGTACAATTGCAAAAAATTATTTAAAAATAAAATTGCTTTAAAAAATATTCACTTACCAACACTTTGATCTGAAATACTGCATTCATCCCCTAAAAAAGATAAAATACTCATTTTTAAAACAGTTGAATAATTTATCGTTATAAAAATAAACAAATTTATGATTGCATGGAAAATCTCTGAATTTGCGCATTCCATTTATAGAGACATAGGGGAACGCGTAGAGACTAAACGATCTACTCTTACCTTTAAATATTTTGTTCTACTTTTAAATATTTTTAAAATTAGAAATAATTTAAAAATTTTAAAACAGGCCTGTTTTTTTTTTTTTTTTTTTTTTTTTTTGCTATTATTTACGATTTAATGAACTTTGATCCCAAACAATGGCATAAGAGTATAACACTATTAGCGATTATTCCATAACTCTTCACGAAATATTAGTTTAATCTTTTATAATACACTATATTTCCAATGATGACCAGTCACTTGCAATTTTAGACGTTTTGTTAAATATCTGGAAAGATACATGAGGAATTATCCTGAAACTTCAGGAGTGTAAACAACATGATAAACGTCATACATTTCCGCGAAGATTTTTTCCCGAAACTCCATAAGGGGCCGTCAAAGAATTGAAGAAAAACGAATATACTTTGGATAACCCTGTAAAAACTAATATTGAAAAAGCATTCAAACTGTAGATTATGATTAAGTGGATTATTGTAATAATTTGGGTTCATTTGTATGAAGATAGCATGTATACTCGAAGAGAAATTCAGGTTTTTATAAAAACAGTCCCAAATATTACCAAGTTTTTTGCTTATAATTTGCAGAGTTTTTAATATAAAAACGTTTTTTTTTTTTCAGAAAATATGACAAACTAAATTATACACAATACGCTGCAATCAGAATTAAAAAATAATAAAATTTGTATGAAAAATGAGCAGGTTTACTAAATATCGTTTCACTGCGCAATCGCGAATTCAATCAAAATATACTGTGCATAATATATTAGCTAAATGTATAGACCAACTTTTATGAAAGTCTCAAAAACATAGCTTGAAAATTCTGATAGTAATCGTCGATAGAATAAGCTCAAATTTCGCTGTTCCCAAAAGGAAGCAAAAAGATGCGGGGTTGTATCCAAATGTAGTAGCTTATCAAAGTTGACATAATAAGAATGAAGTGTCTCTCATTCTATATTTGATACAACCCCTCATCTTTTTGCTTCCTTTTGGAAACAGCGAATTTCGAACTTATTCTATCGACGATTACTATCAGAATTTTCAAGCTATGTTTTTGAGACTTTCATAAAAGTTGGTCTATACATTTAGCTAATATATTATGCACAGTATATTTTGATTGAATTCGCGCATGCGCAGTGAAACAATATTTAGTAAACCTGTTCATTTTTCATACAATTTTTATTATTTTTTAATTCTGATTGCAGGGTATTGTGTATAATTTTGTTTGTCATATTTTCTGAAAAAACTTGTTTTTATATTAAAAACTCTGCAAATTATAAGCAAACAACTTGGTAAAATTTGGGACTGTTTTTATAAAAACCTGAATTTTTCTTCGAGTATACATGCTATCTTCATACAAATGAACCCAAATTATTACAATAATCCACTTAATCATAATCTACAGTTTGAATGCTTTTGCAATATTAGTTTTTACAGGGTTATCCAAAATATATTCGTTTTTCTTCAGTTTGTTGACGGCCCCTTATGGGGTTTCGGAAAAAAATCTTCGCGGAACTATATGACGTTTATCATGTTGTTTACACTCCTGAAGTTTCAGGATAATTCCTCATGTACCTTTCCAGATATTTTACAAAACGTCTAAAATCGCAAGTGACCGGTCATCATTGGAAATATAGTGTATAATGCCAATATTAAGGTATTTATATGTATATAGCCAAAATTTTAAACAATATTTGTTTAATATAGGCAAAATTATGAAATAACATTAGAAGTATTTTCAATGATGCACCCATTTTGTGGGATGCATTGAAGTTAAAGTGGAAAAAATGTATACAGAATACAAACATTTCTAAATATTATTATTACTTCATTTTGTAATAAACTATAGATTAGTATTAGATGAATCAAGTTTAAATAAAAATAGTATTATGGCAAAAAAAAAATTTTCAAACAATATTTATTTTAGAAGTTAAATCAGCCAATTTAAGATTTTTTTTTTTTTTTTTTTTTTTTTTTTTTTTTTTTAGGTTTTTTTTCATCTTAAGCCCATTTATCAGTTCCTTATTAAACTTTTTTTTCGAGGGGTTTTCGCCCGTTATTAATTAAACTAATTAACTTTGAAAAAACTATTCAAATAGCACATATTTCCGAAATGCCATCAGTTTTCCATGAAGATATTTATGTAACTTAAATTACTTATTAGTTATGGCAGAGAGATTTCTCAAAAGGGATTTGTATGTAATAGTGCTGATATTGGCATATTTCTATTAGAAAAATATCATTAGATGGTAATAACATTTACTAGTTAACATTAGATAGTAAGTAATTAATTTTTAAGATTATATTTTTTAAATAGCAATAATAAACATATAGGCTTTCATAGATCCATGAAAATGGGAAAAACAACGCCAGATAACACATGTTTTATTTATTTAAAGGATTATTAAAAATCGATCTGAAATAATAAAGAGGATGACCTCATACTCGCCATATTCTGTTTAAAAATACAACTGTATGAAAGTTATTAAACTATTTATTCCATAAGCTTAAAATATCGTCTATACGTACCTTCCATATTACTGAAAATGTTATTTCTAACTTCATTTATTGCATCTCGTATTTTATTTTGAGTTTTTGGACCAATCATAATTCCTGTTTCAGATACTGCTCTGTATAACTTATTAAAATTGATCATTTCATTCTCTAGCTCAGAGATGCTTTGGAAATTTCTGTCTCTAGCGCACCATCGAGTTTTGTCGGTGTCAATTAGTCCGGTATATCCGTAGTATTGTCGCAAAATTTGACTCAGGCGGAAATTAGAATAGTCTTGACGATACTCTTGTATTTTTCTGCCGATTATGAGACCTGAAAAAATAGAAAAAGTGGTACTTTTCGGTTAGCCGGGCGCCAGTGAAATTTATATATCTATGTATACATATATATACATATATATATACATACACACATTTATATATGCATGTATATATATATACATATATATACACATACATATATGTGTGTATGTATACATATATATGTATATATAGATATATAAATTTCACTGGCGCCCGGCTAACCGAAAAGTACCGAAAAAGTATTACTACAGATTTTATTTAATAACACAATATGAGTACAATTATTTTTTAGATTTGCTTATGCAGATTTAGCCAACAAAGACTAATAACAACAAGACGGTAGTAAATAATATATAATTTTTTCTTTTTTCATTTTCTATTTTTTTTTAATCATTTGTATTAATATTTATGGTTTTATTCAAAACTAAATATTACTTTTAAAGTAATCGTTAAAAGATATATTAAGATTAATAGCTTATTACAATCAATGAAATGTAATGTAACAGTTATTTTTCTTCACTTGGAAGATTTCCTTTAGCACTTTAAATTTATGGAACTGACGAAGAAGTTTTCGTTTAAATGGCATACAGTGGACGATCAGTGAACGAACATAATCCGTTCAAACACGATATTCTATAACTGATAATCGATTTATCATAAATTTGTATAGGAATTTGATTAATTCGTTCGAATAACCCCCCACTACACACACACACAAAATTAATAAAAATTAAATAAATTCTACCTACATTTTGATTTATATTTAGTAACAATAATACGTTTTTTCACTGTCTTGTATTTTTATCATCCATGTTTGTTTTTGTTGTTTGCTTTTTCTCTGTTTTGGGGGATGCCAAAGAATTTATTGAGTGATGAACGATATTATCTTTTCTTCATATTTTTTTCAGAAGTGATTAACAGTTCGCGTTGTAGAAATCGTCAAGCCTATTAACTACAGGCTGATTCGGCTGCCATACTAAGGAATGTTGTTCTGAAATCTTCACACTTCCTCAAAAGACTTTTTATAGCTGTTGTTGGTATTGACCCTCTTCCGCCTTTGACTTTTTTCATCCCGTTGGGTGTTTTTGTGTTCTTCATTCGAAAGCTCACAATTCTTCTATCGTCATCTTTATCATGTGCCATGATAAGCTGCTCAATGTCATCTTTATTTCCAGTTTCAGTAATTATCACAATTTCATCCATAATTTCAGATACATCATATACTCCATCTCTCTCTCTCTCTGTCTTTCTCCTGATGTTCTGATGAATACATCATCAGATTTTTCTCTTCTGTGCAAGTGCACTTCAGCTCGTGTAAGATTTCTAGCGTCTGCAGAACCAGTAGTTCTCCGAGATATTCGTTATACGAACGTGTGTTAGTTTTCTAAACATAAAAAGCTTTCTTAAAAATGCTCGGTGCCCGATTTGTTTCATAGGTCATTTTCTATGGACACCTAACTCTAACAATTCGAGGATCATGTTCAAATAATCAAATATATATGTTTAAAAAGAAAAAAAACATGCTCACCATCTACAGCTCCTCGAAGTTCAGAGTATGTAACAAAACCTCCATTATTATCATCTAACCGATATTCAGTGGGACAAGAAGTATCCGTCCACTCGCCGTTCCCAAGTATCTTGATCTCATCTTTTAGAACCAATCGTGTTATAAGATCTGTGAAGAAATGTATACACATGCTGTTAAATAAAATTTTAAGGACATTAAAAAGAGAACTCGGTGATATCTAATTGATTTAATTATAAAAATAAATGTGCGGTATATTGGTGTCATAGCATCAGAATCCCTTATCATATATATCTTGAGATTTTCTGATAAAGGGCTTCTCCAACAAGCACGTTAAAATATATATATGAACTCGGTTTATGGCGTCAGGTGCCACCATCCGAAAAATCTACAAGAGACCACTCCATTTCTTCCGGTCAAGGGTCCATTTCTCCTCCAAACCCCTATCCTTCATGGCTTTTTTTATGGCCATTCATGTCTTTCGTGGTCTTCCTCGTTTCCTCTTTCGGTTTATTCTATAATTAGATGCGATTTTGGGTAGTCTCTCGTCATTCATTCTTTTAACATGACCATACCAGATTAATTGCTTCTTTTGAAGATCGTCTAATGTGGTTAAGAAAATTAAAATAGAAAAAATATTTTTGCTTGATTCTATAATTTCTCGAATATATTAAGTATATTTCCTGAATAAAATGTTTCAAAATTCATGAAATTGATGAAATTGGGTTTTATTAATAATGTCTGTATTCAATTTTTTTTTTAAATAAAATTAATGAATAAAACTTAATTTTCCTGTACATCATGATCATGTCTTCGCTGTATTTTTTCACATTTTTACCCTATATTCTATAACTCTATGTCTCAAAAACGAATGATGTTATTGACTTGAAAAGTGACATACCTTCATTATAGTATATACAGGGTGGCCAGCGGACCTAGAAGTCAGGATAAAACTTGGAAAACACAGAGAAATTTTATTTAAACATGGAAATTTTAACGTAATTTTGAAATTGACAGCTCGCGGCACGATTTCATGGAAGAGAAGTAGAAAACCAAATTTTAATTTAAAAACCTTACAAATTTTATAAAAATTGTAAAAGATTGTACTTTAAAAAATACTTCATCTCTAACCAGCATTGATTTCTTTTTTCAGAGTAAATAATATTATTTTTGATGATAAATTTATTTTCTTTTTTTACTAATCAAACAAAATATAAAATTTAATTGTTTAGTGAGTCGAATTCAGCTTTCTGAAAGTTTTATGTGTTTATATATTTAAAAATGCATTTTTTCTTTGTAAAAGTTGAATGGGAAAGTGGAGTTAAGTGACCTGAAAAAGCTTAAATATTGTCCACCCTGTATAGACTATAATACATACTTATTTATTTTTTAAGCATTACTTAAGGTACTGGTTCTCTTTTTTTAATACCAGGGTATTTCTGAAGAAACATTTTCGTAGTATATTTTAACGTTTTATTTCTAACAAAAATAACCTTCGGCGTAGGTTCCTACAAAATATGCAAAAGAAATCTATAAAGAAGATTTTGCTTTGAAAAAAGTGGTATTCAAAAAGAAAATGAATGGAGTGAGAGCCTTGCATTACTGTTTAATTTTATAAGTGAAAAAAAAAGTGAGTTTTTTTTTGCTAAAGAAACAATCTTTATTTATTTATACAGAAACGTAATCCTTTAAATCGAACTTCAAATATTCACTCTAGTTTAAATTCATGTTAACATGTATTGAAAATTGTAGCTTTAAAATATATTTTGCACAATTATGCTTTAAATTTTCTAATTTTGCTTACTTTGTTTCTTTTTATTCACTTTTAAACTTTATTATTATTATTATTATTATTATTTTAATAAAGACTTTTTTGCAATTTTTGTTTTCTATTTGTCATTTTTCTAATTCAAAATGCTTTTCTTAATAATTGTAATATGTACAGTCGTAGAGGAGAAAACGTATCACACCATTCTATTTCCACGCCAAATTATTGCAGAGAAATGCAAGAAGCACCATTAGAATTGGGAATTGCGTCTGTTTTCCGAATAGCAATGCAATTTTTGAAATATGGCTTTTTTACATATTAAAAATTGTATCAAAGTTCAATTTGTAAATGATAACACAAATTTTTGACTCTTTGAGTTCTTTTTATCAAAGCAATTCGCTAAAATGTGTAGTTTGTGTATTTTTTATGTGTTCTCAGATCTAGAAGAAGTCATAGTTTGAGGCTGCTAATTTTAAATGCACATACGACAAACTCCAGTTTTATCTCCCCAAAAATCATCAGATTGAAATAGTATGAACAGAACCAAACATACTCCATTTTTTTGATTAAAAAATATATTTTTAATAATAAAAATTATTTAAAAAAATCATATTCAAAATATTTATAAATGACCGACATTAATTTATACATTTAAAAAAATGTGTGTTGTCCAAAACGTACTTTTACAAGTTTTTAGATAAATGGCGAAATTTCATTTTTCGACGGCCTAAGAGGACCTTCTCCTATTATCAGTTGGCATCCACAAAAAGAAAATCTTTGAAATCAAGCAAAAAAATTTATACAAATTTTGTTCATATAAAGTGAGTTTATTTTATATTTAAAAAAAATTCTGGTAGCTTATTGAATGTTCCCTCTGTTTTTCCTTGTTTGATCAGAATTTTATTTTTTGAAATTTATGTATAACCTCTTTTCCCATCATTTTTTTTTTATAACTTTATAAAGATTTAAGAAAAATTACAAAAAATAGGCTTTTCTGCGTGATGCAGTGCGTCTTAGTGTCTCAAATAAAGCGTCAAATGTGTGTTACAATTTGAAAAATTAAAGTTCATAAAAAATTTGAATGTGTAGTTACCTCTAATTCAAAATTTGCATTTATATTCGGATAATAGACACAAATCCCAGTCAAACGGTACCTCTCGCATCCCTCGACGACAATTTGGTGATAAAATAATATAAGAATGGTACATTTTTTTTTCTTTCCTTTTCTCTTTTTCTTTCTTTCTTCCCCGACCGTACATCATATAATTTTTTCTTCTTGTATTTGCATATCATTCCTTCCATTTTTAAATTACAATTATTTCATCCGAAAAAAATTGTTTTTAAAAGTTTCATTTTATAATATTTGGCGGTAAATTGTTCTATTTAAAACTAAAGCGGAAATTTCTGATAACGCTCCCGCTATTTCTATCTATTTGAAGCGAAAACTTGCAAAAACAAGTTTCTAAAGGTGATAACTTATCAGTCAGAATAAATTGTCTGTGTAAGATTGCCTTGGCAATCATTGTAACCTTATCTTAAACCATATCTATATTGCTGAAACGAAATAAGTAAAAAAGATACATGTACCTCTTGGTATTCGACCACACCATAACTGATACATGTTTATCACTTGTATGCATACATACTGGCAAAAAAATCTTTGCATTAACGTATTTTCAGTATTTTCTCGCTATATTCGACTTTTTTTCTTGGAATGAGTTAGCTTCGATGCGTCCATGAATTGTACATGATGTGTGTGCGAGCATGCATGAAGAGAGAAATATTCTATATCTTAAAAGTATTCAGACACATATAATATTTAACTAAAAATGTTTAATGCTTTTAATTTGTAGCTTCGAATTGAACATTGGTAAATAAAAACACCAGAAATTATTGTTACAATGCTTAAAATCATTATAACATAAAAGTGTAAAAACAAATGAACATATACATTTATATTACTCAATTTGTCCGTGTTCTTGTCTAGTTTAAAAATGCTATTTATTTACTTTTTTACTGACAAAATTGTTTAAAAATCCATACATTTTCTCATCTGGTAAATCGAAATTCTATGTATGCTTATTGTAACGACTGAAATATTGAGAATAAGCTAAGTCAGCTTAAACCATAAAAAATAAGATCAATCACAGACATTTTAGTAAAACATTACTATTCCTCTTACTAAATTTATAAATTTATAAAGTTTATCATGCAATTGTTGGAGTAGTCCGAGAGGCAGCGACACTTTTTTACCATAAAAAATAAGATCAATCACAGACATTTTAGTAAAACATTACTATTCCTCTTACTAAATTTATAAATTTATAAAGTTTATCATGCAATTGTTGGAGTAGTCCGAGAGGCAGCGACACTTTTTTAAGTGATATAAATCTAGCTGATTTCCAAAATTGTAAGATTGATTTTACTTATTGAATCACGAAAACAACCATCATCTGTGGATGCGGCCCATAACACAGTCAAAGCGAAATGAATGGTAAACTGATTGCGGATGGCTGGCACTATCGTCGCGGTAACAGCCGCATATGAAATATTTTAAAATATCGCTACCTCTCAGCCTATAAGTCTTTAGTCTAGCATTTAAAATGTTGCACTAGAGATGACACACAATTGCAGTGAAATAAAAGCAGTTCTAAAATTCAAATAAATCATTTGATTTTGAAAACGTTTCCGAATTGTAGTGTTCTCCCCACTAGTGTTTAGATACTGTAATTAATTAAATCTACAGCTGTTCTGTAGATCTCTAAACAACTCTGTCAAAAAAAACGAGCAATGCCTGACTCGTTGCCAATTATTTTCCATTAAATATGTTACCATATTTAGATTCAAATAAAGAACACAAGAAAACAAGCTCTTACCTCCAATAGTGGCTGCAAAAATCAAATTGATTTTTGTATTTCGCACTGACTCATCAATAAACTTTTGTCCTAGTTTCTGTAGTATTGCAGATATTTCATCGGTGCTAGATGGTATATAAGCTGCATATATTCCAAGAAGGACTCTTCCTAAAGCAAATGCATGTTTCCTTTTTGAATGCAAACTGACTACGCCAAATTCACGGGGTTGCTTCACTTTACTAAAAGAACAAGCATATGTCATTCATTGTTATATTTTTACGCATGTTTATCTGATTGAAAATTAAACTAAAATCATAATTTATGTGCACTTAAATTGTGTTTCAAATATGAATTTATTTCATAGATTTTTAAAGCTCAGCAGGAAGTTCTGTTTTGCTATGTTTCTTACGATGAACACTATAGCTGTTAGCTCATTTTCTATTGGGTATAGAAAAGCAAGCAATTTTAGTGTTTTGCAAGTGGGAAAGCACTAAACTATAATAGATAGCACTTAAAAAATTAACAATTGTTAAATAAAAAGAATAGGATTCCCGCCTTATTTGGCAAAAGTTTTAAATAATAAGACACAATCTAGCCTCGTGGTCTGTCGGCAGACTTGTAAGGAAATATACATCTTACTAGTGATGGGCATAATGATTATTTTGATTATTCGAATGAATCATTCAGGCATGCGCAGAAACATATCTGTCAAACTTCAATTTTTTTTAGTTCAATTTCTACCAGAAATTTTGAAAAAAAAAAAAGTTTCTGATTTTAATTAGAATCAGATTAAACGCCAGATAAAAATGAAAAATGTCTTCGTAACGAAACATATTTTTCATTTTTATCTGGTGTCTAATCTAATTAAAATCATTCGTAAACGAAACACATTTTTCATTTTTATCTGTCGTCTAATCTGATTCTAATTAAAATCAGAAACTTCTTTTTTTTTCCAAAATTACTGGTAGTAATTGAATAAAAAATTTTGAAGTTTGACAGATATACTTTTGCTCATGCCCGAATGATTCATCCGAATAATCAAAATAATCGCTATGCCCCATCACTACATTTTACTAACAGGGCATTGGCTGCAGAAAACTCGAGAATAGGCACATAACTTAAAATCGAGAATAACTGGATAATAATAATCTGAACTATTTAAATGAACGACAACAGTTCCGAAATCACACGTAAAATAGTACTTTGATGTACTTTTTTCGTAAACTATTGAAGGGATTTCAATATTTTTTTAATAGTTTTCGTCAGTAGTAAAACTATAAATTGATCATTCGCCATGAAATGAAAATAAAAACCCAATAGTTAAGCAATTTCACAAACAAAGGAAATATAATTAAAATTCATAAACATACCAAAAAAATTGTAAATATATTGCTTGAAGGTGCGTAAAAACATACATAAAAACTTTTAAAAGCACATTAAAGTCCTTTTAAGATCAAAACATTTTCAACCGAACTTACTCGGTCATCATCAATGAAAAACTAATAGCTAAGTTGAGTTGTTGTCTCTTCGCGTCTTCTAGCTTACCCGGAACAAACCATTTTACTTAAAGGGTGCGGCTAGAAGACGCGAAGAGACAACAACTCAACTTAACTATTAGTTTTTCACTGATGATGACCGAGTAAGTTCGGTTGAAAACGTTTTGATTTTAAAAGGACTTTAATGTGCTTTTAAATGTTTTTATGTATGATTTTACGCATTCAAACAGTATATTTACATTTATTTGTATCTTTATGAATTTTAATTATTAAACAAGGTGAATTTGCACTGAAATTTTAACTTTTTATTGAAAGGAAATCTAGTTGTTGTTTTTTTAAATTAGCATAATTATGGTATTTTTATGCTCTTTTATTTAACTCAACTTGGTTTTTGTTTTGTAAAGAAAGAATATTATAATCGATTTTTTCCATTCTCTTCTTGATACGCTAGAATTATAAAAAATTATGGACAAATTGTGTTTCCGATGACAACAGAATATTTTAATATTTTTAGAACTTAATTATAAATTAATCATAAGGTATTTTTCCATTAGCCGGCCGCGGGTGATAAATTGTCAAATATTCTTTATGGTTACAATTGTTTACGAGTTGTAACAACAATAGAATTAATTATACGTTCGCCAAAGTATGACAACTGACTGTGAAGCTAACAACAACGAAATATATGAAACACTAAAAAGTATAAAATATAAATAAAAATAAAGAGTGCAATGTGTAATAGATATTTTCAAAAAGTTACTCTTAAAGTTATTATTTAATTTTTTAATAGTTTAATATTAATTAAAATGTGACTATAAATTGAGAAAATAATTTAGCAATCCTGAATAAGCAGTTTAAACTATGCTTTTTTTTTAATTTCATATTGCCATATTTTCAAAAAGAAACAGAGCAAAAATTATAATTTCGTTAATAGAATCACTAATCCGAGCTTTCTATTAAGTTTAAACCAGAGGGCCCGTGCGAGGATTTCGCACTGAAATCTAATATTTTTTAGGTACTTCTCTATTATCCCGTCGACCACTTTTCATAACAAAAAGCCATCGCCAAACTGTAAGATTAAACGCCAAAAATGCAGTCCCATTTACTTGATGTCAGAAGCATTATACGTGCTTGTTACGTCATCAAGTGGTTTTTAATTCGACATTTGCGTGTATTTTTCATTATGTTTTACTGATTATTAGTTATTTTATTAATTAAAATGAGACTTGCGTCCTTAAATTCTTATATTTTATTTATTTGTTTATTTTGATATTCCAATGGCAACGTTCTCCCGTTTATTTGGCGATAGTTTTTTGTTATAAAAAGTGGTCGACGGGATAATAGAGAAGTACCATTTTTTATCAATATATAATATTTATTAGATGCAGGTTTAAACTTCTAAAGAAAAAGTAAGGATAAAAATATCTGCAAACAACATTTAGTTTTTAGTCAGTCCAAAATATTATCTAATTTATTCCATCAAAGTTAGAGTAAAAACTGATCCAAGATTGCAAAAGGCACGCTAGAGAAAAAAAAAATTAACAATCGTATTTTGACTGCATTAGAGGATGACGACATCCGCTTCGGGAAAAACATGGGACATAGAAATATAAATCTAAACATTTCAATTTCCATGTCGCTTTTTAATCATAAATATAAAATAAACCCGTGCGGTGTTTTTTATAATAATTGCTGAGCATCATATAATGTGGTATTTTATTTTTGTGGCAACAATAATTTGAGGAAAACCTTTCATTTCTTTTAAGAAAACAATACTGATTTAATTTTTAATTTTCAGCAAATTTTAATCAGAAACATGTTTTAACGAAACGTTAAGCGTGCTATGTCAGAAGCCTGTTCAAAATCCTTTCATATGCTATCTCATTCGTCGTTCTGCGTTTCGTATTTTCTGCGAAAAAGGGATGTTGACAGGAGAAATAATATATATTATAAATTATAAAATAACTGAATTTTCACCAAGTTAACATATTGTAATGGAATGATTTTATAATTACGTAAATTTCAATCATGAAATTAGGCGTGATTTTTAAAATATAAAAGAGTGCTTTTTTTAAACTAATTTTATTTTCATTTATTTAGTTATTTTTATTTCTTGACGACCGATCAACATATAGCTTATTTACTGCTAATACAAAAAAGTTTTGAAATCGCTAAAAGTAGTTCCCTAGAAAAAGGTACAATTCGCAATGGTTGTCGCCCCCTTAAAATAATATCTTAGAATGATATATAAGAAAAAATTTTATCACAATAGCATATATTTAGTTTAATCATTAGTTCGTTTTGGAGTGTGCATGAATTAACCTACTTTGTGTCATCCAGAACTTCATCTGTGTCTTCAACTCTTGTGTCATTCACAGTATGAGAAAGCATAAAATGAAGAGCGCACTTCTCATCATCCGTAAAATCATCTTCATTAAATTCATAATGGATGGTTTCCGGAAGGGAGAAGATAGCTCGCTTTATTCGATTCTGATACGTTGCTCCCGTATCTCTGAGCCGTCTTTCTTCATCAACTTCGGGATGAAGATCGTCTATTCTGAAACTTTTCAAGAGTTTTCCTACGAGGTCACGAACTTGGTCGTTAGGCTTTAGTGATTCGTACCTTTCTACAATGGATATAAAAGTTTCGATGGAATTTGGGAGAGGTAACGTCTGTCCATTGATGTTTCTCAAGGATGTCCGACGACTATCTTGCATATTTGTGTCGTAACATTTCAGTAAACCACTGGGTTCGAATTCTCTGACGGTCATGAATGCATAGCTTAGTTGGAAATAAGCTGTAAAATACGAGACATATTTTTACTACTACGAATGCATAGTACAAAATAGAAAATACATTTTTCTGGAGTTTATTATTATTATTTTAAAAATCATTATTCTTAAAAAATAAATAAATAAAGTTACGCTTTACTCCTTCATTACTTAAAACATGATACAAGTGTAAGAAAGATGTCAAACCACATTAACATTATTCAATGTCAACAAGCACTTTCATATATACACATAGCCTTCATCAGGGATAAAAATACAACTATGTAGTTGTATTTTTATCCTTGATGAAGGCTATGTGTATATATGAAAGTGATTGGAGTAATTGACACTGAATAATGTTAATGTAGTTTAACATTTTTCTTATACTTTTATCGTATTTTAAGTAATCAAGGAGTAAAGTGTAATTTTAATTTTTTAGCTTTTTAAAGATGAATTGAATTTTAACATTTTACTTATTTATTTGCTTACCACTATTCTGTTATGCTATATTTTTTTTATATAATCTATAGTAATATTATAAAGAAGAAACGTTTGTTCGTTTGCTTGCTTGTAGGGGTAATCACTGGAAAAACCGAACCGATTTCAAAAGTAATGATGGCAAAACGATGCTGGCAGTCTCTGCTCCGACATGAGCTATATTTTATGTCGGCACCACTATCCGCAAGGGTGTGCAGGAGCATAAAACGTTTTAAAATTGCGATTGTTGTGATACTGAAGCGACCAGAAATTTTAAATTTGGCAAGGTGGTTGGTTACCTTTAAGATGTAAATGCTCGTTAAATAATTGGCAAAAAAAAAAAAAAAAAAAAAAATCTTCAACAGATGTGCTTATGAAAGTATTTTACATAAAAATGCATAAATTTAATTTTTTATTCGGTAATGTGTCTCGAAAAAAAATTGACATAATTAAAAAATTAAATGAAATAATAATAATAATAATAATAATAATAATAATAATAATAATAAATTCTAATTTAACAAATTACAACGACCATTGGGAAAATGCAGAGGGATAGCTGGGCAGTGTTCAGACTCTACCATAACCGTTACCTCGTAAAATAAGACATTTAAAATTTTTATTAATTTAGTCCCCACCCCCCTAAAATACCCCCTTCTTACTGCAGACCTATTCGCCCCATAGCTTCATCACGCTAACTAATCCACCCACCTACTATAGTATGATCTCGGCAGCAGGCGGTGTTACCAACGCACCGCCGCCACCGCCTGCTGCTGACGCAGAAGTCCCATTCCTTATCTACTGACTTCCCGTTTGGTATCCGAAGGTAGAATAAACCGAAATATCCAAATATGATGCCAACTTTAGGTGTTAGCATTGAATTTTTTTAAGTTTAGTACAATTTATATTTGTAGACCATCCCCTAAACAAAATTTAAGTATTGCTTTAACTCTTGTTTAGATTGATGTCTGAGCTAAAGGTATTTTGAGGGAATTAAAGTTGAAAACAACGTTTTTTGCTTTATAAGACGATTTCTCATCAGACGTCAATTTTTGAATTCGGCTTTTTTTCATATCTGATAATTTGCATCTATCCTTTTTGTAACGTTAACATTTTTGCAACGATTTTATGCATTTCTATTGCCCATTCAAAAAAAAAAAAATCTTCTAAAGTTACAGAATTTCTTTAAAAACGGTTAAAAGAGTAAAGTGCGTACATCATTTGGTCCATTCTCGACCGAAAGCAACAACCATTTTCCCAATGGTTAATAATAATAATGAATGTCTGTTGATCATTTTTCAGATGAAATGACAAAAAAAAAGTTAAATTTATGTTATTACAAAATTTAACTCATAGATGTTTAACACAGTTAATGCACATGTAAATGTAACACATAGATATATTTCTTAACTTATATTTTATAAAAATATTAATAACAGATCACATTAGTTTTCCGAAACTTAGTTTTTAAATATATATATGTGTCACTTAATAGTTTATTTAAACATGAGAAGGATGTTTCTTAGGTCTTATAAAAAAAAAAAAAAAAAAAAAAAAAAAAAAAAAAAACTATATATTTTAGGAAAACTAAATCAACAGTGTTTGTAATAAACATGCTATAGAACTATTAATTATTACTCTAGTACTTTGCAATGAAATGCGTTTCCTACTGCTGCAAAATAAATGTAAATACAGTTAGTTATTTGAATTTGAAGTGTTGAACTGTCCGTCAAATAAAATGCTGTTATCATTTGATTCAAAAGATTGTTTTTATTTAAATAAGTTTCAGTACAACTTTAATTGCTACAAACAGAAGTTGTTTAGTTATCTATGTTATCCTTAAAGTTAGCCCTTCACTACGAAATATTTAAACCTTTGCCTTATGATATATTTAAATTTAATCTTGGCAAGTATTCGATAATATTAAACTCTATGCACGCTGCCATTAAAAAATTAATTGTATGTCTATTTGTTTGACAATGAAAAAATTCAAGATAAAAAATTCTGAAAAAAATTATTTTTTAAACAAAGGTAATAAACAAGATAAATTATTTTATTGTATTTCATACCAACAACAAAATACCAATGAATAAAAATAATGTTTAAAGTTTTTGATCAATTAATCAATATTAAATACGTATAATATTCCTGAATTTTCAATAAAAAAAAAAATATATATATATATATATATATGTATATACTTGCCCAGTATCGTTAACAATGAAAGTTTCTTCATTATGTTTGATGATCAACTCTTTATGAAATATCTGAAAGTAATATTCATAAAATAAAAAATCTAAAATGAGTTATTTATAAAATATATGTATAAGAATTTATTTTAAATATGGTTGGTCAGATAGAATAAAAATGAAAATTGTTGAAGTAATGTAGAAATAAAGCTTTTTTGATTAATTTCATTCTTTATACTATTATAATCAGTATTTTATGAAATTTTTTTTTCACTTAACAAAACAACGCATCTATTAAATTAAATCAATACATACAAAGATATATTATAAATATATCTTCTGAATATAAGAACAATAGTGAATTCGTGAAGAAAGAGTATTTGAAAAAATATAACATAAATTTTGCAAATTGATTCCCTTTGTGATTAAACAACTTTATCCGTAAGGAAAATAAATTTCAAAATTAAAAGTTGTTGGTAGTTCTGAAAAACAATAGGGTTCTTCATCTTCTTTTTTTTTTTTTTTTTGTGTGTGTGGGGGGGGGGGGGGGTGTTGGGAGAGGCTGATTATAATTCATGAATTATTAAATTTAAACAATTATGTCTGTGTGGTACACAAAATCTTCGGGGTGATTATGCACAATAATTATCTAATTATTTCTTCCCAGTATAACAATGAAGATATTTGCAAAATTTCTTTTTCCTACTTTTTACTTTCTTCTATCTTTACAAGAAGAAAGTATTGGATTCATGAAAATTTTCGACTTCCGGTTTTCGACGGATTTATACGTTTAAGAAGGTCCTGAACACGATTCACTGTTTTTAGAAAATATCTGTCTGTGAGTTTGTGACTCTGTCTGTCTGTCTGAATGTGACAAAAAATTTGTAGGCGCTCTATCTCAAGAACTAATGCACAGAATTAAATAAAACTTTATATTCAGTTAGTCCCTGATATAAATTGGTGCTGATTAGGTTTTTGGCGTAAATCGCGCAACAGGTGGCGCTGCAATGTTACTTTTTTCGCGCTTTCCGAAATAGCTCTATCTCAAGAACTAATGCACTGCTTTTCATCAAATTTCAGATTCAATTAGACCTTGACAAAAATAGACGCTCAATATGTTTTGGTGTAAATATCCCAAAAGGTGGCGCTGCTATGCTACTTTTTTCATGATTTTGAGGATAACTATATCTCAAGAACTAACGCACGGATTTTCATCAAACTTCCGATTCAGTTAGACGTTGACAGAAGTTGTTGTTGATTCAGGTTTTGGTGCGAAACTCCCAATAGGTGGCACTGCTATGCTGCATTTTTTAGAATTTACACAATTTTAGCGATAGTCGTATCTCAAGAACTAATGCACGGAATTTGATAAAAGTTTATGTTCCGTTAGACCTTGATATAAATTGGTGCTGAAATTCGTTTTAGTGTATGCAAAACCTGTATGAGATAGAAGAAAGTTTTGGGATTTGCATATCCAACTAGTTTTCTTTTGTTTTCCTGTGTCAAAACACATAATGGAATATAAAAAAAAGTGAATGAAAATATATCATATTCATAAGTTCTTCCCTTTTAAAAAGTTGAATAATTTGCAGAGGCATCAACAATACCCAATAAAAAAGCTTCCTTTTTATTTTAAAGTTCAATATCTGTGATAATCTAAAAAATCGTTGTTTTCTTGCACGTAAAAAAAAGGTAAAAAAGAATTATGTATTACTCAATGATTTTGGGAAATAAATATATTTTTTTAATTTGTTAACTCCCTAAATAGCTTATGTTTAAATTATTAAATTTTCATTTACACTGTAAAAAAAGACAGACCGCAAAATATAATATAACCACAAACGAAAATATACAATAGTCTCTTCCGAGTTACACACTATTCCAAAAAGCGTTCTTTATCTTTAGAAACCGCAGAAACTAATATATTTTCAAGATTTAAAAAAGCTTTTATAAAAGCAAAATTTCTTTTGCTGACACTGATTTTCAGAAATGTTTCTAAGTAGTTTTTATAGTGCATTTATCAGTTTTCTTAACATGGAATATATGTTTTTCGGATGCTATCAATCTATTTTCATGTTCAAAAAACACATTTTATAGACAAACATGATAAATTAACAGCATTAACATTAATATTATTTTGTTACTCATACATGTTATGCAGCTGAAAATGTTTAGTTGAAAATTGGTAGCATCTTAAAAACCAATATTTCGGTTTTATAAAACTGATTAATGCACTACAAAAACTCCTCGAGGCGTTTCCAAAAATCACAAGCAGCGAAAGAAACTTTGCTTTTATAAATTATTTTTTAATTCTCGAAAATATATTGGTTTCTAAGATTTCTAAAAATAAAGAACGCTTTTCGGAATCGTGGTTAACTTGGAAGAGCTCGCTGTTCTATTTTTTTGTACGTGGTTATTTATATTTTCTTAAATTAAGAAACATTTGTATTCTTTTGCAGTGTATAAAAACTTTCAAACTGTCAGACCTAATCTAGAAAAAAAATTATTTTTAGTTCTCGAAATATTTTGTGATTTTACGTAATTCAGAAGCGATTTTCAATCTTGCGACATATATTCTTTGTTTCAGTAACTTGTCAATAATGAATCATATTTCATTCTTCCTTCTTGAAATCGTTCGATAAAGTTCTAGCATTTTCTTTTTAAATATCATCTTGATAACGGTTGCCTGGCAATGCAGATTATTGAAATAATTTTGAAACACATAACGAGTGCTTCAAATACACGATTTAGAAATAGAAATAAGAAAAGTTATTGCACGAATAAATACTGAAAATAGTAAGAAAAAAATGCAGTTTTTTTTTTTTTTTTTTTTTTTTTTTTTTTTTAATTATTAAACAAAAAGACAAAGTAATTTGTGTTGTTAGGAAAGAGTGTGAACTTTGCAGATATTTTCATTTCAAGCAATACAAAGAAAATTATTTTTTTCAAATATAAAATTCTATGCAGTTTTATGCATTTTATATTATTGTTTTTATGATAAAGAGCTTTTTTTAAATCATCATTTTTTTTTTAAATAATTAACTCATGACAGAAAAAAATAATTTATTTTACATCAAAGAATGACGATGAATGTTAGTCTTTTTAAACAAATTGTAATTAATTTATTATATATTATTGTTCGTTAATTTTAATATACTTGGTTGCTGTGACCCCTGCGAACTACGCTCGCCAACCTCCATCCAGACATCCCAGGCTCTGTTTTACAAAAGATTATTTGGCTACGGACGATTGAATGATATTATCGCGACCAGTGGGGATCTTCTGTAATGAGATTGCAATTCATTTCATTTAGACCGGTGGGGGGGGGGAAACAGTCGGTTCTCAGGGCCGCATCCAGCTTTGTTGCAACAGCTGGCGCGATTGAGTAAATAAGATCTATCACACATTTGAAAATCAGCTTGTACAAAATTGTTAAGAAAAAAAATGTCACTGTCTGACGGACTTTTATAATAACGTGCAGAAAAGCTTTCTTTTAGATGCTGTAAGAAAATCTTTTAAATATATTGTTTTAGATACGACGTAATTTTGTTGGGAACTCGAATGTCGATAAACTCAATGTTGATAAAAAATATTTAAAAAAATTGTGGTTTTCAATTCTTGTGAAATTTATGTTATATTTCAAATGTTTCATCAGAGAATTTTTGTTGCATTTACTGTAGTATTTATTAAAATAATTTACTATTAAATTTTAAATAATATTCTTACAATAAGTGTTATAATTTTTTTTTCGCTACAGTTGCAAAGTGATAAAATATTTTTGTTTATATTTTTAATTGCACTTTTACAAGAAAAGGGTAATATTTTTATATGATATAAGTGTATAATTATTTTTATCAAAATTTTTGCATGTAATAAAAAAAATATATATAAAATTATAAGAATTATCCCAACGACATTGATTTAAAATCTTGATGTGTACTGAACCCTAGACCACACTTTCCATTGCGTACAGATAGTGTGCGGTCGTAAGGATAAGTTAATTTTCTACTCAAGTTGCGAAAATTTTCTTTACTTCTCTACTTTTTAAATTTTTATTTATTTATTTATTTATTTATTTATTTATTTTTATCATTTAAGACCTATTGAAATCAGTTTAAAACTTCTGAAATAATTTTTTTCGTTGTTTTTGTTATTAGTAGTAGTAGTAGTATTTATTTTAAATATTTTTTGGTAACTTTAAGAATTTTTTTAAGAACAATTTGTAATGTTACATTGTAACAGACTTACATATAATGTAAGAATAAATAAAGATAATATCATTTTAAGTTTTATTATTTAAAGGTAATGTGTAAAATCCATGTTCTTCAAAATAATTTAGGTACAATAAATCCAATTTGATGTTTTTTGTTAATATGTACGTATTTTCAAAATTAAAGAAAATTGCTTGAAAAATTCAAAGTTGCTTATTATTTGAAAAGTCTTGTAATTTTCTTAGAAAATTTCTGATTTCCTTATGTCACTATTATTTTTCTAAGTAAAAATATATGTTTATTTAAAGTTTTCATTGATTATAAATACTAGTGAGTTTATTTTGTCGTATTTCATTCTGTTAAATGGGCATTAAAATGTTTTATGCTTTTAATGTTTTTATACTCTATAATATTTACTAAAATAATTTTTAAAACACTATTTTCTACTTTTATCACAGATGTTCGAATAATCTCTTCATTTTCATTAAATAATTGAAGATATTATTAAAATCACATAATTAAGCCACATATTATTAAAATCTAAGATATTCCAAAGAAATTATAAATGTTTTGTTACTTTTTTATTCGAAAACTTCCTATTATATTTTGCCATTATAAATCTGTGAAAACTCAAGTTCAATACTTATTTTGATCAAAACGATTGCATTGGCTTTGAAAATTCTACATTGAATTTATTTTTGTTATTTACTTAATAGCTTTTATAATCTATTAATAACTTTCACACCAAAATAATATTTTTTTTTTAATTCTCATTCCTTTTCATTTTATTTCATTTATAAAAAATCAGTGGTGCAGACAGATTTTAACTGGGAGTAGTTTTAAATCAGTATTACTCATAAAATGAAAAATATAGTTTTTTCAAGTTCATAAAGGGATTTTTAGTAAATAAGTGACGTGTAAAAAACGGCGATGTAATTAAAAGCACAAGCAGTCAAAATATATTTAGAACTTATATATTTCAGGCAGGGCTGTGCGAAGAGAAAACAGCTCCAGGGGCGAAATTTCAATCTAGAGCCCTCCGCCCCCCCCCCTCTCATTCTCTTTGTAACTAGTGTCACAAAATTGATAAAGTGCAGAAACAGAAATAAATTCTATTTAATATATATATCGCCTTTATTTTGGAACTTTAAACGGTTAATTTTAATTCAGAAAATTCAAACAACTAAATGACATAAGAGAAAATTGCACTTAATTGTTAGAGAGATAGTGATGCTTTCAAACAGAAAAATTCCCCAGAAAATGATCGACTGCCAAAAAAATAATAATAAAAGGAAAAAAAACGAGGTTGGTAGTATAAGTTTGGCGCCTCCTCAGTTTCCGCGCCCGGAACAAGCGCCCCCTTCGCCTCCCTCCTCTCTTCGCACGGCACTGGTTTCAGCTAGGGCCGCGCTTAGTGGATGGCAAACTGGGGAGGCGCTCCAGAACCTCAAAAAATTAGGGCAACTAAAAATTTATACTGCATTTAACAAAAATCGACTTTCATCGACTTTCAGCCGTTAAATAACTGGGCTAACATAAAACAGATATTAAAAATGTCGTCTTTTAGTACTTTCCAACATAATTGAAAAAACGAATTCCTTTTATCCTTATACAGAAATCCTATGAATTCAGTTTGTCTGTCTGCCGTCTGGCCGTTCTTTAACTCCCGTAAATATACTCGGATTGTCATGTAATTGATATATTTTATTGAACTTTACTACAGCATCATACCTATTTAAAATGAAGTGTGTATCATTTATAGTTCGTATACCAGGTATACTCAAAGATATTTAGTTACATTACGGTCAATGGGGTAAAATCGCTTGCAGTGCATTATAATGGTGTTATACTATTTCAAACATGTTGAAATTGTTATGAATTCCTGGTGTGCACTAAAACATATCTTCTGTGTAGAATATGGAGTGAAAAGCATTTATCATAAATTTATAGGATCACACAAAAGAATGAATTCCGTTACATAATGGCCCACGGGGAAAAATCGTTTACAGTGTATTTAACGATGCTACACTATTTCAAACATAATGAAATTTATACACATTACTGAGGTGCACTATAATATTATTACTGTAAAATATGATGTGCATTTATCGTTCACTTACAGGGACATACAAGAGAATTTGGCTATAGAGTACTATGCCTATGAACATTTTCAGTTCTGGTATGTTGGTCTTAGTCTGTTATTTAATTTTAAGTCAATTTTTGCATATTACGTGGTGAGTATAAATTCTGATCATATTCATGGCTACACAAAAGAATTCACAATTATTACTGCCTATGAGCTTGAACTGCAAAAATTTATAGATCATATATAGGACCGACAAATTAATTCGACTACTTTTCTGACTATGTACGGTAATTTCTTAATCTGGATTTCTAATTATGTTATGTGTTTTCTAAACTGTTTACTTACATATCTGCTTTCGCCTTATTTAACGGTGAAGTTCGTTACAGTTTTCTAGATGTGTTGGAAAGTATTTCATTATCTATGCTTGACACATGATTGTTCGTTCTTGTTTTAAAGTTTGGCTGGACTTTCTGCTTTTTTTTTTCCTTTATCTCTTGTTTGAGCGCCATATTTGTGAAGACGCCCTTAGTCCACTTATTGCCTATTCTTAGAGGGTTTTTTTTTTTTTTTTTTTTTTTTTTTTTTTTTTTTTTTTCCGGGAGGGGGTGGGTTCGAGATTTCTGGAATAAAGTTGTTATCGAAGAATAGGTGTCGACATTTTCTGTTTGGTTGCTGTCGATCCAAACAGCTAAGTAATTTTCATGTAGTTATTCATCTCAACAACTACATTTTTAATTTAGTAATATTTATATATCAATATGAATTGACTATGCTTGAATTTTGATCTATTTACTGTTTTTACACACCTTTATTTAATTTAATTTAGTTTTTGTATGTAAAGATGGAATTTTGTATAGTCCGTTTTTAACTGACTTCATGTTATCCTAGAAGTATTTAAAAAATATATGTACACAGATGGGTTTTCGATGACATTTCAACATTTTAATATTTTGAGAATTAAATTATAAATTAATAATTTCTTTTCAAGGAATTTTTCCGCCAGATGTTATAAATCGCCAAAAAAGATTACCATTGTATACGAATTACAACAATAATGGATTTAAATATGCGCCAAAAAATGGCAACTGGCTGTGAAACTGTAACAATGAAATATTTTAAATACTAAAAAGTTGAAAATAAAAATAAAAATAAAGAGTGCAATATATATATATAATATTCAAAAATAATCATATCAAATAATAATATTTAATCAATTAATAGTTTCTTATTAATTAAATTATTATTACACGTTGAGAAATCAGTTTAGAAATCCTAAAAAGATATTTTGAATAATGTTTCATTTTTTTTCTTTCATGTTGCCATATCCTAAAAAAGCGTAAAAAAAAAGCAGTGAATTTTCCATAATCATGTGTCCACGCCCAATCAATGTATTGTGACGGAAGATTTGGGGGGGGGGGGGGGACATGAATTGCAGTCATGAAATTATGCACGATTTCTAAGATAAACATTCAATGCTTATAAGAAATGTTTTTTAGAAAAACTATTTTCATTTTTACACTTATTATTGATTTATTTTGATTTATTCATACAGATTGCTGAAGTCGAAACAGAAAAAGAATATTGGTGTATTCGTAAAGACATCGCTTTATTATATTTCATATTTAGACGTGCATTAACTGACATATGTATAAATTTTCTTTGGTTATGAGCGGGTCTTGGCAAATTTGATAAAATCTCGTAGCCAGCAAAAAGTTCTAGTCGCCTATAAAAAATATTTACCACCTTCCCCTCCCACGTCATTGATTTTCAAAAAACAAAAGTATTTTATGAATTAATTACATGACAAAAAATAATAAAAAGCATAGTTTAGAATTACTAGTTACATACTTTAGAATAGTACATAATTTAGAAAGATAATATCTAGGTTTTCTAATGGAACTTATCAAAATTAAATATCTCTGAAAAATAAAAAAGAAAGAAAGAAATACTGTAAAGATTGAATTAACCAACATGTTCGGAAAATGATGATTGCTGGATGCTGAATGCTTTAAACGTCCGGATTGAGTGCTACAAAATCTATATCTGATGAGGGGACAACGATAAAATAGTGAAGCAGGATAACATTTTTTTGCCTATTTTTCTGTTCAACTTAGTAAAATTATTCTGATTTTATTATTTTAAAATTCGCAGTTGATTAACTTTTCTTTTTGACATAATAAAAATAAAAGTTAAAAATATTTCTTGCTTGAACATAGTTTCTAAACGCATTTCCTAATATTAAGGGAAGAAAAAAAAATGCCGTATGTGTTCATTTTTTCGGTCAATTAAAGAAATAAAAAGAAAAGAAAAGAAAAGCGCCTAATTTACTTGGTCGCCAGTGGCGAAATGGCGACCACATTTGTGAAGCCCTGGTTCTGAGGATACCCAAGAAAAGGCTGTTTCTTTATAGATGGGTGTTCTAGGGTCGCTAAAATACTCCACTCAGGACCGCTAAAATATTTCGTTCAGGCTCGCTGAAAGTTTAAGCATAGCACTGATTTCAGTGTTTCTAAGAAGCTCTTCTTCAGTTTTCAGAACAAATATTAAACAAGTTGGAAATTGTACGTCAAACGTGACAAATGAGGTGCGTTCGTACTATAGCTAGTTATATAAATATTCCAGATCTTGATGATTTTTAATTCTGTGAAATGAATTATATCGTCTGCAGATTAATTTCTGTCATAAAATAAGTATCTCGATCGCTTGACGAGTAAACCTCGGAAGCTCCTCTAACAAGAAAGCACCGATTTTGAAAAAAAAAAATTCAAATTTCTTAATAAATATTTTTATTAATATCTTCTAAAGTTTTGATTCGATTTTTTAAAAAAATGGAATGTCTCGACAAAATTCTGCAAAGATAATATATCTTAAATTCCAAACCATTCGGTTGGGTACTTTTTGTGTTGTTATATGCGGACGGACGGACAGACAGGCGGACGGACCAAGCCACGACAATAGGTGCTACGTATTTATATAATTACGAACGCACATAAAAAAGACAGTAAGAAACAACAGTAACACTACCACACGTAATTTGCTGCTATTATTCTTATTGTCTTTTTTTAATAACTTTTACACTCTCCTGTTCTAAAGCTTAAAACCATTACAATATTTAAAATTTAAAACAAAAAAAATCCCTTCGTCAAGTCAGTGATAAAAGAAACAATCATAATAATTCATACAAATAAATATGGACGAGAAAAATATTTAGATTTTCTATTGTTAAATATATTAGAGGATTATAACTATTATTACTATTATTTTACAAAAAAAAAAAAAAAAAAAAAAAAAACAGGTTCTGATTATCCAAAAGGCACGTGAAGCACATGCTACCCTTCTAAAATTTTAAAAAGTCCCCAAAATCACTATGAAGGAAGCCCTGTAATTCCCATTTTCATTCTTTTACACTCTTGTATTTTTGGAAAAGAAAATTTGATTAATTCAAGAGGAAATCCACGCAACTTATTTAACGGGGAAATACGAATGATGTTAATTAGTCACAAAGCATCCTGATGATGCCTGTTAGAAAACATCCGGAAAATTCAGCATTCAGCTATTGTATTGTCCTCTAAAAAACCCACAGTGAAATGTTTCCTGGGGAAAAAAACACCCTAATACTTCATCAAGTATTTCATTAAAATCATTTTTTTGTTTTGTTCTGTTTTTCTGCACAATTTAGAATAACAAAAATAGTTAACAGTACCTATAAAGCGTGCTTATTTAGTTTTAAAATAATTTAAATTAACAAATGCAGAATTCTGACAAAACATGAGCTTCATTTTTACAGATTTTCTTGTTATGATAGAATTTTAGTATGATCTACATAAATTAGTATTATTATTTTAATGTTAAATCATTAATACGTAATAAAAAGCTTCATTTTCAGCTGATTATGTCAGATGTGGGTTTTTTTTCAGGTAGCATGGAATAATTTTTGAAAAAGTGGTTTTTTTTTCAAATCTCGCTTAATTGGCTGCCATTTCGTAATAAAGTGCTAAAATGAAAAATGCCCAACATTAAAATCTTAGTCAGAACAAGCTGTAAAAATTTAGCCATGTTTAATTTTTTAGAATTCTTTATTAGACTTTATATAGAGAAAATTTCAAAAAAATGGTTTTTTTTAGAGGACAGCACAATATAAGTACTAAATATATCTTATACAGGGAACATTTAATGAAATTATGTGACCTCGGCTAAGCTATTCCCGGGAATAATATTAGTATCATTGATGAGTTTTCAAAAATGAAGTATTAAGAACGCTTTTTCGAAAGAAAAGGAGGCTCCCCTAGATTCAGGGGTTAATCGGGCCCTGCATAAAACAAAGGTAAAAGAAGCTATACTTACGTTTAAATAAATGCTTCAAATGTGCTCTGGGAGAAAAACCGTTAAAAATGTTTTTCACGAATAATAAAACATTGTCACAGAGAAGGTGAAACAATGATGATGATTCAGTAACCTGGAGAGGTATAAAAAAAAAAAAAAAAAGACTTTGTACCACAAGTGCTGTTTGCGCACTTCACCTACCTTTGAGATAAGAATGTTATCGTAGAAATTTTCAGTATTTCCTGACCCGGTATTAATTTTATCTTAGAAAAGCTCTGTCATTTTCAGCAGTTATCTTTTCTAAATTCTAAGGTCAAAAACATTATACAAATTATAAAAATACCTCTTACAGGCATTATCAAAAGTTTTCTTTAGTACACGTGTATGTAGTATCATAAACTTGACTTCAGTACAGAAAATAATTTAATTTAATTTCGTGCATTAAAAGTACTATAAATGATCTGATGCACTAGTTTTTTAAACACTTTCCGATGTGTTTATGACTTTTTTTGTCTGTTCAGACTCTATAATGTATTCGTACTGTTTTGTGCAGCCCTGTATATGATCTATAGATTCTTATACACACCACACAGTAAGTTAAAATTTTATTCAGCTGTGACACACATAACAGGTTCAGGGGAGGGCAATTGCCCCTTTCTGAATTTTCAAATGTAATTAAGAAAATTTTCTCCTTCTGTCATGATTTTGAAAAACATATAATTTATTCTTTCAAATTATTTAAAATAATTAATCTTTTAAGATTTTCCGTCAGTAAAAGGGGGGTGGGGACATCTGCCTTTTCGAGCGAGTTTGAAAATTACTTAAAAGGCAAACCTTTATCCAGTTTTGCTAATACTTTAAACTGCGTGTTTATGGAAGCATGTAAACAAACTTTCTCTAAAGAAATTAGGAAATGTGTTTTTATTTTTCTGTTCTCTTTTAAGGAAAAAAGATATAATTGTAAAACAATTTCCTTCTCCTATCCTTTTTCAGAGATTTACTTGTTAGCTTTGCCATATAAAGCAAAACTTGCTGTTCTGTTTTGTACTCTTTTTTTTTTTTTTAAATACATTTTATCTGCGGATGCTATACTAAGTAAATTGTGGTTCAATCTTTGTTCTTTGCTACTCTTTTCTTATTTTGAAATTCACGACATGTATTTAGAATCCTGATTGGTATGAAACTATATTCCCTTTTGAATAGGTATTATTATAAGTTAAATCTGAACAACTATTATGTTGTTTAATGGATTAAAATAAACAGAAACCTTCTGTAAATTATTACTTTTCTGTTAAATTAGTACATTACATTGAATCAGTTTGTTATTAAGTGCATTTAATGCAATGTTTCAAATTTATATATAACTCTTCTGTGATGATTTTTTTTTCCTTTTAATTGTGCTTAGAGGACCCTTCCGATAAAATGGCTTTGCTAACATTGATGCTTTTCTTTTTCTTAAGTAGCTAAATGTGGATAATTTTACAGCTTTATTCTGGGTTACCATGTGAAGTTTTCAGTTTTATTTTTTCTTCAAACAATCATAGTTAATGCAATTTTTCCTTAATCTAAACTAACTATAAAGGAACTTCTACATTGCACACAACTTTCATTAATGTCGACTGAGGATGCTATCTTTGATTACCTGAATAATGTTAAATTTTCCTGTACGATTTATCAGAGACTCCTAGATGTGTAGTGTTGTTAATAGCATGTAGCTATCATTTAAGATTCTCTGTGGGAAAAGGCTGTGGAAAATTTTAATGGACCGCTATGGAGCAACGCAATGTTTATTGTGAGTCTACAGAAAGAAATGACGTGGAATATTACAGATAAAAATTGTAAAATGGAGAGTTGATGAAAATTACTTTTGAAGCTTATGAAGAAGAAAAAGAAAATTAAATGTGACTTTTTTGGAGCATGTAGTATACTTAAGAAAACATGCATTAAATGTATTTTAGTTTTTGTAACACTTTTAAAATCTTATTTCTTAATTAGCATTTTTTGAAAAATATTTACATGATGGTTCAGCTCTAATTTCCAATTTAAATTATATGCGTAATGTGTATATAATGATAATGATACTTATGCGTAAAAATGATTTTTTTTTCAACAAAAAAAAAGTACTGTAACGAAAAATATAAAAATTATAATTATAGGTTTGTTTAATAAAAGATTAAATAGACCTTTTTTATATAAATAATTAAAATCAAAACTAGATTAATTTATATTTTCCTATCTTGGAATCATTCGGCATGAAAATAGAGATAAAAGATAAAATACCCATTGGCAAAATGGATAGTTAAGATGTTAGACAATATTTTACCTAACATGTAATAGGCGTGAGAACGGTTAATTACCTCCTATGTTTGGTTTCTAACTTAATCATATTTCTTCACAACATCTTATAGAAATAAATAAGAATGACCTTACCGTTTGGTAGCTACGTCACCTCTATATCTGAGTAATCCATTTGAAACAACTTTGTTTGTTGTTGTGTGAATATCATTTTATTCGTGTATCCAATTGGAAAAGAAATTATATGATTTCACTATATAGATGATCACTGCTGTAAAATTATGTATTCCGTAGTATCGTAGTGGTGCACTATGTAGAGAAAATCATCTTCACACATTTAAAGGGAAAAAAAAAGATTTAATATAAGATAAAATTGAGACTGAATATTTTGCACCCTCTTAGGCGGGTGTTTAAGCAAGGAGTGAGCAAAAAACATATATACGAAAATACACACGAGCTTTTCTCAAAAAGTGGGTTACATTCAAAGGTTATATACGTGATAAACATCATTATCTAAAATTGGCCATTTTGCATCATTAAAGTCAAATTCAAGTGTTTATAAAATAGGGTCAGTCAAAGTCTCATTAAAAAGAAGTTGAGCTAAACTGTTTTTATAAGTGTCCGTCACTGTTTTGTACAAATGTTCCGCAGAGGCGAACGGAATAAGCAGTCTTTCCTAAGAGGCAATAAATTTGCATCATTACTGTCAGCTAACCAGATGTGAGCGGCACAGAAAAACGGTCCAGATGTAAGTTCTATGAGATGGAGATGTAACTTTTTCTTTATTTTTGTTTTAACACTTATCGTAATTAGGAGGCTTAATTCCGTAACACGGGCAACATAAGAAAGCAATTTCAAACAATACAATAAATGTAAGATTTTAAACTAGAGACATTGTATATATTTACAGGAAACTATATAAATAAATGAAATACGGAAATAAAGAAAATAACGCTAGTGAACTTACATTTTGCCTTTTTTTCTTTTCACTTAACATTAATTCTTCTGGTCTTCAAAGAAGCCCACATAATGATAACATCGTCCAGTTTAATAAAATCCTCTATTTCGCTTTCACATTTTAAAAGCATTAGGCTATCAAGCCTGTCATCGTGTATAGTAGTTCGTAATACATTTTTTATAATTTTTAATTGACTAAAGGTTCTTTTTTCGAGCTGAAGCATCGAATGTATTTTTAGGTGCTCTAAATTCCTGCACAGAACCTCTATTTCCATTGTGAAGGGTTCTTTCGTGTTGAGATTTGTAGTCATTATTAAATACAGCTTTACAGGCACAGCACTGAACTTTACACCTCATTGGTTTCATATTTCATAAACACGTAAATATAAGCGAACAGGACTGAGATATACCGGGTGATTATAATTAAAGTTACGATTTCAAAAATCGATAATTTTAAAACTACTGGTCAGATTGATTTGATATTTTAGCAAAACAATCGTGAGGCAATGGTAATTTAGTTTGGCAAAGGAAAAAATTGTTCCAAAATGTGCCGATAGATGGCGCTGTCAGGGTTCAGATTGTCTGGAGATATGCAAATTACTAATACATGGCAACTATGGGTACCTGAAGAATGTTGTTTACAGCGGGCGAATTGAGAATCTAGCCGACTTGAAGGCAAGAACCACACACCACACCCATTGCATCAGTACAGATACCCTCCGATCTGTTGTGGAGCATGCCGTTTTGTGCTTCCAATTAGTAGCGGAACAAGGCGGAGGGCATATCGAACAACTTATGCTTTAATCATCAGTAAAGTGTTTGTTCCATAAAGCTTTTTTTTCTTTTTTTTTCTTTTTTTGTCATTATTGCTGTTGTCACTGTAAACACGTATTCTTGTCTTTTCGCTAATACATTTTTAGTAAATCACTGAACTCTATTTTTTTCCTTTTGACTAACAACATTCCTGTGTTTAAAGAATAAATGTTTGGTCTTTCCCGGACATTACCCTGACAGCGCCATCTATCGGCACATTTTAGAACTATTTTTTTTCCTTCGCCAAATAAAATTCCATTGCCTCACGATTGTTCTGCTAAAATATCAAGTCATTCTGACCAGTAGTTTTAAAATTATCGATTTTTGAAATCGTAACTTTAATTATAATCACCCGGTATTTCCGCACACAAATTAAAGGAACCGACGACTTTTGGATGCTTTTTTCTTGACAGTACAGGCAGGGCCCGCTTGCTCGTCAGTAAACTTCCCGATTCCCCTCGCTAATGTTAATTCTATGGGCGTAGGATGCATTCGTATATTTAAAATATCTCCTCCAGAAATTAATATTTTTAACTTCTGTTTCCTTTGTACTGTACTTAAAGAATGTTTCGTTTTTTCGTAGTTATCAAAATATTTCTAAAATATGTGCTTAATTTATAACTTTATGTGTTAAAATCTTAGCGAAACTGAATAAGATTTTAACACTTCCCCTCAAATTAAGTATATATTTTAGAAAAATTTTGACAACTAAGAAAAAATAGAGACATCCTTTAAGAACAGTACAAAGAAAACTGAAGCTAAAAATATTAATTTCCTGAGGAGATATTTTCAATATACGAATGCATCCTACGCCCATAGGATTAACATTAGCGAGGGGAATCGGGAAGTTTACTGACGAGCAGCCTTAAGACTTAGATGTAGGGTAAGCCCGACGTCACACACGCCCCCCCCCCCTTTTTTTTTTTTTTTTTTTTACTCTACCAATTATGCCTCAACAATTTGAAATTTTATCATAAAAATATTGAGTAAACAACACTTATAATATTAAACTAAAACTAACTACCTATATACATATGAAAAAATATTTTATAATGTACACAATTATACATAACAAATTAATTTTGTAAATTAATTTACAAATATGGAACAGGTGCAAGTATTTGAACTTCAAAATATATTTTATGCCTTACAAAATTGCAGGATTTGCCAGTGCTAAGAATAGAGCAGGGACAGCAAATATTTGACATAAGCTTTCGCTTAGCTGCAACACAATTTTGCTTCTATTTCATAAACAGAAATTTGATACCTGAAGGCTAATTATTTTCCCCTTTATTAAAATAACCTATTCTCCATATTTTATATCATTTCTCCACTCTTTATGAATATAAGCAAAATATAATTATACAGATTAAATTTTCTGTTACTTTTAGCACGTTACTGTCTTAAACATTTGAAATTGAAATGTAAAACATAAGAAAAACGAAAATAAGTTGCATTTAATCACTGTTTTTATAGCTTTTATTATATCAACAGAAAAAAAAAGAGTTTAAATGTGTCAGTAATAGTCTGAGGGAAAATTTAGTAACTATAATTAAGAAAAAAACACATTTTTTACCCTGAATGAGATTTTTTTTTCCCGATAAATTAGTTTTCAAAAGTAAATTTGGGGGTCCCTTTGTATTACAGTGGGTAAGCTCGGTCTTCACGGGCCTATTATGTAAACAGGCCCTGAGTACAGGGTTACCATTTTTTCTGGCGAAAACTTGTCATATCTTGTTGCCCAGCTGAATTTTAAAGCAGGTAGCTACTAGAAATGAGGCGGACTATGACTCATTCTTTCTGAAACTGAAAAGTTTATTTATTCACACAAAGACATAAATAAAAAGAACTTTTTTTCCCTTAATAATTACCTATGCCATTTCAAATTATTTTAATGCTATTTGAAATTAGAAGGAAGGGGAAACAGGCATCGTGTTTTTCTTTTCTAGTATTAGAATTGAAAATTGTGATATTTGCAGAATAATGTCTGGCATTGACGGCGACGACCAAAGCCTTTGTATAACTACTCCAATGACCTGTTGATATGGCATGGCGCCAATCGGGAGAGAAGTGAATAATTTTTTGTTCAATTTTTATTTCTGACAGTTGGATATTTTTTAATTGGAACGTTTATTTATTTAATTATTTATTTTCTAAAGCGAAAGGAATATTTTGTTTTGTTTTTAGTCAACCAGAATTAGTTTATGGTGTTTGCGAATTTTTTATGTTCTATTGTGTACGAGTCAAAATCACTCTTCATATGAAACTAACGTCAATGATTTTTAATAAGAATCCCTCACGTTATTTTAAAATTTTCAGAAAGGACCAAAGTTTTGGAAAAATTAAGGAGGTGGATTAGAGTCAGCTGCTGATGTACAGAACTGGAAAAATTCCAGTCTGGTAGATGTGTGATATTTTCGAAGAACCCAAAAACACAATAACAGATTGAGTCTGGCTGCTTTCTTGTTTACTGTTTTTGCACTCAGAAACGTAATGATCAAAACAATAAAAATTTCATTTTTTCTACTATTATTTTCAAAAAGAAAAGTATTTCAAAAATCTAGAATTTCCCAACTCTAAACTCAAATTTCCCAGGTTCACATATATTGGAGGGGAGGCTCCCCTCCCGTACCCCCCCCCTCTTCATATAATTTATGTAACAAATGGAATAAAAGAGAAACACACAAAAGTCTTAAGTCTTGAATAACTATTTGTTTATAAATAAAAATAGTTAATTAACTTATAATTTTATCATTTTCGGCTTGGATTTAATATAGTGGTGCACAAATATACTGTTAAGATTACATTTTAAAAAAGTAACCAAATTGTAGTGATAAATCGCTTTTATGGTAAGTCATGTTTTGGTAACGTTCTTTCCTTTGGAAGCGGAGAAGGTGAAAAATTTGTCTCCCACATGCGTGTTATAAATCTTACTAATGGATAAATATAACTATTTATGTTTAATTATAGTAGATTACATAAGATGAAATATGAGATACGCTAGCTGAATGTTACCAGCATGGCTTCCCGCATTAGTCTGACGAATCCCAAGATGAAGTATTTATTTCGGAATTTTACACAGCATCTGCTGCCATCTAGTATCAACAAACTAAATACATTACATGCCCTTTTTTATAAAAATTAAACAAGATAATAATAAAGACAATGAATATTGAAATAGTATTAAAATTAGAATTCATTTAAAGTTCTAAATTCAACTTAGTTAAGTTTAATTCAAATGCCTCTATAACGTTGAAGTTTCACAATTGTTCTGGAAGATTTCCGTACAGTCCCTTGAGGCTTGAGGCAACACCTTTTGTAGCTTACCTCTTTTGTTATCTGTGATATCTGAAATCTGCAGAGGAACACACACTTGATCTATAGTTACTGAGTAAAAATCTTCTACTCATCTCACAGATTGGCCTAATTCAGATTTATCAGGGCGGCTGTGAAATCTGTTTCTTCTGTAAACATTACCATCTATACCTTTAATAATATAGGATCGAGGTTGAGGACCAATCTGAATGCCAGTTCCGGGCTTCCATGGTTCATCCATCTTTTGTAGAAACCAAACTCTTGCTTTATCTTGAAAATTTGAGAGTCGTGTACTATGTTTGTTAGCATATTTACTTCGAACTATCTGTCGTTTCTCTAAAGACTCTTTTGCTTCTGCTAACGGAAAAGTCTGCCAATTAATAATTCAGCTGGAAAGGGAAAATCTTCAGCTGGTGGAATGCTATAGTCCAATAAGTCCATATCTAGATCTTTTCCATCCTGTAATGCCTTAATTAGGGAGTTTTTTATTGCTTGCACAGCTCTTTCAGCTTGACCATTAGCTCTAGGAAAATATGGTGATGTGAAGTTATGTGTCACATTCCATTCTTAGAAAAGAGTTTTACACATCCTCTGAATTGAATGGTGGTATCCCATCTCTGACCAGCTCTTCTGGCATTCCATGTCTTGCAAAAATAGATTTCAAGGCAATTATCACATTTGGTGCATTATTATTCTTACTTATTTGGACTTCAGCATATTTTGAAAAATATCAATTAATAAGAGATATTGCTGTCCTTTTAGATGAAAAAAATCACAACCAACTTTTTGCCAGGGCTTTTCTGAAACATCTTCATGAAACAGAATTTCTTTTTGATTGTTTACGTTGATGCTGGCAAGTTTTACACTTTTCAGTAAAAGTTTCTATGTCACAGTTCATTGATGTCCAATAAAAATATTCTCTTGCTTTTGCTTTACAAACCATTACTAGATGGTACCCGTCAAAATTTGACGGTAAATAACTTGAAAGCTCCTTTAGAAATATACTTTTGTTTTTAATTAGCTTCTTTTAAATTAATTAAATATTGAAAATTTTATGAACTGTTATATTGTGTAAGCGATTTCTATAGATGTAAAACGATAGATTGTGCTGTCAGTCCAGCCTACTCAACTAATGAAGTGAAATAATTTTAAGCTTGTAATTTACATCCTATTATACTTGAATTATTTCAGCAAGAATTTAACTAAAAATATTAATTGAATGATTTATTTTTACTTACTACAGTCTCAAAAATTAAAAAAATATATATATATATCAACATTTAGTATTTTCTATATATTTTTTTAATTACGCGGCCTTTAAAATTTTTCATTAATTTTACTTTTATCAGCCTGACTCTAAAACCCAGATAAACCATGATACCAAGCTCTCTTTAAAATTTTGCAAAAAAAGATGCATGTTTAGTAGTGAAAACATGAGTTCTTTAAAGAAGAAAAAAAAGCTTTAGCTTTCAACCTCAGAGCAAAAATATATTAGAAGGTCTTTAAATCAACCCTTTTCAACCCCCCCCCTAGGGCTACGGCCTAGGGGTGGTGATACAGGCTAATCAATCAAGTTCCCCGTTTCGAGGGGAGAATCCTTCAAAAAAACGTTGACGCATGCGTATAGAACTCATTTTCACACGAGTTGACAGAAAAACACTTTAGTTTTAAATATATGGATCGCTTTGTGTATAAACTCATTAACGCCGCGCCAGCTGGCAAGAAAACTTGCCACTTAACCCTTTCCGGCGCAGAGTAAGTCAGTTTTTAAAATGATGAAATTATGGACTGACACCAGAATTTACAAAAGAATTCATTAGAAAATAAAAACTTTGCTTATTTTCCCATACTATATAAAAGGAAATATTTAATTAAATATTCTTGGTGCCGTTTGTCAGTTTTGGAATTAAAATTAGGTGTCCTTTTTTGTGGGCACCGACCGCTAAAGGGTTAAGGCGCACGAAACATTTAAATTTGGAAATCAGTATTTTAGCACGGAAATTTTTCCCTTATCTAATCTGAAATTTTGAAAGATTAAATAAGTCAAAATTACATCATGGAAAAACTGGTGTTAAAGAATTAAAAAAGTGTAAAAGATTCTCGTCGTGAATGAGTTAAATGCAACTTTTGCAATATTTCTGCTCCCGTTCCCTTTGGCACAACAAGTCTTTTACCTCGACAAATTACGCTTTCATCTGTAGAGTACAATTCTTCTTTGCAATGCCAATAAGATTTAGCGAAATTTCTTGTACTTTTTCTTTCAGACCAACCATTTTGTATGTAGCATAAAACATTTTCCAATTCATTGTCATTAGCCATAAATGTTGCACATTCTTTTCACTTGTTTGGTGTTACATGAGCAGGGCCTGTTTACAGAATAGGCACGTGAAGCCCGAGCTTGCCTACTGAAATACAAAGGGGCCCCCAAATTTACTTTTCAAAACTAATTTTTAGGGGGGGAAATTTCATTCAGGGTAAAAAATGTATTTTTTTTTCCTTAATTATAGCTACTAAATTTTCCCCCAGACTATTAATGACATATTTATACTCTTTTTTTTCTGTTGATATAATAAATGGTATAAAATCAGTGATTAAATGCAACTTATTTTCATTTTTCTCATGTTTTATATTTTAATTTCAAACGTGCTAAAAATAACAGAAAATTTAATCTGTATAATTATATTTTGTTTATATTCATAAAGAGTGGAGAAATGATATAAAATATGGAGAATAGGTTATTTAAATAAAGGGTTAAGTAATTAGCATACAGGTGATACCAAATGTCTGTTTATAAAATAGAAGCAAAATTGTGTTGCAGCTAAGCATAAATTTACGTCAAATATTTGTTGTCCCTGCGCTGTTCTTAGCACTGACAAATCCTGCAATTTGTAAAGCATAAAATATATTTTGAATTTCAAATATTCCTGTTCCATGTTTGTAAATTCATTTACAAAATTAATTTGTTAGGTATATAATAAAAAAATTTTATGTGTATATTGGTAGTTAGTTTTAGTCTAATATTAAAAGTGTTGTTTACTCGAAATTTTGATGATAAAAATTCAAATTGTTGAAGCATAATTGGCAGAGTAAAAGGGGTGCCCCCTGTGTGATGTCGGGCTTCCCCTACTTCTAAGTCTTAAGCGGGCCATGTACATGAGATAGTAGATTTATCTTAACACTTGTGTCTGAATCTTCCTCATCGACAAAATTTTCTTCAACTAACTGAGCACGAAAAAGTGTATCAGCTATCAGAAGAAGTTTTCCGGGGACATATGCTTGAAATCATACCTATTAACCTTTTGACAAGGGCTCTTTGAAGAATACATGCTAAATCCGGACAGATGTTGTCCGGGTCCCCGTGTAAAGGTTAAGCCTGAGAAGCATACGTTGAAGTCTCGGTATCCCAGCCATGTCTTGTTTACCACAAGCCATGGCTGGGATTGAAGTGGATGTCTCCACTTCAACTGGTCTTCCATATGAATAATAATTGAAATGCTAAAGGCCATAAATTACAGTGAGTTATTCTTTTTCAATCTGAGTTAAATTTTAATTAACTAGCATTTATTTATTTTTTAATTTTAATGCAACAATAGAATACTTCTATTCAAATGGGTTAAACAAGGCAACTTTTATACTTTTAATATTTGTTTTTAGATAGTTATTTTGAACAACAGTATTATTAATTAAAATTAACCATTTTCACGATTATTTTTCAACATTCATAAAAACCTATTGACGAACTTCCTTAAAAAATCTAAAATTTCTTAGTATGTAACAAGAGTTGCGAAATTTTTAACAACAACAAAAAATATTAAATTGGGACTTAAAACGGCCTATAGAGGCGCTGATCGCAGCCGTCGGTACAGGAAAATAGTCCCTTTAACTAATGCAAAAGTGCCATTGAAACCATCATTTATTGTAAACGCGTTTGGAAGTGTTAGATATTCAAATTTGGATAATTTTCACCTTGTCACATAAACACAAAACACAAATATCACATGAAATCTGAAATTGTGCAAAAAAATAACCATTATGAACAAATTAAAATTGCATGTAATGCAATGGGCTTGCAAGGAATTTTCCTGAAGCGAGAAGTTACATCTTTTCTCCACCAGATGGCGCATTCGAGCGCTTGAATTCCCAAACTCTTCACCTAGTTTTAAAATACGATGCATAAAATCTTTAAATCAGGCCATAAAAAGTAATTTAATCTGGAAAAATAAAACCTCATAAATATAAAATCGCCTGCAAACGCGACACAGCCAATTTCGAAATACCTGCTAGAATGCGTCGTATATCAGAGTTGCAAAAAATCGGTTTATTTCCAGTAGACCTGGTTTATTCCCAAAAAACCCGGTTTATTCCCAGGTTTAAACCGGGTTTTTTCTAGCCTTTGCAACTCTAATATCAGTTGAAATTGACGATTTTGGAGAAAAATTAATCACCAATCACCTTAGCGAGCCTGCTTTTATCGCCAAGCTAATAGATCAGTTTCAACCACGTGACCACAAGCCTCCGATTTTCATCTAACCAACCAAATTCACCTATTTATTAGCCAATATTATCGTTCAACCAATTAAAGACGAGAAAAATTGGTGGGCAAACAAAATGCCCACGAGGTTGTCAAGTTGATTACTAGGGTGTGACGTCAGTTGAAAATGATCTATAAAAGAAAGGGCATGTTTACAAACAAATACTTCCATCAACCAATCTACCACTGTATTTTTGTCGTAGTAATCATTGCAGGAATCAACATGGCGACGTATGCCAATCATATAATAGACATGTTAAACGTAAACCAATCAAATCGCTCGTACTCATGTATACAGTAGGAGCCATAAAGAACGGACAGGTGTTTCTTGCTAACCAACAGAAATTTGACCAACAGTGACGTCAGCTGCCCTTTCCTTATATTGCTGGCTTGTCTAATCGAACTCACCCAGGTAAGTATCATCAAGTTCTGTAATGTGAACGCCAATATCTTACAGAAGCACCTTATCGTGGCCTCTCTTTTTTGTTGGCTACAGAGTGCATACCGCACCCAACGAAACAGATAAGTCTCGATAGGTCCACCTCTTTTGGTAGTAATATGATGAAGATAAGCTAATTTCCACCAATTGTCAGACTGCCATCTGATCAAGGTAGGCTAAAAAAACCCGATATCGGTGGAGTGACGCGGCCAGTCTCTTTTGTTGGCTGCGTTACAGATATCATTGCAAAGTTTTCGAAGAACCGGGTTTGTTCCCAGAAAAAAAATATTTCCCCAATTTTTAATCTGGTTGTCATATTTTTAAATATGTATAAAAGAAATATTATAAAATTAACACTACTTAGTTTTCTGAAGTTATTATTAAATAACAAATTTTATCCAATACATGAGGTAAATAAATTACATTTTATGATCAGATTAATAAAAGTATTAATTTTCTACTACTATAAAATAAATTTTGAATGATACAAAAACATAAATTTTCAATATCTAAGTAAATAAATTATTTTAAAATCATTTCACATAAATAGATAATATCTATTATCCGTTAGAATATGAAAGAAGTTTTCGAATTGAGACTTTTACTGATTCTAGAATGGCCCCACTATTCAAATGTTGGTGTTTTTAAATTTTAAAACTAAAATAACATAAATCTGAAATTATATATATATATACCTTAATCTAACATATGCGAATATGTTACTTTCATATCAACATATGCACTGGTGGGATTCAAATAACTTAACAGCCGGTTCTCTGCTCTTATAACTTTTTCAAGTATAAACAAGAAAGAAAATAGTGCATCACACGTAGATTATAAAACACTTTCCAACAATATAAAAACTATCTTACAAAATTGCTAATTCACTGACCATTAATATTTCTTTATCGAAAAATACTTGTAACTTCTTCCAAGCAAATCGGAAACCTTCTTGATAATTCGTATCCTGTGGATCGTAGAGGCTTGATTTTTTTTTTATGCGATGGGGGTCCGATGAAACGGTCTCAGTCGTTGATCACAAATGCTGAAATTTGCGACCGGCCCTAAAAAAGCTTTTCCGGAGATATATTTGTGACAGTCGTAAAGGAAGGCATCAGGATCGCAAAGTTGTAATTTCCAGTTTCACATATATCGGTTAATTGTAAAGATAGGCTTCTATAATTGGTTGAGAAGCATACGAGCAACTAGGTATAGCTAGGATGTCTATATATGAGAATGGAGACATACTATGCTCAGACTGTGCTTAAACAGACGCGTTTGTCCAGAACTTGGCAAAACCGCGACCAACGAAATACACGGCCGATTCATGACTTTTAAAACATCACACAGAGTGGATCCTCTTTACATGGTGATTGACACAAAACGATGGGTGCATAGTAGCTGAGAATTGTACAAATAGCCGTGTAAACATGATCCACTCCTTGTGACGTTTTAAACGTCATGAATCGGCCATGTATTTTGTTGGTCGTGGCAATAATCACTGATGAGTGGCAACTGTCAAAATTATGGTAACACAATATTTTGTAGGATAGACAAAAATGGGCGATATTCGCCTACAAGAATACACCTATAAAAGAGCTATATTTATTTCATGATGATATGAGAATTAGTTGATGTAGATTTGCGTTTTCATCGTGTTGAGCATGTGGTGTTAATATTCAAAAATATTTGCCGATACGAAATAACATAGAAAATAGTGTTAAAATTTCGTGTTTAAAATTGTAAAATATTTACAATATCTTGTATGCTTAATGGGTGGTTATTCACTATTTGTATTGTGAATGAATAAACTTCTTTTTTTAGGTTTAAGAAATCAATTAAAAGGCTATAATAATTCGAGATGCCTGATCCCATTTTAAGTTAAACTTTGCTTTTAAAGATGAATTTACGGGAATATAATTGACATAGCTATACATTAGAATTTGCTAAGTAAACCTCTATTTCTCATCTTGAGTAACACATTTTAACAATCTTCAAACAAAAGTGAATCCGACAGCCAAAAGTACAGATCCTAAATTATATTAAATCAAAACATCTTATAAAAAATGAAATAAAATGTTGACCATATCCGCCCAAAAATTAATGCTTTTAGTATCATCTCTTTTAGCATCGTTTATGCAAATACAAATAAAAGAAATTTAACAGTCAATTTTAATTTTAATAACTAAATGAATAAATACTATAAATGATTAGTAATGCAAAAAATAATCGCTAAAAGAACAAAAGCACTGCATAAAGTTCAATGAAGAAACAAGATGTAAACAAACATTAGCTTGGCCTAGGCCCCTTTGGTATAGTTTCTCTCCATTAAAAAACCCATGCGTCACAGCTTGGCGATTATTTGTGAAGTCTTCTAGTTAAGGAATATATCTTAATCACTGGCAGATTTATTTTTACTTTCTAATTAAAAAATTATCACCAACTCCATAATTAAAAAAAAAACAGTAACATAACAAAAAATAATATGATGCATCGTTTAAATACAATTATTTCTTGAACATTAGATGATATTTGTTCAAAAATTGTCACACTACGAGGTACGCTGGCATGTTCAGTTTACGTTTTGAAGAGCTGAGACCGGCTTGCAACAGCTTACGACAACTTCCAGTGCGACCTACGTTATACACGGCCAGGTGCATGACGTTTAAAACGTCACATGGAGTGGATCATTTTTACATGGTGATTGGTGCAAAACGATGCCTCCCCGTTTTGAACCATGCCGTGTAAAAATCATCCACTCCATGGACGTTTTAAACGCCATGCACCGGCCGTGTATAACGTAGGTCGCGGTTATACAAAGCGTCGCGCCATCGTTTTGAGCCAATAACCGTGTAAAGATAATCCACTCCCTGTGATGTTTTAAAAGTCATGAACCGGCCATGTATATCGTTGGTCGCGATTCCAGGCAGTCGCAACTATATATGTTGAAGTCACAACTTTACAACTTCATAACACGTTTCGGGCCCACTGTGGCTGAGTGGTCAAGGCATCACACCGCTAATCGCTTGCGAGTGTAGGTGGGAGCGGGTTCGAATCCCGCTGGCTCCGTTGCACACTCTTTGTGGAGCTTCCGGCTGTATTTCTGTGTGTTTAAATTTCCTTGTGTGTGCTATGTCGTTCCTGTATATATTGACGATGACTTATAAGCGGGCGCTTGACGACAAGCACACAGGTCAGATATATGTTAATAAAATGTCAACACGTTTCTTTTGTATTGCGTTCGTTTGTATTGCGGTTGCGACCCAGATCGCGACCTACGTTATACACGGCCGGTGCATGACATTTAAAACGTCACATGGAGTGGATAATTTTTACACAGCGATTGGTGCAAAATGGTGGGCTTGCACAAATCGCCGTGTAAAAATGATTCACCACTCTATGTGACTTTTAAACGTCATGCACCGGTAGTAGATAACGTAGGTCGCGCCAAGATTGTGACGAGAAACTTTTAATCTGTATCCGCGCATCAGCTTGCCACTATTATGTAGACAGTATTTGAAAGTTGTAGCTGTAAAAATACAGAAGATTGTTCACACTATATAGAAACGATTTCACAGTTGATTTCTGATTATAAATGCCGTATTCCTTGAGACAATTTGACCTCGCTGGATAGCCTTGACTCTTGGCGATAAGCACTGGCTCTAAATTTTCATCGAGTACAGTATTGAATTCAGACACTTTTCTCCGGGGGGGGGGGGGTGGAGGAGGTTCCACTTTGTGACCAATGAAAGCATAAAATTTCAAATCTTCCGGGGGGACATTTCAATGCTCCGGGGGGATGTCCCCTCCGGGCCGCCACCCTTTGAATTCAACACTGATAGGGAGGCGGCAGCACAGATAATCACCTCATCGAGTTCACAGCTGAAATGCCAGAATTAGTTAAAACACGTGAAAACCCGATTTTAGCGGTTGACTCGTAGGTTTACCATTGTGTTTTCCTGTACCCAGTTCTCCATGTTTTCATACTTTTGGGTGCAGGAAAACACAATGGTAAACCTACGCGTCAACCGCTAAAATCGGGTTTTCACGTGTTTTCCACCAAGATACGACTTGGCAGACCGATTGCGTTTTAATATGCGAATCGAGTTTTAACTTAATTCTGTAATTTCAGCCGTGAACTCGATGAGGTGATTGTCTGTGATGCCGCCTCCCGTCTATGATGGAGTAAATTTTTTCTTATCACAGTCATATCAATTTTCTTCCACACTTCTGGGAAAATTCTAAATTTTTTTCAATTCTCGTAGATGACATCTTCCTAACGCTCTCATTGACAAACACGTAGCTGGAGATAAATGGTAACACTGGATGAAACATGGGTTTGTTTAGGTGATTGTAGAAAAAAAGAGCAATTTTTTATCAGTTAATGGAGAAAAAATCCAATGAAATGAGTTCGTGATTGTTAAGAAAAGTTTCCAAAAGGATTCATCATTACTTTGGATTTAATTATGAGCTAAATTAAAGCTAAAAAATGTATCAAATTGAGCTAAGTAGATTCATTTTATTATCAGTAAAATATTTTAGAACTCATTTTCAAAGAAAAAATTCCAGCTTTAAATGGAAAAGAGAATATATGAATCGAGCTTCATATGAATAAAACCTTCAGTTATTGTTCCTAATCAATCCAATATGAAGCAGAGAAAGAATCAAAAACAGAAATAAACTAAATAAAATGTGTCTCATTTGGAGAAATACATATAAAATCACATGACGCCTCCACCCTTATGGGCTTTCTATATTTGTCTTTTTAAAACAATCTTTAGAAAGACGCCATCCATGAATATTAAAAAGACTTTGGGAAGTTTCTCTAGAGGTGCGGGAGAAAATTGGGCTATGATGCTTTACACTCACTCAGAAAAAAAAATCGGTTATAAAAAGGAAAAAGTCGCCAAATTTAGGGGATTATTTCCTTTAATGGCAACCTAGCCATTGTATTAAGTTATTCGTTTGGCGCGGTCTTGAAAATCGCGCCAACAAAAAGGCGCCAAACTTATGTTTACATGTTTGCGTGAGTGTAAAGCATCAGTTCCGAAAATTGACATGACTGTGTTACGATACATTGTACTATCATAGAAATTTCAAGCCAAAGTGATAGTCAATAGTTAAAGCTATTCAATAGAATCAAGTTGCTGCAAAGAATATGGAATTTATTTTCAGAAATTAATTATAAGAATTGTTTCCATAAAGTGTTAACGAGTCTCTGTAATATTCTTTCACAAGTGAACTAATAAACTATTGCTATGTTCAGTAACATAAGCTGCTATAGTTTGGACATAAACTTCAAGCCTGATCGATCGCTCGGTGCATATGTCACTACTGTAAAGTCCTATAAAGAAACTCTTCCAATTATCAACACATTTATCTAATAGAAATTTTGGACGAAACGCAAAGCTGAAACAAATAACAGTAATATGCTTAGACTATGTTCTTGTATGGAGGAATGTTTGAAGAGAGTAAGGAATATAAATTTATGGTTTACATGTTACAAGTGCCAATTTAACAACCGGTTCACCGAACTCAATAAGAAATGAAGTAACGGTTCTATCGAACCAGTGCGAACAGGCTGAATCCCACCACTGATGAGTATATCCTAGTCAATGGATAAAAGCTTCAGAAAAAAATTGTCTGTTTTAATATGATTTTTAAAAAATGGCGTTTAAGATTAGACATTCGATAGTGTGTGACAGAAGCGAGACAAATTAGAAGAATTATGTAATCACGTAGGTGGCAAAAATACTTTTCTCTATTATTGTCTTCTACATTAAGAGGAGTCGACATTTATGATGTTACTCAAAGTCATTCCAAAGATAGTGATAAAGACAGGTTGCCGCACTACGTTTCGAGTTCGTCTTCTTTCAGAACTTTAGAATCACGTAATGCTCTTTTTTCTGCCGGTGCGTTCCAAAAACACATCACATGACTCAAGCGGTCCGAAAAGAGACGAACATGTAACGCAGTGCGACAGCCTGTTTTTTATTTCATTAACCTCGAAGCCATTCCTACCTCCCTACCGCCATAGTTGACGCGCCGCGTCGTGCACTGAACTGCTATCTGTTAAAGTCCAATTTGGCAGACGCAGGAGAAGGGAAAAGAACACGTTTCTCGGTTTCAGAACTTTCCAAAGGGGAGGATTTATATGTCGATTCCTCCTAGCTGCTACACCAACGATATAGAAATCGTACCGACAGCGCTCAGAAACGGGCTTCGTGTATCGTGTTCGTGACCTACGTTATACATGACCGGTTCATGACGTTTAAAACGTCACACGGAGCACGACCTACGTTATACACGGCAGCGAGGCTAACGAAAAAGAAAGGCTACCACGGTGCATTCTACTTATCTTTTTTTACAGACCGCTAGAGTGACGTGATGCTCTTTTCGTATACCTGCATTCGAGCATCACGTGACTACCGCGGTCTGTAAACAAAGATACGCGTGTAAAGCACCGCGGTAGCCTTTCTTTTTCGTTAGCCTCGATCAATGCCGAGGCTAACGAAAAAGACAGGCTACCGCGGTACATTCCACTTATCTTTTTTTACAGACCGCTAGAGTGACGTGATGCTCTTTTCGTACACCTGAATTGGTGCATTCGAGCATCACGTGACTCCCGCGGTCTGGAATAAAGATATGCTTAAAGCACCGCGGTACCCCTTCTTTTTCGTTAACCTCGACACGGCAGTACATGACGTTTAAAACGTCACATGAAGTGGATTATTTAACACGGCGATTGGTGCACAACGGTGGGCGTGCCGCTTTGCACCAATCGTCGTGTAAAATTGATCCACTTCATGTGACGTTTTAAACGTCATGCACCGGCCGTGTATAACGTAGGTCGCGCACGGTGTGGATCATCTTTACACGGCGATAGGTACAAATAATCGCTCCCAGCATTTTGTGCCAATCGCCGTGTAAAGATTATCCACTCCGTGCGACGTTTTTTTAATACATGAACCGGCCGTGTATAGGGAAGTTGCTATCAGCTGATCAACCAATGTACTTCAGGGACGTCAGGGTAGTTAAACCAATCAGAACTGCCTATTTGTAGTGCGTGACCTCGAACATGACGTCTATTGCAACTTCCCTATAACTTAAGTCACGCTAAGACTCCTATAATAGGAGCTGACGTATATCCATTTTGTTTCGGATTATTGGTATCCAGTTCAGCATGAATCTACTGCAGCCGGAGCTAGGGTTGCTAGGACTCATATTATAGAACAGGTTCTGATTAGCTTGGTTTTTCGACTGGGCTCCAATTTGGGTGCCAAATCTGCGATTATGTGCCAGCCTCTATTAAAGGAGTTTTAGGTCGCGCATTTATACGTCAGTCATGACGTCAGCTGCCCTTTCCCGCAGCCAATATATAGCGTCTCTAAGATTGGCAACCGGCTATTCCAGTAACGCTTTGAAAAGTGCTAAAAAATGTAAGCCAATAAATATTGAACAATGTTGAAAGATAAATGTCGCTCAGCGGCATCTACTAGCTATTTTCAACGTAAACATACTTATTCAATGTGAACGTTTAAGCTACCATCGCTCGACATTTATCGGCTTATATATTGGGTTGAGGAAAAAGTAATTTCGTTTTTTCCGAATATCTAGTAATGCATATTCAATGAAGCCATATTATACACCGTTTGAAAGGTAACAGTCCATATAATATTCTAGATATAAATTTAGCGTTATCTGTTTAATCAGTCACAAGTTATTGCGCTTTGAAAATGGAGATTCCAGAAGGTCATTTTCGTCATTTTCCGAAAAGGGAAAAGTGCAGTGCAGGATCATCGAAAATTGTGTGGTGTTTATGGTGATGAGTGCTTAAGTCAACACCAGTGTCAGAATTGATTTGCTCATTTTCGTTCCGGAAATTTCGATGTTAAAGATGAACTTTGTCCTGGCCGGCCAATCGTTGAAAAAGTCGATGAAATTCTTAACAACATCGAGGTAGACAGACATATTTCATTTTGCGACATCGCTATGGAACTAAATATCAATCAAAAAACAGTTTTGAACCATTTATATAAGATTGGATACCAAAAGAAGCTCTATACTTGAGTTCCGAATGAATTAACAGCGAAAAATGTAATGGACCGAGTAACCATTTGTGAATCGTTGCTGAAACGAAACGAAATCGAGCCCTTTTTGAAACGAATGATTACGGGCGATGAAAAGTGGATCCCTTACGACAATAATGTGCGAAAAAGATCGTGGTCGAAGCTCGGAGAAGCTTCACAAACGGTGGCAAAGCCCGGATTGACGCCGAGGAAGGTGATGCTGAGTGTTTGGTGGGATTGGAAAGGCATTGCTCATCATGAGCTGCTCGAACCTGGCCAAGCCATTAATTCGACTCTCTATTGTCAACAACTAATGCGATTGAAGCAGGCGATTAAAAAAACCCGACCAGAATTGATCAATAGGAAAGGCGTTGTCTTCCATCCCGACAACGTCAGACCACACACATCTTTAGTGATTCGGCAAAAATTGAGAGAGCTTGGCTGGGATGTTTTGATGCATCCACCCTATAGCCAGGACCTTGCCCCGTCTGACAACTATTTGTTTCGATCTCTGCAGAACTCTCTTAATTGTGTAAAACTGGTTTCAAAAGAGGCTTGTGAAAATCACTTGGTTAAGTTTTTCGCCCAGAAATCTCAGACGTTCTACAGTGAATGAATTATGGTTTTACCTGAAAAGTGGCAAAAGGTCATTGATCAAAACGACACATATATCATTGATTAGTGTTGGAAATTTATATAAATAAATTATCTTTGAAAAACATAAAAAAACGAAATTACTTTTTCCTCAACCCAATGTTTTAGCACTTTTTAATAACCGGTTGCCACACAACTATATCTTCTAACTGCTAAGGAGACACGCCGTGAAATGTCTACCCTTCTGTCACGTGATAAAAATAGGCTTTTTTACACCATTTTTTCAAATTGCCATTGCATCAAGATAGGCTGAAAATCAGACGAGATCAGTGGAGTATCGCGGCCTGCCTTTGTTTGTTTCCCATCTTATTAGGGTGACACTACTATGCTTAGCAATGGACCTTACCCACGAATGGCAATAACCCCACCTCTGAGGGTAATTTCCTTCGGAAAAAGACTGTTTATTGGACGAAGGGGAAGCTGTGTTAAAATGTTCTTCACGCCTATTGGTGTTTTTCTTCTTTTTACCCACAGGTGACGTGATATGGGTAAAGTCCATTCGTTTTTTCAGTATTCAGCAACTTTCTAGGGTTTGGTGACACTCGTCTGTACGAGTTAGATTATATGAGTGAGCAAAGTTAACAAACATTAGCTTCCGACAAAGGTAGGTTTGCTAAGATGCTTCACGATTACATTTTGTCCAGAATCGTCTCAAAATCAAATTTTATATTCCGTGTGTCCCCACTCTCATATCGAGGTACTCTAATGGGGAGGCAAGAAGTTGCACTTGCGCTCATCAGTACGCATTTCGTCGTTCTCATATAGAGGTACCCTAACTTTAATTCATGCCCTAAAAACATTTTTTTTTACGATTTTTAACATTTTTCATCCTAGAGAAAATTGGGACTTAAACGGTCTATAAGGAAAGGGCAACTGACGTCACTGTTGGTTCCATTACTGTTGGTTTGGAAGAAAAACCTGTTCTTTCTTTACGACTCCTACAGTACACATGAGATGGAGCGATTTGATTGGTCTACGTTAAACTGGTTTGTGATATCATTGGCCTACGTCGCCATGACGATTCCTGCAATGATAGTTGCGACAAAAATGCAGTGGTAGATTGGTTGATGGAACTGTTTGTTTGTAAACATGCCCTTTCCTTATAGAGAATGTGCATGTTTGTCAACAAACTGGTTCCTCACTAGACCACGCCTCTTCGGTAGGCAAAACATTTCCGCTCAATGCGCTATTTCCTACGGTTTCCTATGAGAAAGCGAAATTTTTGCATTCAATTTATGGATCATATTTATTCAAAAACAAATTTTCTTTTATCAGATTATGCACAGAACTTAGATTCTGTTGCTAATCAAGATTATTTAACAAAGCTTAGATTTGTCAAACCGAATAATAGTGTTATTATTTTAGATGATCCGTATATTATTGTGGATGCAGATTGGAAAGCAGATATGGCTTTTTGGCCATCGGTTGCTTCATCAGATATTGAAACTTATTTAAAAAAGTTTCCAGGGAAAAATTCAAGTGCTTAAGAAGCGTTTCAACTTGTTGTAGCTGGTAGGAGAAAGATTTTAGTTCCTTTTTTTTTAATTATGTCGTAAAGTTAACGTTTTATTTACTTTTTTTTCTACTTGTAGTTCAAGTTGTTCTTGTTCATATGGTAACTTTTTATTGCTTGAGCTAATCGGAAAATGTTTACAAATCTCATTATATTCAGATTAAATGATCGATTAAAATGATACCTATGAGTGTTCTCAAATCAAAACTGCTTATTTTCTGAAACATTTTTCTGAAATTTGTTATATTTTTGTGAAAAATAACATTTTGTAACAAAATATGATATCCAGTTACTCAAAATCGAACCAAACATTTATTAATAACGAACTGACTAGCGTCCGTGATAATAAATAAATAAAAAAAAAAACTTAAGTTTTCAATATCGAGTCGAATGAACCAAACCCTGTTGAAATCGAGCCCTTAGAACCCAATAAAAAATGAGTCCCCAGACGGTGGAATATGCACCCCTGTAAGTTTAACGAATTTCCTTTAACATTAACGCGATATTTAATTTACAGATGCATTCCCCCCCCCCCATTTTCTAAACTTAACCCCTTATCTTTAACAGTAACGCGATTTCTAATTTACGACTGTAGTGAGTAAACGTAAGTTGATGCCGAAAAAGAAGATTAATATTTAAAAAAAATATCCTTGACAGCTTGGCCTACAGGCACAGGTAAATTTCGATGACCTTTTTGCCATGATGCGGCAGTTGGGACCGCTCATTTCGAAATCTACCTGTGTCTGTAGGCGGAGCACACAATTTTTTTTTCTGTAAGGGTTGGTTTTATAAAAAAAACTTGTCTTATATAAAAGTTGTAGATAATATAAACTCCTATTCTCCCCACCCCCCAACCACTTGAGGCCATTTTTAATGATATCAAAAATCTGTCATATATAAATTTTCGGCCCTTTTCCTAGAAATAATAATAACTTTAAACGGATTCGATACGTATCATAATTAAGAAGTTATGGGTAACGTAAGGGATCCAGGGGCCCGGATCTTGTCCGAGAAATTTTTGGTCATTCATGTAGTAGCTGGAAATCCTAAGAAGTTATTAGAAAAAAAAGCTAGCGAATTGGACGATTTTTAAGGGAGCTATAGTAGGGGGCCCAAAAGGGGCCGCTGATAGTTTTGAGCAGGGCCCTAAGATGAACGGCCTACCTGGAATGTAGAAATGGGGAAATAACTAAATGGAGAAAACGCCCCCAAAAACGAAGATCGAATTAAAAGGGGACAAGGTATTAACAATTTAGGGAACAATAACTTCAAGGGGCCCGGATCTTCTCCTTTTTTTTTTTTTTTTTTTTTTTTTTTGTCGTTTATGTAGTAGCTAGAAGTTCTAAGTTGTTAGAAACAAAAAGTTAATGAATCGGACGATTTTTAGGAGAAATCCTAAGATGAACGCTCCTAACTGGAATGGGGGAAAGTTAAATGGAGAAATGGCCCCAAAAACGAAAATCGGATTAAAAGAGGACAAGGTATTAACAATTTAGGGAGCAAAAACTTCAAGGGGCCCAGGAGGCCCGGATCTTCATCGAATTTTTTTGTTTTTGTTTTTATTGTTCATGTAGTTGCTGGAAGTTCTAAGTTGTTAGAAAAAAAAAAGTTAGTGAATCGGACGATTTTTAGGGGAACTATAGTAGGGGGCCCAAAAAGGGGCCAGCCGATAGTTTTGAGCAGGGCCCTAAGATGAAGGGTCCTAATTAGAAAGTAGCATTGGGGAAATAACTAAATGAAGAAAAGGCCCCAAAAACTAAGAAAATCGGATTAAAAGCAGACAAGTAATTATCAGTTTAGGAAACAAAAACTTCAACGGGCCCCGTACCAGGCCCTAGGGGGCCAGGGTCATAACTAGAACGTAGAAATGGGGGTGAAAGCTAAACGGAAAAAAGGCCCCAAAAACGATGAGGATCGGATAAAAATTGGGTAAATTATTAACAATTTAGGGCAAAAACCTTAAAGGGGGGCCCTAAATTGTCTCAAAAAATAAAAAAATCCGAGCCTCAGGTGCATCAGGACCAGGACCTACCTTGGGCTATCCGCTGCAATTAAGAAAGTCAAAATTAATGAATAATTAATTTAAAAAATATGAATAATAAGCATATAACACAGCTAACTATTGGGAATTCAAGCGCTCGAATACGCCATCTGGTGGAGAAAGGATATAACTGCTCCCTTCAGGAAAATCCCTTGCAAGCCCATTGTATTACATGCATTTTTAATTTGTTCATAATGATTATTTTTTAGCACAATTTCAGCTTTCATGTGATATTTGTGTTCTGTGATTATATGACAATGTAAAAGTTATCCAAATTTGAATATCTAACACTTTCAAATGCGTTTACAATAAATAATGATTTCAATGGCACTTTAGCATTAGTTAAAGGGGCTATTTTCCTGTAGCGAGGGGCTGCGATCAGCGCCTCTATAGGTCGTTTTAAGTCTCAATACAGTAGGCATGCGTATGTTTTGCCTACCGTTCGTTCTTTACGGCTTCGTGACGTCACATGCACATTCTCTATAGAGGTGCTGTTCGCAGCCGTCGGTACAGGAAAATCGCCCCTTTAACTAATGCTAAAGTGCCATTGAAACCATTATTTATTGTAAAAGCATTTAAAAGTGTTATATTTTTTATTTTGGATAATAGGGCAGTTGCAATCAATTCCACCAATCAGAACTGCCTATTTGTACTGTTTACCTCCAACCTGACGTCAATTGCAACTGCCCTATTGGGAACAGATGTGTTACTATCACGCTAAAATGTAAACAAAAGATTGGCGACTGTTTGTTTGGCGCGATTTCCAAGACTGCGCCAAACGAATAACTTAATACAATGGCTAGGTTGCCATTAAAGAAAAAAATCCCCTAAATTTGGCGACTTTTTTCTTTTTTTTAACCGATAATTTTTTTTTTTTTTTTTAGCGTGAGTGTAAAGCATCTAAGCCCCCTATTGTTACCTTGTCATATAAACACAGAATACAAATATCACATCAAAGCTGAAATTGTGCAAAAAAAATAATCATTATGAACAAATTAAAAATGCATGTAATGCAATGCATTTTCCTGAAGCGAGAAGTTATATCTCTTCTCCACCAGGTAGCGTATTCGAGCGGTTGAATTCCCAATAGATTTCCATCAAGACAACCAGCAGCACCCACTCAACCAACCAATGAAAAATTGTAAATAAAAAGCAATGGCGGGAATCTTCTGAAAACTGAAAACTAAAACCATTGATGAAATAACTAGTGTCTTGTTTTCTCTTAAAACCACTATTAAAGATGAATTCTGCGAAAGATTACAGTACTACTGAAGAACTAGATGAACATTTTTCAGGCAAAGTTTCTTTAATCAAAGAATGCTTGGAATCAGGGTTAGAAATTGGGAATTTTAAGTAAGGCGTCAAATGACACCTACAATTTTTTTTCTAGGTGCCAAACTGCTTTTCATGGTTGCAATTTTATGTTATATCATATTTTCTCATTTCTTTTCGCAAACATGTTAACAATAATATATTGTTTCTATTATGTGTCAATGGTAGAGGGGTGGAGTGTGTATATATTAAACACTTTATCTCTGTTATAATCACTAAAACAAAATAAAAACTGGCTTTCTATAAAACTGTAAAATCTGATTAAACTACAATATATGGATTCTAGAAAACTGTTTAACTAATTATTTTTATAAAGCTAATATGAATACAAAAATTAAAAATACAAAAAAAGAATGTAAAAATTAAATTGAAAAATTAAAGTGAAGTCAGCTTAGAGGTGACTGACAAATGCAAGGGTGTCTTAAGCGCATGCTACTGTCCAATCTTTTATGGAAAACAGGTGTTCTTCAAGTGCATGCGGTAGAGGAAAAAAATTATGCTAAAGTAGGAATAAGAGCGTTTGTTAAACAAAAATTAAAGTGAAAAAAAAGCTAGGCGTCAAATTTGACGACTAGGTATAATTTTGTGGTCGTCAAATGCAATAATTTAATTGCATTTGGCAACTAACGACTGCTAATTTCTAACCCTGCTTGGAATTAAAAGACATCGATGATCAGTCACTTACATTTTTTCGAGATTTTCAAAATTCTATGCTAGATCTTTGAAAAATATTTCAAGATATCAGAGTAGAATTGAATGAAGGACATGAACAACTGAAAGAAATGAAAGTATACAATTTAATATATTACATTACAACATACGTAGTGAAATTGTTTTTATTATTTTCAACGACTTAATAATTTCTGGATTATTTCGGGCGAATTCCTTTAAATTATTTATAATTAGTGTTTCATTAAAATATTTTTCAAATCAAAACATTTTAACTTTTATTATTAAGTATAAATAAATTAGTCAATAAAATTAAACAAGTAAATATGGATGAAAATTATTTTGGAAATGACAAACAAAACAAATATGTTAATTTAAAAAACAAGATGGCAGCAGATCACTGGCGAATACGATAGTTTAGTCTATTTTTCAAATAAAATGCTGCTAATGATGTTGGATGAAACCTATTTTACCAAGGCATATTTTAATTGTAGTAATTTAATAATACATGATTAGTAATTGATTGTTGTTGTGGTATTTTAATGATTAGTAATGTACTTTTTGCATTAAAATGAGAATTTTTCTTCCTTCTTTTAAGCAAAACATTAAACTTTTGGTAACACAGGAATTTAGGGGTGTGGGGGGGGGGGGTAGCATTGTTTTTCATTCTATTTAATTTTTCTTCATTCTTTAAATTTGTTTTATACAGAACGAAATTTTTTAGCTACCATTTTGATGCGATTACTAAACAAGACCTATTTAATATTTCAGAACAGATGTATCACTCGCCCTCAATCCGCCATCTTGTTTGGCTAACAAGTATTTGCTAGATGGTCATTGATTAAAAATTTCATGATTTTGCTTGAATTCCTTTTTTTATTTTTTTGTTTAATCTCTATATATTTCAAAATTAAAAATTTTTTAGAAATTACACATTATACCAAAATCGCCAAACAAGATGGCCACTTTCTGTGGGCGTGTGATACATCTAAGCCAATATTTCTTGATACCATTATTAACGTTAAAAAAATTTATATTTTATGATAATTTATATTACATTTTTAATTTAAAAATAAAGTATGTAAGATATATTTATAAATAATTCCCACTGTGTATTGTGCTGTTCCCATGGTGTAATTCATCTGACATTAAAATAATTCAGAAACCTTTAGATCTCTTATTAGAATATCTGTTTAATTTTTAACTTAGTTGTACTTAGATACCTTTTGAAGGTAGAAAATGTCACTAGGTTGCTTGTCATTTAAAATACCTTTATGCTGTTATTTCCATGTATAACTGAGAGGGACAATTCAAAGTGGCTTTTATCACTCAGATATCTATAGCATTATTTTCCTATTCCTGATGGCGGGACCTTACGAAATTCATGTATAAACTGAGAGGTGACTGTAAATATTTGTAATTATGTAATAGGTTATTTCATTAAAACCTTGAGACCAAAGTTAACTAAAAACCATAAAATACTTTGAGCTTAGCAGTTTTATTTTATAATTAATAAGTTAGCTAAGATCTGTAGTAAAGTACATGAGATTTTTGACTTGGCACAGCAGAAATAAGAATTTATTGTGTCAGTTCTTTGCTCCTGAAATGGGCAATTCCAAGCCAATGCTACCATTTCTAGTATTTTATTTTTTACATCAAATATGTAATATATTTTTTTATAGTATTAAACCTATATTTTTTATATTTGCAATGCTTTTTATAAAATTTTGAACAGTCAAAGTCAATAAAATCCATTATAATCCTCATGGCTTCTTTTTTTGTGTTTACCTGTTACATCTTAAATGTTGGTCTGTTACAGGTAAGATTACATCTTTTTCATAACTATCTTATGGCAACAGTCAAATTTTGTGAAAGATGTATGTTTCAGAACTCTCTCTGAATGAAAATACATTTTTATTATAATAAATTGTAAGTTATTTTATAAGTAACTCATCGATAAACATCAAGGTACCTTAAAAGCATGGTAATTCCACTGTTTGTCTGTTACATTACCAGTTTTTTAATCATAATTATTTACATTAAATAATTTATTCATAACTATATTAATTTATCTTCTAATATCATATGCTAATTGCAGTCATCTCTGAATTACATAATTATTTTTAAAATGAGGTAAGGCCATTTTTTCCTCTATGACTATTAGTCTGTTACAATGGAATTTCCCAAATGCATTTGTGAATGAGATTCTATTTCCTTCATACTGATTTCCTTTCTTATTTGAATATGTTGTCAGCATTTATCTACATTGTATCTCCATATAATATAATTATACCACCAGTGAACACGTGCGAGGATTTTACACTGCAATCTGATATTTTTGTGCAATATCTAAGTTTCTAATCTATCTAATATTTTTCAGTTGCTGGTTTCAACTACTAAAGAAAAATGAAGGATAAAAATATCTGCTAAAAACAGTAGTCGAGCCAGAATAATCATCTCATTTATTCCATCAAAGTTACAGTAAAAACTGATCAAAGATAGCAAAAGCCATGCAAGAGGAAAAATGGGTAGAGTGAGAGATGCCGAGTTGGGATATCGTTCCTTGTAGCTCAGTGGTAGAGCCTCAGAGTGCTATTCTGGAGTCCCGGGTTTGATTCCCAGCTTGGAACATTTTTCATTCTGTAGGCTTAACGCTCAGTTTAGCAATGTAAAAAAATCCACTTGTTTGTTACTCATTATTTTGCGGGCAAATTTCACTCATGAAAAATTAATTGAATAATTAATTGGAATTTACTTATAAGAGGAAAAATATTAATGATTGTATTTTAATTATTAGAGGATGACATCATCCACTTCGAGAAAAATGTAGGACAAAGATTATTAGATTAGATTCAGTTTTATAAACATATTATTTGAGCCTTTAATTTATCTATTTTGCCTGCTTTCAAAAAATTAATGATAAATATTTAATTAAAATTCTTATACAATTTATAGTTTTCTGTTCTACTAAAATAGAATTTTTAGTTATTGATAACATTTAAAAAATTTATTTTAAATGACCCTCCCCAGGTCACCCTCTGAATTCAAATTGTTCTTTATTAATGAACAAGAGACTAAGACGTGATTATTTGAATGAACAATGGTATTATTCCAAATGCTTTGTGAAGTTAATCGGCAGCCCAGTGGCAGATTTTTCAGTATCAATCTGCAGCAAACTAAAATTTATCTACGACCCATCAATGTCTGCTACCATAAGAAATAATAATAGTAACCCATAAAATGTGCAAAATTTGCACATTTTATGTGATATTTGTATTCTGTGTTTATATGACAAGGTAACAATAGGGCAGTTGCAATTGACGTCAGGTTAGAGGTAAACAGTACAAATAGGCAGTTCTGATTGGTGGAATTGATTGCAACTGCCCTATTATCCAAAATAAAAAATATAACACTTTTAAATGCTTTTACAATAAATAATGGTTTCAATGGCACTTTAGCATTAGTTAAAGGGGCGATTTTCCTGTACCGACGGCTGCGAACAGCACCTCTATAGAGAATGTGCATGTGACGTCACGAAGCCGTAAAGAACGAACGGTAGGAACCATAATCTAGAGACAAAGTAAAATTTAGTAATATTTTTAAGTCCAGCATTTCTTTTTAAGCTATTATAATAATCTACAAGGTCTAAAATAATCTTCAGCACCCGCTGTCATGCTGCACAATTTCTGCTACTGGACTTGGCAATAGCGTATGTCCAGGGCCATACAGAAAGACCGCAGGCCCAGGTAATATTTCCAATACAGGCCCGCACCATAAGCCTGATAAAATAAAACCTGCTTAGATGAAAGCGTACAGGAAATTCAATTTTAAAGAGCTTTTTTCGTCTTAAAAGGTATAAATGCATGGAATTTTTTTGGCTAGACCTTCATTTTTCTCCGTTTGCAGCAGAATTCCATTATAAACAGCCTTTACTGTATTAGAAAATAAATGTGTTGGATAGTACTTTTTTAGAAAATCTATATAGTATTTTCTTACAATTTTATTATTTTCCTTTCACAGTAGTATTACAGTTTATGATGCATTGGTAACACCTTTTCATATAAGGACTTCTATAGAAATTTAAAATATTGAAAATATAATTGAATTTTAATTCAATTCATCAGTTAAATTGCGGATTTTCTGATGCTATTGCAACTTTTGTTATTGTGTTTTACAATTTAGAAAATACTTGTTCTATAAAACATAAATAAATAAATGCCTGCATCTTTGCTATGTGCGTTCTGCTGATTTTTAATAAAAGCTGGATTTTGTTTCGAACGGAAAATGCCTCCTGGCCATCCCCCTCCTAGCCAGTCCGTAAAGATGTTCAAGCAACTTCTGACTTTTGAATTTTATTATTTGTTAGTTATTTTAATTAAAATTTTTATGTAAAAAATACAAATCTACTTTTTCTAGTATTTATTTAAAAACCAGTACCAAAAGTCGGGCCCTGGTAATTTGTACCGAGTCCCCCCCTTCTTTACGGGCCTGCATATGTCCTCACTTTGTACAGTCGTCACCTAATTTTGATATATTTAAGATTCTTCAGTAAATTTTATCTTTATCTATCAAACGAGGAGTCATTTAGTTAAATAGTTTAGAAATTATGCAGGTTTAAATTAAAGTTTAGTCTGGAACTCCTATCGTTAAATTCATTTTTCATTGTTACAAAACAGATTGCAATACAGGTAGTTTTTAAGTGTAACTGAATTGCTACTTGGCAGAATAATCTGGAATATTCATCAGATGCTTATATTTGCTTAATTATATTTGTTTTGTAAAATTACTCTTTTTTTTAGAGAGAAACTGCTGCTGCACAAGCTCCTTCAAAACAGAAAAAAGCCCCTGCTCCCACAAGAATTAAATGCCTGACTTTATCTGAATTTGAATCTGTTCCTAAGTAAGTATTAGTGGCACTGGAGAATAAATGCAGTTTTATGTAAATTTTACTGTTAGTTTAGATTGCAAATTAAAAAATGTATTTAAATTTTTATGTGTTAAATTTGTTTCACCGTTAAAAAAAAAAACAAAAAAAAACTGGGAACTATTTTTTTTTTTTTAAGCATTGATTTATGATTTTTTTTTTTTTTTTTTTTAAGTGAGTTTTTGTCGCAGTTATTTTTATTTATTTATCAGGGTCATGTCAAAAACCTAATTTTGATGAAATAATATCAAAGAAATTATTTAGCAGGGTGGGATAAACTTTAATCAATAAATTCTAAATAAAACTACATAAATATTTACATTCCTGAAACCTGTTTGCAGAGGATATGGTAAACTGCAATTAGACTGCAGCTTGATAAATTTTTGAATAAAAATCTCTTAGGTTTAGTGAAATGTTCAAAAATTAATTAGGGATGTACTATCACATGTAACATGGTTGTTTTGAAACATAATATTTAAAAATTAATTAAACATGTGATAAATATATGTAATCTGTGTATGTGTCTTAAAAGTACATCTTTTTCTTTCAAAAGTTCTTACATTATTAATGTTCCATATTATGTATACATAAAACAAGAATAATTTCATCATTTGGAAAAGTAACTACTGTTTCCTTTTTAGGTGCGTTCGTAATTATATAAATACGTAGCACCTATAGTTGTCGTTTGGTCCGTCCGCCTGTCCGTCCATCTGTCTGTCTGTCTGTCCGCATATAACAACGCAAAAACTACCCAACCAAATGGTTTGCAATTTAAAATATATTATCTTTGCAGAATTTTGTCGAGACATTTCAAATTTTATTAAAATCGAATCAAAACTTTAGGAGATATTAATAAAAATATTTATTAAGAAATTTGAATATTTTTTTTTTTAAATCGGTGCTTTTTTGTTATAGGAGCTTCCGAAGTTTAATCGTCAAGCGACCGAGATACTTATTTTATGACAGAAATTAATCTGCAGACGATATAATTCATTTCACAGAATTAAAAATCATCAAGATCTGAATATTTATATAACTAGCTGATACATATATATCTGAATATTTATATAACTAGTTAAGATATTTGTATGAACAGTGTCATAAAATATATACTTAACTAGCTGTTTAACCCGTTCTACGCACGGGATATCATGAATTTAATTCTAAAACGTGCGTACGAACGCACCTCGTTTGTAACGTTTGACGTACAATTTCCAACTTGTTTCCTACTAGTATGGTGAATTTATCTTTTATTCCTAATTTCAGGGGATATTCCTTAAATGAGATAATTTCATGAGGAGATAGTCAGTCAATAACAAAAATTAATTTTGGGATAAAAGGATTAAAATATATTTTAATCCTTTTCACCCCAACATTATTAAGTGAGATTTATTGGAGACTTTGACAGAAAAATAGTTTTCCTGCTTCACTATTTCATCGATGCTCTCTTCAGCAGATGTAGATTTTGCAGCATTGGATGTTTGAAGCATTCGGGAATCGGCATTTTCTGAACATGCTGGTTCAGCTTTTACAGTATTTCTTTTTTCAAAGATATATAATTTTGATAAGTTTAATTTGAAAACTTTTGTTTATAATATCTTTCTAAATTATGTACCATTCTAAACTGTGTAACTAATAACTCTAAACTATGCTTATTATTATTTTTTCTCAGTTAATTTATAAAAACTTTTGTGCCTTTTGAAAATCAATGACGGGGGAGGAGGGTATGATAAATATTTTTTACTAGCGACTAGATAATTTTGCTGGCTACCAGATTTTATCAAATTTGGAAAGCCTTGGTTATGAATATGAGGACACTGTTTATAACGCAAAATAGATACAATTTTAATAAGAAATGTAACCAGCTTTATTTTGGAGAAACCCAGCCATACGATTCGACATGCTTGGAACATAATTAAGATGAGGGTGTGATGTTTGTATAATTATGATGAGAGAGCTACACAGGAATTGTAAATAGCTTGCTCAATATCTGTAATGCATGAATATTTCTTGCTATTTACTTAAAGTTTTCCATTACACTCCATTCATTTATATATTATCATGTTCATATCAGACAATCAAGGTGGCTAATCAGGTAAAATGATATTGTTATCATTGAATCACCTTTTCATAGCTTCATGAGGTATGGTATAATGTATTATCTTGTAGGAAAATGAACTTTTTCTATTCTAAAAGTAACTATATGCCAAAGTTTGTGTTTATTAAATATGAGTGTACACTTTTAAGTTCATTTTCTTAGAAACAATAACTACACTCGTCTTATCTTAAGTTGAAACAGCACACCAAGCCATGACCGATCCTCCTTTATTTTGACAACCCCATGCAATGTTTCTATTTCTCTACACTACACATTCTACAAATATTAATATGTAACTTCAAAAAGTAATAGATGGGACTAAACTGACATATTAATGCTGGCATGATTCGTGAAGAAATGAAGGCATTGGATGGAGTCATCAAAATAAAGAAGGTCATGTTTATAAATAATTAAATTTTCAGCAGATCTTAAATTATGCTGGAAATTAATGACTATAACAAAGGATTTGAATTTTCACTTGCTGCACTGCGTACAACCAACAGAGGGGAAAATGTCCAGACCAGGAATCAAACCTGAATCCCTTGGTATATGCACCAAGTGCTCTGGCGCTTCTCACTCCTATACATCGGCAAGGCTGCAACCTTACAGCACAAGATGGAAAGTCACACATGAGCACACATCTCAGTGGCATACATGAGACAAATTATATATAAATCCCAGCATCGGAGAATATATTTATATATAATTAAATTTTCAGCAGAACTGAAATTATGCTGGAAATCAACAACTATAACAAAAGATGTGAATTTTCACTTGCTACACAGCATACAACCAACAGTCATGGATGATGGATCAGTCATGGTTTGGGGTGCTGTGTGAGTTCAAGGTTAGACTAATTTAGTTAAATATATTTCTACTAGCAAGCTACGCTGGTCAATTTCTCTTAACGCACCTTTAATCAAACAAAATATCGACCTTGTGTTTTAAAACCATATGGATATTTACTTAGAATGTCCTTCTGCATTTCTGAAAACAATACGAACGCCATTGTATTATTACAATTTTAATGAGTCTCACAAAATTTGGGCTGTTAAGAACAAACTATTTTAGTTGATCATTTATAGTAGGATTTGGTAAAGAATGATAAAATGATATGCTATATACTATAACCATCTTTGAAAACTCATCTAACAGTGAAAAGTCTGTCAAAATCCATTCAGCAGAATATTTTTAAAAGGCTATGCTTTCATAATCGGGTTCATCTGATTATAAAACTTTCCACCATAATTCTATAACTAAGCAAAGTAGAACAATATGCGAGATACTAAAACCATCTCTGACAAATTATATAACTTACAGTGCAAGTCTCACCAAAATCCATTCCGCAAGGTTACTAAACATTTCCTTTTTGAATTAGCGAAAAATGTAATTTATAACTTAATAAAAAGTATTTACAATTCAAAAAGTTTTGCATGCTTATGATGATTAAATAAATTTTCAAAAAAAGAGATTTGCGTTGAATAAATAGCGAGTCACAGTGCTTGGCATGGTTTGAAATAAAAATTATTTGCACATTCAGGTTTGAAATAAATGGCGCATTAGCATACATTTTGGCATGATGTTGTATAACAGAAAAGTACCAAAAGGTATCCAAAAAACTTCGTTCCAAATTAGGCCAATTCTCTGTAGACTCTATTATGGAATAGGTCAGCTTTTTAAAAAATTAAGAATTTGTGTTACATTATGGTGTCTATGGGGAAAAATCATTTTCCATTGAATTTCAATGAAGTTACAATACTTCAAATATAATGAAATTGATATGCCTCACTGAAGTGGACTAAAATATGCTCTTTGTCGAGAATTAAATAAAAATCATGCACTCGTGACCAGACTTCGAGTCGATTACAGAGGACTGTAATCGATTACGATTACTTTCAATTTTTAAAAGCAGATTACGATTATATCTCTATTTATTCAAGTTGGATTACGATTACGTTTGTGATTATCTCTTTTTTAAATTCTAGATTACGATTACGTTTAGATTACGATTAATATTTTTTCCTTCGATTACGATTACAATTCGATTACACGGATTTCGTAATCTGCATGTTACAAAATAGAATCCAGCATCGTGTTGGGAGACCTTATTTTACCCATTATATATATCATTTTACAGCAATCAAAAATGTATTAATATAATATAATTGGATGTAATAATTAAAAGATATATAGCTTCACAGATAAAAAGGTTATTGCATGATAAATAATAAAAGTATAAAAAAATTTACTTTTTGTGATATACCGTTAAACATGTTAAAATGGAATCGCAAGGAATGGGGGATTTCTTTCGTTTTAAGATAAGTTCTTGTGTTGGCATGTAATCTGTAATGTACGCTGCCTATTATAATTGTATTATATTCTTTTCGGCGGCAATATGAAAATTTTCCATTTTAGAGAAGATTTCGCGATAGAGATTTCCATTTTTACACTGTTTACTGTATTTAAATATTAAGGTAAAAAAAAAAAAGAAAAGATCCAGTTTGAAAGTTGTTCAATAAAATGTAGTTAATTATTAATACACAATACATTTAAAAGTTATAATTCAGATTTGTATTTTAATTAATTATTAAAATATAAATTTAATATTGTAAAATTTGTGAAAAGTGGCCTGTGTATAACAATATTCTGATGAAACGGAAAATTTCACACTCCTTGAGAATACAATATATATATAATATATCACAGTTTCCCACAAACAGTTTCAGAAGGGTGCTGCACCCTGCCTTCCCTTTGGTTTACAAAAAAAGACCCTTCTTGACCCTCATAAAAAGAATTAGCACCCTTCTTGCCCCTCAGTAAAAAAAGTGCTCTTTCTCCTTTTAGCATTAAAAAATTTGCTTTCATAGCTAGTAAAAATTGACTAAATATTGTCTTGAAAAGAGTGCTCTGACTTTTAAATATCAAAAGTGACATTAAAAACCAAAATAATACAACAATAACAATTAAAAAAAGTGCCCTTAATAATCTGAAAAGTGCCCTTAAGAATAAAAACTTACCCTTTTCTCACCAGCAGAACCCTGCCCTTTTTAAAACATGGGGGAAACTCTGATATATATATAATATATATAGTAAAAACTGTCAAAACAAAATCTGTCTATAATGGAAATTTTTCGGATTATTATGAAGAATAGAATACAATACAATCATAATAGACAATGTACCTTCTACGACGAAAATTTGTCTATAATGGATAATTTCCCCAGTACTTAGCGATTCCGAATCAGCATATTTCGTTGCATTAATTTTTCATTATTCCATAATTGATCAAAATATTTTTAAACAATATTCTAAAATATATTACATTTTTAAAATACATTAAAACCCAGTATTACGGAATAGCAAAGGCCCGGGGAAATTTTCCATATTAGCAAATGCACTGTGTATTGCTACTGTATTGTCTTCATCGAGACTCTAATACTATCGAATTATTCTGTTTTAGACAGGACTCCGTTATACATAAGTTCCCTTTTGACATGTTTTACTATATTCTAGAAAAACGTTGTTAAAAAATACAAAATGTATGTCCATATTTCTTTTTTTAAGGATCATTAAATAAATGATTTAAATTAAAAGGGCCGTTTCTTCCTATTTAAATATATATATTCCCCGATCTGCATATTTTGGAATTGATTTCATTAGTACAAAGCCATTATGAAATTAAGAGCATTTGTACGGATAGAATAGTCAAATTGAGGATGCAAAATTCTGATTTGAGATTCACTGACATTGGCGTTCACAGGGGAGACCCCCCCCCCCTCTAAATCTTAAAACAAAAATATGTGCTCTTGTTTCACAGCCCTTTTATAAAATGCAGAATATAAACATCAAATGAGTTAAACATATGACATGAGTTATGATTTTTTCCCCAGAATCCTCGTTACAAGACATTTCGGCATACAAAGCAAAACAAAAATTAAAAAATTAAGAAATATTAAATATTCAAAAATAGGTTTCTACCAAAATTTTATAACTTGGAGAATTGGAACAGTTCATTCAGTTTCTTTCGTCTGGACGACTCTGCCTTCTTCAACCCTCCCCTCCTTTTTATAATAGGTTTCATAAAACACATGAACTCTAAAATGAAAAAAAGAATCAAAAGTTGTCTTTTGGGAAGAGAGAATTTAGTTGGAGAGAAGTTGCATAGCGCCCCCGCCCCCCCCCCCTAACAACAACAACAACAAAATCTTAGTTCCCGTTTCATTAAGTCACTTAATTAAATATGAAAAATATTTCACTGCCATTTGAAAAGAAAAAACAGGTTATAAATATACAATATTTCTAAAAATAAATTAATAATTCATACTAATAAAAAAAAAATAAAAAAAAAACTTACATGTGGGTGTTCAGGTTCGATTTTGTCTTCATGGAGACCCAGACATCTGACGAGCACAGTTTACATTTTTATTTCAGAAACATTACGCCTTTGTCATTTAAATCTGAACCCGTTTCATTAAAAAAAGTCCTCAATTTTTTTTATAGTTTTTTTAGACATTTCTGCAATATATACGAAATATACGGAAAATTTAAAAGTATAAACAATCTCTAAGAAGAGCAAAGTGAAAATGAGTTGTTAGATAAATTGCCATATCTCGTATGACGTTTAAAACCTTTTTTTTATTGCCAAACCCAAGATTCCCACACTCCCACATTTAAGGATGGAGTCGGAGTTTTGTGTTATTATAACTGTTATAGTGTGTTACAGTGAAATAAATAGCTATAATATATGCTTTCTTCTCTCCTTTTTTATTTTTTATACTTCATCACTCAGTGCCATTCAAGGAGTTTGACACATGACTCTTGGAGTGACCACATGCCAGGATGCTATCCCCAATTCTCACCAAGTCAAATTTAACCAAATCAAATCATACTACTTCTATGTCACAGTATACATCCTGTTACTTATCCCATTATAAAGGTCATCTACTGCCAGGACTATAGAATCTCTTATCTATAGTTCTGATCTACTGCAACTGTCCCCTGTGATCTCTGACCTCCCCAGGCTCACCACTTTAGACTGATTTTAATGAGCTGGAAACGTGAACATATCCAAATCTCTTCCTTTAGAAAAGCCGAGTATTTTTTGGATGGAAAGCGAAAGGGAAAAAAAAAGGGTGTAATCGTGATGTAATCGCGTGTTTGTGCGAAATTACGATTACATTATGTAGCGATTATGATTAGATTATGATTGTAATCTGAATGAAATCTTTTGATTATGATTACTTTGTGATTATTTCGAAACCAAAATTTATGATTACGATTACGGTGCGATTACACAGTTTTTGTAATCGATTATAATCGACTACGATTACACGATTACGATTACTCGAAGTCTGCTCGTGACATCATAATTCACTTTTATATTTTAACAGAATAATAAGGCTACTATAATTTGTGACTCGTGCTATAGCCAGTATACACGTCAGGACACATTGCCATTATCATTATCTTTTTATGCATGAAGGTTTCGCTTTGGTTCTGACAAATACTTTTCGAGCTATTAATTTTTTCAGTAACTTCAAATATTTCATTTTCCAAGATTAATCTGTGGCAACGATTAGCGAAAAAGCCAGTCATCGGCAACACATAGCTTTTTATTAAAGAGGATTATAGAGAGACAAAATTAATGTCTTGCTCTGGGGTGTCAATGACACTAGCTATATAGCTGGACCGTCTATGCTATATGTTATTTAATTAATAGGGTATTTCAATCACTATTAATATTGTAGTAGGGGCTAATATTATCCTATTACATTAATAGGTAACACACATTCCTAATTAAAAAGTTTTTAATTTTGAACATATCACATGTGAAAAACTACCTGTTAAACTACAAACATTTATGGTGTATCTTTGTTTTAAAATGCTTTTTTGTGAATGTATTCATAAAATTTATTTTCTGGATACATTAAAGTTGTTTTATTCGAATTAAAAATATTTTTTTTAAAAAGTAGTAGTGCTTTTCTGCATTTACTAACTGTACAAAAAATAAATGTAGTGAAAATTCATTTTGTTAAAATCCATATATTGAACTGCTAATTAATCTTTATATTAAAAAAAAAAAAAAAAACTACATCGATTTGTTTGTATTTTTTTCTCAATTAATTTGATTTTTGGTATTTGAATGTTTAACAGCATATTGTTGAACAATGATCAGTATTTTTTTTTTCTACACAAAATGTATATTTTCTCGTATTTCTAAGAGTGAAGGATGAATTTATATTAAATTATAGTAATGCTAATTTATAGACCAATATTACTACAAAAAATTTATGGAATAATTTTATTTTTAACATTTTGTATAATATTATAACTTTAGACGATCAAATATTTCAAAGTCCAGTGATAAAAATTTTAAATTCCAGTGAATATCTAATAAAGTAATTTACATAATTATTGTCTAAATTGTTACTTTATTATTTAATTTTTGAATTACATATAAATTTTTGGTACTTCTCTATTATCCCGTCGACCACTTTTCATAACAAAAAACTATCGCCAAACTGTAACGCCAAATAAACATGAGAACGTTGCCATTGGAATATCAAAATAAATAAATAAATAAAATATAAGAATTTAAGGACACAATTGTTATTTTAATTAATGAAATAACTAATAAATCAGTAAAACATAATGAAAAATAGACGCAAATGTTGAATTAAAAAACACTTGATGACATAACAAACACGTATAATGCTTCTGACATCAAGTAAATAGGACTGCATTTTTGGCGTTTAATCTTACAGTTTGGCGATAGTTTTTTGCTATGAAAAGTGGTCGACGGGATAATAGAGAAGTACCAAATTTTTAAATACATCTGTATTTTTCTTCAGGTACATGAAAGGACGATTACAGTATTCTCAAGTGAATGGTTTCATTGACACTTTGAATAGAGTTATGGAATCCAAATATACATTACTATATACTCCCCGAAAAGCTTTAAAGATGGCTGATTTGAAAGCAGTTAATCATATGAAATCCCAAGAATCAAAAGAAACTAAGGATAAGTCTTGACTGATTTGCTAAAACAGATTGACGAATCTAAAATTTATTTTGTCAGAAAATTCAATCCGGGGTTCCCGGGTTTCAGAACTAAGGTGAAAATAATTTTTAATTGAAAACTTTAATAGTTTTTTTTTTTTACATTTTTAATGTATTATTTTTGATTGTCCACTAACGACACCTAAAAGTATTTTATATAAAAAATATCAATTATGTATTAAAGTGAAGTTTTGAAATTCATGAAAATTGATACTTTTGTATTAGCCTTGGCATTATTACATGACATTGTTGTATTGGCATTATTTATATTTATACTTTAATAGATTTTTTTTACATTTAGTGTATTATTTTAGATTGCCCACTAACAACACCTAAAAGCATTTTTATATGAAATATATTATGTATAAGTTTTGAAAATCATGAAAATTTGGTATTTTCGTATTGGCCTTTGCATTATTACATGGTATTATTGGCATTATTACAATACCCAAATACGAAACTGAAATTGATATTTTCGTATTTGGCTACTATTGTGCATACCAGCAGTTAATAACCAAAGATTTCACTATTTACAGCAACCTTTTTAATTACGATTATTGAAATGTTTCAGAGCATAGTTTGATTACATATCTGTTAAATTTGTGTTATATTTATATTGGTTTATTTATTTATTTATTTGTGAAGTTTTAATTAGACTGAAACAAATGCTGAACTATTTATAATGTTTTTAAAAAAACACGTTTGCAATTGAAACAGTCATGCTTGAAAATTTTTAAAAACTATAAAAATAATAATAATAATAATAAATCAATAAATTGAGACACAGTTTTCAGGCAAATTGCATTTGAAAATACATTTTTTTCTCTATTCAATGGTGTAAAAATTGAAATTGTGTTATGTTTAGAAGTTAAAAAAAAATTGTGGTAAATGTGAAAATATATTGACCAAGTCATTGCCACCATCAATACGAAATCAGTGTTACTTGCAGACATGTTTTTACTTCGTTATATAGATTTATCAGCAGTTTAGTCCTCTAATAGCCATTTTACCATTTAAACAGAGGGTAACTCACAGTTAATTTCTTCTCATAAATTCCATATTTTTTGCAATAATTTTTAACTCTTGAATAGTCTTGGCTCTTGATTATAGATCTGGCTTGAAATTTCCATGATAGCACTGAAGTCATACCAATCTTTCTTCTACGCTGCTTATGCGGCTGTCCAAAGTCGTTTCAATGTTTTGTGAATGTCTTCCTAATGCTTGCTTTAACACATGCCTAGCTAGTGTTATCTGGCTTGAAATTTCCATGATAGCACTGAAGTCACACCAATCTTTCTTCTACGCTGCTTATGCGGCTGTCCAAAGTCGTTTCAATGTTTTGTGAATGTCTTCCTAATGCTTGCTTTAACACATGCCTAGCTAGTGTTATCTGGCTTGAAATTTCCATGATAGCACTGAAGTCATACCAATCTTTCTTCTACGCTGTTTATGCGGCTGTCCAAAGTCGTTTCAATGTTTTGTGAATGTCTTCTTAATGCTTGCTTTAACACATGCCTAGCTAGTGTCAATGGAAATTTGTGGTGTTACTGGATAAAACAAGGCTTAATTTAAGTGACTGACTGTAATGAGAACAAGTTGGAAATTGTACGTCAAACGTTACAAACGAGGTGCGTTCGTACTATAGCTAGTTGTATAAATACTCAGATCTTGATGATTTTTAATTCTGTGAAATGAATTATATTGTCTGCGGATTAATTTCTGTCATAAAATAAGTATCTCGGTTGCTTGACGATTAAACTTCGAAAGCTCCTATTTTTAAAAAAAGCACAGATTTAAAAAAAAAAAAATCCAATTTCTTAATAAATGTTTTTATTAATATTTTCTAAAGTTTTGATTCGATTTTTAAAAAAATTGAAATGTCTCGACAAAATTCTGCAAAGATAATATATCTTAAATTTAAAACCGTTCGGTTGGGTAGTTTTTGCGTTGTTATATGCGGATGGACAGACAGACGGACGGACCAAGCGACAACAATAGGTGCTACATATTTATATAATTACGAACGCACCTAAAAATGCTTAAAATCGATCACAAGAGAAAAATTGTCAAAAAGCATTCGAGAAGGTAAAAAAAAAAAATTCCAAAAGGATTCCTAGATTTTATTATGAAGGTACATTAAAATTCAAAAAGTATCAAGAAAAGCTAGATTTACTTTTTTTTTTTTTTTTTTTTTTTTTTAATCACCAAAATGTTTTAGAAAGCATTTTTTTAAAAAAGATATTCCAGTTGTATATGGAAAAACTAGATAAGTCATTGACTAAGAAGTGAGAATTTTTAATGATGTGGTAAGCTTCCCAAAAATCAAGATCAAGGTTAGAAGAGCATTTTTGGGTAATATTGGCTGAGAAAAAGTTGAACCTATGTTGAAGTTCCTATGTTCTAGTACTCCTGATTTTCCAAGTATTTGGAAAGTATGAATTTAATTTATCTTTTTTGGTTTTCATTTCTTTTGTTCTCCGGTAGATGTCTCTACTTGTCTACTCAGTTGTTTCATGCTGCTTTCTTCTCATTGGTTGTTTTTGGCATGTTCTCTACCTGCATGGAGTATATAAGCCACCGACCCTCTGTCAAAACGACAGAGGGCCCAGTCTTGTTTTTTCTAGCACGCTGTGCTTTGCTCTTTGTCGCACTGAAGAAGAATCTTGCTTGTAGATTTGAAATAGCTATTTGCTGCTTTTTTGTGTATTATTTGTACATTTATAACATTGGTATTCTTCCTTTTAATATTATTATTATTAGTTTCTAAACAATAATTTATTCCATAAAGTGTCTCAAGCACTTTGTAATTACATATCGGGATCATTCATATGTACTGTAATGACATATTTTTAGAGAGTTAAAAAACTCAGCGACCGTTTTTTATAAAATGCCCATTAACAATGTGTAGAAGAATTTTTCACATTTTATAATGTATAATTATTTATTTATGATTAAAATCCAAACAATTTTATTCGGTAAATTCAGTGTCATTCACGAATTGATATATACAACCGAAATATACACATTTTTTTATTGTGTATATTATATTAATTCTCATATTCCTTCTTCCTCCTTACTCCTCTCCTCTTTTAACTTTGATTTTCAGAAACAGAAGCTGAGCACATCATTCTATTGGTTAGTATATAAATTTTAGTAGAAAAATTAAATTTCAGCTTTTTTAGTGCATTTGTAATCATATCTATTCATATTCGTTGATATAAATAGTAAAATTTTCATTTTTCTTTCTTTCTTTCTTTCCCTTGTATTTTTCAGGTTGGTGCATCGTAACACCAAAATTGAAAAAAAATTTCCCATACCTTTCGAGCTTGCTAGGACCCAAAATAAAGCTGAAATTGTAAAATTCTTCCTTGAGCTTACAAGGGCATAAGGCAGGGGTGTTAAACTGTGGCCGGCCAGATATCACTAATTTTTTAAAGAAATAGTCGATTTCTTGAACTGCAGAAATTCGATGATTGGATAAGGCAAAAATTACTATAAAATTTTAGTGGTATCCAGCAGGCCACAGTTTGACACCCCTCCCTTAAAGTCTAAATAATGTGGAAAATGTTGAATTTTAACCTTTAAAAATAAATAAAAAAATGAGAACCTGAAATAATGTGAAAATAGCAAAATTTTCCACTTTTATTTTTCCTTCTTTTTTTCTGACCAATCTGGCTTATGAGGCCCATAATATCAATGAAATCATAAAATTATCAAGTACACAAGGCCTGAAATAACATAAAAATTGTAAACTTTTCATTTTTCTTTTAAAGTCTGCTGTACCTGAAATGATGCAGAAATACCAAAGTTTTCTGGCTTTTTTTTTTCTTACCCCCTCCCCCTCCCTTCTTTGGTTTTCTCAGATCTGTGCACCTAAAATAACAGAAATTGTAAAAAAAATTCAGAGGTTTTTCCCCTCGAGTTCATGAGACTCAAAGTAACAACATAATAGTAAAATTTCTGCTCTTTTTTAACTATTTTTGAGGTCTGCATGATGTGAAGTAACAGTAAAATTGTAGAATTTATTCTCTTTTTTCCAAGTCTGCTAGACTTAAAAAAAACATGGAAATTGTAAAATTTTCGCTTTCTTTCTTTTTTTTTTTCCTTGTATTTTTAAGATCTGTAGGATGTAAAATAATGCTGAAATTATAAAATTTTCACCCCCACCCTTTTTTTTTTCGGGGTATGCAGGATTTCTGCATGCCAAAATACAATTCTTTCTCCAAAATGACCGTTTTTGCAGAGTCTGGGCCATCTTGTTAAGGGTATCCAACAAGAGAGACTTTTCATCACAATGGTCGCTGCCTGTAAATTCTACAAATTTCACATGAGTGCGTTTGAACACCTATTTCAATGTCATAAAGCTGGATTTTCTAATTTTTGAATAATTATTGTGGTATTTTAATTAAGTTATTAAAGGACCAAATAAGAGATCCTGCAATTTATAGAAGCTGAACAGAAGAAACTTTATTAGGTGATGGGAGTAGGATTGCAGGGGTGCTGAAAAAGTAATGAGACACATTAGAAATTTGCAGTTTGTCCTCTATCCCAAAATTGAGGCGGGGAGCAAAATTATATCTGGCAATCTATTATGACGGAAAACAATAAATTTCACAGGCTGACAGCTATCACAAAGGGGAGAATCAAGTGCATTTTAGTAGATTTTCCCTTTTTCAAATTTTATCTAAATTCCACCCTTAAATTTCTACTTCCTCCCCTTTGCCCTCTGTCTTATTTCTAATGTACATATTCAATTGTTCAAAATTTGTGTTGTAAAAACATGAACCTTAAAGAATTTTTGTTCTACTATTTCTCATATTCAAATTTTGGCAGGTCTGAATAATCTCTTATTAAAAAAAAAAAAAAAAAAAAATAGGTCTAATGATTTTGCTATTTCTTTTATGATTGTATAGATAACAATGTGTATGTATGTGTGCATAAATTTATGCTTATTTTTAGAACTAAAATGTTGCTATTCATCCTGTATACAGAAAATTACTATAAAACTGATAACTGCACTCATTTAGATTTGGAAACCCCCGACCCAGAAAGATAGCATGTCAATATATGCCAAAAAGTCACAAAATACTAAGGATTTCTGTTCAAAAATTATCATTTAATAAATCATCATAAAGCATTTTGCACAAATTTTCCAATTTTGCCTACTTAAAAAAAATTTATACAATTTTTCTGATTACTCATTGAATAAATTTTGTACTAAAATACAATCGTGTTGTTACTTTGTTGTTGAATATCAATAAAAGAAGACAACTAGAGTAATTTAGTGATTAAAAATGCCATTTCAAGAGTTAATGATGTCCTTATGGTGGTAGAGCAAAATTATTTATATATTTTCTATTTAGAGCTACACCAGTCTAAATGTTTGGAAATTCCTGGTCTAAAAAAATCATCACCTTAAATTTTTCATTTTAAAAAGATCGTGAAAGGATTTATGTTTTTCCTTTGTCACTTTTACTGCTATATTACATTGTATAAATTTCACAAAGATATTTATATTCTGTTATTTGTCTATCCTTGAACATTTTTCTCAATTTTTTTCTCATTAATTTAGTGTAGCATATGTGAAGGAAATATCTTTTATATGGATATGTTTAGTGTTATATTTAAAATATTTTTTTATAAAAGCCTGTTTGATAATGGCAATTATTTGTTTGTGTGTAGAAAGTGATTGCCAGACTTGTATAAAACCAAAAACTTTCTGCAAATTAATTTAATGTTTAATAAAATTATGTGTTATATTATTTGGACGTTATGAATTAAAAACAGCAGTTTAAAATAATTACCATTTATATTAAAAATTAATTAATATTAATTAAACAATAATTATTTTGGTTAAAAAAATAAACATTTCAGACAACATTGAAACAAGCATTTCAGAATTTTCTTCGAGAGCAGACTTAGAAGAATCATCTAAGACTTTAAGAGTTTCTTCACTCCAGGAAACAGTCAATTCCGGGGAAATACTACCGCCTTCAATATTTTCAGAAATGGGATCAATATTTCCATTCCCATGCTTATTTTGAGGTTTGACAAAAGCTGCAATTATTGATGTTTGATTTGCGCTTCTTTTATCAACAGAACTCGCTTGATTGTGCTTATGTTGTAAATGCACACTGCAATTTTCCTCATCACAATATATTTAAAATTAATTTTAAATAAAAAAAGAAATGAAGAATAATCCTAAAGTTCAATAGAACGAACATACAGGCCACTCTAAGTACCACTTTGGAGTAAGTGGCACGTGTTTGTGTTTGATGTGCTAAGATATGTGCTACATCCCGGCGGCAGCTTTGGATGTGTTTGGAGTTGTGAGTTGCCATTCGAAATTAAACAATTTCCTGCAGAATCTATTTTAAGAAAAGAAATCATAAAACACATGCCTAAAAATAATACATCATTTCCTCTGTGTCATTTATGATATTTTTTTCTATTACTTTTTTCTATTATTATTTTTGATTCTATTTGAAAGTTTTCCAGCCACAAATTTTTTTTATTTATTTTTTTTTTTTTGGCTAGCCGCCAGTCAGTCATTGATGTTCATTAAAATTTGATGCATTTTGAAATATTTAAATTTAGCTTTAAATCATTTTAAAGAAATTCAATTTAAAATGTTTTTTAACACTACGAAAGTATTCGATTTTATTGCCGCCACCGGGTTAAAAAGTCCTTGCAGCTGCCGATGGAAAACCGATTGGTGCCAAGCTCTAGTCTGCGAAAAATACAAATAAAAGCATCTGTGATGCCACAACAATGTTTTCATCTTTAAACTTTGAATTGTGCGCAAACAGTAAAAAAAAAAAAAAAATTACATAAAATTAGGGAATATTTATAATTTTTGAATATTTAAAAAAAAAAATTATTTTCAATTTTTTTTGTACAAAGTTTCGAATTTTGCATAAAATTTTCTGTGCACGACGTGCGTCTATATTATACAACTCTGGTGATTGCATCAGTTTAATTCTATTTTAACTATAATGAAAACTGCTGTCTCTTCCTAAATTTATTTTTGCCTTTTTTTATTTAAAGGTAAATATTTTTGCACAGCTGAAAACCTTAATAACTATGGCAATATAAAGATGGATAAAAGTACCAGTACCTTCTTAACAATGTTAAGACACTGCAATAGAATAAAGGAACTTCGAGGACCTGGATCGTTTATAAGATATGTCATAACGGATTGAAGTTGAATGTATTATAACTGAAATGTTTCATTGAGGTAATTTGAAACTATTATGTATATATTTGTTGTATATGTTCTATTTTCATAACTTTTTTATGTATTTTGCAAAATGTTTAAATAAAAATTGAATAACTAATTTTTCTTGATTTTATTTTAGTATGTGGTAAAAAATTTATTCACTATTTTAGTTTTAAAAATAATTTGAAGTGTCCAGGAAAAACCAACAGATTTTATCCATCAAAATTTCTAATATATATATCATTAATACCTAACAAATCACAACAGCCAGAAATAATATAACTTCATCATATTTTCGTATACGAGCAAATCTTGTGTGTGTGTATATATCAGGGATGCACAACCTATGGCCCGCGGGCCAAAAGTGGCCCGCGATGCCTGTTTCGTTGGCCCGCCAATCCCAAAATAGATGGGTTTTTTTTCAATTAAAAGCTTACATGTTTTTACTTAATTTTGCAACTGAGAACTGCTTGCATTTTTAAAATCAAAACAATCGCCATCTTGATTGACTGGTTGGATGACGCGATAAAAGCATGCTATTTGTAACTTGCATGTATTCAACTGTCAAGTTGCGATATATCGGCACTTCTTTAAGATCGACAGAGAGAAATTCGATGTGAGCGCATCGCCTCTACAATGCGACTAAAACTGAGCTCTGATTGGCTGATAGCATGTAACGAATGAAGTGTCTAGTGGCTGAAGGAATGTATCTTCTCAACTCTACGTTTATCTTTGGAATGCTTGCCGGTCGGCAGTCGGTTGATGTTTATTACTTGTAGATGGCAAAATGAGCGGTGAAAAAAGAAAAGGCGATTTTCCGAATCGAAAATTTGTTGATTCGTGGACGGATAAGTACTGTTTTATTAATCATAATGGTCGGATTATTTGTCTTTTGTGCAATTCTACTATAGCTGTAGCCAAGGAATATAATGTGAAACGACATTATGAAACAAAACACATGGCGTTCTCATCTATTCAAGGATATGAACGATCAGTAAAAATTGAACATCTGAAGAAATCTTTGATAAACCAGACCAGTTATTTTCAAAAACAGACATCTGAATTGGATTCCTGCGCTGAGGTAACCCTGAATATTGCCCAGCTGATCGCTAACCGTGGAAAACCGTTTACTGATGGTGATTTTGTGAAAGATTGCTTGTTAATTGCTTCGGAGAAACTTTGTCCCGAAACAACAAATAAATTTAAAAATTTAAGTTTGAATAGAATGACTGTTCAGAGAAGAATTCAACAATTAAGTGAAGACATTGTAGATCAAGTAAAGCTTGCTGCTTCACATTTTGAATATTTTTCACTTGCTGCTGACGAATCTACCGACATTACCTCAACAGCCCAACTCCTTGTTTTCATTCGAGGTATTAACAAGGATTTCTGCATTACAGAAGAACTTCGTGGAATGTACCCTATGAAAGGCCAAACAACCGGCAAAGAACTTCTTCACAGCTTATTAGAATTATGTAATGGAGCTGCTTTGAATATGGAGAAAATTGTTAGCATTACAACAGATGGAGCACGATCAATGACTGGTGGAATTATTGGAATGATAACTCTGCTAAAAGAACATCTGGGAGAACGTGAAATGGAGTTACTTCAATATCACTGCATCATACACCAACAAAATTTGTGTGCCAAAGAATTAGGTTATGAACAGCTAATGAAGCATGTTTGTGAAGCAATCAACTTTATTCGTAGTAGTGCATTGCGGCACAGAGAATTTAAAGAATTTTTGGCTGAATTTGAGGATATTCCTAGTGATGTTGTGTACTATACAGAAGTAAGGTGGCTCAGTCGTGGAAAAGCACTTAAGCATTTTATGGAATTATTTGATAAAATTATTACGTTTCTCAAGGAGCGTGGAAGGGAAACCAGGCGCTTGGAAGAAGCCAGTTTTCAGTGTGATTTAGCATTTTTAACTGATATTACAAGTCATTTAAATGAATTGAATGAACATCAAACTACAAGGAAAGAACCAATTCATCTTTCAGTTGGTAAACAATGTAAATGCTTTTAAAAGAAAGTTAGTGTTATTTCAACAACAGTTACGGGTAAAAAATTTTGCTCATTTCCCATATTGCAAAAAAATGAAAGAAAAATTTCCAAAGATGAAAATAGATTACGAAGATCAGGTAAAAATTTTAATCAATTCATTCCATGATAGATTTTTAGATTTTGAAAAATGCCATTATTAAATTGAGTTATTTTCAAATCCATTTACAGTAGATGTCAATTTGGCACCTGAAAATGCTCAATTAGAGCTCATTTACTTACAGAGCTCAGACTTTCATAAAAATGAATTCAAAGAAAAGTCATTGCTTGAATTTTATAGGAATTTGCCTAATGAATTTTCCTATTTAAAACGCAATGCATCTATGTATGCAACTATGTTTGGAAGCACCTACATATGTGAACAATCTTTTTCTATGATGACTGTCAACAAATCAAAGACTAGAAACCGACTAACTGATGAAAACCTTTCAGCCGTTTTACATATTGCTACTGCAACTTTAGAACCAAACATAACAAAAATAGCTTCAAAAATACAATCCCAACCATCACATTAATTGTCTCGTCTGTGAAATAATTATGTATGTATATTTGGCTTATTAAAATTAATTTATAAATGTATATATATATTCAGAATTGAGTATGTCTTCATCAAAGTGGTATATTGACTTTTTATATTAGATTAGAAAAAAAATATGTGTTTATAAATGCAACGCTACATTGGCCCCAGGTAAGGTACTTTTTCTTTTTTTTGGCCCGCGGGTTGAAAAAGGTTGTGCACCCCTGGTATATATATATATATATTGTGCTGTCCTCTAAAAAAACCTAGTGTGAAATGTTTCCTAAAAAAAACCCACCCTAGTATTTAATCAAATATTTCACTGATGTCAATTTTTTGGTTTAGCCCTGTTTCTATACACCATTTTCAACAGTAAAAACATTTGATAATGCCTAAGAAGTGTTTATTTAGTTTTAAAAGAATTTAATCTAGTAATGCAGAATTTTAGCAAAACATGAGCTTAATTTTCACATATTTGCTTGTTATATAATACGTTATGTTAGAATGATGTACATCAATTTTGAAATGTTTTTATGTTAAACCATTAAAATGTGAATAAAATGTTACATTTCCAGCTGATTATGTCATGTAAGGCTCGACTGGCAAACTTTTGAAAATGGAACTAAAAAAACCCATGCTGGAATTAAAAAAAACCTCAAAATATTTTTAAATAAATAAATGATTAAATATACAAATTTTCTTAAAAGTACATTTATTTTTAAGGAACATAATTAAATTATGCAAAGTTAATGCATATTGAAGGCACTTCTAAGGATTTTTTTTTTTAGTATGTCATAAAAAAATCCATGTTTGTGAAAATAAAACCCATCAATCTTTTTTACACATAGATACCCTTCACTTGTATTTTACACATTATTTTGATGTTTTCAAACTTTTATTTATTTTATTTTATTCACTCTTTTTAACTTTTTATTGTAAAATATTTTACTTAAAATAGGAATAACTAATATAGATACATAGATGCTAATTTGTACTATTTCTCTTCTAAGCATACAGATGAACTGTAAATTTGGGCAGTTTTGTGCAAAACACAGTAAGTAAATTTGCAAAATATCATTTTGTCTTTCGCATAAAAGGTAAAACTTGAAATCTGATGCATTCCCCATTTTCTATGTAATTTAGAATATACCACAGAAGAAAATCGTAATACAATTCAGGAAGGAAGTGGCAGCAATTTAATCAGCATATCTTCTTTCAAGAACAAGAGTGTACTCTTTCTGTGTCATCGATGAACTTCTTTACCTTTGCTTTATCATCTGAGAAGGTAAAGAAAGGGTTGTAATTTTGATCAGTAATTTTGTTGACCCTAACAGTGGGTGTTATGCCCAATCTGTTGAGAGATTTTCAGCCATTACAAAATGGCGTAGTAAAAACATTGTGTTACTGTTCATTATGTACAATCTCTATCTTATAGATTTTATGTGGCAATTATGGGTGCAGATTCACGGTCGCCAGTCGCCACATGGCGACTAAATTTTTTGCGTTGGCAACTTACTTTCGATGTCTAAGTTGCCATGTGTTTACAGATATGCCCCTTTACCGCCAAACTGCTGATTTCCGCTATTTTTCATTTATTTTTTTAATCAAATCTGTCAATTTCCTCCATAATCCTGCGATATTTACCGCTTTTTTTCTGTTGTCCATTATTAAACAATATCATTTAACATAGATTACACATTTCTGCGGATCCGCAAATTTCCCGTTTTCTTCTTTAAAAAAATTGCGATGTCCGCGGAATCAAGAAAAAATTAGCACGCGACGCAGAAAAATTCGTGTCGAGAAGAAAATAATTTTGAGACCCACTCATTAAATTTGTAACTCTGGGGTTATTCAGATATGTTCTTACAGGTAGACATTAGATATCGGCATGCGATTCTTCCACGAATTAGCGTAATTCCTCATATTATTATTATTATTATTTTAGCAGATTTCCACAAAACAATTCGTCAATTGATCATGAGAAAAAATCGGGAATTTCCTCAATCGGTCGCGAACTTCGTGGAAACAGTCACGGAAAAATCCCGCAAATTTCGCCGATTGCTCGCCAAATAAACCACAAATTTCATCAATAGCTCAAGAAATAAAACCCGAAATTCCGGCAATCGGCGAGGAGAAAAAAAAAACGCAAATTTCAGCAATCGGTCATGGAAAAAGTAAAAATTTCGTCAATTAGTCGCAGAAAAAATCGTGATTTTCGTCAATCAGTTGTGAAAAAAAAGCAACTTTTGTTAATCGCGGAAAAAACTTAACGAATTTCTTCGAACTATCGCAAAAACAATCGCAAATTTCATCAAGGGTTCGCAATAATGAAACATGAAAATCGGCGATAAGTCACGAAAATTGCAATTTATTATCTAAATAGGGATTTCAAAAAAAAAAAAAAAAATTCTTAATAAATCCTTAAAAAAATCCTTTGCCAACCAAAGTTGCAATGAGGCTTATAAGTGTTTGATCTTTCTCCATCATCCCACACTCAAAATCATCCATGAATGTTAGAAATTGTTAATTTTTCTTTTTTTAATCTAAAACCTGAAAGAAAATAATGCATATTTTTTTTCACATATATTTTTATAGACATATTTTTTATGCAAATGCACATGTTGAGCGTTTACTTAGCTATGAAAAACATAATGATATATATATATATATATATATATTTGGGGGGGGGGCAGTTTATAGAACAAAACACGTCGGACAATCGTTTATTCATAAAATGTCCAGGTCTTACATTACAAACATTTATTCCTACAAACTATATACGATTATGGTGGAAAGATTATATAAAGTTGTGTCGCCCAAATTTAATGGAGAAAAAATAAGTTATTAATTTATTTAAGTTTTTTTACAGTAAATTTTAATTTAAAATTTACTGTTTGTTACTTTTAAGTTTTAATAGCAGACAATATTACTGATTGAATTTTTAATTAAATGCTATTTTGCATAATAGTTATTTTTTTGAAGAACAATCTGGTTTAACTATATACAAAACCAATATCTATGCTTTTCTAAAATCAGGAAGAAAGATTAAGATAAAAACACAAACTTTATTTTTATTATTTTTAATAACATTTCAGAATGATCTGTTTAACACAGCAAACAATTGCTCTAAATATATTCGAGTAGCAGTGTTCTCTTCAGTTTGAGCCTGATAATTTTACATAGTCTGTGATAAGATTTCTTTAAAAATAATTTTTCTTATACAAAAACAAATGTTTGAAGTGTGTTTTAATTTTTATAGTGCAAAATAATCTCACAGATTCACATATTTTTTTTTTATATGTACTTTTGTATGACAAAATCAAAATAAGAAATATTATTTTTCTAATATTGCCCACTAACATGATTGCTCAGCTTATACACGTTTTTTTAAAACTGTATCTTGCCCAACTTTATCTTCTAAATGTACATAATTTAAAATTTATATTATACTTAATATTCACATTTAAATAATTTTATAATTCAATTAAATATACACATTTGATTTAATTAATCTGTGTTTTGTTGTACATGTGTAATGTATATATTAAATAATTTATTTTTCATTTTGAATTACTCAGTTTTACCTCATATAAATGCTTTTGTGTCAAAATGTGGCCACTGGATTTTTTGGGTTTAGGAGCCACTGGCTCCTTCCAGATTTTGGGAATCTACACCTATAGTGGCAATGCGATGTCTTTATTAAATGAAATATTTACTGCAATGTTAAGAGACAATTTCATGCCTGCAGTTTAAAATGAGTTTTATTTTTTTATTTTATTGCAAATATTTGTTATTTTAAGAATATATTTGTATTGATTTAATAAAATAATTCATGAATGTCCCACTATTCAATCCCACAATTCATGAAAACCCACTGTTTAGTGTAAATCCCTAAGGATGGCGATGAGGATGATAATGATTAAAAAACAAAATTCTAATTCAAATGTTGAGAAGAAAAAGACATCATCGATCGATCTAAGCAGTGGTATTTCATGTGTAGCCTAAAATGTATGCTTTGTTATATTAAATTAAATTGTATTTTATATGTGTTCAATTTATTTTTCTTTGTCCCGTGTTTTTCCTGAAGCGGATGAAGTGAATACAGTTCAGTAAACACTAATATAGTTACAATGCGATTGTTAATTTTTTTCTCGCGCGTGCCTTTTGCTATCTTCGATATTTTTCAACGGACTTTCCAAGATCTAAAGATAGAAATATCAGGAGATTTTCTTTGATAATTTTTGACCAATTCTAAAACTTTTATATTTTAAAAAATAAAAATATATTGTACGTATTTAATTACTTTTAAATACTATTTCATTGGTGTTCATGATTAAAAATTATATGCAACACCGTGATGCAAATAGGACTGAATACACATGAACTTCTGACTAAGCAAATGACATAAGTAGGATATTTAAACATAATTTTAAATTAATTGTAAATAAAAGCATAAATTTCCGTTTCTCGTAAAAATATCTAAAATAAAAGTGAATTTCTTAAATACCTTTTATTCGCATCTCAAATTTTTATAAATATCAAGTAATGATTGTGTGTTTTGAACCGCAGGTTGGGATCAATCTTTACAATTGCCTATTTTCTTTAACTTGTATTATAAATATTATACTAATTGTAGGTATGACTTCATCAAAGAGAAATAAAATGTATTGATTCCGAAAGAGTTGTGAATCAAGTGTGGCCAATATTACTGATTGAATTTTTAATTAAATGCTATTTTGCATAATAGTTATTTTTTTGAAGAACAATCTGGTTTAACTATATACAAAACCAATATCTATGCTTTTCTAAAATCAGGAAGAAAGATTAAGATAAAAACACATAAACTTTATTTTTATTATTTTTAATAACATTTCAGAATGATCTGTTTAACACAGCAAACAATTGCTCTAAATATATTCGAGTAGCAGTGTTCTCTTCAGTTTGAGCCTGATAATTTTACATAGTCTGTGATAAGATTTCTTTAAAAATAATTTTTCTTATACAAAAACAAATGTTTGAAGTGTGTTTTAATTTTTATGTGCAAAATAATCTCACAGATTCACATATTTTTTTTTTATATGTACTTTTGTATGACAAAATCAAAATAAGAAATATTATTTTTCTAATATTGCCCACTAACATGATTGCTCAGCTTATACACGTTTTTTTAAAACTGTATCTTGCCCAACTTTATCTTCTAAATGTACATAATTTAAAATTTATATTATACTTAATATTCACATTTAAATAATTTTATAATTCAATTAAATATACACATTTGATTTAATTAATCTGTGTTTTGTTGTACATGTGTAATGTATATATTAAATAATTTATTTTTCATTTTGAATTACTCAGTTTTACCTCATATAAATGCTTTTGTGTCAAAATGTGGCCACTGGATTTTTTGGGTTTAGGAGCCACTGGCTCCTTCCAGATTTTGGGAATCTACACCTATAGTGGCAATGCGATGTCTTTATTAAATGAAATATTTACTGCAATGTTAAGAGACAATTTCATACCTGCAGTTTAAAATGAGTTTTATTTTTTTATTTTATTGCAAATATTTGTTATTTTAAGAATATATTTGTATTGATTTAATAAAATAATTCATGAATGTCTGTTATTTTCAAATGTTAGAATTTTTAAATGATCACTTTTATGTCAACAATGTTTAATTTTTTCCAATGTTTCATTGTGTGTCTACTACACCTTAACAAACTAGTCGTTGGGGGCCACCGTAATACTTACCCATCATGGATATGCATAATGTAAAATATTAAAATAAAAATGTGTAAACTACTTATAAAGTGCATTGCAATTCAAATAAAATCGTGGCTTGATGACGTCATAAACTTTAAAGGCTCGATTACTGAATTGCTTGAAAGAAACATCCTTATAACTCCAAAAACAATAATCCTATTAACTAGCGGTTTATTGCATCTGATTAAGCGTCAAATTTCCAATTAAAATATATCTTTGAAGTGAAATTTGGATGAAATACAGGGTCATGAAAAATCGAAGAGTGTGGAAAATAGGATTCCAAATATCTTGGCAACTAATTATCCGATCGACTTCATGCTTTATGCAAAATTTATGTTTTTTTATTGTCTTTTATATTCATTTCTTAAAATAAACAATTTCGAAAATTTTTATATACCTTTCATCAGAACGAATTTTTCGAGAGTCCGAAAAAAATTGTTCCGGTTAAACGAGGTTATTGAAATGAAATAGGCTTCTTCCCACTATTACGTACTAAGTACATACCAAATTGCAAGTCTCTATCTCAATTTTTTCGGGAGATAGAGCGTTTATAGACACACAGACGGACGGCAAAATTTTCTTTCTAAAAATATGTTTTTCGGAATCTCCAGTGTCTAAAACGTGTAAATCCGTCAAAAAAAAGTTTTCGATTTTCAAAACGATTACAAGACTTACCCTATACTACGTATGATGGGTAAGTAAAAAAGTACCAAAACAAATATTTATTTTCCTAAAAAAACATCTATTTAGAAGAAAAAATTATTGAAATGATCATCTTTTTTCTTATTTTTTTATCAAAGTAACAGAGAACAAACGATAGTAAAACCTCTGCATAGCGGACACCTCAGCAGTGTGGAATATGTCTACTATTAAGAGAGGTCTGCTTTTCAGAGATAAATAAAAACATACAAATATATATGCGTTGGGGATTATGTCTGTTATGGCAGTTTTACTGTATTTTTTAAATATTGAAACCAGTTATTCTACTTGGCTGGTGGATAACTTTTAGATATTAAAAATTATTGACAGTTTCATATCATGTACTCTGAGGCATTGACACAGATCTGTTTTAAAAAACCTACTCCACTGTTTTGTTTTTATACCATATTTTAAGTGGCAATAATCTTATTGCATGTTGTAATTACCTAGTGTTGTGACTACAGCACAAGTAGCTAAAACATGAAAATCTGGAATTAACATTAATAAATAATTTTCTTTTAGCAAACTTAAGGCATATGTATTTATATTAGAGCACCCAACCCATTTACTATATTAATTTACTTTTTGGATAGAAGAGTTGGGGGTCAATTTGAGAGTCTGTTGTTGATTATCTGCAGTAAAATTCTGAGTTTTACGAATTTTCTGGGATTTATGCATAAAATGTGAGTAAATGCAAATCATGAATTATATTAAAAAAAAAAAAAAAAAAAAAAGCTTTCTTTAGATCAGACCTATATCTCAGAACATATACTGGTACAAACAATGAAGTGTGCCATTATTCACATATTAGGAAACATGCAACAATAATTATTATCTCCTTATAATAGTAGTAAACTATAATGGTATATAAGGAGCTTGTGCACTCAGTTTCTAATATTATTATTTTATGATTTCCGTAATAAATTTGCTTTATTTAACTTGGTGTACTTTTTGTATATAATATTTTACACTATATATATATATATATATATTAATATAATTTATATGTTTATTTTAAATATATTTTCCAATATGCATAAGCTTAAATATCACATCGTGGAATTGAAAATATGAAGCAAATTTATTGATTAAGAATAAAGTAAAAATGATTTTATTGAAAATACCGGGTGATTATAATTAAAGTTACGATTTCAAAAATCGATAATTTTAAAACTACTGGTCAGAATGACTTGATATTTTAGCAGAACAATCGTGAGGCAATGGAATTTTATTTGGCGAAGGAAAAAAATATTTCTAAAATGTGCCGATAGATGGCACTGTCAGGGTAATGTCAGGAGAAAGACCAAAAATTTATTCTTTAAACACAGGAATGTTGCTAGCCAAAAGGAAAAAAATATAGTTCAAGGATTTACTAAAAATGTATTAGCGAAAAGACAAGAATACGTGTTTACAGCGACAACAGCAATAATGGCAAAAAATGAAAAAAAAAAAGCTTTATGGAACAAACGCTTTACGATGATGATTAAAGTATAAGTTGTTCGATATGCCCTCTGCCTTGTTCCGCTACTAATTGGAAGCGCAAAAGGCATGCTCCACAACAGATCGGAGGGTATTTGTACTGATGCAATGGGTGTGGTGTGTGATTCTTGTCTTCAAGTCGGCTAGATTCTCAATTCGCCCGCTGTAAACAACATTCTTCAGGTACCCATAGTTGCCACGTATTAGTAATTTGCATATCTCTAGACAATCTGAACCCTGACAGCGCCATCTATCGGCATATTTTGGAACTATTTTTTTCCTTCGCCAAACAAAATTCCATTGCTTCACGATTGTTTTGCTATAATATCAAGTCATTCTGACCAATAGTTTTAAAATTATCGATTTTTGAAATCGTAACTTTAATTATAATCACCCGGTATATTAAATGAATATTTAATAAGATTAAATATTCTGTTTTGAAATCATATTGAATATAATTTTTAGATATTATAAGAATTGAAATGTTTTACGATGCCAATTTTGGTACAAATTTTAGGTTGCTGTATTATATCAGGTATGTATTATTTTTTAATATTTCATCATGTTCTATTTAAATACATTTATTATATTTACAATATTTTTCTTTTGGTACTTCCACTAGAAATTATTTTAAGATCAGATTATTATAAGATTAAGGTTTATATTTGAAATTCATTCTCTTTCTCATTTTGAAATCTTCAAAATTTAAATATATATCTTGTAATATTCCAGATTATCTTCATTTCTACTTCTGAATTACTTCCCCTTTCTTCTTCCTTTCCCCATTTTTTAATCCTTTCAATAATTAAATTACAAATTTTAACCCCATATCTCATTTCTGTTTGCAACAATGTCAAAATGTCGTTGAAAAGATATGTCACTAATTTAGAAAATTTTAACCAAATGCCATGTGCTCTTGATTGGGTTTCAGTCAGATTTTATGGTCTTAATTTCATATTGGTACGGATCATTGTAAGTTGAAGTGATTAGTTAATTAATGATGAAATTGTCTATAAACAAATCAGTGAATTTTAAAATAATAAGACTTATTTAATACAATAAACTAGCGAAAGTCATGGCTTCTAATACGAGAAAAACTGTAATGAAACCCATCCACTCAAGTTCAACAAAACATGACACAGGCGCATGCGCAAATCAAAAGACTTATCGCCTTCATAATGATAGGATCAATGCACTGCTGCTTCCTATGCTAAGCCTACAGGAGGTATTGAAAATCGCTGGAGTCGCCGGCTTCGCGAAAAAGTGAAATGCCAATAAATCATTCTCGCTAAAAATGATATAGAAATGGTGACAAAATTAATAACAATGTGAGCATTTTCTTACAGTTACTGACTATGGCAGATAACTGCTGGATAGTATATATTTTTAAACTTAACTGATTTTTAGTGTATTATGGGATTGTCTATAAATTAGCTGCATGAAAAAATTTGAACACATTTCAAGCTATGAACAGCAATTTGCTGAAAATGAATTTTTATTGCATTATATGTTTACATTGTTTACTTAGGTATTTCATTTGATTATATAAAAATGAAATTTCTTAACAAAATTCTTATAATGTTGGAAAGTTTCATAATCTATGCCTGTTGCATGATTATTATTTTTTTTTTTACAAGTAAAAGTTTTGCATGTTACAATGTTGATTAATTTTTGGCATGTGCGCATAAAAGATTTGTCATCTTTGACATAGATGATCCATATTTATAAAAAAATATTTTAAATAATTTAGCTTGTAAATGTCATTAATGATTTTTTGCATTTGATAATTTTCAAATTATAAACATTTATTTTTCAGAGGTTTATTATGTTGTTGACTGAACATATTGCTCGTTGTGAAGCTGAAGGTATAGATTTCAATAGTTATTGGTTCAAATCTACGTTAGGAAGACTTCAGGAAGTATTCTTTCAGGTAAATGTTTTTAATTTTCTGTACTCAAAAGTAATTAATTATTTTTATTTGAATTACTTAATATCAATGATTGATAATAATGAAAATTTGTAATTTCCATTCTCATTTCCCTCTTTTATTTTAAAATTAATCTTTTTTGATCGTGGTTATTTTGAAATATAAAATTCTAGGCAGAGTACTATTTCACTTTTGAGATACATACTGTATTTAATGAATAAAAAGATAGTAACATTGATGAAGTAAGGTATCTTCAAAACTTAAACATGCAACATATTAAGCTTTATTGTTCAAAATTTTTATTTTTTTTTTTTTTCCAAAATCACATTACAGATACAACTGCACATACAAAATTAAAAAGAAAAGAAAATAGAAATGCAAAAGTACATGACAAAATTGTAAGACAAAACATTTTGAAAGGTATTCAGAGCATATATTACAAATTCTTACATACATAAACAGGTATTCAAAAACATGTTTTCATTTGTTACATGTTTTTACTTGGTTTCAGAAAAAAAATGGAATTCAATAATATGACAGTTCTTTGTTGGTGTATAGCTTTATATGTTCTATAATTACTTATTAAATATACGTTTCTTCAACACACATTATTTATTACTAAATTACACAGAACAAAACACTTAACAATAAGCATAATCCTACATAAACAACATTTATCCCAGCTCTAACGTTTCTGCCGCTGCCAAAACATAGCAGATAAAAGTTGGCTATTCGCGCATTGCCATTTAAGTACAATTGTTCATTTTAATACATGAGTTTCCTCCCCTTTCAAATTAACAGCACAATCTTTTCGGAGGTTTCCAGATCCTTTTAGATCGTCTTAGTTGCATTGGATTTTGGACAACTTGCTGTGTTCTAACTGGAGGAGGTGTGACTGTTGGCAGCGATGGAGGCATATCTTTGGCGATATCCTCGGAGGTCGTAGGTGGCTCAGTTGATGCTGCATCTGTCTCTGTTGATGTCATTTGTTGGATCCGATGGGACGTTCATATTTGCGACTCTTGGTCTATATTGAACATCATTGTCTACTTCTTCACCTGATGATCGAATTTGATCAACATGTTGTCTATCCAAATTGCCTTGAACATTTATGGTATAATGTAATCCACCATCTCGGCTGATGATACGACCGAATTTCCATTTGGAATTAGCTGCAGTGTAATCTCGAACAGCTACTTTATCACCCACTTCAAAATACCGATCATTGAAATATATATCCTTCCTAATTTTATTCTGATTCTTTCTTTAGTATTAGGAATTAAGAGGTCAATTCTCGTACGAATCTCTCTTTTTAAGAACATACTTGCTGGAGACTGCATTGTAGTCATATTGGGTGATTTCCGATATTGTAACAAAAAACAGTTGATTTTTTGATTGATACTACCAGGGTATTTTTGCATTGCTCGAAGGGATTGTTTCAAGGTGTGTGCATATCTTTCTGCTTGGCCATTGCTGTAGGGCTTGAAAGGTGCATTTGTTTTATGAAAATCTCCATTATTTTGCATAAATTCTTGGAACTCATTTGAGGAAAACTGTGGTCCGTTGTCACTGACTAACATGACTGGTAATCCAAAATGAGCAAAACAATCTCTTAGACATTCTACTGTTTTCAAGGCAGTTGTCGACTTCATAGGATAGACTTCGAGCCATTTTGCATGTGCATCTACAATTAATAAAAACATGCTCAAAAATTGGCCCTGCAAAATCAACATGAATTCTTTCCCATGGAAAACTTGGGTACTCCCAATGGTGTGTTTTAAACTTTGGGGGATAATCTTTAATCCTGGAACAATCTGTACAGCTTTTAACAACATCTTCGATGTCTTTATCTATGTTTTTCCAATTGACATAGGATCTGGCTATTGCCTTCATTTTAACAACTCCTAAATATCCCTGATGAAGTTCTTCCAAAACCTTGTTATGATATTTTTTTGGTACACAGACTCCTTGGCCGTACATAATGCAACCATCAGGTATATTCGACTTCCTTCCCTTTTAGAGAAGTTCCTTTTTTTAGCATTCAGCAAGGGTACCAAATCTTTGTCATTTGCAGTTGCTTTAGCTAAATTTCTTGCTGTTATTGGAAGTGTTTCAATTTGGGAAAGTTGGAAAACTGAAACGTCATCCTTTAATTCTCAATCTTCACATATTAAGGGTAATCGTGAAAGACAATCTGCATTACCATGATATCCTTAGTATTCCGATAAATTATGTCGAACTGATAAGCCTGCAATACTAGAGCATAATGCAAAAGTCTTGTAGCAGACAAAACTGGAAGACCCTTTTTGCAAGCAAAAATTGCCACAAGAGGTTTGTGATCTGTAATGAGAGTAAATCGATTTCCTTTTAGGTAAAGATAAAACTTTTTCAAAGCCCAGACTAGAGCTAGAGCTTCTTTATCAATTTGTGAGTAGCGTTGTTCAGTTAGTGAAAGAGTTTTTGAAGCAAATGCAATAGGCCTCTCGGAGCCATCTGGACATTTGTGGGAGAGCACTGCCCCCAAGCCAACTGGATATGCATCAGCTGCAAGGAAACTAGGAAGCTTGGGGTCGTAGTGCGCTAATACTCTATCAGAACAGATTTCATCTTTTATGTTTTGGATTGCTTCTTGACACTTTTTATCCCAAATCCATGGAACGCCTTTTTTAGTCAAGTTGTGTAATGGATATGCTAAAGTAGCAAGTTTGTTTGAGAATCTAGAATAAAAGTTAACTAATCCCATAAAAGACTGAATTTCTTGAACATTCTTAGGAATTTTAGCATTCTTAATTGCAGCAATCTTTTCATCTGTTTAGATAATTCTTGTGCATTTATCTTCTATCCCAAAAATTCAATTTCATTCTTGAAAAATTTGCATTTATCTTTATTTATTCTCAATCCATGTTGACGACATCTATCGAAAAATTTCCGTAATCTTGACAAATGTGTCTGGAAATCTGGTGCTGCGATCCGTGCATCATCATAAAATACTTCTACACCTTCTGAATCATGCAATACACTTTCTATATATTTCTGCCAGATAGCAGGTGCTGAGTTAATCTCAAACATTAGTCTTGTGCATTTATAAAGTCCCTTATGTGTATTAATCTTTAATAATTTTTGACTGTCAGGGTGAACCTTCATTTGTAACTAAGCTTGACTAAAGTCAATCTTTGAAAATATCTTGCCAGCATTCAGTGAAGCGAAAATTTCTTCTGTTTTTGGAAGAGGATGTCTTTGAATTTTTAGATTTTTGTTAAGAGTGACGGAATAATCAGCACATAATCGAATGTTCCCATTTGCTTTAACTACTGGTACTATTGGAGTCGCCCAATCTGAAATATTAGATTTTTTGATAACTCCTTCTTTTTCAAGTTGTTCTAATTCCTCTTCAACACGCTTTTTCATTGCAAACGGTAATGGTCTCGATCTGCAAAAAACTGGAACGGCATCCGGTTTTAACTCAAGACTACATTCATAATTTTTTATTTCGCCCAATTTTTCATCAAATACGTCTGCGTATTCTTCTAACAGTTTTGTAAGATTTCCCCGTTTTACAACTGTCAGAGCTTTAATCCATACCCAATCTAAATTGGTTTTATACAGCCATTCTCAACCCAAGATAGTGTCCAAGTCTTCTTTAACAATATATAAATTTAAGTACTCTGTTTGATTCTTATATTTTACATTAACTGTTGAGTAACCCAGCAGTTTAAGGGTTTCACCATTATAGGTCTTAAATGTCAAGTTTGTAGGACAGATTTTTTTCCTCAAAATCTCTTTAAATTTCTTTAAACTCATTACTGATACTGTACCGCCTGTATCGACTTCCATTTCAACAGATTTACCTTTAATTTCAATAGTTACTATTATGGGTGGTCTTTTCAGAAATTCTTCTTTCATGCAAATGTTCTCAACTTCTAAACTATGAAGTGAAATTGAATTTTGAACTTCTGAATCACTTACATGAAACTTTTTGCTTCACTATTTTGTTTGGTTTAGCCTCCTTAGAATAATAACAAGCTCGTTCAATATGGCCAATACGCTTACAAACTCTACATTTACTTGCTTTAAACTTACAGTTAAATTTATTATGATTTGATCCATTACATCTAGAACAATGTAACATGTTATTTTTCTTTTGTGTGCTCTTAGGTTGTGATGTTTTATTTTTTACACTACATACACCAACGGCTTTAATTCCTCGTGGCTTACTCATATCATTAACTCCTTTAGTTGCTCGTTCCATTGCTAAAGCGATCTTAACGTTTTTATCGAGATCAATATCGTCTTCTTCAAATAGCCGATCTAGGATTGCTCCATCTCGTAAACCACGACAACATCTCTCAACATAGTATTCAACATAAGTTGAGTGTGTTTGCAAGGAATTGCTAAAGAGCGAAGTTCAGCAAGATAAGAACTAAAGCTTTCCCCCCCCCCTCCATGTTGTTTCCGATTTAAAAATGTGTGTTGTTTAAGCGCTTCATATTCCTGATCGCTGGGATTTTGTGGAGCAAAAAGATTTTTTAACAAGTTATAGCTTTGCTGATAAACTTGATATTGTTAGAAATATTTTTCCTAACATGTATCAGGCGTGAGAACGGTTAATTACCTCCTATGTTTGGTTTCTAACTTAATCATATTTCTTCACAACATCTTATAGAAATAAGTAAGAATGACCTTACCGTTTGGTAGCTTCGTCACCTCTATATCTGAGTAATCCATTTTGAAACAACGTTGTTTGTGATTATGTGAATATCATTTTTCTCGTGTATCCAATGAACATGAAATTATATGCATTTACTATATAGATGATCACTGCTGTAAAATATATATTTCGTATTGCCGTAGTGGTACACTATGTAGAGAAATTCATCTTCACACATTTAAAGGAAAAGAAAGAATTTAATATAAGATAAAAACGAGACTGAACATTTTGCACCCTCTTAGACGGGTGTTCAAGCAAAGGAGTGAGCAAAAAATATATATACGAAGTACACACGTGCTTTTCTCAAAAAATGGGTTATATACGTTATAAACATCATTATCTAAAAATGGCCAATTTTGCATCATTAAAGTCAAATTCAAGTGTTTATAAAATACAGAAAGTCTCATTAAAAAGAAGTCGAGCTAAACTGTCTTTAAAAGTGTCCGTCGCTGTTCTGCAGATGGCTAACGGAATAAACAGTCTTTTCTAACAGGCAATAAATTTGCATCATTACTGTCAGTTATCCAGATGTAGCGGATTAGAACGGTCCAGATGTAAGTTCTATGAGATGGAGATGTAACTTTTTTCTTTATTGTTGGTTGAACACTTATCGTAATTAGGAGGCTTACTTCCGTAACACGGGCAACAGATATTAGTGTTTTCGTGCGTTTTTCCTTAGGTACATTTTGTATATCTTAAAAGGCTTCAACCCTATCCATGATTTTATCAAAACTTTCTAATGATTCATCATATTTCTCAAATTGTACTCCAGAAACCTTATTATTCCTTAGGGTGCTATCCCCCTTTAACGCATCCATTAGTGCTTTATTTGGTTTAATTAATTCTTGAACTAATTGTTCCATTTTAATAGAATAATAAGCTATTCTTACCTTATTCTAATCTTCCGAAATCGAAGTAGTATTCCAAAGTAGCAAGATTACTAAACTAGATGAATCAAAATTATCCTCGTCGCCAGTGTGAAACTCTTGCAGTTACTCTGCCAATACATAGCAGATAAAAGTTGGCTATTCGCACATACAATTGTTCATTTTAATATACGACAAATAAGAAGGAATATATTGTTTTAATTTTCATAATGAGACTATATATGGTTGAATTTAATCTCCATAGCTAGCTAGATTTGGGATGATGGGGGGTACAAAAGTCTACCCCTCTACTACAGGGTCGAAAGGGAATCATTCCTACACTTTAATATTTTTTTTTAATAAAGACAAAAAGGCATTGTAACTTAAAATTTATAAGATTGCTTCCTGCCTCAATGAAAAAAATTCTGGCAATGATTTTATTGAATTTTAGAATGTTGTAACCAAATTTTTTGTTTCTGCATTGAGAAGTGATATGTATTTTCCTTTAATAGAAACTAATGCAGAGAACATTGTTTTGCATAAACAAAATGATTGTGAAATGCCGAAGAATAAATTCAGCTTTATCTGATAAGATTTGAAACTCGTCTGTTAGCATACACCAAAAATCTGGGACTCTGTTTGGGATTAGTTTCAAACTTCCTTTTTATATCGGAACTTGTTGTCAAATCAAGCAAGCTTTTTCAGGTTGCTGTGATATCACAGAGGCAGAACGTGCATTTACAATCCAAACTCTTTTGTAATGTTTTTACAATCTCTTTGGAAAATAAGAGATTCAAAGTATCAAGACAGCATAGCAGGTGGCCACCACCTGAATTCAACACTGGGAGGAGAACACAAAAGCAAGCCTCTCTACTACAGTACTACAGGGTTGAAAAGGGCCGCTTTCTTTCTTCTTTTTTTTTTTAATTAAAAAAAAAAAGGCATTGTAACTTAAAATTTATAAGATTGCTTCCTGCCTCAATGAGAAAAAATTCTGGCTATGATTTTATTGAATTTTAGAATGTTGTAACCAAATTTTTTGTTCTGCATTGAGAAGTGGTATGTATTTTCCTTTAACAGAAACTTATGCAGAGAACATTGTTTTGTATAAACAAAATGATTGTGAAATGCAGAAGAATAAATTCAGCTTTATCTGATAAGATTTGAAACTCATCTGTTAGCATACATAAAAAATCTGGGACTCTGTTGGGAATTAGTTTCAAACTTCGTTTTTATATCAGAACTTGATGTCAAATCAAGCAGGCTTTTTCAGGTTGCTGTGATATCACAGGGGCAGAACGTGCATTTACAATCCAAACTCTTTTGTAATGTTTTACAATCTCTTTGGAAAATAAGAGATTCAAAGTATCAAGACAACAAAGCAGGTGGTCTTCAAACTCATTTAGGATATCTGCTCTGTAGGAATGTCTTAAAATTCTGTTAATTCTTTTGTCTTACATTTTATTTAGCATAGAAAGACTATCCAGTCTTTTATTTTTAAATGACTTTACCCCATTTTTGTTAAATCCTTGCATTTTATCATTAACATTAAAAAAAAAAAAAAATCTTGAAATGACAGACATATAAATCATTTTTAAGGTTCCGTACTTAAAATATAAAATCGTAACCGTTATAAGATCATTCCTGTGTCCGCCTGTCAGAGCCCTTTTCTCATAAACTATCAGACATGGAAAGTTATAAAGTCTTTTTACCCACATATTTTCAGATTATTAGCCATTCACAAATATGTTTAGGAAAAATTTAGGAAGCTAATTAAGTTACTTGAAAAAAATAAGTTTTATTTTTGTATATTGTGAGGCGTCATGTGAAAGATCTCGTAATATCAAACTCAAAAATATATTTGTTTTAATTTTAGGTAGAGTCGAACCCCGTTATAATGAACTTCAAGGGACCGAAGATTTTGTTCGCTATATCCGAACCGTTAAGAAAATGTTAGAGTTAATGTATAACGTAGTTGCTACGTGTATATTCAATAATTATGTATTTAAAAAAAGGTCAAATCTATTAAATATGATCATTAAAGAATTAAATTGACTAAAATCGATTACATTAAACTGACACAATACTAATTAAGTTAACTAACAATGAAGTCAAACAGAAATAAATTAATTTTACCTTTAATTGTTGCTCACTGTTTTGATACAGAAATAATCGGTAATCTTCTGCTGACGTGATGCCGATTTCAAAAACATGTTATGAATTTCTTTGTCTAGTACATCAAATGACTCCAACACTCTTTCTTCCACTGTTTGTGTAGACAAAAACTTATTAATTACACGCATCGCTGCTGTAACATCTGAGATTGTGGGAATTTCGTCATTTATATGCTCCTCTTCATCAGCATCAGATGCAGAATCTTCGATTTCAGAATGATTCATTTTAATTTCTTCCACAATCTCTTCATCAGTCGGATCTTCACATGTTATGATTTCGTCATCATATGTTTCAAACAATAGCATGTCACAAACTGAGAATGATAAAATTTTGTGCTTTTCTATCCACATCACGATAGGAAAATTTTCATCATCCTCTTCATCAACATTCTTTGCTTCTTCAACATTCGTTGTATCTTCAATATTCTTTGCTAGGCCTGCATGTCGAAAACATTTTCTAATTGTAGAATCCATAACAAATCGCCAAGATTTTTCGAGCATTATAACGGCATCAAGAAGAGAAACGTCACATTTCACATTTTTATCATATCCCTCAAAAATTCGTAAAATGAGCTGCTTCCTGTAATGGAATTTAAGACTTCTGATGATACCCTGGTCCATAGGCCGTTCTGCCCCACCAGTGGCGGAGAGGTTGTGCTCTCGAATCTGGTAGACGGGAGGTGCTGGGTTCGATCCCAATCGCGCCCGTCGGCCTAATCGCTCGGAGTTTTCGTGGTTTTCTTTCGAGCCGTGGATTTTCTCCATGCGTAAATACGGATTAGGTACCCTTAGAAAGACCCCCACGAAGGGCACTCCCCCTGGGCCTATATCCCTAGTGTCGATAATTGGCCGTCAATAATCAACCCAACCCATAGGCCGTTCTACAGATGTTGCATTCAGGGTAAATAGTACAATTCTAATAGACTGAAAATGTTTATCGATTTTGTGTGCTCTACAATTGTCAAACAGAAGTAGAATATTCCGCTTTTTAGCTGACATTTCATGATTCCACATTCAAAGCCCTTTTTCAAACAGTTCCTTAGTCATCCATGCCTTGCGGTTTGCTTCATAAGCAACAGGAAGCCTTTTAATATTTTTAAAGCATCTGGGGTGCTTAGATTTTCCTATCATTAGAAGCTTACAACGATCAGTACCACTGATATTGGTGCACACAAGAAATGTGATTCTGTCTTTTGACAATTTTTGGCCATTATATTTCTCTCCTTTTAATTTTGATGTCTGGTTTGGTGTCATCTTGTAATATAGTGCAGCTTCATCAGCATTATATATGTCATTCTCGTCGCATTCCCGAGAGATTTCATTCCAAACTTTTTCTTTCCACGTATCGATGTCGGATATTGCAACACCTCCCGATTCGCCAACAATTTTTCTGGAAGATATGTTGTTCCGCTTTTTAAATCTGTCTAACTATCCATTAGAACACGAAAATTGAATTCCAAATTTACTGTCAAATTCATCAGCTTTTGACTGAAGCATTTGCCCAGAAACTGGTATATTTCAGCTTCTTTGAACGCTAAACCATTTTAATAAAGCCTCTTCCACTTCTTGATGGTCAACTTTTCTCAATTTTTTTTCTTTTGAGAGTTCAAATTTTTCTCGAAAGCAGAAAGTATGCTTTCTCTGTTTTTCCATATTGTTCTAAATGTAGATTTCGATAAATCTTTTTTCGGCAAATGTCAGCTTGGCTACCTCCATTTTGTATTCCTCTTATGATGCTTACTTTTTCTTCAATGCAGAATACTTTACGCTTGCTCGACATGATGGACCTAATGATTTCTTAAAAGCGAATTTTTAACTTTGAAGTCTGGAACCAGAAATTATGATGCACAGACTCTCTAGAGAGAAACATTAAAATGAATGAACGAGATGAAACGACTGGAATACTTGTTCTGGCGCGACTCTGAGACAACCTTTTCCCTTGTTCTCGTGATCTGATTTTTACATCTCCCTCCCCTCTCACCCTAGCACAGGTATGTATGTGCTTAGTGTTCAAGCATTCCCCCATCCCAACAGGTTGACTGTTTTTTCCTCTTTTTTGCCCCCCCCCCTCCTTTTTCCGCTCTGTCTCCAGTCTTGCACACAGCTGTGATCAGGAATTAGGGAAAATGACTGACAGGTGGGCGGGTTCACACCTGCCGAGTGGCTATCGTAAAAGATAAAGAATGCAGTTGTTGCTATCCTTTAATTAAAAGACTTATCGCTGACTTGCACCATGTTTCACTAGCCGGCATACATTTTCTTATAAAATTAGAGTCGAAGTCCTGTTTTCACAACTGTGGAAAAGTAAAAAATAAAAATCATGGTCGACTGGAAAAATGTTCGTTATAGACGATTCTTAAGATTTCGGAGGTTCGCTATAAAAGAATAAATTAGCATTAAATACAATAGGAAAATGATGGGACCAAAAATTTCGTTCGTTATATACCGGGTTCGCTATAACGGGGTTAGACTGTAGTATATTTTCAGAGATATCGTCAAAAATGTACTGCAAAAATATGTCCCCCCCCTCCCCCCATTTATTTCCGAATCTACTGAAACTAAAATTATCAAAAAAATAGGGGTAGTAGGAGTTTATTTAAACCTTGCAGGAAAACTATAGCGATTTTCCTAGGTATCATAGTTTTTAAAAACAAGCATTTTTCTGTTACACACAAACTTTACTTTTCAGACGGTCTGCAGGGGAGTTGACAGCCACACGGGGTATCTATCGACACAGAATCATCCAAGGATATTTGATAACGATTTTCAAAAAATTGTCAGTAATTAGCCAGGATATTAATTAAGTTACTTGAAGAAAAATAACTTTTTTATATATCGTGTAGGGTATTGTTCAAAAGATCTCGTAACATTGAACTAAAAAAAAAATATATATATATATATATTTATTTTTTAATTTTAGGTATTATATTTTCAGAGATATTATCAAAAGTATACTGGAAAAATATTTCCCCCCCCCCCCCTTCCTTTTTCCGAATCTATTGAAAATAAAATTATGAAAAAATTAGGGGTAGTAGAAGTTTGTTAATTAATAAATTTAATGTACGGAAGGAACACTTTGAGTGCAAGTTATACTTGTACTTGACTTTTATTTTTTTTCCCCTTAAATATCAGTAAAACTTTGTCAATTTCATTAGTTAGTGATCGTCACTTGACTTCTCTGCCAAAGTGAAGTCATTTTCATTCAGAGAGATTCTACTACTATCCTCAATTCAAAGAGGCGCATTAAACTTTTACTGCAGAATATCGCCTTTACCTATGTATGAAGAAGTAAAAACTGATACAGACTCCCTATGCCATCATACAAGGTTTGAAACAGCCTATAATTTTTGAGTAGTGATTTTATAAAATTTATTATTGTCATGTAATTTTATATAATTTAATTGTTCAAAACTTCTGTTATATCATGTGGCCTTTTTATTGCATTGCAAGAGCTTGGCAGGGACATATGCAATGGCTTCTATTGTACCCCTTGTTACTTTCTTCTATCTTTACAAGAAGAAAGTGTTGGATCATCAAACTTCAGATTCAGTTAGACCTTAACATAAATAGATGCTGATTACATTTTGGTGTAGATATCCCGACACGTGGCGCTTCTATACCATTTTTTTACAGGATTTTTACGATAGCTATATCTCAAGAACTCATGCACGGAATTTCATCAAACTTCATGTTCTGTTAGACCTTGACATAAATAGATGCTGCGTACACTATGGTACTTTTTTCATTATTATCACGAAAACAATATTTCAAGAACTAATGTATGGATTCTCATTAAACTTCAGATTCACTTAGACATTGACATAAGTTGTTGTTTAGGTTTTGGTCTAAATCTCCCAACAGGTGGTGCCCCATGGCAGAATGTGCGCGATGCTGCGACGGGCGTCGCAGACTTTTTAGGGCGCCTGCAGACTAAAAACATACAGCGATGCCGCAGACGCGCTATAGCGCGTAAATTACGCAAATAAAAAACAGCAAACTTCATCGAAGGATCGCGAAAAAACCCGACGAATTTCATTGAAGAATCGCGAAATTCATTTAAAGATCGGGAGAAACGACTAATTTCGTTGACAGATCACGAAAAAATGCAAATTTAGTCAAAATATTTGGACTATTTGGCCGAAGGGCTACGGAGAAAGCGCCAACTTCATCAAAGGATTGTGGAAAAAACTGTTAATTTCGCAAAGGATCATGATAAAACAGTCAATTTCGTCGTCTGATCGCGAAAAAAAGGAGAATTCTGCCGACAGATCGCAAAAAAAAGGCAAATTTCGTCGAAGGATCGCGAAAAAATGGTAAATTTTGACGAATGATCTCAAAAAAACGGCAAATTTCATCGAAGTATCTTGAAAATACGACAAATTTCGTCGAAGGATCGCGGAAAAAAACACAGATTTTGTTCAAAGGCCAAAGAAAAAACGCGAAATTCATCAAAGGATCTGGGAAAATGGTTAATTTCGTTGACAGATTGCGATAAAAACACAAATTTCGTTAAAGGGCCGCAGAAAAAACTTTATTTTTGTCAAAAGACTCTAAAAAAAAAAAAAAAAATATGAGTTTCGTTGAAGGATTGTGAAAAAAAATGCGAATTTCATCAAAGGGCCACAGAGAAAATGCAAATTTCGTCAAATAGCCACAGAAAAAAATGCCAATTTCGTCAAAGAATCGTGGAAAAAACTGCTAATTTCATCAAAGGATCACAGAAAAAGTGCAAATTTCGTCAAAAGGCCATGAAAAAAAAAAAATGTGAATTTCGCCAAAGGATTGCGGGGGGAAAAATGAAACGTTAATTTCATCAAAGGTTCACGAAAAAAAAAAACGTGACTTTTGTGAAATGGTCCCGGAAAAGATGCAGCATTCCTTTAGAAAACAGCAGACACACTAAGTTCTATGCTTATTAATATAGGCATAGTTTTTAATCTGAAACAATATACTGAACTAACTTTTGAAAAATCGGGTTAACCCAATTCGCAAGAATCTACACTCAGCCTGAAATCGACTCGAATCAAAAGCATAGTTAATCCGACCTGCAACAAGAATAATTATTGCTGAGAGAGGATTTTCTCCCCTTCCCCCTCTGCTGTAACCTTTCAGAATATTTGCTGTGAATTTCAGAATTTTTTTTCACTCGGAAAGGTTGATAAATGCTGATGCCTTAATTAATTAGCACTACAACTACAACAGCAGCAAGAATAGATTTATATGATATATTGCGTATTGCAGACTATTTTTGAAAACATTGTTAGCGTTGCAGACACTTGAAGATAGTTTTGCCACTGGGAGGTGGTGCTGCTATGCCACATTTTGAAGGATTTACACTATTTTAGCAACAGTCAAATCTCAAGAATTAATACACAGAATTTAATAAAACTTTAGATTCAGTTAGACCTTGATATAAATTGGTGCTGATTCTTTTTAGTGTATGTGAAACCTGTGTGAGATAGATAGAAGAAAGTTTTGGAATTGGCACATCCGACTAGGTTTTTCCTTTTTGTTTTTGCAGTAGCACCAGGCATCAAACAACCCATTACATTTGCTCTATTTGTATGCACATTGACACAGTTATCCCATAGGGTGTTACTGTGTGTGAAAAATTTGCGTAATAATGTAAAAATTAAATTCCAGAGCCTTTTCCTGTAAGGGTTTGCCGAGAAGCCAGTCCCCTTGAAAAGAGTCTTATGTATGAACGGTGCACAAATACCATTATTATTGCTAAACCCAACTACATGATTCATTGATTTGAAGAGATTTATACATGAAATTAAAGTAACTTTCATTAATTTGTCAGTCCTCTATATTTTTGTCATATTCTGTCTTTGGCAATGGAACTTCTTGCAGCTTTTTCATTCAACATTGTTTTTTGTACAAGGTTTGGTAAAAAAAAAAAAATAATAATAATAACAATGTTAATAAATAAGGGCTTTGACAGCTTGAAAAATCCTGTAACTTACCAATATCCTACCATATTCTCTTCCAACTGTTTTTTTATTTAACAGTATACTCTACTTTTCTCAGCTTTAAGGTCAGTATACTTGCTTCTAACAATGATTTGGTTTATTCTTGCATTCTGAATGCACTCTTTTTGAATAACTATGCATTTTTTAAAACAAACTATGCGGTGAAGTTTACTATCAGTGTCTCAAAAAATAAAATAAGCTGAGTGAGGATTGTTATATTTTCCTTTAAAAGTTTGTTAAACTGTGAAAAAGTCACTGCAAAAAAAAAAAATATATATATACAGTGGAACTTCCATTTAACGAAGTCTCATCGTTACACATAAAAACTTCGTTATGAAGAAAATTCGTTCAATAGAAATTAACTTAAATTCATGAAATTTTTTCTTGAGATATGACAAACAGGTATTGGATTCAGAAGCATTTGATTCAGTTTTAATTATGAAGCCGTCTTTTACAAAACAGTTGTGTACGGTCGATGAAATCACGTCACATTCTTAAGCTTTGGCCCAAGCTTTCATCAGCTCTGATACACAGAATCTCAAACTAATGTTTTCACTACATCTTGTCTTTTTTCTGTCTTTTTCGATAATGTACTTCAAGATTTTTTATTATCCCTTAGACTAATGCTTGAAGTTTAGCTGTATTGGCAGGAACAAAAATAACTTTGATGTTCTTCGATTTGTAATTTGAAGCACGTTCTTTTGGATGTACAAAGCAATTGTCTATCAGCAATGGAAGGTCAGAATGGTACCTGTCTGACTCTAATAGATATTTTTTGTTTCAATGCATCTGACGCCATTGCGACACCTCATCTTCTATATCATTGAAGGTAAAAGGGGGATTTTGACTTCCCCCAACTGTCAGCGCTGGAGTCTCGGAGTGGGAGAATAGTGATAACAAGTGTTTTTCTTAGTGTGAAAAAAAAAATTGTTTTATTTAGCACCAAGCAGAATGGAAATTATTTAAATGTGTTTATTTTCATACAATCGAATCCGCTGAAATAAATTTGCATTTCCTTCGAACAGCAATCGCTTAATTTGAATTTTGTACACGTACAAAAGTGGAATAAACTTCGTTATATAGAATATATTTTTCGTAATGTGGAGATTAATTTACATGCTAATGGTGTTCAAAGTCAAAGTTCTGCAGAAAATTTCGTTAAGTAGAAAACTTCGTTAAATAGGGACTTCGTTAAAGGGAAGTTCCACTGTATATATATATATATATATATATATAGTAGAAGATCTTTATAACGCAATTCTCCATATAACGCACAACTTCTCAGATGTAAACAATGAATTTTCAGTTAAGAAACACCTGAATTCCTACATTATAAATAGTTGCTATTCTCTAGAGGGCTAAAACTGATACATTAATTTAACTTTATCTCCTTAATTCAGAGCTAATTACTGAAAAAATTGCTATGATTTGATACAGCTATGTTTGGACAATGTTTATACAGGGCTTGAAAAATAGCATTCCCGGGATCCCGGAAAACCCAGAAATCATTCCGGGGCATGTATTTTTTGCACTCAGGTTCCCCGCTGGGAACCTAAATGGAAGCAGTCTCAAGTCGCCATGGCTGCCGCCATCAGCAATGAATTTTTATTCTCCTATGGACCACGGCGATTTTCAGAAGGGGGAGGTGGGACAAAGAATGCATGGAGCACTGAGCACACACGGGAGTTGCATTTCTGTGCCTTTGTGTGTGGAGGAGGGGATATATTATAGAATGCGATTTTTAATAATGATGCATGAAATGCTGTGCAATATAATTAAAATTGAAAATAAGAATTGGAATCTTTAGCATGTGTCGTAAATCTGACAATTTAAAAATTAAATGTTGTGTGTGTATATATATATGTATGTATATATTAATTATTTGTTCTATTTACTTTTGAATAAATTAGTAAATGCAATATGTAATGCTTAATTTTAGTGGGCAAATGTATTGTAACATTTCCCTTTTAAGTTATACATCTGTAAGATTATGAAGGCAGGGAATAGGTGCAGATAGAGAACAGTCAAAACATTAATTGATAAACCATAAAACTAAAATTTTTGCTTAGTATTCAAAACTGTGTCTGTGTGACACAATATCTTCATTCATTAAGCTCTAAATTTATTAAAAAACTGGGAACACAAATTTTTCTGGGAACCTTAAAATTTTTAGAATTTTCAAGTCCTGGTTTATAAAGTAAATTTAACAATGTGTGGAATGATCTATATTATGCAAAAAAAATATAATATATAACTCCTGGTAATAAAGAATGCAATATAAAGATACTCTAATGTATTTTGGTATGTTTCACACATATTTGGCCATGTTTTACAAGCTAAATTTAATGATGTGTGAAATGTGATCTGTATAGCACAAAATTCTGTATAACGCACAACCTCATGTTTTTAGGTTTGCGTTATAAAGATCTTCTACTGTATATATAAATATCTTTTCCACAGAGCCCGATTTGAGAAACTTTGTTTTTGAAGCATTAAATGTTTTTCTCCTCTCTCTCCTCTTTTTAACTGCTTGCTATTGTCATCTCTGTGGATAGTGCATACTAGTTTTGATGGGGGGAAAAGCTTCTCAATCAACACTGTACAATTATTCTTAAAATAAAATCTGCTATAAACAAAATATTGAAAGCCCCACTTTCATTACTGGGTGGTTTCAGTGATTGTGAAAAAACTTTGTTACTCTTTGCACAAGAATTTTTAAAAGATGTTGGGAAGGTGTGTGTAAAAGATGTATGTGGGTGTCAGAGATAGGAGAGGGGGTGGGTGGCACCCATGAAGTTAATTAAAATGCATGCATAATAGTAAAAAGGTTGGCAACTCCTAGCATACTGGTATTTATAGCCTCTAAAATTCCGATAATTTGGTTTTCGTCTTGTACTTCTTCTCTTATTTAAAGTTCCTGCATAGTTGTGTTTCACTTAAAATTTTGAGTCTGCCTGACTCGCTAATCATAAAATTTGAGACTCAATAAATTAGAAAATGTGAGTCAGTTATGAATAGTCACAAGTTATTTAAAAAATTATATTTATTAGAATATTAACGTTTTAGTGGCTGTTCTAATATTAGATTTGCACTAGCAACTACCACAAATAATCTTATATTATTAAATGAGCAATTCTTGTACATTTATTTATATATTGGGTTCTCAAAATAATAGATTTGTTGTTTTGGGGGTGTAGAAATTAATCTGTCAGGATATCATATCCAGGAAAAATCGCTTTCATGCTATACCTGCTTTTTGCACAGGTATAAATCATTATAGAAAGTGTAAGGAAAAGCTGGGTTAGGAGATAAAGCAAACAGAAATTCTTATAATGCCTAAATTAAGACAGAAAATTAGAATAAATGTTTACTCTAAATCCCACTCCAACTTCTCAATACAGGTCGCACGTATAGTGGAAGTACCAAATACGATGTTAAACCTAGCACTAATGAAACAAAATTAAACTGTAAAAATAATACTGAAATCTCAAATATAATGTAAGTTATTCAGTAAAATATAATTTAGAGTAGCTGATGATAAAATTACTCAAACTGGAGTATATGCACGAATTTAGATCTGAAATTAAAATAAGAAAATACAACTCACCCAAATAAAGCTGATGACAGGAATATAAGTAAATAATTGATTTTATTCACACAAGACATTTTATCTAGTTTAACTGTGGCCACTTCAATAAAATACATACAAATTATTTAAGTAAATAAGCTATCTTCATCATCATCTTCGCAGTTCAATTCAACATTAGTAATTTAAATGTTCTAGATAAAAGAGATTACTAGGATCTTCGTTAAAATTAATCGTCTATGCTAAAATTTAAGTTAAATTAGGAATTGTTCTATTGTCTTACAATAGTTCATAAGATTATTTATATATTTATTCTTGCTGTATTCGTTGGAACTTAAAATATCTAATGAGGAACACGAATGGAGAAATTGTAGATGAATCTTTGTCATTCACACCAAGATGAAGAATCGATAAGGTTGTAGATAGGGTGCGATGCTGTATATCTATATATATATTATGATGTGCTGATTATCGCTTATGTTACCGAGAGAATATTTATTCCCGCTGGAACTTAGACTTTATGAAATGAGGAGGGACATGGATGTAAAGTTGACAAGAACAGGCATTTATGTAGAGATGACAAATTGATGAGATGGACGACAGTATGGTATCTTGGCTTCATAGCAAAATGATGTTGTTGCTATTATATGCAGTGCAGATTGGAACCAAAGGTGCCGAAATAATATTTAAAACTTCATCTTCAAACTTGCGATCAAAACTTCATGAACTATAATAACTAGATTAAATATTAACAGTGCTTTCACTGAATTATATACAAAAATTTTGACATAATGTCAGGCCTTACGGCCCGACCACGGCGTCTTTCTCTCTCAACTACATCTTCATTCTCGTAAAGCAAAGCAACAGACTGACTCAATTTGAATTTTAACTCCACCAAGTCAACTCACACACACGCCAAAACTATCCAATCAGAAGAGTCGAAAAAATCCTCTTCTTCTTTTCGTACGGCTTAACTCTCAACCGTAACTGCTAAAAAGTATTAGTGCCACAACTCAACTCCACACGCGAACGATACTGGCGAAAGGAAAACACTTACTCCCTAGCAACAAGTAGCGGAAATTAAGATCTTACGTACGCGAATGTTCTAGAACAAATTTGAATTCCCCTTTTTCCCCACTGAAAAATGCACCCCTTAACCTTGGAATGTCCGCTCGAACGACTCCTACATCAAAATGGGTGACAATTACCTCTTAAGTTGTTGTTTTATTAACGCACGAAGATGCGATTCAAAATGGCCAGGCATCATAGTGAAAGCAACCGAAGTAAACATTGAAATTAGAGAAAATGTTTAAAAATTCATATCTGCCACGATTTACGTTGAATCTTGCTAGGATTTTGGCAGACTGCATAATTAATTATGTTTAATCTATTGCATCAATTTTAAAACAAAAATAATTAATATTTAAAAAGTAGAAATTATATATTTTAACTTAGAAGAAAAATCGCGGTACTTTACCGGAATCGATGTCAACAAACGGAAATCTTTAATTCTCTATCCAGAGATTTAAATGCATGAATATAATTTAATTTACAAGTGATTATTGATATTGATTTTTAAAAAGTGATTTAATTCTAGAAGTTATATTTAATTAATAATAATATCTTAGAAGAAAAGTTAAAAAGATTAATTTTAAAAAGATAGAAATTATTGACTGTTTAAATAATAACGATTAAATAATTAATTTAAATGTTAATTAATATGAAAACTTTTAATTAATGATTAATAAGGATTAAATATTTAATTTAAGTAAAATAATTAATGAAAACTATTGAATTTAAAAGTATAAATGGAATGTATCATAACAGAAAGCATAAAAAGTGTGCAAGAACTGCCAAAAATTGAAATGAAATATTAAAATATTGCAAATAGTTGGTATGCGAAGTGTAACAATTTATTATCTTATACACATTCAGAGAAAATATAGTTCCAGAAACAAGGTGGGCATCAAACAAAAATGTTGCTAGCAATAATATTGTTTTAACTGTGTGAGACTTAGATAATGATATTAAGTATGCCAATTGGCTCTGAACGTGATTCTGAAAGCCCATGTGATTCTTCTGATTGCACACAAAAAAAAAAATAATAATAATAATAACTGCAGTTAGAGTTTTCCCCATTTGTCTGGAGTGAAGCTCGATCGACCAGATGAAAGGACCAAGTTCTAATAAAATCTGAAGTATTATTTTAGTTAACTTTTCCTCTAAGTAATATTTAGTTTATAAACTTCTCCATAAAAGTTTTATTTCTTTAAGAGGCTCTCTTAATTGGTATAGAATATCAATGCTATCTCTTGTTGTATGAACAATCAGTTGAAACACTAATAAAACCACTAACATCACTTTGAAATAACACTGTTCAAGGGTTACAAAATAATGATAATAATAATTATGCTATGAAATTAATACATTCATAGACTATGCTACAAAACAATAAAAATGTGAAAAATGAATTATTTTCATTACATCAGTTAAAAAATAAATGAAGTCTATCATGAAAAAGTTATTTTGTTGACATTTTTCTCTTACATTTTGTATGTTTCCCATATAAGCAGTAATCTGCATATTTTCATTCTATTTGCTGCTGTATCTTTCACTGTGTTCATCAGAAAAAGCTCCCAATTATCCAGAAAAAGAGCCCAACTGAGTATGCAGGAAGTACAAATGTAGAGACATATTGCATCCTGATGCCTTGCCCCACCAGTGGCTGAGAGGTTGTGCTCTCGAAGAAGAAAAAAATTCATAACTTTTGTCAATTCCCAAGATATCAAATCCGATTAAATTTATTGTAAATCTCTTTAAAATTATCTACAACTTTTATATTGACAAGTTTTTTTATAGGACCAACTCTCATGACAAAAAAAAATTCTTGAAGAAACCATCCAAATAAATTTCAATGAAAGTAAAATAATATTTCCCTCCAGTCTATACTATCCATCCATAATAAGAGAAACCAAAGAGATACTAACACGCAAAAATACAATATGTAACGATGCAGCATCTTTTAATTTACCGAAATTGTGGCTAGAGTTACTCCATGGTCAAAGATATGAAAATAAACAACCAAGTAAAAAATAATAGATAACGTGCGAAATTTAAAAAAAAGTACATGAAAATAATAACTTCAAAACCTGTGCAACTTTAGAATATTCTCATTTTGTTTTTGAAAATGACTTGGAAAGAGTCGAAACATGTAAAACAACTAATAAAAGTTATTTTAATTTATATTAAGTTGTTAATTTTACACATTTAGCATTTAAAAATAATATATTATTACAAGGTGTTATAATTTATTATATTGTTACAACTTTTATATTGACAAGTTTTTTGATAGGACCAACTTTTACGGTAAAAAAAAATTAAAAACAAAAAAATCCCTGCTGGCTCCACCTACAGGCAGAGGTATATTTCGAAGTAGGTGGTCCCAACTGCCACATCACGGCAAATAGGTCTTTCTTCTGCAATTCCCAATAAACAGGTGCCCCACGGTCTGCGTCTTTGAAATCTACCTGTGCCTGTAGGCTGAGCCTTTAGGGAATTTTTTATTTTGGCCTTGCTTTTCATGCCTGAAAATTTGTGTATCGAATATTCCTTCACTGTCTTTATTCATTGTTTTAACAAATTTTTTAATGATGTTTTATGATGAACATGTTTTATATAAAGAGGAAGTAAATATATTTTTTATATTAAACAATATACTCTACATATCCACCTCAACAGTGACACTAACAAAGAAAAATTAGTATGTGATGGAGCAATTTGATTGCCATGTTTGAACATTGTATTGTTAAACCTGTCGGGAAAAAATCATTATTTTTAAGGGGAGTATTTTGATGTCAACATGTGTAATATGCAGAATATCAAAGAAAATTTTTAAATTGAAACTAGTCAATTCTTTTTATATAAAGGGTACAGCTGAGATTTTTGAAAGACTTTTCCTTTTCCAACTAAAGCAATTCAGCATTTTTCAATTGTTTTTATTATTGGTGGTAAAGAAAATGGGATTTGGGAAAGTGAACATTAACCTTTAAATACCGTAAAACTTTGATTACCTGCCGGTCATGGAACCATCGCTGTGACAGATTAGAGAATTGTAGAGATAATGGAAATGTGTCTGCCCCCCTCCCTCCCTCTCACACACACACATATCCACAATTGGGATGATGAAACACAAAGATTAAATTTTAATGAAGGATTTTTTTTATATCGTATACATACTAATCAAGATTAGAATTGTAAATTGATTATACTTCTATAGCTCCTTAGCTCTCATATTAGTACATTTATATAAAGGAGCCATTCAGTGCATTTAGAAAGCATTCGGAAGCTTTCTCCAATATGCTTATAGAATCATTTTCCAGTTGATATACATCAGTAAAAATCAACACATAATGACAAAATGTTTTATAATCTGTCTGCCATGTTTTATTTCTAGTGACTGAGGAATAAATAAGTGGCAGTTACATGAGTGATCAATAATGGAAGTTTTACTGTGTTTTCTGAAAGAGCATTTTTACTATTTTTGACGCAGGAACAGGCATCGCCAGGTCAATTTGTTAGCCTTAAGTTAACCAAGTCAATTGTTAGCCTAAAATTTGTCAGTCATATTTTGATAGTTTTCTAGGATGTACCTGTAAAATGCGAGTAAATATGAACACTGTTCATGTTCAGTTATTCTCATAATGTTAAACAGCTGCATGCTTGCCAACCTCACATAAAACTGCTTAATTTCACCCAAGTCGAATAATCACGTTTTTAATTAACAAATTTATTTAATTAAATGTATCTACATAGCACATATTTTGTTTTATTTCTTAAGTAAAATTATTTGACTTTGGTCAAATTGAACAGTTTTACACAAGGTTGGCTAGTACGGATTTAAATTTATTTTAATTTAACAGTAAATAATTATAATAGATTTTATAATTATTTACTGTAGGGTCATCTTATGTATACCATGTGACTTTTGCATATATTGTAAAAATAAAATATATTTCATGAAAATATATTTTGCTTTATTCATTTATTTGTTTTTATTTCTTTTAGCATCATGAACAAGTATTCAAGTATGTGGATACTTTAGAATCTCTGCTGTTCATAAGTGATATTGATCACCATATTTTATCTGTATTTCAGCAATTTTGTGCTTTAAAAGCATAATTTGTGGACTGAAAAAGAAAAAACATTTTATTTGTATACCATCCATCATTGTCATATAAACATATTTTCACTCAATACTTGTTCTATCTCATTGATTTTTATTTTAGGAATGGGGAGGAATTATCAACCATATCAGTTGTATTAAAATTCTTGCAAAATATTCGGTACTAAACTTGCTTAATTTTAAAGGATTGACAACGGATGGCGTAAACTGTAAATAGCAACGGTAAATGTCTGATGTTATGACAGTCAATGACATATGAAAACGCTGTCATTAGGCTTTAAGAATCAGTATATTTGATTTATTTGAAGTGTAAACAACAGATGTGCTTTGTACATTGAAAATGCAATGTGCGGGAAGCATTACATTTATATTTCCATTTAAAAAAATCTGCAGCTACAAGTTTCCATTTGCTGACTGAAGCTTATGGGGATTGTGCTCCATCGATTTCGACGTGTAAGTATTGGTTTCAACAATTCAAAGATGGCGATTTGGAATTGGATAACAAGAAGCACCCTAGCCATCCGAAAAAGTTTGCAGACTTAGAATTGGAGGTATCGCTGGATGCAAATCAATATTAAACACTTAACGGCCATCTCAAAATGTTTTAAGTTAATGAAAGTGGTTCAAAAGAAAGTAAATTGGATGTCATACGAATTGAGGCCTAAGGACATCGAAAGACGTTTTTGTACATGTGAGCTGCTGCTTCAACAGCAAAGAGGGATAGATTTTTGGCATCGTATTCTTACTGGGGATGAAAAATGGATACATAATCCCAAGCACAAAAAAATCATAATGCCATCCTGCCCAACCATTCACATCAATAACAAAGCCAAATATCCATCATTCGAAGGTAACACTCTGTATTTGGTGGGATCAGAAGGAGGTCATCTATTCAGAGCTATTTAAAACTAGTCAAACCATTACTGGGGATCATTACCGAGAACAACTTGTAAAGCGGAACCATGAATTGAAATCAAAACGACCGGAATACGCCAGAAGACACAAGGTGATTTTTCCAGCACAACAACAATCAGCCCAATATCTCAAGTACAGTAAAGGAAACACTAGAGATGCTTGGATGGGATGTGCTACCCTCACCCGCCTTATTCCCAGGCCTTGCTCCTTTGGATTACCACTTGTTTTGATCCATGCAAAATCACCTTTCTTAATAATGCTTTAGTTCCTTTGAAGATGTCCAAAAATGGCTCAATCAGTGATGGAACAGCTGCGCCAATTGCTCCAATTGCGCCAAAACGATAATGCTGCGCCATTCTGCGCCAAAACGATCATTTTTCAACAAAATTGCGCCCAACTGCGCCAATTCGATAATTTTCTTCTAGCAACATTTTGCTATAAGAAAAATTTCGTCATTCTTCGCGGTACGAAATCCCCTCTTTAAAGTGCCTGTTACGATTCAAAACGTGCTCGTGCGCGCCGATCAGTCGATCCTCCGATTGGTGAGTTTCCTGCAAAGGAACCAACTATATATATGACTACAGCTAGGAAGCTCGGCTCGCGAGACACCAATCACAGTCTGCTACAGGGGTGATTCTGGTCCGAATTTTCCGAAAAATTAAGGCAATGGTTTCCGAAAAAAAAATATATATATATATCGGTCATAAATCCGAAAATTCGGACATAAAATGTATCGGTATTTCGGCAAATGATCGCCGAAAAAAATCAATCTCATCATTCCTTCGAAGAAAAGTCGCCAATTTTGTCAAAGGATCGCGGGAAAAACATGACTTTCGTCAGAAAATCGAGAAAAAACGGCCAATTTCGTCAAAAACATTGCGAAAAGCGGCAAATTTCGTCAAAAGATCGCGAAAAAACGGCAAATTTTATCAACGGATCGCGGGAAAAACGTTACTTTCGTCAGAAAATCGAAAAAAAACCCGGCAAATTTCGTCAAAAACATTGCTAAAAACGGCAAATTTCGTCAAAAGGTCGCGAAAAAACGGCAAATTTAGTCAAAGATTGCGAAAAACGGCAAATTTCGTCATAAACATTGCGAAAAACGGCAAATTTTGCCCAAAGATCGCGAAAAAACGACAAATTTTGTCAACAGATCACGGGAAAAACGTGACTTTTGTCAGAGCATCGCGAAAAAAGGCAAATTTCTTCAAAAACATTGCGAAAAACGGCAAATTTCTCCAAAAACATTGCGATAAACGGCAAATTTCTTCAAAAACATTGCGAAAAACGGCAAATTTCTTCAAAAACATTGCGATAAACGGCAAATTTCTTCAAAAACATTGCGAAAAATGGCAAATTTCGTCAAAAAATAGCAAAAAAACAACAAATTTTGTCAACAGATCGCGGGAGAAACGTGACTTTCGTCAGAGAATCGTGTAAAAACGGCAAATTTTGTTAACAGATCGCGAAAAACGGCAAATTTCGTCAAAAATAGCGAAAAAAACGCAAATTTTATCAACAGATCTCGGAAAAAACTGCACATTTCGTCAAAGGGACGCAAAAAAAAGTGGCGGGAGTACGTGCTGATTAGCTTTTGGTGTAAATCGCTCATCAGGTGGCGCTGCTATCCTGCATTTCTCGCGAATTCCGCAATCTCTATCTCAAGAACTAATCCACTTATTTTCACCAAACTTCAGATTCAGTTAGACCTTGACATAAATAGATGCTGATTATATTTTGGTGTAGCTATCCCAACAGGTGGCACTGCTATACTACTTTTTTCATGATTTTCACAATAGCTGTATCTCAAGAACTAATACCCAGAATTTCATCAAACTTCAGATTCTGTTAGACCTCGACATAAATAGATGCTGATTACGTTTCGATATAAATAGCCCAACAGGTGGCGCTGCTATTCTACTTTTGCATGATTTCACAATAACTATATCCCAAGAACTAATGCACAGAACTTCGTTAAACTTCATATTTTGTTAGACCTTGACATAATCAGTCAGTGGTGATTCTGTTCCGAATTTTCCGAAAAATTAAGGCAGTCATTTCCTAAAATTAAAAAAAATCTGTCATAAATCCGAAAATTCGGACATAAACTACATCGCGTTTTTCGACAAATGGTCGCCGAAAAAAATCAATTTCGTCAATCGTTCGAAAAGAAATCGCCAATTTCGTCAAAGGATGGCGGGAAAACGACAGATTTCGTCAAAAAAATCGCAAAAAAAACGGCATCGTCAAAGGATCGCAGAAAACGGCAAATTTCGTCAAAGGATCGCGAAAAAATGGCAAATTTCGTCAAAGGATCGCGGAAAACGGCAAATTTCGTCAAAAGACCGTGGAAAAACGGCAAACTTCGTCAAAGGATCGTGGAAAAACGGCACATTTCGTCAAACGATCGCGAAAAAATGGCAAATTTCGTCAAAGGATCGCAAAAAAACGGCAAATTTCATCGAAGGATCGCGATAAAACGACAAATTTTGTTAAAAGATCGCGAAAAAACGGCAAATTTCGTCAAAGGATCGTGAAAAAAACGGCAAATTTCGTCAAAGGATCGTGGAAAAAACGGCAAATTTCGTCAAAGGATCGCTTAAAAACGGCAAATTTCATCAAAGGATCGAGGAAAAACCGCAAATTTCGTCAGTGGGGTGCGGAAAAAAATCATTGTGCCGGGAGTGGATTCCCCCTCCCCCGTCTCCCTTGTTGTAACCTTTCAGAAAATTTGTTGTGAATTTCAGATTTTTTTTTTTTTTACTCAGAATTACCGAAGTTTTGTGATAGCTGTAACATAGTTTTTTTTTTGTGTGTGTGTGTGTGTGTACGTTTTCTCTAAAAAGCTTTTTCGTGCTTAAAAGAGAGGGATTTTGCAGCTCAATAATAGTTATTTTCTGCTGAAAAACCGTTTTGCTGCTCCGAAATGAGCGATTTGCTGCTCCAAAATGAGTCATTTGCTGCTCCAAAATGAGTCATTTGCTGCTCCAAAATGAGCGATTTCTGCTCCAAAATGAGCGGTTTTCTGCTCCAAAATGGTGTTTTGCTGCTCCAAAATGGTGTTTTGCTGCTCCAAAATGATGATCCTGGTGTTCCATCACTGCTCAATTCATGGATAGTCTCAAAAGACAAACCATTCTTTCACCGAGGAATCAGTCTTTTACCGGAAAGATGGGAAAAAGTGTAATATGTAATATAATATCGCAGAATTTTGATTTCTAACATTAAGGTTTTCATTATTATTTAAACAAAATTTTCATTCTAAACTCAAAATACATATTTAACATTAACTGTAAAAAAATTTTTTTCACAATCTTTATCTGAACATTTGGATTACTAGTACTAAATTGTGCAAAGTTTGATGCTAGATAATGATATTTTGAATATAATATTTGTTTAATTGCCAGTCTCCTCCTCCCCATAAAACTGGCCCGTACCTCTCCGCTAACTCTTGGTTTCTAATAGATTCCCAGGCCTTCAAAATTGGATTACTAACAGATTACAGAGCTTTCAAATTTGGGTATCTAAGTTTCCTGAGCCAACAAAATTTGGATATCTAAGGTAGCCATTGACAGCAAAACTTTTTTTCACAATCTTTATCCGAAAAATTAGATTACTAGTACTAAATTTTGCAAAGTTCGGTGCTAGAGAATGAGATTATGAATATAATATATTTTTAATTGCCAGTCTCCTCCTCCCCATAAAACTGGTCCGTACCTCTCCGCTAGGCCTGGGCGATATCTCAATTTTAATATTGAGATATATTGTGATATCGAGGGGGGGTTCAGTTCTGTTCGGCTTTATACAAAAGTGAAGCAGGGTGAGCGCTGAAATCGCTAAAATCAAACTGATGGGAAATAGGCAAAATATTTGGTTAAAATTTAGATATATTTAAAAAATATTGTTCTTAGCGATGAATTAAAATTTCGCCTTTTAGGGACCGTAGCTACTAAAACCTCATCTGGCACCAAAAATGGAAATTTTAAATACCACCATATTCCATTATTAGAGTGATTACTATAAATAATGTCTTTTAGAGACCATTACTGGCATAAAAAAAGAAATATCTATGAATAACATAAAATAAGTTTATTACTCGCCAATTTGCACTTTATGCATTTTTAGCTTCTTATGAAATCTCTAACAAAAGAATGAGACTGGAAATTGCAAAAATTCAAACAAATATTTTCGGTTTGCTAGTTGTAATTATTGGTTAGCTTCACCCCTTCCTTCACTAAATTTATAATATAATAAACTTAACAGCATATCATATATTCTAATATGAGCAAATCTTGTGTGTGTGTGTGGTTATATATATATGCAAATTTTATCTTAAAAACAGCTCTAAAGATTTTGATGAAATTTTGTATCCTACCGTTTTGGGGCACCAGAAAACCATTGAGCTAGGTCACGTGATCGAGAAAATTCGATTAGTGGGTCATTTTGGGTCAGGGTCAAGCTAATTCTATCTAAAAAACAGCTCAAACAATTTTGACTAAATTTTGTATCTTGCCATTTTTGGGCACGGGAAGACTGTTGGGCTAGGTCACATGTTCGAGAACTTTCGATTAGTGGGTCATTTTTGGGTCAACCCGGGTCACGTTAATTTTATCTAAAAAACGGCTCTAACGATTTTGATTAAATTTTGTATCCTACGAGTTTCGGGCATGACAAAATCATTGCGCCAGGTCACATGTCCGAGAAAATTCGATTAGTGGGTCATTTTTGAGTCACTGTGGATCAAGCTAATTTTATCTAAAAAACGGCTCAGACTATTTACACTAAATTTTGCATCCTATTGTTTTCGGGCACAAGAAGACTGTTGGGATAGGTCGTTTGAGAAAATTCAATTAGTGGGTCATTATGGGTCAAGCTAATTTTATCTAAAAAACAGCTCAGTCTATTTACAATAAATTTTGCCTCCTATTGTTTTTGGGCACGAGAAGACTGTTGGGTGAGGTCACATGTTTGAGAAATTTTGATTAGTGGGTCATTATGGGTCTAGCTATTTTATCTTAAAAACGGCTCAGACTATGTAGACTAAATTTTGCCTCTTATTGTTTTTGGGCACGAGAAGACTGTTGGGCTAGGTCACATGTTCGAGAAAATTTGATTAATGGGTCATGGATCATGATATCTGAACTCAAAGATAATTTTGACCGAACATAGCTCGGTCTTCTCTGCTCATATTACATTAAAACAATCAGTAATTTCTTGTACTGATATATTCAAGATCCCAAATAACCGAAATAAACACTTCAAAGAAACATTATCTATCATGTAAGATATCTAAACCGAATTTATTTTACTTTAGCATTACAGTCAGTGATGAATTCAGAGGTGACACTGAGCCCCACCCCCTAGAGTTCCCACGTTTTCCATAAATTAATATCCTGAAAGTCAACCCCCTCCCCCTCTGAACACCATAATGCCATGGAAACACCGGGAGGTGCAAGATATTGAAACAGGTGTGCTACTAGTCCGCATCATGCAATACAGAAATTTAACAAATAAAAATATCAATCTCTTTTTTTTTTTTTTTTTTTTTTATATATATATCTCTTTTTCATCAGGGAAGATAATTTTTCAACACATAAACACAAAATAAAATAATTAAAAACTTGTGTTGTATGAAAGTTTCAGCAAGGCATATCCCCCTGACGCAAATTTCTTAGTATTTTCTTCTGTTAGTGCATAATTAATCATGCCACTTGAAGATAAGTATTTTTTTTTCCACATCAAAATTCACAGAATTAAATTTCAAAACTCAGGAAGGGGCAATTATCCTCCCTTCCTGGAGCCCATGATAATGCACCCCCCCCCCCCCCCCCCCCCCCCGTTCATGATTATAACTTATAATCATGAAGAAATATATCTTTTCTTGTTTGCTGCACCCTCGCGCAAACTGTTTTTTAATATCTCATTTGTAGGGGGAATCGGTTTAAAAATAGGGAAAAAACATTTCAACTTACTTTATTCTATTAAGATTGAACACTGTGTTAAAATTGCATAATATTCATTTCTACTGTTGCAAATAAAATATATAATAAGGCTTAATGGTTTTGAAAATTTAAATGCAAAATTACCACCGAATGATGCAGAATTCAACGCATGCGCTAGCAGTTTAAGTTTGCACCGTTAATACCATAAAAACAATATATCATTCACTATTGTTGGTTGCTGGCAAAAACCGTAAATAAGCATCTACAATATTTATTGCCCGTCGCATAAATACCGAAAATATCACCCTTTCCTCGTTTCAAAAACCTTTTCTGCTGCGAGAATTCAAACAGTTAGTATTCATGAATACTGCACCGAAGGAACTGCTTTTTAATATTGCGGTTTAGACTGGGAGAATTCACATTGTTAGTATTCATGAATACTCGAAGACGAGGAAACGGTGTTTAATATTGCTGCGGGCTCTTCAGCATACAGACACACACACGCACAGGAACTTCTATCTTTATTATTATGTATACCAGGAGTTTTCAGTCAGCGGCATGAGTCCTGCAATGCCTATTTCTATGACCCATGAAGTGTTTTGCATGAATTAAATTATTCCGTATTAAAGATTTTTTTCAAAAAATGAAGAATTTTTCAGAAAATTGAAATGAAAACAAAATTTCTTACAACTTCAATAATTCTTTTTTACTATACTACATTTAAATAATATACTTTCCTGTTCATGTGAACTCTGTATTATTTTATCTTGCTACAAAATTTGTTTTTTGTTACAAAAACTGATTTTTCGCTGCTATAAAAATGAATTTGGCAACTACAAAAATTTTTTTTTGCTTTTACGAAAAATGCTACATATTTTTTTGAGTGAGTGTGAACCGTGTACCATATTTCTAGAGATCACCTCCTGTATAGTTATGTTTTTTTCTAATTGCCTATCAATTGAAAAACTATACTAACACTTTATACAAACAGTTTTTGCTTTGCCTCTATCTTAAAAAATGGCTGAGGCATAGTAGTTTGAAATTCTAGAATGACTGATTTTTCCATAATCAGTTTCATTTATGAGTTTTAGAAAACATGGTTTCTCACAAATTTACTTTCATGATTGTAACTATTGTTGCTACCCTCATACACTTAAAACTGCATAGTCATATCAGTTATTTATAGTTGATGGTTGATGAATAACTATCAACAGTATTAATTGTTGACATATTATAAACAGTGTCAAATTCTTGCCAAGCTTAGCAATACTTGGCAAAAGTTACCACCAAGTTTGGCTACAAAAATTGTCAATTTGGCAATAGCTGACTAATTTTTTGAAATTCCCATTCAAATTCAGTATTGATGAAAACTAACTGGGAATCTTCTATAATCAAGTTCTATATGCATTTTACCTTCGTGTGTTAGAGTAAAATGAGCTGAATTCTTAAAAACAAAAAATAGAGTAACTAGCTTTTCCTAACAGTACATGTTACAAGGACATTTTAAATTTGTATTGTTCTACTGCTTTAACTTACTAAAATTTCACAATCTAAAGCAGTCATTTCTTATTGTGGTATTTACCTGTTATAGGGGCCATGGCACAATCCAGATTTTAAAAAGTGAGCTTTATTGCCAAATGATATAAATAGCTATGAAAACAAAACAGATGAGCTATTACACTTGTTCAAGAAAATTGCTTCGGATTACATGCGTTAGATAAATTATTTCTATTTGTATATAATGTCGGATAAATTGTATAAATAAATTGCAAAATATAGTTAAATAAATTGTATAAATATTGAAAGAAATTGCTTCTGTGTATGAAATGATAAATAGGTTGCCAGAAAGTATGAGTAAAAAAACATGTCCTTCTCTTGCCACGACTATTTTGTCTATGTAGCCAAGGCCCTTATAAACAGGGGAGTATCATTATTGTTTCACATTGATGTAAAGTCACTCATTTGACTGAATTTATGTATCATTTGCCAATAATTTTGACTGTCTGAAATTGATTTTTTGAAATCGTGTTTTTTTATTTTTTATTATTAAACTAAATTTTTAAATCATAAAATAAAAGAATAAATAAATTCAGATTAAATTATTTATTACGTACAACGTGCATATTCTCTCAAATGATTCATATACAGGGTTTTACTCTCAACGGTGTTCAATGGCTATTTCCTAAACCATTAGTTATAGACATTTAGTTCCAATTACAAAAATGTTTTAAATGAAGTAAACAGTTATTTTCAAAGTTTTTTGGATCATTAAAAACATTTCTTAAAAAGTTACAAAATTAAATTTTTTATACAGTCCCTTGGGTTCTACAAGTGATACTTTATAAAAAAATTCTATTACACTAACAAGTCAGACAAAAAAAGTCCCATTTGTCTAATACTAAAATTGACCGAGTTATGAAACTTTGAATTCCATGACTTATACCAGTTTCTACATCTATCTAAACACAGATGAGTTGGGCCAAGCTTCGAGGGATCGTACACAAAGTGCTTAAAGTATTAGGAGTTATTTCATGTATGCATTTCTGCATTGCAGCCGTTGGAAGTCATTTCGAGAAAGTTTTAAGATAACTTTAATTTTTATTAATTAAGTTTTAGATTAGATTATCTAATAGCATTTTAAAATATGCATCATTTTCTAAACATTTTTATTTTGAGACGGTTGCTTTGCATCATTTCAAATTTTTTAAAAATCAGTTTTTTTTTCTCTTATGTTTTTAGTATTTTTAGTACAAGTTATACATTTTTCTTTAATATACCAAAATGAAAATAGATTTGAAATTTATATTGTAATGTTAATTTTACACTCAACTATTATTATTATTATTTTGTTATCTGAAGATTATTTATATTTCTAGTAAATTTGTGAATGACCCCTATTTCGCGGCAAAGAATATACTTCAACTTTAAACAGCTATTACTCGGTCAGTTTTAATCGTAGAATAATGGGACTTTTTTGTCTTACTTCTTAATGTAATGAGATATTTTTACTAAATATAACTTATAAGACCTGGGGAGTGTATAAAAATTTAAATTTCGTAACTTATAAAAAAAGGTTTTCATTGACCCAAATCGCTTTTAAAATACTTCTTTACCTCATTTAAATCGTTTTTGTAATTGGAACTATATGTCTGAGACTTACGGTTTAGGAATTAGCCATTGGGCACCGTTGAGAGTGGACACCCTGTATATACAATTTATTCAAACTCAGAAAATCTGCATTAATCCCAATGCACCTTCAAAGTCCACATTATTTTTTGTTCCATAATTCTTTTAAAAAATCACCACATGTAAGTTTAGCTTGATCCGTTGGCTTCTTGGTGAACGAATGAATGTGTTGCTATTTCATTACCACTTGCTGCTATAACCAGATGCATTTTGTGACTTTCCAAACTTAATCGTGACACTTCATTGTTGCCTCAGTTTTGTATTTAACATAACTTGTAAGAAGTGTGTGGTACATTAAAATTGCATTATACAGTAGATTCCTGTTAATAAAGTGGCTGTCCCAAATATCAGAAGTAAATTTAATGATACGTTTCCATTATGTTCTTTACATTTTCCCCCCAGATAACTGAAATCTACTGTATTTGTCTTATTTAGAAGCTAAATGCAGAAAAACAATTGAAAATGAAAAACTGGAGTAACTCCCTTTGATTTTCTAAACATAGTTGTACGTTTTTTTTTTTTTTAAATCCTGATCTACGCTTGATCTACGCTTAAACTGAAAAAAAAAATATTACATTTCCAACTGAACCAAAGGGACTTGCATATTAATATTGTTGTTCAAAATATGTTGAGTAAATGGAAGTTGATACCGATTTCGTACTTTGAACCAGAAATTTTAATTATTAAATGGAATCAAGTGGGTATCACATAGAAACAAGGCAAATTATTATTATATTTTATTAAGTACATTTTCTGGTTTCAGATATGTTTTTTGACTTAGAAAAATACCGGGAAGTTGTTAGCTAAGCTGATTTAATATTCACTGGCCATTTTTGCTACATTTGCATAATCATTTAGTTCACAACTTAAATTAGTTCAAATTCCACTGGTGAAAGTTGTCCTAAAAATTCTTAGGAGGTACAAATTGTCAATAATAATAATAATTAACGAGCAAAAAAAAAGTCACAAAAAAATTTATCCCTATTATGCCCAGCAAAGTTTTGAATTCTGAGACTCTCTTGGTTTCAGGTGCCACTTCATTTGTATTCATATGATTGTTTGATCAAATCGTCTGAATTGCATAACTTAGCAGTCTCAGAAATACTTGGAAGGTATTTACTGATATGAAAGTTAAATCTCATGACCAATTGTTTACCATTATACTGGTGCTTTTAAATTTTTTTGCCAAATGGATCAATAAATGACAAAATACCTTCATTATTCAATACATTTTTAAGGATTTTTCCCTAACGCAGTATTCCAGGAGGCAGTATCATAATTTTTGCAACACATTTTAGCGTTGCTGATCTTGGTGTATATTATTGATTAGATTAGATAGTATATGTAAAGAAATTGCCAGTCAGCTGGCACAACAGCAGAAACTGCTGGCATGTCAACACATCACACAGTCCCAATGCAAAGAGAAATGAATGGCATCCCAATTATTGATGTCTCCCCAACTGGATGGCAATCTTTCTTAATCAGGATACCATTCATTCCATTTTGCAGCATGTTATGTGATCTTGGTATGGCAACATCCCCGCTGGAGTACCAGCTGATAGACAGTTTCATTATCTGTATTTAATCTATCGTATACACAAAAAATCAGCTACGCTAAAAGTGGTAAAAAGAATTATGATGCTGCCTATTGGACTACGTGTTAAGAAGAAGAAAATTATCTTTAAAATGTATTGAATAATGATTTTTTTTATTATCATTTATTGAGGCATAAGACTTGTCCGTATATGAAATATCGAAATGTAATAAAAAAAAAATTCTCAGAATTTACAATAGATACACCATGATTTGAAGTGGCACCCTTAAGCCTCTCTACTTCGTCAAAGTGGAGTCTCGGTCAGAGAGGTCCCCCACCCCCCTACAGCAGAACTGACCAATTGACTGTCTCAAGCTGAAAATAAATCTATAATATTTTTGAAGATCCTTAAATTCGATACCACGATTTAATGTGCAATTAATATAAAACGTACAAAAAATTTTACTAATTCTGCCTGGTTTTGGATTATTTATATTCCCTTTTGCACTGTTTCCGTAATAAAAATGAAACATTTTTGCTATATTGTCCATGACTGCTATAAAAGTTGTTTAAATTTTTAAAAAATGTCTTATAGAACTTTTACAGATTAGAAGTTCAATTTATCATCAAATGACCATGCACTTTCATATGAAAACTTTCTTTTAAAATCATCTGCGCATGAAACGATGTTTTACAAAATATTATAACTGAATATCATAAAACATAGATTTCCCACGTTACATTTTTCATTAAATTTCTAAGTTTTTCATTTCAAAAACTCGAGATTTTTGTCTTAAACTCAAAATAAATACTTGAGACTTAATTACCTGACTAAGACTGCCACATTAGTTCTTATTAACATCATCATCTTTTATTCTGTGCTTATGAGCGATGTTCGATGCTAGAGAATGTGACTAGTGATATTTTCCCAATTAAAATGTATTTGTAACATTACTATTTTGGCAATACTTCAATTATACTCTGTTACAATCTATTTTTTAAAGTAGCTGCTAGTTAGAGCTGATTTTTATTTTTTTGAGAAACTTAAAAATGTAATGAAGAAACTTGATGAATTGGCCAGCTGTGCTTCTTTTTCACGCGCACGAAGCTAAATATAACATTATAACTTCCCATTAAAAAAAAAAAAAAAAGAAAAAAAACTTTCCCAATTACAATAATTTGTAAATAATTATGAGTATCAATTTCTCATAAAAACAAGTGAACTATGAGAAATTGATTTATCTCCCTCTCCCCTCCCCCTTCCCCCCGAAAAAAAAAAAAGGATGTCAATACTTCAACACTATTGAACAGATGGGTGAAGCCCGATGGTGGTGGGCTGTACGGATGGAACTGCCAGATTATTACCCGATGACGGTGGGCTGTAGAGATGTTTAGAGGGAAAGAACAACCACATAATAACACGATGACAGTGGGTTATATGAGGTTAGAGAAGAGGAGCCACATAATAACCCGATGACGTTGGGCTGTACGATGTTTGAGAGAGAAGCCAGATTTCAGAACCAAAGATTTATTTGCGAAGTTTTAAATTGCTAACGCTATTTATTTTTTGTTTTGCTTTTAACTTGTCTTTTGTCTGTTTTTGGTTTATTTTTTATCTTTTTTGTTTTTGTTTTGTTTTTTGTTTGTTTATTTGTCTGCTTTTGTTTTCTTTTTATTTTGTTTGTTTTGTTTTGTTTTTTATTTTATTTTTATTGTTTTTGCTTTTTTGTGTTTCTGTTTTTTGTTGTTGTTGTTGTTTGTTTGATTGTCACTTTTGTACTATTGTAACTGGGATTAATTTAAATTTTAAGGCGCCGAATAGTTAGTTTATCATGTATAAATATATATACTTAAAAAGACTACATGCATACACAGAAAAAGTAATTTATATATATGAAAATGGCTAAATGAATTAATTTAAAAATGGATACTTCAAAACTCTTTAAAAAAATTTAGTATATACAGAAAGGGCCGCTTAAGTAATGAATCATATATATAAACTAAATCACAATAATATAATAATATAAATATTAAATAAGAAAAAAGATGCTATGAGGCCGACAAAAACTATTAACCGTTAGAAAAGCAAATTTAGAAAGATACATGCAAGCCCATTAACCAGCATTCATATGAGACAATATGTGTTACTTATTTTTAAAATATCTTATTTCAAATTATTTTAATAAAACTTTTCCTAAATCATATCTTTATTATACTTTTTTAACAGTTAAATATGCTATACTGTATTTATATTTTTAAATTTATCCTGTAAAATAATTTTTTCTTTTCATCCTAAAAATAACTGTTATTCTTAAAAGAAAAAATGGTGTACAAAAGATGTCAAAGTATCACAAAGAGAGAGAAAAAAAATCATCGCATTTGGCTATAGAAAATTTTCAACTTAATATTTCTGGCGTCCTTATAGCGGAAAAATACCAACTTGACTTCCTAATAACTCACTGCTCTGTAGCTAAGTTTTTTTTTTTTTCCTAATTAAGTATATTATTATCATGAAACAATCTCTATGCAAGCTGTTCTGTTAATAGAGAGAAAAAAGTTGTAAAGCCATTACTATAAAACACAGAGTCTTTCAAGCGACTAATGGACTTACATGTATATATTTTTAGCAATTAAAATGATTTCAAATATTTCAAAAATTGATCGAAAATTTAAAAATGCATTAAAACCGATTTTTAAATACAGTTGATAAAAAAATTGCAACCTTTGACATGAGATTATATAGGGATTAATGATTGCAATCTTTAAATTTTACTGTATTAAAACTCGGCCTCGTAGCAACAACAGCAAAAGGCCAGGGCCTTTCGCCACCAACTTACCTTCGACTTCTTCCACCAACTCTGGGATGGTTGGGGAGAAGTCGTACTTACTTGATCAGCTCCTTCTTGAGCTGGTCCATCCTCAGCTTCCTCCTCCTCCTCCTCAGCTACTTCCTCTTCATAGCACTCCAGGTCAATTCCATCGTAGGCGCTCCACGATGCAGCTCGACCTAAATAGAAATTAAAATTAGGGCACCATTCATCAATGCTCACTTCCATACATACCTCGTCATACTGCCGAGGAGCGAAGAAGGACTGGAAGGAAACAGCAGTTGAAACAGCCATGGCAAGATCAATTTCAGCAAACAACTGTGGAGCAAGGAGAGAAATTCATTAGAAATGATATTCAAATTTGATGCTTATGTATCATTGTATTTGTTTTTTCCAATAATGATCATACAAATAATTGATTATTGTTTTATTGATACTAGCTTCGCGCGGGTGGACAATGTGTCGACTACAATGTAGAGTACGGATGAATAGGTAATTAAAAAAAAATTGTTCTAAATCTAATAAAAGCGGGAGTGAGACAAAATTGCACTAATTACAAATTTTAAACTTTAAATAAAAGTTTGTAAATATGTGATAATTTGTTTTCTATTTATGTACATAATGAAACTAATAAATTAATTTTAATATAGCAGAACCACTTGGCTTTGCCGAGTTAACCTTGGCCTTCCGGGTAACATAAGCAAAAATGTAACAGCCTAAAAATACGCCGATCACAATAATGCAATCGCGTCCGTAAACCGTCAAAATGACAATCAGAAAAAAATCTTATGTTATTTTGACGCAATCATACTAAATCCCTCATCTTTATAAATAACTTTTTTTTAAAAAATTCCCTTTCAAAAATGTCTTATGCAAAATATCTAATCAAAAATCAGCAATAGTTGTCTTATTCGTCTAATCTTCCATAATCGGGTTCATATCCGATGTTTAACGCCCTTAGTGGGTGAATTTCTAAAATCGCTCAAATACGTGTTTAACTATTTTTTTAGTAGATTTGTTTTCCTGAATTTCATGCTCCTATATAAAACTGCCAACGCACCTCATTTGTCACGTTAACGTACAGTTTCCAACTTTTTCTTTTTTTTTACTTAGTTTTTGTATGTAAACATGGAATTTTGTAATCGATTTGTCACTCCCTTCCTGGTAGTCTAGAACCATAAAAATTATGTGCAAAGATGTATTTCCGATGACAATACAACATTTTTATTTATTTTTTCTCCTTAGAACTTAATTATAAATTATTAATTTATTTTTGAGGCATTTTTCCATCAGCCCGCCACAGATGATCAATCGCCAAATACTCTTTAGGGTTCAATTGTATATGGAGTTAAAACAACAGTGGATTTAATGATGCGCCAAAACCACGCTCACCAAAAAAAGACTAACTGGCCGTGAAGCTGCAACAACAAAGTATTTCAAACAGCATCAAAGAGAAAATATGTATAAACTAGTATTGTGCTAAAAAAAAAACAGAGTGAAATGTTTCCTAAAAAAAAAAAAACACCCTAATACTTCATCAAATATTTCACTAAAGTCAATTTCTTTGTTTTGTTCAGTTTTTATGCACCATTTAGAATAATTAAAATAGTTAAAAAATACCCAAGGAGTAATATACCACAAAATACCCAAGTGCTTATTTAGTTTTAAAATGGTTTAAACTAACAATTGCAGAATTCTGGAAAAACATGAACTTCATTTTTACAGATTTTCTTGTTATAATCGAATTTTAGAATGATCTACATAAATGTTTAATTGTTTTTATGTTAAACCCTTAATATGTAAATAAAAAGCTTCATTTTCAGCTGATTATGTCAGGTGTGGGGTTTTTTCAGTTAACATGGATTATGTTTTGGAAAGTTTTTTTCAAATTCTTGCTTAACTGGCTGCCACTTTGTAATAAAGTGATAAAATGAAGTAAATATTTAGCCATGTTTACTTTTTTTGCATTCTTTATTAGACATTATATAGAGAAAATTTCAAAAAATAGGTTTTTTTTTTTTAGAGGACAGCACAGTATGTTGTGGCTATCACAAAACTTTCTTCTATATAAATCAAATCGTCTGCAACAAAAATCAAGTGACAATCCATTCGTTTTTTAGATATAGCTATCAGAAAAAAGATAGAATAAAAGCGACACCTGTTGGGCGGTATATACTCAAATATAATAAGAATCTATTTATATCAAGGTCTAACAGAAAAACATTCAAGTTTGGTGAAATTCTGCGTAATACCTGAGACATGAAATCGTGAAAAATGCAGCATAGCAGAGCCACCTGTTGGGCGATTTACACCAAAACCTAATCAGCACCAATTTATGTCAAAGTCTAACTGAATCTGACATTTGATTAAATTCGATGCATTAGTTTTTGAGATAGAACGCCTCTAAAATTTGTGTTGCATATAGGCACAGATAAATAGATATTTTCTAAAAACAGTTGTGTTCGGGACCTTCCCGTCGAAAACTTTTCGAAATTTTTCACGAATCCTGTACTTTCTTCTAAAGTTAGAGATAATAAAAATAAAGAGAGTAATATATTTTTTTTAGAAAATACGTTTTAATCAATTAATAATGTCATGTTAAATAAATTATGATTATACATTGAGAAAGCAATGTAGAAATCCAAAAAGATAGTTAAGATGCTTTTTTTTTTCCCCGTTACCATATCTTAAAAAAGAAACAGAGCAAAAATTGTAATTTTTTAAAAATAGATTCACTAGTCCGCGCTTTTGACCAAACGTAAAAAGAGCGGTAAATTTTCTATAATCAGGTTCGATGCTCACGCCAAATTAATGTATTGTAAGGGTTTTTTTTTTTTTTTTTTTTTTTTTTTTTTTGTAAAAATCAAGAATTGTAAGCCATGAAATGAGGCGTGAGTTTCAAGGTAAACATGGAATGCTTATAAAAGAGTGTATTGGCGGGGAAAAAAAAAAAAAAAAACTAATCGGATGTGCCAATTTCAAAACTTTCTTGTATCACATACAAGTTTCACATACATTAAAAACGAATTAACCAAAATTTATAACAATTTCTAACTCAATGTAAAGTTTTATTAAATTCCGTGCATTAGTTCTTGAGATATAACTATCGCTAAAATCGTGTAAATCCTGAGGAAGTGCCATCTGGTGGGAGATTTACACAAAAACCCAATGAATAACAACTTATGTCAACCTCTAAATGGAATTTGAAGTTTGATGGAATTCTGTGCAATAGTTCTTGAGATATAGCTATCGTGAAAATCATGGAAAAAGTGGCATAGCAGCGCCACCTGTTGAGCTGTTTACACCTAAACATAAACGTTTATTTATGTCAAGGTCTAACAGAATCTGAAGTTTGATGAAATTCTGTGTATTTATTCATTGAGATACAGCTATCGTGATCAATTGTAGCATAGCAGCACCACCTGTTGCGCGATTTAGACCCGAAACTAATTAGCACTCATTTATATCAAGGTCTAACTGAATCTAAAGTTTTATTAAATTCCGTGCGTTAGTTCTTGTATTTGTCAGGCTTTCGAAGTGTTTCTGAGTGTATTAATTATTGTGTATTAATCGGTTTCCTTAACCCGGAATATAGTTTTTTTTTTTTTTTTTAATGTTGTCAATTCAAGTAAACATTTTCATGTTCAGCAAATATATTTCACAGAGAAGCATGGTATAAATAAACAGCATTTATATTAACATTCAAATTAATATTATCGTTTTGCTCTTGCATGTATAAATTTAGTTACGCAACGCAGCTGAAAATGGTTGATTGAGAATGGATAGCCTCTTAAAAACCTATATATTCCGGCTTGAGAAAACTGATTTAATACATTACTAGCTGACCCCCGCCCGGCGTCGCCCGGGCCCGTGAAAAAAAAAAAAAAAATCATGTTTTTATTATTTTATATTTTTAAACCAATTTTGTACGAAATTATATCTTAAGATGGAAAATTCGCGAAAAAAATATTGATACTTAGTGATAAAAGCACTCATTTTCTTTTTTTCTTCCTCTGTAGGGTGTCGGGTCGTTTCATAGTTTTAAAATAAAAAGTTCTTTCTGTCCAAACTCTATAAAATCTTTATTGATGATAAATAAAATGGTTTTACAGCCCGTGTAAAAAATTTCATGAAAAAATATTGTTATCTAGCTGTAATCGAAATGTTTCCTTCTCGCTTTCTTGTTTGTTTTCGCGTCGGTTCCTTTAACATAGCAATAAAAAAATAGTTCTCATCTGCCGAACTCTCTGGCATTTCAATCGGTTATAAATATAACTGTATGCAAACTCTCTTTAAAATTTTGCGAAAAAATATGCATATTTAGTAGTGAAAACATCAGTTATTTAAAAAAAAAAAAAAAAGCTTTAGCTTTCTACCTCAGAGCAAAAATGTATTAGAAGGTTATGTTTTCGATGCAATGGTACACCTCTATCCGTTTTCAATCAACCCATTTCAATCCCCCTAGGCTACACAGGCTAATCAGTCAGGTTTCCCGTTTCTGAGGGGAGAAGCCTTAAAAAACGTTGACGCATGCGCAAAGAGAGAATATTCATGTGGAAATTTGACAGAATGCGCTTTTCGTTTTAAATATAGATAAAATCTAATAATTATTAATGGTGTTAATTTATCATGCGTTTGTTGAACATGAAATGAATAACATCGTAAAAACCTATATTCCGGTTTGAGAAAACTGATTAATAAATAAACTATAAAAACTACTCGGAAAATCAGTGGCTGTGAAATATAATTGGTTTCATTTATAAAAATAAATGTTTCTTTAAATCTCGAAAATATATTAGTTTCAGCGGTTTCTAAAGAAAAAGAACGCTTTTCGTAATCGTGGGTAACTCGGAAGAGGATTATTGTATATTTTCGCTCGTGGTTATATATTTTATTTTCATGGATTAAGAAACAATTGTCTTTTTTTAGAGCGTATATCTCTCAATTCTAAATCTAACCAGTTTAGGAATTAGCATTTGGTCAACGATAAGAAAAGACACTGTAAAAAACAAGTTTTGTTCCTTTTGGTATATGCTCCATTCGGCGAATATTCAACAGTGATCACGACTCATGTCACAAAATGCATATACTAATATATAAATAAACAAGTATAAATTCTTCTATATTAAAGAAAAAGTAATCTGAAACTGAGCCAAAAACGAAATGGACGAATCAAATTCTGCGTAGATATTCCGGGTTATTCTCATCGCTTTTTTATTAGGGACTTTTTTGAGGAGCTATTACTTTTTTTCTAGCCATCCTACGGATTCGAAAATCATACCACCAGACGCGAAATATAACAAGCTTTCAGAAATTAAAAAAATTATCACGGTCGGACAATAAAAACTCAAAAAATCCTTAAAAATCGAGTAAAAAATCTTTTATTGAAAAACTCATTTTTTTATATTGTTGCCAATTTCTAAATAAGCGCAAAGGATTATGTTTTATCTCAAATAAAAATGTATTTGCGCGAGACTATTAAAAACAATAATGAAAGTTTAAAATAATAATTAAATGATCACGTGTTGAAAGCAAGAAATAAAGAAAATTACGTCATAAAAATTGTGTTTACACATGAATATTAAAAATGAAAAAGATGAATTAAATGAAAAAGCATTATAACCTGATTACAGAAGATAGTCGCCGTTCGTGATATCATCATCATCATCTTTTTAAAACGGGATACATTACCAGGTTTTAAGAGGCTGTGAAATCAGAACGGGGGTTGGTACGCGTAGCGAGCAGGGGGCAGAGCCCCCTAGTAAATTATAAAAATAAAAAAAATCCCTGACGGCTCGGCCTACAGGCACAGGTAGATTTCGAAGGCGCAGACCGTGGGGCGCCTGTTTGTTGGGAATTGCGGAAGAAATGACCTTTTTGCCATGATGCCGCAGTTGGGTTTCATAAGGGACGGCCCACTTCGAAATCTAACTTGTTTGCAGGTGGAGCCGGCAGGGATTTTTTTTTTTCTTCTCTATAAGGGTTGGTCTTATAAAAAACTTGTCAATATAAAAGTTTTAGATAATAGTAAGAGGATTTATAATAAATTTAAGCGGATTTGATGTTTTATAAATTTACGAAGTCATGAATTTTTTTTCTTCTGACCCCCTCCCTCCCCCCCCCTTTGGAGTCATTTTTAATATCATCAAAAATCTGTTATACATAAATTTTCGGCACTTTTCCTAGAAGTAATAATAACTTTAAACGGATTCGATACGTATCATAATTAAGACTGTTATGGGTTTTTTTCTCCCCTGGTTCGATTTTGCCCATTAACGAACTTGGCCGAGATTTTATGCCCCTTGATTTTATGTATCAGTTTGGAAGAGATTTGTGAAGAATTATTCGAGTTATCGTGTCCATAAAAAATGACATAGATAGATAGATATAAAGTTTTGAACTGAGGGTGGTTTTGGGTTCTGGGAGTCATGATCGGTGTAGATATGCAAAAATTTTTCAAAAATTCCAACTTAGGGGAGAATGTAATAGGTAGTATTTCTTATGAAATCTACCTAAAAAAGACAACTTCGAGTCTATTCTGATGCGACATACCTTTTAAACAATTCAACTTATAGTCGGGAAAGCAGCGTCCAATTTTTTGCAATCCATTTCAGTATTGATGATTTTAGTTTATAAGATAGATTAGGTTGTGTAGATATAACAGAACTGCTATTCAGCTATAGCGCACTAGCAATGCCACAGCAAGATAGCACAAGACCGCTGTGGAGCGAAATGAATGGTATCCCGATTACGGATGTTACCCGACTAGAGTGGCAATCATCCATAATCGAGATACCATCCATTTCGCTCAGCAGTGGATTGTGCAACATTCTTCGTTGGTTTGTCAAAAGGGGCTGGCAGATTCATTATCTGTAACATCTACATCAATCAAATATACAAATCATTTACGCGAAAATTTGCTTAAAAAAAAGCACTCTGCCTCCCAGACTATCTATGCTAATAAAAGAAAGTTTTTCTGTATGTATGTGCGTGTGTGTCTGCCTGCGATGGCTAGCGAAATCTAGCGCACTTAGAAAACTGAAAATTTAGATGAGGATAATGAAAAACCTCGCCTGATGCACCTGAGTCTCAGAATTTTAATAATTAACCAAGATATTAATTAAAAACTGATCAATAACTCATCTATTTATTTCTTTGCGAGCCGGATTTCAGCACTCGCGCATGCTTGCAACCCGATTTACGGCAGCGAACGAGAATGAAAAACCATTTGAATGAAGAATGCGTTTATTTCACAATTCTGTTTTAAGTTCTATCGACTAAACCATTTCGTTTATTTAAAAACGAAAAACATATTCTGAAAGATCGCACTCTTACGTCTCAAATGCTACAGTCAATTCGAAAAAAAAAAAAATTATGTTAACCCTTTGAAAAACATTTTGAAAAAGGGTCGTTTTCCCTCTTACGACAACGCCCCTCAAGAGCGCAATTGTTGAGATACAGACAAACCAAACATATGTTCTGAAAGCCGAAGCCTTCTTCTAATCGACGGTATAATTAGTTTTAAAAAATACGAATTTTAACCCTTTCAAAAATACTGGCGAACGCAGGTCATTTCGCGCCTCACGAGACGATTTTTTTTCTTAGGCTAAAAGTTACTAAACGTTCGTATTTCGACACAATCTTTTTAGAGCATCTCAGTAGACTAGATTTACATCACCTACAACAATTTCGAAACGTTCGGACGAGAAGAAATATTTTTAAAAAAAAATCTGAGAAAATTTCGACGAAAACTGATAATAACGGGGTGTTTCAACGCGGTCACGCTCGGCTTCGGGTAATGTTTTCACTATTTAATATGCATATGTTTTCACATAATTTTATAGAGGACTTGGGAACAGTTATTTATAAATGACTAAAATTTCAGAGAGTTCAGACGACAAAAACATTTTTTCTTTTATGTTAACGGACCCGACGCGAAAACCAAAAAAAAGGGAGAAGAAAACATAATTTATTTTACAAACAGTAACAATATTTCTGACGTAATTTTTACACGGGTTGTAAAACCGTTATAACCATTAAAAATTTCAAAGGGTTTGGACAACAAAAGCTATTTTTTTTAAACTGTGAAACGCCCCTATGTGAAACAAGTTGGAAATTGTACGTTAAACGTGACAAATGAATTGCGTTCTTACTACAACTAGTTTTACAATGTAAAAAAAATCTCCGTTATTATTTCAGTGAAATGAATTATATCGTCTGTTAGGAACGAAATGAGCATGCCTTTCTCTCTTATCACGTATGCCACGTTTACAGATGCGAATTTTTTTTCGACACCAGATAGCGCTGCAAAATTCACCATGGAGATCTTGTTTTGCGAATGATTACCTCCATGGTTTAACATTTCTATGATTCACGATGGACGAATCTCTTGTGTTTATTTACTTTAATGGATATTGGAATAAATTGGCTGTTAACCTAATTTTAACTGAAGTTATCTCAGAATCTATACATTTTTTAATGTAACTCATCTCTCAAACCTCAAACAAACAATTTTTTTTGAACGATCTTTCTAAAAATGTAACTTTTATGCAATTTTATTCGAAAAAATAATTTTGAATTAAAATGGCCGCTTGGCATATGAAAAAAAAAAAAAAATGGTCAGCCCGTATTTGTTTTCCTCAGACACATATGCTTGCGCTTTTATTAAGATTATGTATGAAAGGAGTTAATAGAATGAAGAAAAGTTTTATTAATATCTTTTTAAGTTTCGATTCGATTTTCATAAAATTTAAAATGACTCGACAAAATTCTGCAATGATTCTATATATTAAATTTCAAACCATTCAGTTGGGTAGTTTTTGCGCTGTTATATGCGAACGGACCAGACGATGACTATAGGTGCTACATATTCAGTGTTGAATCCAAGGGGTGGCCCGGGAGGGAATGTCCCCCCCAGAGCATTGAAATGTCCCCCCCGGAAGATTTGAAATTTTATGCTTTCAATGGTCAAAAAGTGTAATTTCCCCCCCGGAACTCCATAGTGTCCCCCCCGGAGCCACATAAATCCCTCCCGGAGAAAAGTGTCTGAATTCAACATTGTACATATTTATATAATTACGAACGCCCCTAAAAAGAAGAAAATGTTTTCTTACGGGCACTTTCATCACTTTATCAGTATTTTTTCGCAATTTTGTCATTCGAAATATGAATTCATACAAAATCAAGTTAAAGATATAAAATAAAAATTTGGGGTTAATTTAAGGTTTTATCACGGGCCCGGGCAATGCCGGCGGGTTAGCTAGTAAACAAGTAAATAACTAGTCGGATGTGTCAATCCCAAAACTTTTTTCTATCTCACACAGATTTCGCACACACTAAAAAGAATCAGCACCAATTTATATCAAGGTCTAACTGAAACTCGAGTTTTATTAAATTCCGTGCATTATTTCTTGAGATATGACGATCGCTAAAATCGTATAAATGCTGCATAGCAGCGCCCCCTGCTGGGCGATTTTTACCAAAAACTAATCAGCACCCATTTATATCAGGGACTAACTGAATATAAAGTTTTATTAAATTCCGAGCATTAGTTCTTGAGATAGAGCTATTGCGGAAATCGTGAAAAATGCTGCATAGCAGCGCCACCTGCTGGGCGATTTTTACCAAAAACTAATCAGCACCAATTTATAACAGGGACTAACTGAATATAAAGTTTTATTAAATTCCGAGCATCAGTTCTTGAGATAGAGCACCCACAAAATTTTTGTGACAGACAGACATTTTCTAAAAATAGTCAAATCGTGTTCAGGACCTTCTGAAATGTATAAATCCGTCGAAAATTTTCATGAATCCAATGCTTTCTTCTTGTAAAGATAGAAGAAAGTAAAAATGACAATTCCGAGCGGAACAGATGCGGAACATTTTATTTTGGCGCTACGCATTTTTTTCCCCACATTATATTTAGTTGTACGTACATTTAATTTTATTATAAAACACACATAATTTATTATAAAACCCTAGGTTGCCACACGAAGTAAAAATTGCTGAGTTACCAAACCAGGCAAAAAAATCGCCATTTCAGTTTACTGCCAAAGTATGGCATCTTAAAGTTAATCTTTCGTAATCAGATCTGTAGCAGCCAAATGGTTTATTTGTGCAATTCTGATTTAACGCAAGTGGGATTTTTAACATAGTTGAAAAGTGTTTATTATGAATTGGGTTTGCCCGTGCTCTAACTCGCGTAAATATACTGGGATTGCCACGTTAGTTGATATACATTATTAAAGCTTACCATAGGATGTTCGTTATTGAAAATGAAGTGGTGTAGCATTTATATTTCATTTACACGGGTACTCAAAAGTATTCCGTAACATTGTGGTCTATTGGGGGAAATCATTTGCGGTGGTATTTTAACGGTGTTACACTATTTGAAACATAATTAAATTTATATACATTATTCAGCGGCGCTAGAAGATGTTTACTATAGAATATGTCATATATAGCGCTTACTTTTTGCCTAAGTGTGCAGGGTAATAACTCAAAAGTATTCCGTTATACTGTAGTCTCTGAAGAAAAATTAATTGCGGCGAAAGGGTAACCATCTCAAGATCAGTAGTTATAAAAAATAAAAATAAAGTGTTTTTCTTTATCATTACTGATCTTGAGAAGGTCACCGATTGCGTGTACGAAACTAGTACGTCTGTTTATTTAAAAGGGTTTTATTTTTTATTTTTTTATAAGCCTTTATGTTTACTGTCATCACTTTTAGCCTACATATTTTTATTTTAATGATAATCAATGATTTCTTATATAATTCTATAAAACCATTCTCAAAATACTTGGTACGATCCTTCCGCGATACATTAGCCGATGAGTCGTAAAGCAAATTTAGATGAATGTATTCTTTAATTAATGTGGCAATCAAACCTGCTACCAATTAGAAATATATAGTTATTAATTAAATAATGCATTGTCTACATCATTTGTGTATGTTAACAACTTTCTTTCCCCGCACCACATCGAGAACTCTTTCAAGTTCATGTGGCAAGTTATCGCGTGGTGTAGTCCGGAAAGCAGCGTCAACTTTTTGCAATCAATTTTAGTGTCGACGATTTTGTTATATATATGATAGATTAGATGATACAGATAACGAAACCACCAGTGAGCTGGCACACCGGCAGAAAGTGTTGTCATAGCAACATCCCGCGTCTCGCTGCAGTATAATGAAATGAATGGCATCTCGATTACTGATGATGCTTTCGAGTGGGAGTAACATCAGTAATTGGGTTGCCATTCATTTCACATTGTGTCGGAATGTGCCATGTTTCTATTGACACCCCCCCCCCCCCACCCCATTGGTGTGGCATCTGACTAGTTATCTGTGTCATACCTAATCTATCCTTATATTACCAAAATCGTCGGCGCTAAAATGGGTTTCAAAGATGTGATGCTGCCTCCCAAACAACGAAAATTGCACATATGTACACTACAATGAGTTCAGCTAATTTTCCTAACCAAATAGATTCACCAAGACATTATAACAACGCTAACCAATTGAAGGGGTCGGGGCAAGAGAGTGCCAAGCCACATTTTTGAACTTCTGAGATATTTCAATTTGAAAATTAGATCCAATACTCAAATCCATATATATAACAAAGTTTTTTCACCAATGTCTTAGTAACATTTGAGATATTCTGAGTAATAATATGCCATTACTTTAATGATATTACTATTACGTTTTTTGTAAATTAGCTATCTTCATTGGGGGCTGTAAGGATCTGTGACAAAAACGAAACCTGTCACATAGGCTGCCACCAAGTGACATTAGAAACAAATTATATGTTGGATATTATAATATACAATATTAAGCAACAGCTAATATCAGTGTTAGATTTATTTCACCAAAAATGTGGCTTGGCACTTTCTTCCCCGATCCCCTTAATTTTATTACAGTACTAGCGGCCCGTCCCGGCTTTGCACGGGTAGACAATGTAATTTGTTTAGTAGATTTGTTTTCCTGAATTTCGTGCACCTACATAAAACAGCTGCTGAGATATGGCGAAATGACCTAAAACTTTCGAATCCCCCTTTAACCACCTTCGCGGGTGGGAGGATTTCTAAATTCACTGAAATACGTGTTTAATCATTTGTTTAGTAGATTTGTTTTCCTGAATTTCGCGCACCTACATAAAACAGCTGCTGAGATATGGCGAAATGTCCTAAAATTTTCGAAACCATCCCCTTTAAAACCCTTCGGGTGGAATTTCTAAAATCACTAAAATGCGTGTTTATCCACTTTTTAGGTGCGTTCGTAATTATATAAATACGTAGCACCTATAGTCGTCGTTTGGTCCGTCCGTCTGTCCGTCCGTCTGTCTGTCTGTCCGTCCGTCTGTCTGTCTGTCCGCATATAACAACGCAAAAACTACCCAACCAAATGGTTTGCAATTTAAAATATATTATATAAATACGTAGCACCTATAGTCGTCGTTTGGTCCGTCCGTCTGTCCGTCCGTCTGTCTGTCTGTCCGCATATAACAACGCAAAAACTACCCAACCAAATGGTTTGCAATTTAAAATATATTATCTTTGCAGAATTTTGTCGAGACATTTCAAATTTTATTAAAATCGAATCAAAACTTTAGGAGATATTAATAAAAATATTTATTAAGAAATTTGAATTTAAAAAAAAAAAAATCTGTACTTTCTTGTTATAGAAGCTTCCGAGGTTTAATCGTTAAGCAACCGAGATACTTATTTTATTACAGAAATTAATCTGCAGACGATATAATTCATTTCACAGAATTAGAAATCAGAAAGATCTGAATATTTATATAACTAGCTGATACATATATCTGAATATTTATATAACTAGTTAAGATATTTGTATGAACAGTGTCATAAAATATATACTTAACTAGCTGTTTAACCCGTTCTACGCACGGGATATCATGAATTTAATTCTAAAACGTGAGTACGAACGCACTTCGTTTGTAACGTTTGACGTACAATTTCCAACTTTTTAGTAGATGTGTTTTCCTGAATTTCACGCTCCTTACCTATATCTGCTGCTGAGATATGACGAAATGACCCAAAACTTTTGAATACCCCTTTAACCACCTTCTGGGGGGAATTTCCAAAATCGCCGAAATACATGTTTAACCAATTTTTTAGTAGATTTGTTTTAATTAATTTCGCCCTTCTACCTAAAAGCTGAGATATGGCGAAATGACCTAAAAAATTCGCCCCCTCCCCCATTTAACCACCTTCTGGGGGGAATTTCCAAAATTGCTGAAATACGTATTTTATTCATTTTTTAATAGATTTGTTTTCCTGATTTTCGTGCTCCTAACTTAAACTGCTGCTGGGATATGACGAAATGATCTAAAACATCCGACCCCCTTTTAACCCTCTTTGAGGGGAAATTTCTAAAATCGCTGAAATACATGTTTAACCAATTTTTTAGTAGATTTGTTTTCCTTAATTTCGCGCTCCTACATAAAACTGCTGCTGAGATATGGCGGAATGACCTAAAACATTCGACCACCACCTTTAACCACCTTCAGGGAGGGGAATTTCTAAAACTGCTGAAATACATGTTTAATCATTTTTTAGTAGATTTTTTTTTCCTGATTTTCGAGCTCCTACCTGTAACTGCTGCTGAGATATGGCGAAATGACCTAAAAAATTCGACCACCCCCTTTAACCCCTCGGGTGGGGAATTTCTAAAATCGTTGAAATATATGTTTAATCAGTTTTTTTAGGAGATTTATTTTCCTGATTTACGCGCTCCTATACCTATAACTGCAGCTGAGTTATGGCGAAATGACCTAAAACATTCGATCACCCCCCCCCCCTTTAACGCCCTTCTGGGGGAATTTCTGAAATCGCTGAAATAGGTGTTTAATCATTTTTTTAATAGATTTGTTTTCCTGATTTTCGCGCTCCTACCTATATAACTGCTGCTGAGATATGGCGAAATGACCTAAAACATTCGACCAATCATTTATTTAGTAGATTTGTTTTCTGAAATTTCAAGCTCCTACCTATAACCGCTGCTGAGATATGGCAAAATGACTTAAAACATTGAACCCCCCTTTAACCCCCTTCGGGGGGGGGGGGGGAATTTTTAAAAGTCCCTTCTGATTGCTTGCCTACGCCATAGTAGCAATCTACAGTCCAAATTTCGTGACACTGACTTTAGTAGTTTCGGCTGAGCGTTGATGAGTCAGTCAGTCAGTCACCGTTTCCTCTTTATATAATAGTATAGATATGTTTTTTGAGAGGCAATAATAAGAACATTATATCTAAGTAATGGTAAAATTAAATGTATTACGATTTTACAATTTAAATTTGGCAATAAAAATTACTGGAGTCCGTATAGTATGCAAGTATCTCCAGAAAGCAATTGCGCCAAGAGATATTTCTTTTATTCCCCTTCCCCTTGATTGTATTTTCTGGTACTGATTACCATATTGCTATTCAAAGGATAAATGAGGGGGTTAGAATGACAGTGGAGTAAGTCAAAAAACTTGCAAAATCGAGATAACCCTATTTTCACTGAACGTATATTAATTTCTGTTCCGTGCGACAGTCAAATATGTCATAGTTCACTTGGGGAGTCGCTAGAGGGCAAAACAAGTTGGACCACCCAATGCAACGGCATTACGACAAGTTTCACAAAATCCTTCATTTCTCAAATTACTAAATATTGACTTACTCCACTGTTATTCTAACCCCCTCAAATATATATTTTTAAAAAATTGTAATGTGTTATTATTATTTTTTTTTATCTTCCATGATCGGTGTCTACGTCAATGGTTGGCGGCAAATAAGGTTAATCTTCCATAATAGAGCGACATGAGAAAAGTAGGAATCAAACATGAGTATTACCGGTAACAACTTGGTTTAAAATTTATGGAACTAGATAGTTTACCACAAAAAAAAAAAAAAAAAAAAAAAAAACGCACTCTGTGGCGCAAAACTACACAAGCTGAAATACGCCAGCTAGCGTTCGACCTGATTACGGAAGATTAACCAGAACATCAACAAATATCTTCAAGAATATAGACATACCATGAAAATGGTCATGGTGGCAGTTTTAGTAAATTACAGACAAATAAAACTGATACGAAATATCTGAAACTCTAAAATGCAGAATGAAACAGTAAAACTTTTTTTAAAATACAAACATTTATACTTTTATATGTGCATTTTCACAACCATGCTCTAAAAAGCAAACTACTGAAAAAAAAAAAGCAGACCAATTTCAACTGGACACCGACCATGAAAAATTACCATGTAGTAAAAAACAATTAAGAGTTTAATACCGTGCCAGTCTTCCCCTCCCCCCCCCCTCGTTAAACGGAATTTAAGTTACAAAAACACACTCCAGTTTGACAAAATAAACATTTTATTCAAAATACATTATTGATAAAAAAGGACACAAATTTAATACATAGAATACAAATTTAAGACATTTTAAAATGTCGAATTAAATACTTTTTTTTTTTTTTTTACATTATTTACACATATCTAGTTAAATGTCAAGTAGGGCGTGAGTATAGCCATATTCATCAAGAAAGACCGTCACTCGAGGTGTCCTTCTGAAAGCTATTCCCTCATCTAGAGTGGCTTGAAAATAATCATATTAACGCAAAATGTAACTATTAACTAATTAGCACTCATTAACTATTTAAGTTTTTTAAAACAATTGCCCAATTGCCACTAATTCGTATTAGAAGCTTACATCTTACAAATGCTATGCATATAGTAAAAATTCACGGTACTTTTCGGTTAGCCGGGCGCCAGTGATATATGTACAACTACATATATAAATATATATGCATATACATACATACATATATATATATACATACATATTTGTGTATATATATATATGTATGTACATATATGTACGTGTGCATATATGTGTATATATATATACATATGTGTGTATGTATACATGTGTATATATCACTGACGCCTGGCTAACCGAAAAGTACCAAATTCACTTCCTGCGTTTAGTGTCTCCAGTATTTTATGCGCTTGTTTAAAACGAAGTTCAGAAATATGCACAAATAACGACTAATTACTCTTCTTTAATGGTAAATATTCTACTCTAGTTCGACTTTTAAATGAATAGCGAACGAATACCAATTGAATAGAAACGAATTGCAATCGATTAGCTTTCAATATTTGTCTAACAGCCATCCAATACCCTGAATTAAAATTCTAGAATTTTAGTTTATATTTATTTCATTTAGTTTCATTACTATTAAAATTGTATTTGAATTTAGTGAATCATTTAATAGAATATTATGTACTCATTTCATAACACTAAATTCAAATAAAATTATAATATTAATGAAGACAGGGAAATATTTGTTTAAGTTATCAAATTTAAATTAATAATGCATGCTTGTGCATTATATATAATGCAACAAAATAACAGTAATAATTACATTCAATATAAACTAGTATAATTTTTTTTTAAGTCATTCATACAGTATCCTAAAATTTCGTTTGCTGAAAAAAATATTTAAAAAAAAAATATTTGCAATTTATTCTTGTTATTATTTTTAAATTATTCTATACAAAAAATTCTAAACAATCATACTCGAAGATAATGCAAAAAAAAAAAAAATAAATAAATAAATGCATAAATTAATAAACACCTAAACGAAATTAAAAATATCTTACTATTAAGATTTGGCGAAAGACAGGTAAAGTTTTTTGGCGATAAAAATGTATGATATATCAGTAAAAAGAGCTCTATATGTCCAAACGACAGTCACGAGTTTTTAGCTTGAAATGGCGTGTGAGGGAAAGTGTCTCGCTATTTATAGGCGGCTGCGGATCAGAAGTTCGTTGATTGGTTATAACTGCGTTACGTCATCAGTCATTATGTTCTGATTGGTTTATATGGATTCAACGTCATAAAACTTCTCACGCGCTATCCCATGACATCTCACGCGCTATCCCATGATTACGTCACACTTATGTTTGCCGTGAAAATCAGCATGAAAAAGGTCGCCAATCGGATAGAATGGCGACCAAATTCAAATTATAAATGCGCCAAATTAAATTAAGATAAAAAATGCATCTTAAAAAGTAATTTTTCTGCACAATTGAGATTTATACATATTTATAAGACAAAATTTAATTAAATAATACTCTGTTATTGTTATTTGTTACACAATTTTGTTTTATATTACAAGTTGTAACATATACGTTTCGCCGTTGAAATTATGGCTATATACAAATAAATTGTGTATTTTAACATCGAATCGAAGCATCTACGTTCAAAATAACCCAGTTTTTTATGATAAATCATCATTTCACTATAATTAGACTAGTACTTTATTGAAAATGAATCGTTTTCAGTTGATTACATAACAGACATTTTGCCCCCTATTGTGAACACGAATGTATGGATTTTCTGAATGTTTCCCTTTTAAATGTTGAGCGATTTCAAAATTGATCGCCCTGTAAAGGGTTAAATTCTGCAATTTTCACTTTTAAATTACCATTATAACTTAAAGTAGTTGAAATAATTGCTTAATAGTCTTCGTTACTAATTACTTACCGTTATAAAGCATACGGACAAAATTCAAATGTAAAAAGCTTTAAAAATTACAAAATTTCGATAAATTACTACTTGAAATGTAAAAATTTATAATGTGCATTTGTTTTTATGAAATCTTTTGCACAGAACGAACAAATAAACATTGAAACACGTCCAGATTTAAAAAAAAACATTTTTATATCCCTCGAGCTTTATAAGGACGCCATCTTGGATTTCCGTTAAAACGTGAAATTAAAATGTAATAATTTTTATCACGCGACGTGTTTTAATAGATTTAAATGATTGTGCAAGAAAGATTATGGCATTAAAAAACGCATAAAAAGTAAATAAGACATATTTATCATAGCTTTTGGGATAAATTTCGGTATGTATTTGAAGTTATCTCTACCACATTTGCTTATTGATTGAATTTCAAACTAATATTTCTATTAAAAATTACAATACAATGAAGTTTCAATAACTGGAAAAATGGTGGAATAACCTAAAAAGCAAAACCTTAACCATTTTATTACACTGACTTTATCCGATAAGACATTAATGTCTATTTCAAAAGCATATGAAATTTAAATTTTTGCGGCCGCCATCTTGAATTATCTGAAATTTATTGCAGCCTATGTTATACGAAGTTGGGTAGGCAAATCTAGTGATATATCAACAGTAGAAATATGTTTGCTAGATCATAAACTAGCAAGAAAATTTAATTTGAGCATCATCTCTTGGCACCATTTGGCATTTTCCGAAATTTTGTATAGCCTGTGCTACATTAGCATAACATCATGAAATTAACAGATTTTAACGGTAAATTAAATCAATGTTAGAAAAAAAATACACGGATACTTCATTTTTGAAAACTTGCTAGTTAGATCAGAAATCCTAACATGTAAAATATTCAATTTTGAACATTCCACGACCATTTGATGTTTTCAAATATTTTATGTAAGGCTTATGGTTGCATTAATGTAATATCATCAAATTAAAAATGTTAACGGTGTTAAAATCTTCTTTTATTAATAGAATAACTTAAACACTTCTGTCGTGAAAATAAATTCTATGTTTACTGTGCAACAAATTGAATATAGATGTTCCTGTTTGGATTTTCTTGGAATTTTATCGTTAATGTTATAGTGACATAGCATCAGCAAATTGGGTACTTTTCCGTTATACGGACACCATGCCAATGCATACATTATGCTAATGCATAATGTATGTAAATGTATGTATGTATGTATGTAAATATATGCTTGGCGACAATGGTGTCCGTATAACGGAAAAGTACCGCTAATTGTATATATTACTAGAGATTACAATTGTACGATGCATTAAATTATTATTGCTGTGAAAATCTCTCTTTCATTTTTGTAGTTCATAATGGAAAATGTTCAGTTTGACGTGTTGGTTTGAATAGGTTTTTAAGAAAAGTCAAACGTTTGGTAAAAAACGAAAAAGTATAAACCACATTATTCATGTTGTTTAGATAAATCAAACTCTATCTCATTTCCGAAAATATGTTATATAGTTCAAAAACTAGCAGAGTGAAATAAATTCAATTTGACGATTATCGATCTGGCGTTTTATGAGTTTTTGTAGAAATGCACGATTGTATTAACCCTTTTAACTACTGTGGCAAAAATTGTAGCATACATATACTGTGAGTAGCTTGATCGAAAGATAAATAAAAGGCTCGATTAACTCATAGGATACTGTTTCTGTACTAAACTTTATGTACAGGACTATTATAACAAAAATTCACCTATTTAAATGTTTCCAGTGATAGTACTAGTGCTCTAAACTAAACAGTACCTATAATTAAACTGAAATTTACTATTTTAACTGTGAAAAATGAAACTAGTCGAATGTGCCAATCCGAAAACTTCCTTCTATCTCACACAGGTTTTGCATACACTAAAAAGAATCAACACCAATTTATATCAAGGTCTAACTGAATCTAAAGATTTATTACATTTCGTGCATTAGTTCTTGAGATATGACTATTGCTAAAATCGTGTAAATCCTGCAAAATGCAGCATAACCTGTTGGGAGGTTTAGACCAAATCCTAAGCAACAACAACTTATGTCAACGTCTAACTGAATCTGAAGTTTGATGAAAATCCGTGCATTAGTTCTTGAGATATAGTTATCGTAATAATAATGAAAAAAGTAGCATAGCAGCGCCACCAGTTGAGCTATTTACACCAAAACGTAATCAGCATCTATATGTCAAAATCTAACAAAATCTGAAGTTTGATGAAATTCCGTGCATTAGTTCTTGATATAGAGCTATTGCGGAAATCGTGAAAAATGCAGCATAGTAGCGCCACCTGCTGGGCGATTTTTACCAAAAACTAATCAGCACCAATTTATATTAGGGACTAACTGAATATAAATTTTCATTACATTTCGTGCATTTGTTCTTGAGATAGAGCGCCTACAATATTTTTGTCACATACAGACATTTTCTAAAAACAGTCAAATAGTGTTCAGGACCTTCCAAAACGTATAAATCCGTCGAAAAGTTTCATGAATCCAATACTTTCTTCTTGTAAAGATAGAAGAAAGTAAAAAGCAGCGGTCTGCTAACAGCAGTTAAGGATTAAAATAACATTATCCAATTACATCTATCACCGTTAGGAAATGCCAAGTACTTCTTTGGTCAAAATTTGTTTGATAGCTTTTTTTGGTACAAATTGATTTTAGTTCCCCAAAAATTAACTCGAGATTTTTAGAGAGTTTAATGGTCTATTATACGGACATAATGTCATGAAATTGTGGGTGTTAAAAGCAACGACATCTGTTGCTACTGTTATGAAAAATATCGCCAGTGAAAATAAGTTAAACATCTGAAAATACACTCATATATTGCAGAAAAAATTAAATTTGGGAGTTAGTTTAGGTAGAATCCTTTTGTTAATGTGGTTCCCAAAAAATTATTTTCCCCCCACTCAACAACGCTAAAATTTCTGACATATTCTCGGACTCGTTTTTAATCGTGTAGGTATATGACTACTAAGGTGATTTGAAATCGAATAACGTTTTTAAATTTCGATAAATTCATTACATTTTTAATTAGAAGCAACTGCTGTCGCATGACGACCTTTTTTGAACACACCAAATTTGACTGCATTTTTTTTAACCCCTTGAAGGGCACCGGTATATTATATATACCACTTAATTTTAATCTCAAAATGCCACAATGACACCAGAATTTTATAATCAAATTTTGAATTCATAATGTATACATGAGGAAAAACTTTTACTTACTTTTGAAATAAATTCGTTCGTGAATCCTGGTGTCAATCAATCAATTCAATATTTTAGCTACAAGAGTACTTTGCCCCTGAAGGGGTTAAAGAGACTGATTTTATCTAAAAATGGAAACTATTATTTCTCATAGGTTCTGAAATAATACACCTGTCAGTTTTATACGTTTGCTAATAAAAATGAATTCAGGAATGTGTCAGAAAGTTCCCAGTTTTAAAATAGCCTTACAAGAAAAAAAAAAAAAAAAAAAAAGCAAAAAGATAGGAGAAAAAAAAATATTTTTAATTCAAAATAGTCAATTTGATAGTTCAAAATTTATTGTGGAATAAATCCGAAGTCGTATTAATGCTTCATTTTTTTTTCAGCTTATGTTAATCATTTTGTCAAAAGAAATTAAAGGATATTCTGCTCGTAAATTATATTTTAACTACTGTCTGTGTTATTGTTTAAGAGCTGTGGTTAAATAAGCTAAAAGCAGATTAAAGTTTTTGATTTTGTACGTCATTTTTGTTGTTTAGATAAATTGACTGCTACTTAGTTTGTGAAAATAGATTCGATATATACGGAAGTATTTTTTTCTTTTCATATAATGATTAAAGAACAGAACTATAGTTTCAAGAGCAATTAATAATCGGCTCCCATCTTCAGGTGATTGTAGCAAGAGAGTAATTATCAAAGCAATGATAAAAATGCATTCAGGCAGAAAAAAAAAGAGGTTTAAATGTAGTTAACTACAAATATCAATACTTGTTTTGAACAGTAGCAAATACAAATTTAATTTTTCAAAAGTAGTCACTACTTGTGTACTTTTAAGAAGCCTAACTTTTTTCAACTTCGACTCACTAAAACATTTGTATTTATTAGCTTGATTCATTAAACTAATTGTTTTGAAGTTGTTGTGTTCAAACCATAGAAGAAAATTCAATACAAATGCTCTTATTACTCCAGCCAGTAGTTAGAAAACTATTATTATTATTATTATTATTATTATTTTTTGGCATACTGCATCTATTTTTTTTTTTTAAACTGTAACTACAATTACAAATACTTGTTGGGAAAAGTAGTGATTACACACAACTTTTTAAATAATCTTTAGTTCATTACTTTTAGAAGACCAATTTATTTGAGAGATTGTTATTATTATAACTCTCAAAATTGCGCAAATAAATAATACACATTTATTCATAATCATACACTGCATAAATTTTATTCATAGTCCTTACAGTAATTATTCCATCTTGAAATACAAATGCTGCTTACAATCCCCTGATTACCGAAAAGATATGAGAAGTGTGTGTTTCCCCCTTTGAAATTTTACCAAGGCCTCGAAACTGAATAAAACAGAATCATACCTAACCGTTTTTCAGCTACAATTAATTGCATTTAGGAAAAAATGTGAAAATAAAACAAGAGCTTCTTGCTGCTCTAATGAAGCACTTTAGTAAAATAAAAAATAATTCTAAAAGCAAACTTTACAGAATCACATTAGGACTTGCCATTGCTTAACATATTTTATAGCAAAGATGCATAAAAATGATTTTCTAAGAATTACTTGAAATGTTTGCATCCAAATGATAATAAAAAGAACATTTAATGTACAGTTTTCAATCATATCTATTCGAAAATAAAACAAGGACTTTTGGCTGTTTTGACAAAGCAGTTTACTAAAAAAAAAATTAGAAAAACAACCTTCACAGAATCATGACATGACTTAGGCATTGTTGAAACATATTTTACAGCAAAGATGCATAAATAGGATTTTCAAGATTTTGATTGAAATTGTTTCATCCAAATGATATTATTAAAAATGTCCTTTTTAATAAGTATAGTGAATCTCTTCGAACACACACTTTTGCTTATGTAAGATGCTTTAGCTGTTTAAAAAAGGGATATTATGTTGTTGTGGCTTATCCTCCAACTGTCTGACGAAGTCAGACAAGATCTAATAGACCGCTAATCTTCAGAAAATCAAGAACCAGAAGGGGGGGGGGGAAGCACAAAAGTCCTCCCTGGAAACATCCAAGCAGTCCAGGATGTGTTCTGCAGAGGCCTGTTGAACTTGACATTTAGAGCAGACTTCAAAGATATTTCTGTCCTCAAAGAACGAGATACTTTTCGTGTGTCCACTTGCCAATCTTGAAATTGCTGTTCGAGAGGCTCTGTCACAGTTGATAGCGAACGAAGAGCTTGGCTCTTTGTCCGCATACCAGTGGTGGCTGGGAAAGACCTTCCACTCCCTATGCTCCGAATAGGTAAGGGCTGAAGAGGAAGATATAGATTGACACCAACCCTCCTTAGCCAAGCGATCAGCTTGCTCATTGCCATAAATGTCTACATGGGATGGAATCCAATGAAAATGAACATCATGGAGCTTTGAAATAATTTTAAGTTTAAGAAGGATGGAAATACTAGTTTTATCTCCAACTGTAATCCAATTGTGAAGGTGTTGAAGGGAACTGCGACTGTGTGAAAGAATCCAGAGGTCTCCGAAGTCCCGCTCGCTGAGAATAGCCGCGAGATCTTATTCAATTGCAATAAGCTCGCTTTAAAAAACTGAAAAGAAATCAGGGTTACGGAGACTGATGGACAAATGTTGCCCTGGTTTCTTCAATGTAGATCCCACTACCAGCGTGGTCGTCCTTGATGACTTCGTTAATGCAGGGATATTATAAATAGGTTATCAATATACACTGTGAGTAAGATACCAATTAAAACCATTGGACACCTTAAAAGCAGTTTATTAAACTGTCAAGACGCATCTTTAAAATGAGGTAACGAAAAGTTTAAAATAATTATCAAATGTAAACCAAAGTTTTGAAAAATAATATACATTTTTTATTCATGTTATTTATTGATGTTTATGATTTTATATAAAGCATTAAAATTAAATTTGTTTCAATGGTAAATGGATTACCTTTTCATCTTGTAATTTAGAATATATATTTTTATAAGCTGATTTGAAAATTATTAGAAATCTTTAAAAAAATTCATGGCTAATTTTTAACATTTAGTTTGCAAATGAAATTGAAACATGTTGAGTGAATACAACAAGGGGAAAAATAGGTTCCTGAGTTATCTGAAATAAAAAGTTTTGAGAGAGTGTCTCACCTTTCTAAAAACTTAATGTCAGCACAATGAAGTGTGGACAGCAGAAGAATCCATTTTCCCTTTTTTATAGCACAAAATGGAGTGAACTGTGTATATTACATTGCAGAAGTCTATCAAAACACAGTAGCGAAATTTCATATTTTCCCACCGGCTTCTGCAAGTGTAGCACAATACTGAACCTGCTTCCAGGTTGAACTGTGATTTAGGATTAAATTGGAATCACAATAGTAAAGTTCGATTCGACAGCAAGATTGCTTACATTGCTGTCATTGAAAACCCTTTTGGAAGCTACCCCAGATGCCCTTATGCAGATGATCTTCTGCTACAACAAGTACAGTTGCTCATAGATGAGAGCTGCTGAAGAAATTTACTTTAGGCTGTTAGTCAGTGTGATCTCAAATTCCCCTCACTAATGTTAAACTCATGGGCAAGGGTTGCATTCTATTTTTAAAATATCTCCTAAAGAAATTAATAGTTTTTACTTCTTTTATCTGTGCACTGTTCTTAAAGGATGTCCATTTTTTTTTCTTAGTTGTCAAAATATTTCTAAAATATATACTTAAATTTATTTGAAGTGTTAGACTCTTTACACAGTTTTGCTAAGATTTTAACACACAAAATTTTAAATTAAGTATATATTTTGACAACTTAGAAAAAAGTCCTTCCGGCAGCTTTCCTGTATCTTCGTTTTAAAATTTTAGCTAATGTTACTCAAAACAGCAAGCTAAAATGCAAAGAACCGGATTACAGAAGATTCGTTAATACTGAATTTGAATAAGAAATTTGCCAAATTAGTCAACTATAACCAAGTTAGCACCATTTATGAAGACTTATTTTTGATCACCAAATTTGGTGATATTTCGCTAAGTGTCGCCAAGTTTGGCGAGAATTTGGTGCTAACGGATATGAATAGTTTTATGCATATGATTGGAAGATGATTATAACAATGAAAGATAATAATTTGTGAGAAAATGTGTTCACTAAAACTCATAAATTAATCGTTGAATTTTTGTAATGTGCTATCTTGTTTCAAAATGTCTGCCACCCTACAATTTCAAACTGCTGTATCTCAGCCATTCTTTAAGATAGAGGTAAAACAAAAAATGCTCTGGAATCCTTGTATCAAGGCCTAATACTTAAACAAAAAATAAATTACAAAATTTTAATATTTTTGCATGTTTGTTGTTTTAAATCTTTAAGTGGCTGTCATTTTGAAACAAAATGGTGGACCAAGCTAGCCAACGAACTCGGTGAGCTTAATACACACAGTTAGTTTAATCTAAATTGCTTTATAAATACGAGTGTTATCATATAACACAGATATATATATATATCTTAGGAGATTTAATTAGAATGTTACAAGAACGTGATATGTTTTTTGAAATTCAAAGATATTATAATTATATATATATATATACAGTAGAACCTCCATAAGTTGACCACCCAAGGGACTGTAACTAAGTGGTCAACATACGGAGGTGGTCAACTTAGGGAATTTTTAGAAAATATTTAGTACAATATTAGAAAAAAAAAATAGTAAACTTTTTTAGTATTTTTTAAGGAAAAATTTAGAAAAAAATTAGCACTTACTCATTTTTATTTTTACTGAAGGTACAGCCCATTTTTACAATTTTTGAAAGAATAATTTAATTTCTTTTTTGGTCCTCTTTTTGTTCATTAGGTAACTGCAAAAAGCACTTTCACAGTTTACAAGTCCATTAAGCATGCTTGGGCATTTTTCTGCAGCGAAATCTTTAAGTTGCTCCATCATGCGCTTTACACTTCCTTCAGAGTTGGGTACTTTTCAGTTTCGTCATCACTTGGATCATCATCCTCTTCGCCGTCCATTTCTCGTACCTTGGAGTCCCCACCGTGCTTAGTTTAAGAGAGTATCTCATTGAAGATTGCTTCTGGGTCTGGTTCAACGCATGTTAATAACTCATCATCCATGGTAACATAATCTTCAAAATCAACTCCATCAAAAACTGGCAAGGGAGATAGAGGAAGCTCATCCTCTTGCACCGATGTTGTATCTGTAACAAATCCAGCTTTAATGAAGCAGTTCTTAATCGTGGTTTGCGTAACTTTATTCCAAGCAGAATTAATCCAATGAACAGCATTCACAGCATTTACTGATGCAACTGTTGACGATGCCAATGCAGAAGGACCACAGGTTTGTGCTTTCATGATCACCTATTCCAGAAGTTGAGCTCTGTAGTGCACTTTGAAGGACTGAATAATGGCCTTGATCTAAAAGTTGGGTTTCCGAAGTTGTGTCTGGAGGCAAAAATTTTAGCTTCACATTTGTGAGATTATTCACTTTCGGGTGGCTGGGGCAGTTGTCCACGGTAAGTCGAATAGACCGCTTCTTTTTCCTCATTTTTGCATCAATTCCTCTAACCCACTCTTCGAACAAAGCACTGGTCATCCAAGCGGATCTATTCGCTCTCCAAAAAACAAGAAGGTCTTCAGGTTTTACATTTTTAAATGCACGAGGTTTTGCGGATTTGCCGATGACCGTAGGCTTCAATTTTTCCCCAGTCATACTAGCACATAGGAGAACAGTAAAACACTGTTTTGAAAGTTTTCCTCTTTTGCAAGTGTCAACCTTCATTACTAGACTTCTATCAGACATTGCTTTAAAGAAAAGACCGCACTCGACAGTATTAAAGATGTCCTCATCTTTAAAACCTTTAGCAAACTCTGGGAATTTTTCAATAAACTTTTCGATCACTTCAGCTGAAACCTCATTCGATTCCCCACACAAAACTTTTTGAGAAATCTCGTATCGTAGTCTGAATTTTTCAATCCAACCTGCTGACGCTTGGAAGTCCTCTATTTCGAATTCTTTTGCAAATTTTTTTGCTACTTCCTGAAGCATAGGTCCCGATATTCTTGCATTGATTGATCTCATCTCTTTAAACCAACGAAACGTGGCTTCGTTCACAGCGTCGAGATACGTTTTTCTGCGTTTCCTTTGGAGTCCCCAGTTTTCAGATGAATATCTTTCAAGGTATTCTTCCTTGCGTTTTAAAATGTTGCTCACAATTGTTTTACTCACACCAAATTTTTTGTCTGTCTTTCTTTGGCTGCTACTTTCCAGAAAATTAAGAAGATCCACTTTCTCCTTTAATTTAAGTTCTTTTAGAGCTTTCCTTTGTGCCATTTTTAATGAAAATTTGCAACTAAACGACCGATCCCGTCACGACGCGACATCCAGAAAAAAAGAACGGAATGTGTTTCACATGCGAGCGATACACGTTGTTTTCCATGCGTACAGCTACGCCGCTACGCACATCCCCCACTTCCCTGACATTTTTCGACGGATTCCAAGAATTCTGGCATTTCCCTCCCATTGTATCATACTGGAAGTGAACAATGAATGGAGCACTACAAGGGGGGCGAGTGTTGCTCAGATAAGCCGAATGACTGATAAAAAAATTTCTGGAAACCAGATGGAGAACAAATGGAGGAAAAAGCAAATTTAAGAAAACATCAGTGGTCAAGTTACAGAGGGTAAAACCTAATAAAAGTGGTCAACATACAACTTACGGAGGTGGTCAACATAGAGAGGTAAATCTCCATTGAAAATGCATTGTGACCATTCAAACTAATAAATTTCGGTCAACATAAAGAGGTGGTCAATGTACAGAGGTGGTCAACTTTGGAGGTTTTACTGTATATATATATATATATATATATATATAAATCAACATTTCAACGGAGGGTGGTTTTGGGGTCTGGGGGTCATGATCGGTGAAAATATACCAAAATTTTCTGGAATTGCTTTCCTCCGAAAGGCTGCAATAGGTAGCTTTATACTTTTTTGTATTGAAAGCTACCTAAAAGACATCTTTTAAGAAGAGTATACAGAAGAAAAAAGTTAAAAATATTAATTTCCTGTGAAGATATTTTAAAAATACAAATGCATCACATGCCTAACATTAGCATAAGGAATTTGAGATCTTGCTGACCTACAGCCATAAGTAGTATTTGGCTAGAAGTGGAAACCTTTATAAAGCATTTTTTCTTTCTTATTATTATTAAATATGCAAAATCCATCACAGGTACTTATATTCAGATGTTTATACCATAAGAACGTGAAATCAAATATTATATTACATATTTGTTTAGTGATTTTTGCATCAATAAAGTGCTTAGAAAGAGAGTAATAAATTGCCATTCCTTGCCAAATCATTTATGAATACCACTTTTTCCTTCAAAACTGTCAAAAATGCTGATTTTTTTTTTTTTTTTTTTTTTTACTATTGTTATAATTCAGGAGAAAAAAGAGATAAGTGCTTAGAAATGGGAGATTTCTCTCTGTCTATACCATATGAATTCATATGATATAACTGTGATAACTTCGCAGGTTCAACATTCTAATACAGGAATCAAATCTGTTTTTAAGAAATTCTTCTGACTCTTCAATTGTTAATTGTAACATTAACGTACAGTGTATTCCAGGAATAATTCTGTAAATAAATACAGAAAGTTTATTTAATAGAATGTTCTTTTTCCTTCGTGGCTGACTGTTATTTCTTCAATTTCAAGATTATGTCTCACAGACCAGTTAAAAGACAAGAAAGTCCCTTAGAAATTATAGATTATCTATATATAAATAAGTCTTTCCTTATCAAATCATTTATGAATGCTACTTTCAGGAGGAAAAAGTTTTAAACCAGCTTATTTTGTCTGGACATGTTGGGAAGTAGTAATAACATATATAAAAAGTTCATATTCTTATCTCTTTCTCTTCCTGAGATATATAATTTCAAAATCTAGCATTATGACCAAAACTTTAATAGTTTTTAAAGTATTTTAATCTTTTTTTTTTCTTCTTAATAGATAAATCCGCTACATTTACTTTCTTTTCTACATTTAGGTTTTCACATACAAAATATAGGCTGACAATCAGTGGCACCAACTCATGATCTGATAGAAAAAAAAAAGTGTGTAACTTTCAAATCTGTTTAAATTTCTTATTCATATTTATTATTTCAAAAATATGCAAAATCTCACTCTTCAAACACTTAGTTATTATCCTTTGTATCTGTAAGATACAGTGACCTTTTTTTTTTCTGGCTGCAACGGCGTCTTTAGAGAGGCCAATTTGGTATAGTTTTTGTGATTAAAGACAAAATAACATACACTTCTAGTGAATTAGTACCTTCATCTGAAATATCTCTGTATAAAGAGTATAACAGACATGTCAAGTTCTCGAACCCAAAATCAGAATATTTCATTTCTGAAATCAGGTAATTTTTTTTTTCGGTAAAAACATTATTTTTTAAATGTAAGAATGTTTAGTACAAGTATGATTTTAAATTATGCTTGGTTGTCCTTGAAGATTAAATATAATATATCAGTGTTACTCAAATAAGAAAAAGATATACTTCTTACATGTAGGAAAAACTAAAGCATGTTAGATTTAGATTGTTTAGCACGATTTTAAATCAACTATGAATAGCTGAGGAAAATTTTATTCCCGCATAATCATATATAAAACAATAGTGATTATTTTAATTTGAGACAAAATATTTATAATCAAAATAATAGATTATTGAAAAATGTGTAAGAACATCAGGAGAAATATGTGAAAAATCAGGAAACTTGGCAAGTCTGGTATAAATATTGAAATTATGCCACATAGTTTCACAGATAAAATAACAATAAAGGAAGTTTTTTTAGCATAGCAATCGAGTGTTAATTAAAACTTATTTATTTATTTTGCAGATTGATTTTAGCTTCTTTTCTACATTAGGTTTTCACATACAAAATATAGGCTGACAATCAGTGGCACCAACTCATATGGGCCCGCACCCACTCAATAATTTGCTATCTCAGCGTACCCAATTTACATTGTTCTATTTCATTATTTTCTTTATACTCTCAAACAAAATTTTATTTTGTCATTTACTAGTGTGCTGCCTCTATAAGAGAACTGAATTTGATTAAAAATGTTTACTTGTAAATAACATTTCCATTTTCTTCTGGGATTCGCTTTGGATATGCGTTGATAGATAGGATCGCAATGAAATCAAGGATCAAATTTTATTTTTCTACAAATCATGTTGTTAAAAAGTGTTTATTTTTATACAGGGTGTCCCTTCTTATCGTTTACTAATAGATAATTTCTAAACCAGTTTTAGAAGTATAGTTCCAATTTCAAAAATGTCACAAAATTTGTTTTGCATTAATATAAAAATTGCTTTCTTTTAAAATGGCTTTTTAAATAGTTAAGAAATAGTTTCCTCTTGTTCTAACAAGTAAAATTGTAAAAATTTATTCTTCTATCACCAAAACTTACCAAGTTATGATACTTAGGTTCTTAGTGGCCGGAAAATGCATGAAATTCAAAGTATCATAACTAGGTAAGTTTTTGTAGCACAAAAATTGAGTTTTAATCTTGTAAGCTGACTTTAATGATGTGGATTCATCTAAGCGGGAAAACAGTGTCTATACTTACATTCCAAAATTATTTCAAACATTCCATTTAAGGCATTCAAAAAGAATATTTTTCCATGCTCAACAACTCAAAATTTTGAGACACATTTTCAGACTTATTTTTAAAAGTAAAAACATAAAACTTTGCGGCGTGATTTATGAAGAGATTTATAAGGGACCTATGTTTTTATTTTTTGTTCAATTAATTAGAAATTGATTTAAAAACAATTATTTTCAGAGTACGATAATTTTTTTTTTGTTGTTTCCAGCGCTAACGCTTCGGGAAATTCGGTTCTAAATGTTCACTTTGACAACATTTTTTGAAATATATTCTGCGTTTATTAAAAAAAAGACCAATACGGACATTATAAAGTTTCTGAATAAGATAACCTGCCAATTGGAGGCCTTTTAGAGCAAAAATGAATTTAAAAATGTGTCTCAAAATAAGCAGTTTGGATTTGAATACACCCTTAAAAGCCTTTTACTTAAAACGTCCATTGCCACCATACATAGTAATTAGTTATACATTACAAAAATAACAGGTTGTTGGAACCTGTTACCCATGCAACATTGGAACAATTCAACCTGTTAATCAAAAGTAACTATTTTCCATCCCAGTTTTGAGCCCATCCAATACTTTTAAAAAGTTGGTGCCACTGCTGACAATCCCTTGTTTGCCAAAATTCTGTGGAATGACTCTGTAGTCCTTGCACGATAACTTCACCACTGATCTTGCTGCGAGGATGAAAAGTTGTTAACAGATACAAGTGGTGATGGAAATACATTATTTAATTAAAAACTAGATTCTGCTAGTTTCTAGAGTAATAACCACCTGAATTAACAAATAAATTCATACGATTGCATCTCATCGGATAAGTTATTGCAGGTGGACTAACTGTTTATTTACAAAAACTTTGCTGACAGCCTACTGCATGGGCAGTAAAGCATTTGTTTCCGATTCTACTCATGAACCAGTTTGTTTCTGACCATGAGATTATTTATCACTTGTACATTGAGATAAACATGCAAGTAACTAAATACATGTAATAGAACCAAGCTGATTAAGGAAAGCACAACTTAAAAAATAAAATCTTTCCTTTTAATATTTTACAAATATTACACTTCAATCATGACAACAAATAAAGACAGTATATAAATGACTAAAATCAATAATTTAAATGAAAAGCTCAATACTTAAAGTAATCAGGTATAAATTTTATTATTTTTTTAGAGTAGAATTTGAAATATACAGATGCCATCATGTATGTAACAATTATTATACAGATATGATTTAAAATTCTGTGCAATTATTTAAATAAAAATGATAAATGTACAAAATAAAGCTAATTAAAAATTCAAATACACTTTCTTGTTTACAAACTAATGATCATTTTGCTTCTTCAAAAGATTGCACTTTATGAATTACACTGAATATTCATTGAAATCTGCAGTCTCAGTCAGGGGCATAGAAAAGAAAGAGGCTCAAGTGCTCCCTATTCAAACAAACCCTGCTCAATCACATGAGTTGTTCCAAAAACTATTATTTTCTACTTTCTATGTTTCATAATTCATCTGTGAAAAAACAACTCTGTAGGTAAAGAAACACTAGAAATATTGATTACATTTCTGACTAATAAATCTGCAGATCTGGGCCTCAATATCAGCTCTATAAGTCATATTGTTTTATTTTGAACTTCATTTTATTTAATCATTGAAACTCTCAACTTGCAGTTTCATTTCGTTTATATTAGTATTACTACCAAGTAAAATTTCAAGTGTAGTTTTGGGAGATTTAAGTCTTATGAATTGTAATGGGGAAATATGATTACACACACTTACACTCTACAACTGTTAATTTTTTGTCTACAGTTTTTATTATATAAGGGGGTGCTATCAACAACCCACTATCTCACACAATGATGTCAGGGATGCACTATAGTGCATCATTTAAGCAAAAAGTCAGAGAAGGGATCCTTACGAAAAATTATGATGGGTCCTTCAGGATGCATAATCTCTTCCTTGAAAGATCACAAGAGGCATATTTTGAATTAATTAAATATATTGAATCTGTCTTATTTCTAAAACAAGGACCCATTTTTGGTAAAAACGGATCCAGTTTTTTGGGAGTGTCTGGCTCCCAGGGACCCAGGATTTCAAAAGCCTAAAACTGATCTCATGATTTGAAAAGCTGGTCTCACGATTTGAAAAACTGGTCTCACGATTTGAAAAATTGGTCTCACGATTTCAAAACTGTTCTAACAATTTTAAAATCTTGATTTGTAACACATTAAATCTATTGTTTATTTTTTGATAATGTCATTAAGAATTACTTTGAATAATTAATTAATGATAATCCTAATAGTTCAGTTTATTTGAAAATTACTACTTGAGCCCCTTTCATAAATTTTTAATTGCGACACCCCCGATCTCATTTCTCATGAAAAAAAATAAAAATAAAATCAATATACGAGGGCAGTTCGAAAAGTAAAGATACAATGGCTCGCATTCCTTAAAAAAAAACATTTATTTAGAAAACGTAAGTTACATCTTATTAACTGGATTATTTATTATTTTTCGACATAATCACCCCCGTTATCCAAACATTTGTTAAGTCGGGGCACAAGCTTTTGTATCCCACAGTCATAGAAGGTTTCCGCCTGTTGTCGGAACCACATTTCAACTTCATCTTTGATCTCATCATCGTCGTGGAATGATTTTCCTCCAAGATGTGACTTCAGGTAACGGAAATGGAAGTCGCTGGCCGCAAGGTCCGGGCTGTATGGCGGATGGTCCAATACTTCCCATTTGAATTGTTTGAGTAGTGCTTGGGTTACGAGCGCTGTGTGAGGCCGAGCGTTGTCATGAAGCAAGCGGACTCCATTTGTCAGCATTCCCCTGTGTTTGTTTTGAATTGCCCTTCGAAGAACCTCTTGCATGAATAAAACGTATGACGGAGCGCACTTCGTATTTGGCGGGAATCTGAATCGGCGGAACCATTTTAAACACGACCTACTCCAACCAGAATCAACGTTGAAATGCCGAACGACCGCGAGGAGAAAGCTATCGGTTCAAGGTTAACACCTGTGTTGCGAACTTGCTTGCCAAAACTTTTCTTTTCCTCCGGCGTACGGTGTATCTTTACTTTTCAAAATGCCCTCATATTTCCATGTTTCTACATAAACTGAAGAATTTATTTGATTTTACAACAAATTTTTACCTCTCAATTAAACCTTAAATAAACTTTTAAAAAAAGAAACAGCAATTTCCTCAATATGTTATATTTCTATTGAATACTAAAGCCATCTTCATAGTAAATCTATAGAATAATACATGACAATTTTCAAGATTTAAAATACAATCAGAGGATGTGAGAGCTAAATCTTAAAATACCTATTTTAAATTTCTATAACTAATAAAGTACTTCAAAATAAGATCTCGTTTATATACATTTATACATTAATAGGAATTATTTATCTGAAAATACAGTATAGGATTGTACTATTAGCAAAATTGATGATTAGTGGATCTTCTATATTAGCATGAAGTATAATAAATTTCGACTGTGGAACTAACTTTTAGCAATTTGTTCACTTTTTTTTTTTAAGTCTATACATTCCATATACAGTTAGTTCATTGAAAGCTAATCACACTTTTTTGAGCAAAGTACGAACTGCCAAGGGTATAAAAAGCAGGTTAACTAAAGAAGAGGTAGCAATATATTGAATACAACATGTTTTCCAGCGAATTTTATTATTCATCTGGCAAAGAGAAATTTCCTAAATTTTATAAATTTAATATACATTATCATACTACCTAACTTTGGAGGGAAAAAATAAGGGAGATTTTTCAAGAGACTTTTTCAGGGTAAATGTGCAGTTTTGAATACATAGATGAACATAAAAATTATAAAGAGAGGGAAAAGTAAACAGAGATCTTTTTAAATGGATATATATTATCTTCTTTACCAGAAAAAAAATATATTCATACAGATATTTTAGAATAAGAAATAATCTATAAAAGTATCATTAATCACTTAACTCCAAAGCACTAAAATAATTAATATGCTTCTTCAGCTCTTTTCTACAGAGAGAACAAATATACATTCAGTTTAAAGTTAAGCAAATCTGCAAATATGCTATGATTTACATTAATATCTTAAACAAGCCTGAAAGATATAGTTAACAAGAAACAGCATCACACTTAACATTAATCAATTTCCATCATTATTTTTTTTTTGTAAGAGCAGATGTTTCTTGTTTTGGTTTTAATTAAAATATTTTAACATTGTAAGTGGCTTTTTAAGTTGATTTTATTTTATAAATAGATTTATTTTACCTGCAAATATTATTGCCAATAAAAATGTGAAGTAAAAAAAAAATAATAATGGGCCATGAAAGAGGGGTATAACAGCAAACTTGTTGTGGGTTGTGGAAAAAAAATGTTTGGGAAACGTTGGCTTACAGAATAAACAAACCTCCAAAATATATGCAATAATCTATATTCTATTCACACTTGAAAAAAAAAGGGGGGGGAGGAAAGGTGACAATCTTTCTTTCTCTTTGTCTCTGTATGGATGTGAAAGTAAACATTTTATTACCTTTATTACATTAATTGCCTAACTGTTTTCTAACTCCAAACACTTTTATTCTTGATTCATGTATGTGGAATTCTGCAATAGATTTTTCACTCACTTCCTGATAATGTGTTAGAGTTTTAGAAATTCTGTACAGTTGTGTGTTTCCAATGACAATACAATATTTTCAGAATTTAATTATCCATTAATAGATTAATTTTAATCAAATTTTGACTACACATTGAGAAAACAATTTAGAAATCCTGGATACTTTAAATAACTTCCAGACATGAATTTATTTAAAAGTATTACCATGTGACTCAATAATAAATATTTGTTTATTATAATAATGTAAAGGAACATTTGAAGTGATATAAAAATGATTTTTCTTCCCTGTTGCTATATCAGAAAAAGAAAAAAAAATGATAACAATCCATTAACTTTTAATATATTTGATTTTTACATGAGTATGTGATGCGATATATAAAGAATTCGATTTTTTTAATTTATAAAACATGGATTTTTAAATTCGGTATATTTCTACTTTTAAATACACTAATAAAAGCACATTTTTTTTTAAAAAAACCTATTTCACTTTTATTCATACAAACAAAAATCCCATACGTTTTAAAAAGCATGTTTAAGTTTGAAAAAAGCTAATTAAAAAAAAAAAAAATTACTAAGCTAAAAAAAAAAAAAAGTGAAACATGCAGAATTCTAAATGTTGCTACCTCAATGTAAAATCTTCTTCTAAGTACAAGTTACCTTTTCATAACAAGGCAATTACCATTATACTGCATCAGAGAAACCACCACATTATTCAGTACTGTACATGTGTCTAATGCACATCACCAACTATCGCATTGTGTAATGCCACAACTCTCTCTCTTTAATGCTTTTTATTCACTATCATTCTATATCTTTGTGGCAAGGCTAAGGCCCTACCATTTATGATGCAGAAGGCTGGAGATTAATCATATATTCTAATACGAGCAAATCTTGTGGGTGGTTATATATATATATATATATATATATATATATATGCAAAAATTATCTTAAAAACGGCTCTAACGATTTTGACGAAATTTCGTATTCTACCGTTTTGGGGCACCAGAAAACCATTGGGCTAGGTCACATACTCGAGAAAATTCGATTAGTGGGTCATTTTGGGTCATGGTCTAGCTAATTGTATCTAAAAAACGGTTCAAACGATTTTGACGAAATTTTGTATCCGACCATTTTCGGGCATGAGAAGTCAATTGGGCTGGGTCACATGTTCGAGAACTTTCGATTAGTGGGTCATTTTTGGGTCAACGCGGGTCAAATTAATTTTATCTAAAAAACGGCTCTAACGATTTTGATTAAATTTTGTGTCCTACGAGTTTCGAGCACGATAAAAGCATTGGGCTAGGTCGCATGTCCGAGAAAATTCGATTAGTGGGTCATTTCTGGGTCATTGTGGGTCAAGATCTAAAAAGCGGCTCAATTTACACTAAATTTTGCATCCAATGGTTTCCGGGCACGAGAAGACTGTTGGGCTAGGTCACATGTTCGAGAAAATTCAATTAGTGGGTCATTTTGGGTCATGGTCAAGCTAATTGTATGTAAAAAACGGTCCAAACGATTTTGACGAAATTTTGTATCCGACTATTTTCGGGGACGAGAAGACTATTGGGCTGGGTCACATGTTCGAGAACTTTCGATTAGGGGGTCATTTTTGGGTCAAAGCGGGTCAAATTAATTTTATCTAAAAAACGCTCTAACGATTTTGATTAAATTTTGTATTTTACGAGTTTCGGGCACGCAAAAATCATTAGACTAGGTCACATGTTCGACAAATTCGATTAGTGGGTCTTTTCTGGGTCATTGTGGGTCAATATCTAAAAAGCGGCTCAATTTACACTAAATTTTGCAGCCTATGGTTTTCCGGCACGAGAAGACTGTTGGGCTAAGTCACATGTTCGAGAAAATTCAATTAGTGGGTCATTTTGGTCATGGGTCATGATATTTGAACTCAAATTTAATTTTGACCGAGCATAGCTCGGTCTTCCCTGCTCGTAGTTAATAATTACAACAATTTTATTCATTTTTTTTCTTTCTTTTTCACTAATGTGAAAACAATTATTCATAAAAATAAATTTATTTACATCTATTTTCAGCAGCCGTGACAATTCAACTAGGCATAAAATAACTGGAATCTCTACTTCAAGTGGATACTTGCATTCATTTCTCTGAAGCAGGACAGTAAAATCATCTTTTATTTCTTTATTTATTTGAAGCATTTCGTTAAAAAAATTATGCAGCGTGCATTATCTCTTCAGGGGAAGTTTTATTATAGAAAAACTTGTTTCTAACTTGCTCATAAAGCATTCAAAATCGTATTTGATGGTTTGAAGTCTATGAACTAAATTGATTTTTTTTTTTAAAGACCTAAGTAAAATTTAATTATATACATATTTAAGTTTGAGCGGATGTTCTAAACTTTGGAAGGAAAAGGCCAAATTTGGTTTCCATGCCACTGAATGTGGCATTTGCTAAACGGTATCCTCCTATATGGTCTGGATTAAGGGAACGAATATCACCGGTATGGACTGGAACTTTAGTCTGAGATCCTGTGGGCCTCCTGAAAAAAATTAGATGTTTTAGTTTGAATGTTAACAAAATTCAAAACACTTATAAAATGAATATCAGATGGCATGGGTTCCAGCAGAACAAAACCCAGGGAGAGACAAGATTCTCGAACAGATGCACCTGTGATTCGCTACCAAGGCCGCATATTTTTTAAAATGAAGAATATAAGCATTAAATAACCTTAACTAAGTACATTTTATCAGAACACAAATGTCTAACAATTTTTAAATATATCAACATTTCAGAAAAAAAAGAAAAAAAAATGAAATTTAACAAATAAAAAAGTTACATACAAAAACTTCTATTAGACTTTTTTTTTTCCCATACAGGAGAATTGAAAATAAATTTGTTCTCTTTTTTGTCAGAAAGACAGAAGAGCATCCTTGCACCAACAGTTTAAGATAATTTTTAAGAAGATAAAAGTAAAAAAGAAAACAGAACTACAATTTGTCTTCCATGAGGAAAGAGGGGATGGGGGGGGGGGGGGGGGTAGGTAAGGAATATAGGAAGGCAGTACCCCTTCCCCCAATGAAAAATCCTTAGTTCTTCCTTTTATATTAGTGTTCAATTATTTTAAATCACTTTAGAAGATTTTTTTTTTCAAAATCAATTTTTTAAAAAATGAATTAAATTTGAAAATTCAAGAAGGAGCAATGGCTCTCCCATCTCTACTTGCTGGCACCCATGTTAAATGGCAATATAAAATGAATGCAAATTGAAATGCATTTTTTAAAATGAAGTTTCGTAAAGAAGCTATCAGAAGCAAGACAATTCTCAATTTGTGACTTCTACAGCTGAAGCATTATTTTAAACATAAAGCATACAAGCAATACTCAACAAAAATCAAAAGCTGTATGCAAAAGAAAATTTATCATGCTTTCCAGCATTTTATATGAAAGCACTTCAATTTAAAAGAGCAATTTCCTTGTACTGCAAAGCATTTTTAAATATGAGTTTTCGTTACTTTTTGGTTCTATGGGCTGGATCGTGACGGGGTATGCCTCATTCGACTCGACATCGATAACCTTAATGAATTCAGTTATGTTCGTATAGAACATATTGTGCCCCCTGGCGGTGGAAGGTGTAACTAAAGGATTTTGCAGCTAACTCGGGTTCTATGGGTCACATCACGACACGGTTTGGCTCATTCGACACAACATCAATAGAGCTTACCTATTTTAGTTCTGAATTTCACCACCAAGGGGTGCTTTCCTATCTCTGTTTCTATGGGCTGGATCACAATGGGGTATGGCTCTTTCCACTTGACATCGATAGAGCTGACTGATTTTAGTTCGGATTTTCACCACAAGGGGTGCTTTCCTATATCTGGTTCTATAGGCTGGATCACGACGGGGTATGGCTCATTCGACTCTACATAGATAGAGCTTTTCGATTTTCACCACCAGGGGTGCTTTCTATCTCTGGTTCTATGGGCTGGATTATGAAGGGGTATGGCTCTTTCGACTCGACTTACGGTAATATATGGGAGTGTGTATGGCACGCCCAGTGTTTGCTGTCTAAGGTAGTGGGGCCCCCAACATTAGATTTGTTTAAAAATAAAAAAAATGTTCAACACTGATTTCAGGTACATTTAAGGTTGTTGGCACGGGCAACGCCGGGCGGGTAAGCTAGTAGGTCTATAAAATTTGTAGATTTGAAGTGTTTAAGCTTATAGCAATTCAAAAAAAATTAAAAAAACTAGTGAGAAGAAAGATAAATTTTCTTTTATAGTCAGTTCTCAATAAATTAAATATGGATAAACAGTTTTATTCTGAACATGTTCATTTGAGATTTTTAAACAAATCCAATTATTACAGGCATAATAAATGCTAATTAATGCTATATATTCAATTGATGCTATCACAACCATTTTTCAGCATGCAATTATTTTGACTTATACTCTAAACAAAAAAAAAAAAGGGAAGGGAGCATTTTTAGCATTTTGCTTATCTAAGAGTTTGTTGTTTCCATGACAACAACGCATTCCATTGAAATCATATCGAATGAGTTCAGAATCGGGGCCTAAGAGCAAGATTATACTGTCAATCAATGCCAAGCCTAACGAAAAAGACAGGCTACAAGCAGTGCATTCCACTTATCTTTTTTTACAGACCGCTAGAGTGACGTGATGCTCTTTTCGTATACCTGCATTCGAGCATCACGTGACTTCCGCGGTCTGTAAAAAAAGATACGCGTGTAAAGCACCGCGGTAGCCTTTCATTTTCGTTAGCCTCGATCAATGCCGAGGCTAACGAAAAAGACAGGCTACCCGCGACCTACGTTATACACGGCCGATGCATGACGTTTAAAACGTCACAGGGAGTGGATCATTTTTACACAGCGATTGGTGCAAAACGGTAGGCGCGCCGCTTTGCACCAATCACCGTGTAAAAATGATCCACTCCATGTGACGTTTTAAACGTCATGCACCGGCCGTGTATAACGTAGGTCGCGGGCTACCGCGGTACATTCCACTAATCTCTTTTTACAGACCGCTAGAGTGACGTGTGCTCTATTCGTACGCCTTCATTGGTGCATTCGAGAAACACGTGACTCCGGCTGTCTGTAAAAAAAAGATATGCGTAAAGCACCGCAGTAGCCTTTCTTTTTCTTTAGCCTCGATCAATGCTGAGTGACGTCAGTTCATACATAACCCTCCTGCAAGATTTTTTTAAATGTAGGTCACCGTTTGCAAGTTATTGAATTTTAAAATCTATGAGTCATTTTTGGGACACCCCGGTATTAAGTAACTTGAATTTTTAAAGAAACTTTTACTTCCTTGTTATAGCAGCTTCCGACGATTAATCGTCAAACGACTAAGATGTATCGCCAAGTTATCTGGCATGTATGGCGTTACATTTATATATGACATTTTATAACCTTATTAATTAGTTTCAACCACGTAATCACCAGCCCACCAAATGTTATCCAACCAATCATAATCGTGGACCTGTAGGCTATATTACGAGCCAACCAATCACAATCCACCATCTTTGGCGAAAAAAAAAACAAATCTAGTTGCTAAGGTGGTTGCTAGGGTGTGACGTCAGTTGAAACTGATGTATTAATTCAATATCCCATAAACTCTAGGTTGCCATGGTGATTATGTCCTAGATGGAGTCCTAGATGCATTTACGGATAGGGCAGTTGCAATTGACGTCACCTTGGAGGTAACGAGGCTAACGAAAAAGACAGGCTACCGCGGTGCATTCCACTTATCTTTTTTTACAGACCACTAGAGTGACGTGATGCTCTTTTCGTACACCTGCATTGGTGCATTCGAGCATCACGTGACTCTGGCGGTCTGTAAAAAAAGATACGCGTAAAGCACCGCGGTAGCCATTTCATGGCGGTAGCCTTTCTTTTTCGTTAGCCTCGGGAGGTAAACAGTACAAATAGGCAGTTCTGATTGGTGGAATTACCCTTACCAAGTGAATACAATGGTTGATCAGCTGATTGCAACTGCCCTATATTTTGTCGATCGCTGTTTAAATATAAAAATTGCTGTACAGAACAACAAACGATAATAATATAAAAAATTATTTGTTAAGTTAATTTAACTACAAAAAAAAAAAAAAAAAAATTTATTCTGTATGATTTTTAACTGTGAAGTTACTGTTGGCAACACTGTAGTATCACTATGGTGACCGAAGCGTGGGTTTTTTGTTTACATAATTTTCATTTTAGCAGTTTTTTGCTTTTAGTCGCATCTTCTTTGGATTGAAGAAGACTTTTTTTTACAGAATTCTTTTATTTTTATCGTTATAAAAGATGAAGGCATTATCGGAAAAATTAGATATGCTAGTGCTTAATTTAGAAAAAGTAAGTAAAAGAAAAAGTACTATAGTTGTGTACTGTACTGTTTGCAGTCGCTTTTAAAAAGTTGAGTACTTACGTACTATCCGCGTCAGGAAGATCAATATGGTACCGATGATACTATTTACAATAATATTTCTTTTCTTTGTACATTTTAACTACATATTTAATATAATATATAATTGCTATATCAAAGGCAATTTCAGAAGGATTTATATTTAACTATATAATATGGTAAACTATAGATATAAATATATGTATTATATTCATACACATAGTATGTATATAGGTAGGATATACAAATTATATAAATTGCGTCAGGCTTAACATCTCCTCAGAAATAAAAATATTGTAAATATCTGAAATGCTAAAAGCCACAAGCCTGATGTTATGTGTTTAATAAAATTATACTAAATTACTTATTTGTATTATTTTAATTTGCTTTTATATTATTTAGCATTTTTTACGATGTTATATATACTACACACACGGGATAAATTTTACCCCAATGGGTTTTCTTGTGTCAATTTCCCCCCGGTTTGATTATAAACAAAAATTTATATTTTGAAGTAAACTGTAAATCAATAAAAAACATAATTCAACTTAAAATAAGAGGTTCTTTTATATTTAAAGCAAAAAAAAAAAAAAAAAAAACCATAAAATCTAGCACTAAGATTTTTTTCTGCATATCATTACATACAAAACTTTAGCAATCCAAATTCAGTCATAAAAATACAAAAACATATAAAACTGTGGAAGAGTTGTTAACGTTTAAAAGAAAAATTATATTATTATTTGCACACTGTATTTTTTACATATACATTTGCATTAACATTTTCCTATCATTATGGGTTACATTATAACACGCGTGGGGTAAATTTCCTTCCACGTGACATTTTTATAACAAAAGAATGGAAAATCTCACAACCGGAGGTAAATTCTTTTTGCCACATCTTGATATCTTTCAGCTTGAAAGGTACTATACAGCTCAGAATGATCACGAATGATTTTCGCACATTTTTCAGTAATAGTTGTGAGCTGGGATAGATTTTATCCCAGCGCGTGTGCTGACGGGTTAATAAATGTGTATTAAATTTCTGTTTTGAATACATTTTGCAAAGGTAAACACAATTGGTCATCTATCTTTATATCAAGTATAATACTTAAATACCAAAAGTTGAAATAACTTTTAAAATTCCTGTTATAAATTAAAATTTTTCAAATGAAAACATATATTAATCAATGTACAGCATTAATACCAGTTTGGACCAGGGTTGTAATCAGTCAGAGGGGCTTTAAATTTTTTTTGGTAAATTCATATTTCATCTTTTTTCCTCTATTTTAATCATAAATAAATATAGACAGAAGTAAGAGGAAGAGTTCAAGTCCCTCTGTCATAAAACTTTTAATTACAAAATGTAACAGACATGCTATTATTACTCAAAGGTTATAAAATCTAGAGGAGCTGAAGAAGTTGCTGGGGGACAAGGCTCAGTCCACCTGGTTATGGCCCTGATCGACATACAGATTATCTTCTAAGAAAGTTTTAAGAAGATTCATATGTTTACTAGTATATTAGTAGAAAAATATTCTAATATGTAACAAAATGAAAGTACCAGAAATCAAATAACTAATTTACAAGATAAAAAAAATTGCTTAATCTTAAGTAATCTTGGTCCAATGCCTATTGGCATGTTTTAGCAAGTGTGATTTGATTTGATGCAACTGAGTGCTTTTATGGCAACTCTTTAATGACTATACTACTCATATTAACTTTAAAACACATTGTTGGTAGCATTGCTTATATCTGACGACAATTTTTGGTGGTGAACTTGGATATGGAAGTACTACAAATTTATACTTTTGATTGAGACTTTTTTATCCTTATTATAATAATCATAGGGTTAAATCCTAGAACAAGCAAACATTTGGCGAGGTGATAAATGAATTTTTCTTTCTACCAGTTTGTTTCTTACATTTCATCCTTGCGTTTGATCTGGAAATTGGATTGGTTTATGAGGGAATTAGATTAGATTAGTTGGTTTATTGTATAGGATTTCTGGCATGGGTTTTGTGTTGAGCTATTTTTATTTGTGTGTTTTGTGAAGTGAAGTGAAGTTTGATGTGTTGTCGTTGATAATTCGTGTCGATTTGTGTAAAATATTTGAAGTTATGTTGTATTTTTTTTAATTCGTAAAATGTTGGAGTTTTGTTTTTTGCAAATGGGTGTCATATTTTAAATTATATTATGAGAACTTCATAAATAAGGTTGGGTAAATTTTAATTTTGCCAACTTAGTTTAATTTATGAAGTGGCACAGAAATGGCTCTGGTGAAGTGACTTATTCATTGTTGCGGGTGATTATTAAAATTTAGCACATATTTTGGGGGGTGAGGAGAAAGTGTAAAAGATTCATGTAATGTGTGTGTGCCATTGTTGGTTGAGGACAGTGATAAAGATGATATTAAACTGGGTCCATCATGAAAAAAAAAATGAAATATGAGAAGTAAAGGTAAATGAATTTTTATTGATTTTATTTGACAAGATGTATTTTATGCATTCTAGAGATTGCTGTTACCGAGTTTTGTTTGTCCAGTGATTTTTTTTTTTTTGGTTAATGTGCGGGAAGTACACATACATAAGTTACTGACTGCTGCTTGAATGAATTTCATTCATTCTAGAGATTGCTACACAGTGAGTTTCATGTGTCCAGTGATGTTTTTTTTTTCAGTTAATGTATGCGAAGCATACATACATGAATTACTGACTGCTGCTTGATTGAATTTCATGCATTTTTGAGATTGCTGTACAGCGAGTTTCATGCGTCCATTGATGTTTTTTTACGGTCAATGCATGTGAAGCAAGCGCACACACATAAGTTACTGACTGCTGTTTGAATAAATTTCATGCATTCGCAAAATCAGGAATCTTGAAATTCTCCCCAATCATAACCTATGTGCTTTGTTGCAGAGAAGAAAAGTTTTTTTCACAGTTCCTATACGAATTTCTTTCACAAAGTAAACATTGATTTTATTCCGTTTTGTAACAATTTACAAAATTTAACCAATTTTTCCCTAGAAATTTTTTAATTGTTAAAATTGCTAAAAATTTGTGAAAACAGAAAAATCTGGAGGAAAAATAGCTAAAAATTTGGAAAAATCCGGAGGAAAAAATAGCTAAAAATTTGGAAAAATCTGGAGGAAAAAATTGCTAAAAGTTTGTAAAAATCTGGAGGAAAAAATTGCTCAAAGTTTTAAAAATTGAAAAAACTGGAAAATATTGCTGAAAGTTTGTAAAATTGAAAAATCTGGAAGAAAATATTGCTAAAAGTTTGTAAAAATCTAAAAATCCCACAGAAAACTTTGTAAATAATTGCAAAATGGAATAAAATCAATGAAAGTGATTGCTGTAGTAGGAAGTGTGTAAGTAGTGACATGTTTGCCGAAAAGCACAGGTTCTGATTTGGTAGAATCTGGTAATTGGTGCACGTAAAAAAAATCACCAAATTGGGTGTCTTGCTTGTTCTAGGATTTTGCCCATCATAGTTTATCAATAACCATGATAATCCAAGAATATGCCCTGTTAGTTTCTAATATGGTGAGTTTTGTAATTTTTTCTTCTTGCATGCTATTTTACTTTAATTAAAGTACAGTAAGTATAAGTAGAAATATTTCATTATGTATTTGCATTTTGTTATTTTATTTTCAAATTAATATTATATTTACAAGTTTATATTTTTGTGTTCAGGATTATATAGTTAGAATCAAGAACAAAGGAAATTATTACAGTATAGAACCATTTATCCGGAATGGTCGGGGCCAGATGTATTCCGGATAACTGGTTTTTCTGGATAACTGGTTGGACATTAAAATAACATCCATTTGATGAGAATTGTAGAATAAATGTGAATGTAACATTGTTACTGATTGTAAATTATTTGATTATTCTGATTAAGGCCCAGATCCTATCAAGATCAAAGATTAATCAGAGTTTAAAAGAAGGCAATATCTGGCAATACCTTTTAAACAATAATACTGCATAAGAATCAAAATGCTCAATGTCTGACTAAATAGCCTTTCATTTCAAATACTAGATATTGGTCAAGTTGTACAATGCATGTGGTAATATATCAAGCAATGCAATGTCAAACTGGCATTGCATGGCACTTTTTTCTGGAAAGATTCTGAAATCAGTCAGTTGGAAATATCATTCTGGATAACTGGTTTTCCGGTTAACTGGATGCCGGATAAATGGTTCCATACTGTAATTGAATTCATTTGTAATAATGATGTATATGTGATATACTTTATTCAGTACTTAATAAAGTAATAATATATATAAATGATAAATTGCATTATCCATGCCAGGAAAAGAGATTTCCAAAAATGAATGTCAATTACGAGTTGTGTTTATTTATATTGTTCACAATAGCCAATCGTGTTTAGAACAGTAATTTTATATGCATTTATTAAATAATTGAATACATAACATTTTTAAATATAGTAAAAAAATTAAAAGCAAATTAAAGTAATACCTACTTTATAGTAATTTAGTGTTTTATTAAATATATAACATCAGGTTGGCAATTTTTAGCGATAAAAGATATTTTATTTATGATTACGATAGTTAGTTTTATATCTAGTGGGATATTATGTCAGCCTATCTGTGGCACATATATATGTATCTATGAATATATATGTATACTGTATCATATTATATATTTACAAATACTTCTGCAATTGCTTTTAATTTGATAACTGTATGTATTAATTATGCAGTTATGTTGTAGAGTTATGTAACTGTAATTACTATGATTGGTACAATTGTTGGAGCGGTGTATCTTCCTGGTACAGATAATACTTCAGTAACCTTTATTGGGACCTTGATAAGTTAAGTGTATAAGTAAGCAACCTTGATAAGTTAAATGTGCTTTTGATATTAAATCATTGCACATACACATTGTTATTTGAGTTTTATTATTTTGCTCATTAAATATATCATCATCTTAACAAAATAACATCATTTTCGAGTTATTGTACCAAGTATTATATATAGTTATTTACATAGTTGAAAGAAACTTTTTATGAACTTTAAATTGTATTAACTATTATATACCTATAAGTTAATAAATGACACTTTCAGTGCATTTCAGTTGTATGTTTTTCAAACTGACACTTTTTGAAATATGATGTTCTTATTTAACATCTTGTACTGGTAATATTATTGATAAGTCTAATATATTTTTTTAAATTCCAGATTTTACGTGAAAATAAGAGAAACAAAAGTATTGAAGATTTTGAGGGAGATTGTGCAAATATGCTAGAAATTGTGAAGGATAGTATCATACTTCATAGAAAATTCCTAAATCATCACCAAGAAGTTAATGCCAACCTTCTTATAAGTAAGAAGAAATTAGATGAATATCAAAATAAACTGCTAGAAATGGAGCAAAAATCCAAGATCCTAAAAAAAGTATCTACTTTTATTTTTTTTTGAGTATTCCTAAACCCTGTTTACATTCATTAATGTTTTAAATTTTATTATCATTATTGATAGCAATGTATTTTTAATCCTTTTTTAGGACTTAATCAGATCTTGTAAATGCATTGAAGATTTTGAGGAAAATGAGTTAAAATTTAAAGAAAAAATTGCAAGTCTTGAAAGCCATGTTGCTAGTTTAGAGACAGAAAAAGATATGACTATGCCTGGGACGTAAGTCACTATTTTTTTCCTTTATAATGTTCCATTTTTAAACTTTGTTATGTTTAAGCGAAAAAAAAAAAAAAAAAAAAAAAACCTTATACAGATAGAAAAAATATAGGAAGAAAGTTTTTACTAATACTGCCTTTTCCCACATTAAATTTTTTCAGCTAACTTGCCCACCTCCCTAGTGTGTGCACTATATTGTACTGCTGGTTTTCCAGCATAGAGAATTTAGCATAGAGTGTACCATAGGAGGGGATTTAAATGAATAAAAACAAATAGTATTAGTTAAGGAAAATAAAGAATTTTACATAGACTTTTATGTATAAAAAAGAAAAGTCAGCTTTCTCCTGTGTTACCACATCAAATAATGAAAAGTCTAATAAAAAGAGTGAGTTGCATGCCTGCTTTTTACATGGAGTAAACATTATACAGAAATTAAGTTTTTTTTTTAGCTCAGAATGCTATAATGAATGTTGCAGAGTTTCCCCCAGACAATTTCAGAAGGTGCTGCACCCTGCCTGCCCATTGGTTTACAAAATAGCACCCTTCTTGCCCCTCAGTAAAAAAAATGTCTTTTCTTGTTTTTGTATTAAAAAATTTGCTTTCATAGCAAAAATTTACTCAATGTTGTCTTAAAAACAGTGCCCTGACTTTTAAATATTAAAAGTGGCTTTAAAAACCAAAAGAATACCTTTAACAATAGAAAAGTGCCCTTAAGAATCTGAAAAGTGCCCTCAAGAATCTCAAAAGCACCCTCAAGAATCCGAAAAGCGCCCTTTAAGAATTAAAAAAAAGTGTCCTTTTCTCACCAGCAGCACCCTGCCCTTTTTAAAAGCTGGGGGAAACTCAGATATTGTATGTCATAATAACATGAAACTTGGACAGCAGACACTTCAGATCATGCAGTTGATATTTATTGATAAAATAGCATAAAATAATATTCAGAATAAGTTCTTTAAGTTGAATAATCCTAAAAACAACATTCACCTAAATTTGCATTTGCAGTATTTACATGAATTTGACAGAGAAGATTTTTTAATAAGAATTTTGCCTTTCAAGATTATGCCCAAGTGAACTTCTGTCCACTTTCTTAGATTCTGCAGAGGCTTTCTTTATGCTTACCTTGTTTCTATGAATATATATTTATTGGTGACATTTGTGAAATATTTTTTAATGAATGTTGAGCATATATAGTACACTCAACATAACTTGAACAATAGTAAGTTCATGTTGTCCAAGTTTCATGCCTTATGATTCATACAATATCCTATACAGCTCTTTGAGCTAGAAGAAGTTTAATTTTCATAATCTGTATGTATCATTTATTATTTTGCATTATCAGTATTATTCTAAAAAGTAATTTTATTATGTGGAAAAGATTAAATTACATTAGTTAAAATTTTATTTATAAATATATTAATAATATGTCAATTGCTCTGTTTCAAGAAATTATGCTTAATTCACAACAATTTTAAATATTAAAGATTTTATTTAATAATATATTACTAATTAATGAATTACTGTACTTGAAAAAATGATGTTTAATTTATAACAACTGAGATGTAAATGTACAACAACTTGTATAGAGAGTACATGATTTAATTTAAACGGTAATTCATGCTTTAGAAATTTGAAAAAAAAAAAAAAAATAAATAAATATTATTCAGTATAATAGAAAGGAAAATACTCAAATTAATCTTTTGAATATTTGAAAAGATTGGATGAGTAATATGTAAATTAAAATGAACAATCAGAAAAGTGCTTCTAAAACTAATTGTAATTTGAAAACATTGTATTTTAAACTGATGTTAGTGAACCTAAAATAAATAAATAAATAAGACATTTTAATCAGTCCTGTGTTGAAAATATTTATGTAATTTACAGAGTTACAGTGAATTATGTCAATACTCTTAGCAATTTTTTAAAAATCTTAAATTAACTTTTAATCTGCTCTTTAAAAAATGTAAAATTAATTGAAATATTATTTCACTGCTTATCAATGCACAAATCTGTCCATAGTATTCTTTGTAAATTATGATTAATTCATGCAAAATTAAACTTTACTAGTTAAAAATCTTAATTTTTTTTTTGTGGTTTTATAATTTTATACCACCACTAAAAAAATTCATTTAACATCTGGCTTCATTACATAAAAATAAATGTTTAATTTCAGTCAAGTAATTACTGATACTGAAACTGATAAAGAAAAGAAACTTTTGAGCTCTCGCCTTGCTCATTTAGAAACAGTTCTAAAATTGAAAGACGAATCAGAACAAGAGATGAAAGCAAAGCTTATGGAGACAGTAACTGCAGTAGAAAATGTAAGTTTTATTAGTAGAAAGTTTATAATCTAATAATTAAAACAAATAGTATTGAAAATATTTTTAAATAACATAGATAAGTTAATTTTTATTCATTTCATAAGAGCATATATACATTTTTATTTATTTATTTTGTAAAGTAAAATATTGAGTTATTGTTATATTTTTCAGATGGGTTACACCATACCATTTCTCTTACGTTTTAAAGAACATTTTTCAAGTACGCTATGTGTAAATAGATAACACTTGCATAATAAACATCACCAAATATTTTGGGATATTACTGGAATTGCAAAACTAGTGTAATGCAAATTCCAGTAATGTACAGTGTAAAGATTTCTGTTAATTTACTAAAACTGAATATTATGATTTAATTAACTGTAATTGACGATAAATCAAGACAGTAGTTATGATTTAATTAATTATGGAGACAGTAACTGCAGTAGAAAATGTAAGTTTTATTAGTAGAAAGTTTGTAATCTAATAATTAAAACAAATAGTATTGCAAATATTTTTAAATAACATAGATAACTTAATGTTTATTCATTTCATAAGAGCATATATACATTTTTATTTATTTATTTTGTAAAGTAAAATATTGAATTATTATTATATTTTTCAGATGGGTAACATCATACTATTTCTCTTACATTTTAAAGAACATTTTTCAAGTACGTGTATGTGTAAATAGATAACACTTGCATAATAAACATCACCAAATAATTTGTACTAGTGTAGTGCAAATTCCAGTAATGTACAGTGTAAGGATTTCTGTTAATTTACTGAAACTGAATATTATGATTTAATTAACTGTAATTAACGATAAATTGAGACAGTAATTATGATTTAATTAATTATAGAGACAGTAACTGCAGCAGAAAATCTACATTTTATTAGAGATTAATTAGAGATATTATTAATCAACTATACTTATTAGAGAACATTGCAATTAAACTTATTAGAGATTTTTATAATCTAATAATTAAACAATCTACATTTCATGTAAATAAATAAAAGTTGAGAAATTTTCAAAAATTTCAATCTTTTTATAATGTGATCGAATTTGTTTGTTAGTTATTTTATAGCCTACAAATTTTAACTGATAAACTAATAGCCTCTTTTTTTTTTTTTTCAAAAGAGAGTTTTCTGAATATCTGTTTTTCACCTGAAAATTATTATTTTTTTCCAACTAAAAACTCTATCTTTCAGAGTCATGAAAATTATAAAATAATATGACAATACTATTTTCCCTCTTAATTACTTATTTAGTTTTTCTAATTTCCCTTTGTAGCTTGAATGTAATGTGGAAGAACTTAGATTAAAATTAAAAGATGAATTAGAACGTAGCAAAACTGTTGTAAAAGAAAAAGTTTACCTTGAAAAAGAATCAAGAGACAAAGATTTTAAAGTAAAGGAGTTGGAAGACACTGCTGAAGAAATGCAAAAGAAGCTAGATGATTTAAGTAATGTTAATGAAACTTTGAAGGTAATGATTTTCTTATTATTTTTTAAATATGTTTTGGATGATCTGTGTGAATGTATCTTAAACAATCCCTTACAGAATAATAATTCATTAAATAACATCTTTTTTTTTTTTCTTTAATGCATATTCAATGTCTTAAAATCTTCAAGTAGAGTTTTATAATAAGACTTTTTTCTTCCATTATAAGCCCATAAGTTGAGAATATAGCTAAAAACATATGAAATGCAGTCAACTCCCTTTAATCTACAATACATATTTAGATGTAAACAATGAAATTTATAGTCAAGGTTTAAAAAAATTTCAGTAGTTGCAACTATATTTTTTTCAGTTTTACAGAAAGTCATTATTATTATTAAATTAATTTAACAAAATTTTCTGCTTAAACACTGCTTCTCTCTGAACCAATAAATTAAATATTAATATATTTATTGTCTGAGTGCAACGAAGACTCATACACAGCGCAGTATTACTTTGCCCCATATATAGCTACGATGGATATTAAAACCTTTCGTCAAGCATAACTCAAAAAATATTTAACGGATTTCGTTCAAATTTTTACAGCAGGTACCTATAAAGGTGACAACGTCGTCTATTTATTACCAAGAATAAGTGTCAAACCGCTTGGAAGTTATATTAAAAAAATAGATAAAAAAGCACAATTAAAGTACATACGTCACTAAATTTTGTGCGTACGTCATTTTCACCGGCGGGAGATTTTCGTAGACAATCGGAATTGAAAAGTTCATGGAATACATGGAGCAAAAAAATATGCAAGCACTAATAGTCAGCACAATAAAATATATTTCAATTTAATAAAAATGGAAAGTTAATCTGGAATTTTTTCTGTTTGAAAAGTATTAGAGATTAGTAAGAGTAGTATTAGTATTAGAGATTTGGCGTAAATCACACCATTAGCAGCTTTTTTATTTCGCGTGTGTATGTTAGGAACAATTCTTTGATGTTTAAATAAAAGGTTTCGATTTGTGGCATTATTTCTTATTTTCTTTTCCTTTTTAGTATTTTAAATGGAATTAGTGAAAGGCGTGTATTTTAAATTAAATGAGTGAAAGACGTGTATTTTTAATGTATGTATTTCAAATGAAATCAGTGAAAGATTTATATTTAAATGAAATGAATGCAATATGAAGATGTTATGAGAAAAAATATTTGGCGATTTATCAACTGCGCCAAGTTAACATAAAAGTACCAATACATATGTGGGTACTTCTCTATTATCCCGTCGACCACTTTTCATAACAAAAAACTATCGCCAAATAAACGGGAGAACGTTGTCATTGAAATATCAAAATACATAAATAAATAAAATATAAGAATTTAAGGACACAATTGTTATTTTAATGAATGAAATAACTAATAAATCAGTAAAACATAATGAAAAATACACACAAATGTCGCGTTAAAAACCACTTGATGACGTAACAAACACGTACAATGCTTCTGATATCAAGTAAATGGGACTGCATTTTTGGCGTTTAATCTAACAGTTTGGCGATAGTTTTTTGTTATGAAAAGTGGTCGACGGGATAATAGAGCAGTACCTCTATGTGAAATGAAACAAGGCACAGATGTCATATACGCACCACGTTGGCGCGATTTTTCCCTCCACCAGCTTGGGGAAAACTTTGTTTTTGAATATTAGTTACAAATAGTGTGACAAATAGTACACGTGATTTTTTATTTCAATATAAAAATAAAATAACGTAATAAATGAAACAGCTTCTATTATTTTAAAAAAGGAAATAAAAATAAATAAATAAAGGCGCGGATGTCATATACGCACCACATTGGTGCGATTGCAACAAAATGGCAATTTTATGCCTCACATGGTAACCCAGTTATTTTGTTTCAATTGTTGTTTATTAACTTTTATTTTTTATTTTAATTCTATAAATTGTTTTTATTATATATATCAATATTTATTTATATCAAACTATCATTTATTTATTTTTATTTCCCATTTTTGAATAATAGGAGCTATTTCATTTATTACGTTATTTTATTTTTATATTGAAATAAAAAATTACATGCTATTATTGTATGGTATTTGTAACTAATATTGAAAAACAAAGTTTTCGCCAAATTGGCAGGGGAAAAATCGCGCCAATCTGGTGCGTATATGACATCTGTGCCTAAATTAATATTGATATAAATATAAAAATAATCTATAGAATTAAAATAAAAAATAAAAGTAAACAAACACAACAAACAGTTTTCGTCAAAGGGGCGGGGAAAAATCGCGCCAACGTGGTGAGTATATGGCATCTGTGCTGGGATTTTTACCCTTTTATCTGTGCTTTCGGAAATATAAAAAAATAAAAAAATTCTTATATCAGGTGTATAATGTTTTGCATTTTTATACGGACCACTTCTCCATTTTAAGATTTTAAATGCTATTTATATCAGATATTTCTTTCTTGAGATTCCCACAAGTTTTTTCCGGTAATTTTTTTAGTTCGCTTATTAATTGTTTACAATTTGCCCCCCTGGCAATAACAATTATTTATCACAAAAAATGGGTACTTCTCTATTATCCCGTCGACCACTTTTCATAACAAAAAACTATCACCAAACTGTAACGCTAAATAAACGGGAGAACGTTGCCATTGAAATATCAAAATAAATAAAATATAAGAATTTAAGGACACAATTGTTACTTTAATGAATGAAATAACTAATAAATCAGTAAAACATAATGAAAAATACACGCAAATGTCGAATTAAAAACCACTTGATGGCATAACAAATACGTATAATGCTTCTGGCATCAAGTAAATGGGACTGTATTTTTGGCGTTTAATCTTAGTTTGGCGATAGTTTTTTGTTATGAAAAGTGGTCGACGGGATAATAGAGAAGTACCCAAAAATGGCTTAGTTTTGTTAAATTTGTTTGTTATGTATTTTCATTTCTTATTAAAATATCGAAAATAGCAATAAAATTTTATTTTAGCACCGTACTTAATTTTTTAAAATGGCTCAAAAACATGGTTTAATAAACGTATATTTGTAAATATTTTAAAAAACATGTTTTTCCGCTCTCTAGAAAAATTTGTAAGATTCTACAACTGCCTTTGGCACCAACCAGTACATGATACCTAACTTTTCCCTATTCAGATACACAGAAGAGGTTGGTCACAAACAAGAGTAATGCTAGCAACAATATTGTTTTAACTCTATAAGAGTTAGAAACAATAATGATATTAAATTCCCCGATTAGCTTAGGGCCCGATTACGGAACTTTCTCCTAGAAAAAAAAACTGTAGAAGTCTTTTACATTTGTTTCGAATGAAGCTCGATCAACAAAGTATTAATTGATAATACAAACAACACTAATATTAACATGGGGGCAAAAGTTTGAATTTAAGTGTATATATTTGGAACCCTCCCCCCCCCCAACCACCCACCAAAAAAAGAAAAAGAAAGTTACAGAAATGAATTTAAAATGGCGTGAAGCCACCCTTTCTGACATAAGAAATTGGCTGCGAACCCGATTACGAAACTTTCACTTAACTTAATAACATGTATCTAATAGCCCTGAGGACAATTCCCCTTCCCAGTTATACGGACCTTGGGGCTTTTTTAAAAAGCTTGACGCAGTTCGAGTTGAAGTAGTTGAGATTTACTGTCAAATGACATAAACTACTATGAAAATAAAACTGGTGAATTATTATGCTGGTTTATGTATGTATTTAAAAAAATTGCATCTGATTACACTCTTTAGATAAATTACTCCTGTTTGCATTTAATAACAGATAAACGGCTTCCGTTTGCTAAATTGTTTAAATATTGGGAAGAGTTGGCGAGAGATAGATAGACGTGTAAACAAACGTGTAGACACACGGGTAGAGAGACGGATAGCGACAGATATAAGCTAACGGGTAGCGAAACGAATAGACAGACGGGTAGCGAGGCAGGTGCAAAAAAGGGTTGACAGAGTGGTAGTGAGATGGGTAGGGAGACGGGTAGCGTGGTAGATAGAGAGACGAGTACAGAGACGACTTGACAGACGGGTAGAGAGAGGGGTATATAGACAGACAGACGTGTTGATAGACGAGTAGTGTAACGGGAAGCGAGACAGGTAGAGACACGATTAAAGAGTCGGGTAGAAAGACAGACGGATACTGAGACAGGTATACAGAAGAGTAGAGAGACAGTAGACAGATGAGTTCGGAGAGAGACACAGCTAATACATACGAGTAGTTAGACTGATAGACACGTTTGTAGCAAAGCATGTTATCAATGTGGTTTGAAGTATACGAGTTTCTATAAATAGTTATACAAATAAACAAAGGAAATTTTTTTAATTCAAATATTAAATATTTGATTTAATATTTCAATATTTAATATTTTATTTTTTAATATTTTATTTAGATATTTGTCACAAAGAAAATGTCGCAAAAATTAAATTAAATTTGCGTTAAACTACGCTTGCTAAAATACGCTATTGGCTGCAAATCTGATTATGTGACTTTAAAAATATCGTTTTAAAAGATCCGGCGTTTTTTTTTCTTTAAGTTTTGAGCAATTCCCGCTTAAGAAAATGAGATTATTTGCCAAATGTTATAAAAAAAATGCATATGAAAACATAACAGTATATGAATTTATATATGATATTTTGTAATTATATCATTTAATTTGCTATTTTTCATATGTTGTATCTTTATCTATCTCTTGTCTATCATATGCTGTATATTCACTTAGATTCTTGTTGATATCTTCTTTATATCGTAATTGTTAACTTTATGTTTTCAGCAATATCACTCAGACTAATCCCTTTGAGGGAAGTCCTAGTTTTAAGGTATATTTTTATTGAAACTGACTTTCATTTTTGAATAAGAAATACATTTTTACATAGCATCTCGAGATAAAATATCAAAACATAAATCTAAAGTATTGAAACAAACAACAATTAAAGCACCAATTTTTCAGAAAATTAAAACTAATAAGAGATGGATGTGCATTTAGATCTGTATATTTAAATATGTACACTTTTATTGCTATGCATTATTTGGTTATGTTTACATTAACTTTATGAAAACACCTTAAACCTTTTTTTTAATGTTAAAGAGATATTTTGTTGCAAAAGTTATTTGAAATCATTATCTGTCCATTTTGATATTCATTTATGCATTAATAATCATAACTTATTTTGTATCTGTAAAAGAAAAATGTAAACAATGACCTATAATATGCTCAATCTTTGTGGATTAGAGGGAGTAGACTGTATAACCTTCCATTAAATGAGTTTAAAATTTATCGAAGAACTTTTACTGCTCTAGATACTAAACCAATAAAAAATAAATAAATACATTTTTTATAGCTTCATTTTTGTTAACTATATATATATGTGTGTGTGTGTGTGTGTGTTCTTAAATTGAAATTTAACTATTATTTATTATATGTAGTTCTGAACAAAATTAAAATTGTGTAAAGAGTTTAGAATTTCATTTTGAATTACCTACTTTTAAAACATGGGTAAAATTTATCCAACCTGTGGAACTGTATAACTTAAGAAAGAAAAAAAAAAAAAAACACGGATATGATTAAAAAGAACAAATATTAAAGATAAGTTACAAATATTTAAAAGATTAAATATAAGCTAGAATAATTTCATATATATATTATGTTGCCAAGATAAAATAATAAAGCACAATGGAATCACCTACATATATTAAGGGTGTATTTCGAACAATTGTCGCCAAGGCAATCACTTGTCCGACAACAACTCCAGAAATTATCCAGAAAAATATTCAAAAATGGAGTATGTTATGCAAATTGACCTTATGGAGGTCCCCACCCAGATTTTTTAAATTTTAAATTTATTAAGTTTGATTTTTTGAGTGTTTCATGAAAATTACTTTATACTTAAGTTCTCCGAAAATTTCCCACAGAAGGATTAAAAAATTCAGTATTATATGCAAATTAACCTTATGGAAGTACACAATAAAAATTGGAAAATTTGAAGTTTGTTAAGTTACATTTTTTTAGTGAAATTCTCTTGGCGAATTATTAAAATCTTTGTGAGAATGTTTGATATGGTAACCCTATAGGTACGTGAATAGTTTTTCAGTACGATGACAGATGGCGCTACAATAGCTTTTCAGATATTTTTGTGCATCATTTGATGAAAGGTGGAGTTTTATCCAAGGGTCACATCATTGGTCAATTCGTTAAATTCTTACATTCAATTGGCTGTGTGTAAGTATGGGCGCGGTTTACGAAATATCTAACATTTGTAAGCTTATTGAAAGACGTAAATGGGGGGCGTTTCATATTATTTAGGTTTCAATAAAGTTTATTTAATTTTTTGATTCTCATGGAAATAATTTTAATGACTTTTCTGATAAGGTTATGAGCGAAAAAAGTTTAATCTTTTGACTTTTCCTTCTTTGCTGTGTTATTGATGTATGTTGACTGATTAATAGACAGGGTTTCTGGAGCTTGCGCCATTCTGGTTTGCAAATTGGTTTTAAAAGACGGAAAAGAAGGGGGGCGGTGGTTATATTATTTAGGTTTTTTCATGAACTTTTGGTCAGAAATACAAATTTAATTTGTCTAAATGTCATAAATTAAATTGGCAATCATTAAAATGGAACTCCCATAGTTTGTTTGTATAGATTTTCGTAAAAATAATAATAATAATAATAATAATAATAATAATAATACAAATTCGAGCGTGTACATTGCCGAAAGATATAAAATAAGATCTGCATATGTTACTATTACTAAGCATCAAGATACATTTTTAAAATGTTGAAATGCGTAAAGAAATGGGAATACTTGAATAAAAACAACAGAAATTTTATGTTTGAAGGCGGAGAAAAAGAAACAAAGTTTTTTTCCCACAAATTGAGAGTGACGCATAAGGGAAATCATCTAGGCACCTTACTAAACAATGTTAAACAGTATTTATATGTACATTTTTTTTCTTTTCCTCTTTCCATTTTTATTATTTATTTATTTATTTTGTATGCTATCATGCACGATAGGAGAAAGCATAAATTTTGGCGAGAGAGGGTTAATTTACTTGATTGATTATTAATTTATTATCACTAGAAAGCAGCAAATAGGTCAAAATTTTTATGCTATGAAAAAAAAATAAGATTTAAAATTTTTTACATGCTTTGGAGGGGGCAAATGGGGGTGGGACGGGTCAGATAAAGATGTACATAGTCAAACAAGACTGCATTTTGCTGAAAATAATCGTGGTCAGATAAAAAAGATTTATTGAGAAAATTGCTATGGATTTTTAAATGCTAACAAACGAAGAACAACATAGTTTCTGCTACCCAAACAGTGAAAACGAGCCCATGCTCTATTCTGGCCCTGTTGATTGAATAAATTATGCAGTAACAGAACTCAAATTCTTTTTTTCGTGTTTTTATTATTTAGGTTTTCTTACGAGCTTTTGTTCGGAATTGAAAGCTTAATACGTCTAATTGTCAGTGGCGTCCCCGGGATTTAATTTCGGGGGCGGGGTGACTTAAATTTCAATAACGTTCTGAGTCTCACGAAAAACACTTAATTGTGTTGTAAACAGAAATCATGTTTGCAATATGGCCGTAGCCAGAGGATATCGGGAGGGAGAGTACGGGGCCGGTCCCAAAACGTCCCCCCCCCTTGCCGATATAAGTTGAAAAGTGCTAATGGGTTCTTTCATATACTTCCATTTGAAAGACAGTCATTGTAACTTAAAATGTATAAAATTGTCCTGGAGTCCCAAGTAAATAATATAAAGTATCTTCTGGCTACGATTCTTGTTTTAGAAAAACTTGATATTGCTTTGGAAATTTCAAGTGAAAACTTCTTTAGGCGCGTTGGGCATTTTTTGAGATGGGAAAAAACCATTGAACTCGCGACACTGTTACCGACACCTCTGTATATTTGAAGTGAAAACTTCTTTAGGCACGATGGGCATTTTTTGAGATGGAAAAAAACCATTGAACTCGCGACACTGTTACTGTAACCGACACCTCTGTATATAAGTATGTACATGTATTGTGTATAGTTAGGTATAAGGTAGGGCGGGACGGGCGCGCCGCATGCTTGCCTGTGCGCTATTGCACCGCGGTATAGTAAGCGCAGAAAAATGTAAGCGGTATAGTAAGTACAAAAAAATTTAAGCGGTATAGTAACGCAGAAAAATGTAAGCGGTATAGTAAACACAGAAAAATGTAAGTGGTATAGTAAGCGGTATAGTAAATGCAGAAAAATGTAAGCGGTATAGTAAGCATAGAAAAATGTACGCGGTATAGTAAGCGGTATAGTAACACAGAAAAAATGTAAGCGGTATAGTAAACACAGAAAAATGTAAGTGGTATAGTAAGCGGTATAGTAAATGCAGAAAAATGTAAGTGCTATAGTAAGCGCAGAAAAATGTAAGCGGTATAGTAAGCATGGAAAAATGTAAGCAGTATAGTACGCGGTATAGTAAGCGGTATAGTAATGCAGAAAAATGTAAGTGGTATAGTAAGCGGTATAGTAAATGCAGAAAAATGTAACCGGTATAGTAAGCGGCATAGTAAGCCCAGAAAAATGTAAGCAGTATAGTAAGCACAGAAAAATGTAAGCGGTATAGTAAGCAGTATAGAAGCGGTACAGTAACACGGAAAAAATGTAAGCGGTATAGTAAAAACAGAAAAATGTAAGTGGTATAGTAAGCGGTATAGTAAACTCAGAAAAATGTAAGTGGTATAGTAAGCGCAGAAAAATGTAAGCAGTATAGTAAGCTTAGAAAAATGTAAGCGGTATAGTACGCAGTATAGTAAACGCAGAAAAATGTAAGCGGTATAGTAAGTAGTATAGTAAGCGGTATAGCGGTAAACGCAGACAAATGTAAGGAGTATAGTAAGCACAGAAAAATGTAAGCGGTATAGTAAGAGCAGAAAAATTTAAGCGGTATAGTAATGCAGAAAAATGTAAGCGGTATAGGTAGCTGTATAGTAAGCGCAGAAAAATGTAAGCGGTATAGTAACATAGAAAAAATGTAAACTGTATAGTAAGAGGTATAGTAAACGCAGAAAAATGTAAGTGGTATAGTAAGCGGTATAGTGGTAAACGCAGGAAAATGTAAGCAGTATAGTAAGCACAGAAAAATGTAAGCGGTATAGTAAGCGCAGAAAAATATAAACGGTATAGTATGCGGCATAGTAAGCGGTATAGTAACGCAGAAAAATGTAAGCGGCATAGTAACGCAGAAAAATGTAAGCGGTATAGTCAACGCAGAAAATTTGTAAGCGGTATAGTAACGCCGAAAAATGTAAGCAGTATAGTAAGCGCAGAAAAATGTAAGCGGTATAGTAATAGGTATAGTAAGCGCAGAAAAATGTAAGCGGTGTAGGAAGCACAGAAAAATGTAAGCGGTGTAGTAAGCGCAGAAAAATGTAAGCGGTATAGTAAGTGCAGAAAATTGTAAGCGGTATAGCAACACAGAAAAATGAAAGTGGTATAGTAACGCAGAAAAATGTAAGCGGTATAGTAAGCGCAGAAAAATGTAAGCGGTATAGTAAGCGCAGAAAAATGTAAGCGGTATAGTAAGTGCAGAAAATTGTAAGCGGTATAGTAACGCAGAAAAATGTAAGCGGTATAGTAACGCAGAAAAATGTAAGCGGTGTAGTAAGCGCAGAAAAATGTAAGCGGTGTAGTAAGTGCAGAAAAATGTAAGCGGTATAGTAACGCAGAAAAATGTAAGCGGTATAGTAACGCAGAAAAATGTAAGCGGTATAGTGCGACTGAAGTCTGGTTCCCGAACTGTTTGTATGTAAAGTAATATGCATTATTATTTTTCATGTACAATAGCGCATTAAATGAAAATTGTAATATAATTTTTGTAGTAGAGGTTTATAATAATGAATTAAAAACACTTCATTTAAAAGTATTTCCTGCACAATAAAACATTTCCTGACGATTCAAAAAATACACACGTAATTGTTCAAGTTTTCACTTCTGTCGGCACTCCCGGAGTGCCACTGTTTTTTCATTTTTTTTTTTCCAAATCAATTTGTCCATAAATTCTTGCGCCATTCACTGACTTCAATATTTTAGCAACAGAAATACCTTTCCAATATAATCGATGAAAATATTTTTTTCATCATTTTTTTTCTAATTTAGGATTAATTCCCTATTATTGGCAAGACACGCGAGGCACTTTCCCAGAACAAACAGATTTAAGGGGCCCAAAAATTTCTAGCGTCATAAGTGTATTTATAATTTTTCTGCACATTTAAAATTTTAATTTATCATACTGGTGCCCAAAATATGTTAGCTTGTTTTTATATGTTTAAACTTTTCAGATGGATGTTTTAATTTTATGACTTTCTTATCTATAAAATCGCACTTTCTTTGGGATATGTACGCTTTTTATGTTCATGCAGAATTATTTCATGTTTATTTAACATCCTATTTGAGTCTGCCACGTTACTTTTCATGAAATTTGTCAATAACAATAATCCAACTTCAATTACCAATGATTCTCATTTACTGTACTGATAGTAATGCAATTGAATTCCCTTGTGCATCTCTGTAAAAAAAAAATGATAGAAGCTACACTATCCGTATTCTATATAAAGCATATTGTAGTGCATTACAATAATACATATCAATTTCATTATGTTGGAAGTAGTGTAACATCATTAAAATACATTGCACAGACATTTTCTCCCATAAGGCATAATGTAACGAAATAGTTCTGTACGTCCCTGTAAATAAACAACTAACTAGGGATGCACAACCTGTGGCCCGCTATGGGTTAATTGGTGGCTTGCGGAGTCTAAGGCCGACACCCGACATCACAAGTCTTTTTATCTACTTGTCAATTTTAATGCATTTATTTCAGTTTTTCTTTTGGATTTTGCAGCTGCAAAACATTTTACCAAAATTTCACATACATACATACATGCACACACATATATATATACACTATATTGCCAAAGGTGATTGGTCACTTGCGATTTTAGACGTTTTGTTAACTATCTAGAAAAATACATGAGGAATTAACCTGAAACTACAGGTGTGTAAACAGTATAGTATAGGTTATATATTTCCGCGAAGATTTTTTCACGAAACCCCATAGGGGACTGTCAAAAAATGAAAAAGAACGAATATCTTTTGGATAACCCTGTAAAAACTAATGTAGCAAAGGCGTTCAAACTCGAGATTATTAATAAGTGGCTTATTGTAATATACTATGTTCATTTGTATGAGGATAGCATGTATACTCGTAGAGAAATTAAGGTTTTTATAAAAACAGTCCCAAATTTCGCCTAGTTTTTTGCTTATAATTTGCAGAGTTCTTAACATTAAAAAAAAGTTATTTTCAGAAAATATGACAAATAACATTCTACATATAACTCTGCAATCAGAAATAAAAAATAATAAAAATTAGATGAAAAATGAGCAGGTTTACTAAAAAATGTTTCACTGCGCATGCACGAATGCAATCAAAATATTGTATGCATAATGTATTAGCTAAGTATAAAGAGCAACTTTTGTGCAAGTCTCAAAATCATAGCTTGAAAATTCTGAAAATTATCGTCGATAGAATAAGCTCGAAATCCGTTGTTCCCAAAAAGAAGCAAAAAGATGAGGGGTTGTATCAAATATCTGTTGATTAGTGTCAAGATAGCGTACGAAATATTTCACGTACTACTATATTTGGATACAACCCCTCATATTTTTGCTTCCTTTTGGGAACAACGGATTTCGAGCTTATTCTATCGACGATAATTTTCAGAATTTTCAAGCTATGATTTTGAGACTTTCACAAAAGTTGCACTATATACTTAGCTAATACATTATGCATATTATATTTTGATTGCATTCGCGCATGCGCAGTGAAACATTGTTTAGTAAACCTGCTCATTTTTTATCCAATTTTTATTATTTTTTAATTCTGATTGCAGAGTATTATGTACAATGTTGTTTGTCATATTTTCTGAAAAGAACTTTTTTTTATATTAAGAACTCTGCAAATTATGAGCAAAAAACTATGCAAAATTTGGGACTGTTTTTATAAAAACATTAATTTCTCTACGAGTTTCCATGCTATCCTCATAAAAATGAACACAGTATATTAAAATAAGCAACTTATTAATAATCTCGAGTTTTGAACGCTTTTGCTACATTAGTTTTTACAGGGTTATCCAAAAGATATTCATTATTTTTCAAATTGTTGACAGTCCCCTATGGGGTTTTGTGAAAAAATCTTCGCGGAAATATATAACCTATACTATACTGTTTACACACCTGCAGTTTCAGGTTAATTCCTCATGTATTTTTCTAGATAGTTAACAAAACGTCTAAAATCGCAAATGACCAATCACCTTTGGCAATATAGTGTGTGTGTGTGTGTGTGTATGTATGTATGTATGTCTGTCTGTCTGTCTTCTATTCTGGCGCCTGGGGCACACACACACACATATATATATATATATAATGTTCACATACACATATATATGCATATATATAACATGCAGGAGATAAATAACTTCTAGTTTTAAAACTTATTTTGCCTTAAATATGCATTTTTTGTTTTTTTTTCATGTAAATGCACATCAGTTAACTTTCGTAAAAAACGGCAATGCCTATAAAAGGCAAAGTATTTGAATGAAAAAAATCATCTTTCATTCCACTCTCTATTTTACAAATAGATAGTATTCTATAGTAACGTTTACTAGTAGTATCCACCTTATCGTACACTGCTTATTTTGTCATTTAGCCTCTGAGAATTAGAATAGAATAATCATTTGCAGATTTCAGCATCTCGATTGTAATCACTTGAAGCTTTTTGTGAAACTACTCCTCATAAGGTGCTTCATTTTGAAAAAGTGAAGAAAGAGGGGCGGGGATATTAGATCTGGTTTTTCTTTCTTCCTGGGGTCTTTCTTTTCAAGTAAAACCAAATAAATCATCCATCTGATCTACTTCCTGGCGCCTGGGGCACACACACATATATATATATATATATATATATATATATAATGTTCACACACACATATATATGCATATATATAACATGCAGAAGATAAATAACTTCTAGTTTTAAAACTTATTTTGCCTTAAATATGCATTTTTTGTTTTTTTTTCATGTAAATGCACATCAGTTAACTTTCGTAAAAAACGGCAATGCCTATAAAAGGCAAAGTATTTGAATGAAAAAAATCATCTTTCATTCCACTCTCTATTTTACAAATAGATAGTATTCTATAGTAACGTTTATTAGTAGTATCCACCTTATCGTACACTGCTTATTTTGTCATTTAGCCTCTCAGAATTAGAATAGAATAATCATTTGCAGATTTCAGCATCTCGATTGTAATCACTTGAAGCTTTTTGTGAAACTACTCCTCATAAGGTGCTTCATTTTGAGAAAGTGGAGAAAGAGGGGTGGGGATATTAGATCTGGTTTTTCTTTCTTCCTGGGGTCTTTCTTTTCAAGTAAAACCAAATAAATCATCCATCTGATCTACTTCCCCTCCCCCCGTATTAAGCGCATAGGGAGAATACGTTATAATTATACCCGTAATGAAGTAAAGTACTAATGTATAATGTAAATGAAACAGAAGAACGTTATATGAAAAGATTTGCTAAAAATGTAAACATCCTGATCCTATAAAGAAATTTTATTCTGTACATTTTAAGTATTAGTCATAACAATAGATATTTCTCCCAAATTTCTCTCAACAATAGATTTTTTCCGTTTCTCCCAATTGGTCTATTATTCTAGTTTTATTTCCACTTATTCAAAGACTTATTGTTATTATTATAGTTCTATTCTTATAGCAAATAATTTTAAAGGAGATTTACAGCCGTCAAGGTCTATCTGAGAATAATAGAGGGTGGTGTTGTATAAGCATGTAAAAATTTTTTTTAAAGCATATCCATACCTTTTAACCATAATTTGCTGATTTTGTTTTATCAGATATTACTCTTTAGTGAAGAACAAGTTATCCAAAATATATAGCTTTCACTGTTAATTTACGGATTATACGCCAGAAATCTATTAATATATTTTTTGTTATATTTGTACTCCACCTTCACTGTTTTTTATATTTAAACTCCGCCCATCGACATTTAGATATGTATTCATTAATAATAAAAGCATTAGTACAATGTCTCACTGTAGCATTAGTGCAAAAAAAAAAAAAAGAAGCTATACGAAGTAGGCGGAGCATCGTCTCCAGCACTATTTGAATACAGATGAAAATTATATTAATATTAGTTGAGGAAATATCTAATTTTTGAATTTTGCATAAAAATTCTTTTTTTTTTTTTTTTTTTTTTTTTTTTAAATCATTGCACCGAATTTCATGAAATTAAAGTATGTTTTAGGGGTACTAAAGAATTAGAATTTGGTAGTTGTTTTTACAATATCTTTTAGCGCAAAATTGTGTAAAAAACGATGATACATATTCTTAAAAAGTCAAAAAGATACCCATACCTGATACTGTTGTAAAAGCAATATTTTCCTTTTTTTACGCATATTTGTGTGTATTAAATATTCATTGTGGTTGATCATGCCATATTTATATATGTATTTAGATTCAAGTTGTGTGATGGGTATCACACATAAGTATTTACAAATATATATAAAATACTAAATTACGGAAAAGGGAATAGATTTAGGGTGGAGTTACACATTATTTCGATTTTCTCCCTATAAATCTTGCATTCTTTTTCTTTTTATGTATTTTTAACAATAAATTGGTAAACATTTATGTGAACAAAACGACTTTTGTTGCAGCCATGTGCCATTTCTTTTTAGATATTTATTGTCATACTAGCAAAACCCGCGGCTTTGCTCGCGTAATTCTTGAAAAATGCCAAGTGGTATTCGTTGGCCTATTTTCATTAGAGGAAATTTTACTGCCACAGATAATTCAGAAAATACTAATTAAACCACACCAATGTTGAAAAAAAAATCGAAATTTTAGAACGTTTTCTTGCTTTTTTACCTCTGTGGTAGTGTCACGATATAAAATATACCCTATGTTACAGCAAGGACTGTTACCACCACTTTTGAAAATGGCTCTGTAGTTCAAGAGATTCCATAGAAATTGTAATTTAGAAAGTTTTTAGAACGCTTTTCGCTCATCTCACCCTTTTAAATTTCGATTTTTTTTAGAATTTGTTCTTAGAGAGCATTTACATCTTCTAATTAACTACCATGCTGAATTTCATGTTTCTATCACCTTCAATATAAAAAATCAAATTTTAGAACGTTTTTCGCTCTTGCACTCCCCTGGAGGTAGTGGCACCGGCATAAAATATAGCGTATGTTGGAGCAGACTGTCACCATCACTTTTGAAAACGGTTCTGTAGTTCCAGAGATTCCATAGAAATTGTAATTTAGAATATTTTTAGAACGCTTTTCGCTCATCTCATCCTTTTAAATTTCGATTTTTTTTTTAGAATTTGTTCTTGAGAGCATTTACATCTTATAAGTAACTACTATGCCAAATTTCATGTTTCTAACACTTTCAGTATAAAAAAAATCGAAATTTTAGAACGTTTTTCGCTTCTCTGGAGACGTACACATAGCATATTAAGCTAAAAGGTAACTTAAAACTCACTCGCAGTAATTACCAAACGTAAACGACAATGTATCTTTTTCTTTGCGTAAACGTAATAATTCTAAATAATAATAATAAACGCATAAATTCATGTACAGGTAACCCTGTATATGAATTTATTTATATTCCACAAACTTCTGTTAGTCTACTAAATGTAGTTTAGCAGAAAAATGCGCAACACAATTAAAAACTTCCCTTAAACAATTCACTGACACAGTCTGTAATACAACGAATTCCCTTGTGTAGCCCTGTATATGATCATCCGAGTTTATAAACACACACGTATACTATGAAAAAATCGAGTTAAACAAAAAAACGCAAACAAATTTGAAAACGCACTTGTCACATATAGACTATAAATATCGCACATGTATTGTAACCGATATCTTTTGTGTGTCCCTGTAAATAAACGCAATGCACACAAGAGAGCTATTTATAGTGCACTTCAGTAATGCATATAATTTTCATTACGTTTGAAATAGTGAAATATCACTAAATTACACTGCAAACGATTTTTCCCCATAGGACAGTATGTAACAGAATTATTTTTGACTATCCCTGTACAAAAAACTATAAGTGCTACACACTTCAGTTGTAATAGGGAACATGCTATATTAAATGACAATAACATACAAAAATTTCAGGGCAATCCGAGTATATTTACGCGAGTGAGAGCACGGACAGACGGCAGACAATCTGAAGTCATAAACACTTTCCAACTAGGTTGGAAAATGTTAAAAATCACTTAAATTTGCCTATAAATAAAAAAATAAAATTTTGAAGGATTTAAAAAATATATATTCTTTGAAGTAAAAATCACTGACAAAAATTCTTTTTTTCTTATTTCTTTTTTTCTTATTTCTATTTTTTTTTTTTACTTTTAAATTTATTAAAATTTTTTAAGTAAAAATTTCATAAATTCTGAAGACCAAATGACAAGGAACCTTCCCAGCAAACAACAGTGAAACTAGTCGGATGTGACAATCCCAAAACTTTCTTCTATCTCACACACGTTTCGCATACACTAAAAAGAATCAGCACCAATTTATATCAAGGTCTAACTTAATCTAAAGTTTTATTAAATTCCGTGCATTAGTTTTTGAGATATGACTATTGCTAAAATCGTGTAAATCCTGCAAAAAGTAGCACAGCAGTATTACCTGTTGGGAGATTTAGACCAAAACATAATCAATAATAACTTATGTCAACGTCTAACTGAGTCGGAAGTTTGATGAAAATCCGTGCATTAGTTCTGGAGGTATAGTTATTGTGATAATAATGAAAAAGTAGTATAGCAGCGCCACCTGTTAGGCTATTTACACGAAAAAGTAAGCGGTATCTATTTATGTCAAGGTCTAACAGAATCTGAAGTTTGATGAAATTCCGTGCATTAGTTCTTGAGATATAGCTATCGTAATAATCATGAAATAAAAAAAACTGCCCAGTTAAACTGAGGGCATTGAGCTCACAGGCTATTCACACTAATTGTATATTATGCTACTTTTTCAAAGAATAATGCCACTCGAAAAATAAAGAAATCGACAATATATTAAGGGGGGGATAAGCTCCCGTTCCCACCCTTTATACTTAACCAATAAACCCCTAAAATCTAATCAGGCAAGCGCCTTACCACAATGAATTTATACACAAAATTTGAAAAAAATCGGATAATTTTGCTTGAAAAACCCATTTATCTAAACTAATGGAGGTGAGCCCTCCCCCGTTCCCCCCTTTATACTTAACAAATGAAAACCCAAAACTAATCAGGCAAGCGCCTTACCACAATGAATTTATACACAAAATTTGAAAAAAATCGGATAATTTTGCTTGAAAAACCCATTTATCTAAACTAATGGAGGTGAGCCCTCCCCCGTTCCCCCCTTTATACTTAACAAATGAAAACCCAAAACTAATCAGGCAAGCGCCTTACCACAATGGATCTATATACAAAATTTGAAGAAAATCGGATAATTCTTCATGAAAAACCCATTTATCTAAATTTAGGGGGATTAGCCCCCCGTTTACCCTCCTCTTTATACTTACCCAATGAACACCCAAAACTAATTAGGGAAGTGTCTTATCACAATGAACCTATATACGAAATTTGAAGAAAAACGGATACTTCTGCATGAAAAACCCATTTATCTAAATTAAGGGGGAGTTAGCCCCCCCCCCTTTCCCTCCTTTATACTTAACCAATGAACTCCCAAAACTAATCAGGGAAGTGCCTTATTAGAATGAACCTGTAAACAAAATTTGAAGCAAAATGGATAATTCTATCACGAGTTATCGCGTTACGTACATACATACATACGTACATACATACATACATACATACAGAACATACAAAATACATACATACATTAGCTCTTAGGCTTTGATAGCCTGTGAGCTAAAAAGTTGTATAGCAGCACCACCTATTGAAATATCTACATCAAAACATAATCAGCGTCTAACTGAATCAATGTCTAATTGTCAATCAACTGTCAATGTCTTACTGAATCTGAAGTTTGATGTAAATAAGTGTATTAGTTTTTGAGATAGAGCTATTGCGGAAATCGCAAAAAATGCAGCATAGCACAGCCACCTATTGGGCGTTTTTCACCAAAAACTAATCAGCACCAAATTATGTCAGGGACTAACTGAATATAAAGATTTAATAAATTTCGTGCATTCGTTCTTGAGATAGAGCGCCCACAAAATTTTTGTCACATACAGACAGACATACATTTTCTAAAAACCGTCAAATCGTGTTCAGGACCTTCTAAAACGTATAAATCCGTCGAAAACCGGAAGTCGAAAATTTTCATGAATCCAATACTTTCTTCTTGTAAAGATAGAAGAAAGTAAAAAGTAAAAAAAAAAAAAAAAAAAATCGGGCAAGAGGTTTATCAGTACTATAAAAAATTACATAAGTTTAAAATTAAAATTTATTTTTTAAAAATAAAATTACAAAATGTTAAAGAAACTTTTAACTTTTTTATGTGAAATGTAATTTTATAGACAGATATATTGCAGGAAAAAAACCCATAAATTTAAATAATGAATCAATAATTAAACAAAAGACTATTTTAGTAGTCAATATAACCCTACAGGAATCATGCATATATCTTCTTGTATACGATTTTTAAAAAATGTAATATCAGTATTGTTTACATAATGCAGTAAATCTTACATTACATTATCAATTTCACGATTTTCTTCAGATATTTTTTTTCTTGTTCTTGTCAAATCCGTTGACTATTTGACGCCTTAGAAATTTTTCGATGACACTGCCAATTCTTCCTTTTCTTATTTCGTTGTTTTCCCATATTTCAAATGAAAAATGTAAAAGAAAAAATTAAATTATTTAATTCAAGAGTATAGTTCAATGTTGAATGGCTGAGAAAAGCATTTATATTCTCTTAAAACATCTAATAAACCATTCAATCATTAAATATTCATTCATTGATTAATATCTCATTTTCCGTACCTCACGGAATGCTTATCTTTCGGTACTAATTGAAAAAGCGGTAATACGATATCCCCCCCCCACATGCACACAAACCCCTGACCTCATTTGAAGCAGTACATTGTATTGCCAGTAAAATTGACTACGAAATACGTTTCATCTATTGGTCATTTTGAGCGAAAGAATGAAATGAAAGAGTACCTAATTATTCGCTAATGTCAGTTGAATGACAGACTGAATCTCTTCCTTTTTTTAAAAAAAAGTACTATCCACTGTTAAATTTCCCGGCAACATTCAGCGCCATCTATGAGGAAAAGGTAGTTTTTTTAATTTCAAAATACTACCTTAAAAGCTTGTTTTGTAAGAAATGAACAATTTTCAAATTATAATCAATGGTATTGTTAATCTTTTTTAATTCTTTAAAGTATGAAGAATTGGATAATATTTGAATCTACCAAGCTAATTACTACTTAAGCTCTTCTTTTTTTATCTCTGCATAAAAATTTCATTAAAGGAAAAAATAAAAATAAAAATCAGTGATAATTAAGGATAGATTGACTCTGTGAATTCAAATTTCACAAACTCGCAATTTTTCCTACTTTTAAGGTTTCATGTAATAAATATACATCCATTCATGTTATTTTTCTTCTCCTTATTCCTTTTTTTTTTTTTTTAAATATCTGCTACATGCTTTTGTTGCATGCATAATATTTAAAATATTGTCTTAAAAATTAAAAACTACTGATGCAATATTTCATCTACTAATTTATGTTATTTTCTTCCATTGATACTTCAGCTTCAGCATTATCTATATATTTAAAACGCTAAGCGATTTCTTTCGACAATCCGTCAGAACAAACTACTGCATCAAATTACACCATTCTTTTCTTAAATGAAAGATATTTGGACACAGATTTGTTATCGTGCATTCGTTTGTTCGAAAATTTAATTAATTAGCTGCAATTTTCAATTAAACATTTACTTCTGCTTATGACGTCATAAAGACGGCAACTCCCACTTTTGAGGGCATAGAATTTATTCTCTGAACTCTGTGATTCGCCAATCTTTTGACATTAGCTAATATCAACTAGGTAATATTTTAACATTGTAGTATAAAATCTTAAAAAAAACTTAATTAGCTAGAATATAATCATAATAAAATATCTAAACGTAAACATATCAATATGAATAACAAAACTCACGCAAAATGTTGCAATTTAAATTATTCCAATTGAAACAAGATTTGGAGAGTTATCCTTGACGTCCAGCTAACATAAAAGTACCTATTTTATTTTATTTATTTACACACATATTCAAATTTATTATAAAACACCAGGTTGCCATACAAAGCAAAAATCGTCATTTAGGCGCCAAAAAATAACCCAGGTGCGTCTGCGATATATGTACTGATTTAATCAAAAGTATTTTGGTTGCACCGCATATTGCAAAATTAATTAAATTCATAATTATTGTTTCTTTCTCAGATTAAAAATAAGAAAATTGGTACTTCTCTATTATCCCGTCGTCCACTTTTCATAACAAAAAACTATCGCCAAACTGTAACGCCAAATAAACGGGAGAACGTTGCCATTGAAATATCAAAATAAATAAATAAATAAAATACATGAATTTAAGGACACAATTGTTATTTTAATTAATGAAATAGCTAATAATTCAGTAAAACATAAGGAAAATAGATGCAAATCTCGAATTAAAAACCACTTGATGACGTAACAAACACGTATATTGCTTCTGACATCAAGTAAATTTGACTGCATTTTTGGCGTTTAATTTTATAGTTTGGCGATAGTTTTATGTTATGAAAAGTGGTCGACCGGATAATAGAAAAGTACCAGAAAATTTAATGTTTAACGAAATTCAATTATTTGATCGATCGCAAATTTTGGTTTTTTTCTGTTATACCTACATCATGTAAATATATGCTTGGCGACAATGGTGTCCGTATAATGGAAAAGTACTCAATTTTTTCTTAGTTCGGGCTATACCAAAAACAAACATTTTACAGGTAACAAAAAAATCGCCGAAAAGGGCTGCTTCATCAGCTGTTATGACAGCAAAGTTGGATAAAATCTAATAACCTGAATTTTACAACGTTTATGCGAAACACCACAGAAAACACACGCTATTTTTATATAAGTAGGGTATATTTAAACGAATAAGAGAACTAACAACCTTCAATAATATAATGCATGAAAAAGTAAACAAATAAGTGATTCAGCAAATCATAAAAATATGTATTTCTTAATATAACTATAAAATACAGAAAAATATTCTGGTACCATCAAAAATATTCATTATCCCGTCGAAATTCCGTGCATTATCCCGTCGTCCCATTACGAAAAAAAACTATATGTAAATTAGGTACTTTTCGGTTAGCCGGCGCCAGTAAAATATATATATATACACATAATAATAAACTACAATGGAAAATTACTTGCAGAATCATTATCACAAAAGCCAACCAAAATCTATAAACCACATAAATTCAATACTAGAAAAACAAAACTATATACATTATATATATGTATGTATATACTATATTTATATATATATACTTCATTGGCGCCCTGCTAACCGAAAAGTACCTCAAATAATTCGCCAAACTGTAGCGCCCAATAAACAAACGGAAGAATGTTGCCATTAAATCTAAAAAAAAGAAAAAAAAAATAATAATAATAAATAATTAAGAAAAGCCCCATTTACTAAAGTATCATTTATCAGTAACTTTTAACAATAAAATTTACAATATATTAATGAAAACAGAATCAAAAATAATCTTGGATATTTATTTATTTACATTATTTCTCTTAATTATGGAAAAGGAATAAGCATCCTGATTATGTAAAGGAATGAAGAAACCATACAAATAAATTACACTTGAAAACATTAAAAATCTCCTTTATCTGTAGATTGATTTATTATTGTAAAAAAAATTCTTCATCTTTACATAAAAATTGATTAGCTTAAAACAATGTATGCGTTTCAGAAGATATGGATTTGAAACGAACAATGATTAAAGAAGACATTTTAAAAATTTTGATCAAAACATTTTAATACTTTTTTTTAACGTCGAATTTCGACGGTGCGTTTGGGGAGATGCAATGCACATGCACATTTGAGCTCATTCGATTGCATTATCACAGAGGAGGGGGGGGGGGATGTGTGCCTTATTTAATATGTTCTTTTATTGACTGGATATGAGATGAATGTAGGGATATCAGGGGTCGATCCAGGCAAAATTTGGGGCCTATTTGAGGTCCTTCACAAAAATAAAATCAATAAAATGGGCCCCTTCACAAAAATCAATTCAATAAAATGGGCCTCTTCACAAAAATCAATTCGATAAAATGGGTCCCTTCACAAAATTCCTTTTATTAAAATAGGTCCTTTCACAAAATTTTGTTTCATAAAAACTTATCATTTATTTATTTATTATTTTGTGATGTTTTAAAATGTGTAATTTGTAAACAAACAAGTTCACCAGAGAAGAAAACTTCAGCAAAAGGATTTTTAAAAGTTTTGTTTATAAATGCTTGGTTCGAATTTGAGTATAACTGGATTTCAACTTTCATTACAAAATGTTATTTTTCACAAAAATATAATAAATTTCACAAAATAACCTTTACTGTTCACAAAATGGGCCCCAAGAAAAAAAACCTGCATCGACCCCTGGATATGCTATTTGTATGATACTTCATAGGTTCAGGAAATTTTCTTTCTTGCCGTGAGGAATAGGGCGGTAATGTCAAACTGATTTCCATTTTGTTTACGGATTGTTTGTTTGGAGTTTGCATCGGAAATAATAACGTAATTCACTGGGGGAATTTTTTTTAAAAATAAAATATTTGAAAGATTGGTTCATAAGATGTAATGTATGTAATAAAGAAGCTTATTTTACTAATGTTGTTATTGTAATTTTTTTCCGTCAAGTTTTGACGGGTACCATCTAGTATATAATTTAATTCTTATTTTAGATTTAAATAGATACAATTAGATATTTACGTACATATGTATATGTAATTAGCCAGAGTCAGAGCATAAAAGACAAAACCTTGAATTTAACTATCCTTTATAGAAATAATTCTGCATGTAGCTCACTAGGAACTTAGAAATTTTGTTACACATGTAATTAATATAATTATGGACTTCTTAGAAATGATTTCTTTTGATAAATTTTTGTACCAAATTATTTTTAGATGCACACAGTTATATTTTATTACTTTTTACTCAAGCAAATAAGATGTGCCAGATTTTTTTTTTCCAATTAAAAAAAGGAGAGCCTATTAGTTGGTAAATAAAGTTTTGAAAAAACTTAGCATGTCCAACAGATAAGAAACAATAGCTAATGTTGTTTGAGAAATCCAAAATCTTGATTAATTTTCTAAATACAATGAAATTACAGTAAAATGTCTAAATTGCTGAAAAAGCAACTTGTTTTCATAGAAAAATCCATTTATCAATTGATATTAAAAGGTCAATTTTAAATATTTCTTTAGTAAATAAAACCTTTTTGCAATTTTGAAAATTAATTCATAAGACTTTACATCCTAAAACTTATCTAAGTATTCATGCACAATTTTTTATAATAAAACTTCAAGTAGATATGAGTTTTTGTATAAAAGGCATTCTAAAAATAAAATATCAGAATATTACTGATACTGTCTATGGACACAGCAATGATTTTATTGAGATGAGAACATAAAAATTTAAAAAAACTGCAACTTATGATTAAATAACAACAAGTAACATGTGATTGTTTAAAAAATGGTTGATTTACAGTCATTGTATGTAAATACATTTAAACTTTTTAGAGGAAAGGCTTTCTCTTTCTTTATGAAATAAGATAGTCCTCACTATAGCTCATGAAAATGTGACACATTTAAATATTATATAACAAGGGTCAGCAGCTATTTCAAATGTAGAACACATTATTTTCAAACTCCCCTCTTATAACATAAAATTTAGCATTTTATCAGACATAATGTATAATTTTTTAAATAATAAAGTGTACACAGTCTACTATTCATTGTCACATATGGTAAGTTTAATACAATCTTCTTGAGAATTTTTTTTTTTTTTTTTTTTTTTTTTGACGATTTTGAATTAAAAAAATAAATTTTATGAAATTTGTCACTTAGCTGTAGAATTGAACATTGCAAGGTTGAACTAAAAGGATATACCTTTCCTCAAAAACTTCTGCTTATTGCATGTCTCTATAACATATTTCAAAACCATCAAAATCAGTGTACAGCATGTTTGATTGCTTCCTTGTAAGATGTACTTCATAAAGCTCCAGTCCAAACTTAATTTTTAATACTATAAGCTTTTCTTGCTAGTGATAAATTAAAATGCTTAAATAAGTTTTATTACTAATGATTGTGATTTTTCAGTTATTTATACAAGCCCTGATTTCTAGGATTAACTTTTGATATATATATATAATATTTTTTCATGCTTTAAATATTATTCAGTATTTATGAAAATAAGGAAAAAATATTTAGTAATTGATTAATTGTTGTGTACATTAAAATCATGTTTCAGATTTTCAAAATTTGCATTGTGTTCTTGTAACTTTTTTGATTATATTTCACAATATTTTTTTTCTTTCTTTTTCCCAGAGAAAAATCACCTTTTATCTGTTCAGGATCAGTGCTATGAAAGAAAAATCTTCAAAAGCTGAAAAAGATGTTTCTCAACAAATGAAGAATTTCAAAATGATTTCAGATGAGAAAGATAAGCTACTTCTTAAGTTAGAGGTATTTTTAAATCATTGTATTCGTTTACCTTTTATCAATATTCTTATTTTATAAAAGTGTCTGTTTGTATTTTTATTAATTTATTCAGTACTTTTTGGTTAGCCGGGCGCCAGTGATAATTCGCCAAAAATTGTTTCATTTGGCGCTATTTGAATTTTAACCTTTCCCGTCTTTTACATGGTTTACATTAACAAATGGAAATTTATAGTTTTTTTTTCTGAGATGGCAGCAACTCAAAGTCATAGTTTTCTGTATTTAAAAGAAATAAAAATGTTCCATGAAAAAATTGCTGTGAAGTTGCAGGAGATTTTGAAGTTTTTAATCGTAATATTTATAATATACTCAAGCTGGAATAATTGAAATTATTGTATAAATTGTGAATAATGAATAAATAATATCAAAGGCTTTGGGGTAGCACAAAATGGCGTAATAAGAAGCATCGTGGTACTACCCGCCATCATTTGGAGTCTTATTTAGCAGAGTTTATGTGGAGGAGAACAGCTGATAATCCATTTTTTTCAGATTTTAAGTGATATACAAAATTTTGGGGATCTTCAATAACGTGAGTTATTGTTTCATTATACAATAAATTCTTTGTAGTTTATTATGTTTTATTTGAATACTTCTGTTAATATATTTTAGGATTTTCAATAACGTGAGTTACTCTTTCATATTTACATTAAATAAATTCTTTGTACTTTATGTCATCTTTTATTTAAATATATCTGTTACTAAATTTTAGGTATTTTTAAGTAAGTTTTTTAAGTTATATATCTGTCCTTTCAATGTTAAAATAGTGGCTATTTGTTATTGGTGAGATTAAAAAAATGTTGGTGATCACTGACACCCGGCTAACCAAAAAGTACCATTTATTCTTTAAGGCCAAACTTCTCAAATCCAAACTGGCTACTTTCTGAATTTATTTTTGTTTAAATCTGCATGAAATTGCCATGATGTTATTCAGAAACTATGTAATTGAACAGTTTACTCCATTTTCTGATAAATGCAGAAATTGTTGTTAAAGTTGGCATTTTGAACTGTATTTACAGTCTTGACAGCATGAGAAAGAAAAAGAAACTGCCAACATGAGGCAACAATTGCTTACAGTTGAAGATGTAATTCATTTATCGAAAAATGAACAAAGACTGTTTGATTAACAATCACGTCAATAGTCATGTCAGCAAATGTGTCAGAAGTTTTGCATTGTTGAGTGGAGAAAAATAACTACAAAAAAACTAACTGTTAGATTCTGTAGAGATGAAAACTTAATTCTTGGACAAATTTAAAGATACATTAAATTAATGACAAACTGCTTAATTTCAACAATCTTTGTAATTGTCAAATCTACTGTATTCTGCTTTTTTTCCTTTTTTTCTTTTTTCTTAGAACCCTAGAATATTTACACATATTGGATGGTCATTAACATAGGTTGCATTCCTATCTCAATACTTTGTAATCAATTAAACAAATCTTATATTTATCAAAAATTAGTCAAAATATCTGAAATACACAATGTTTATATGTCTTTAAACAAAAAATAATAATAGAATGATGATAACTTTAAACTTTTTCTGTGGTAATACTTGATAAGGATTTTAAAGTTATATGGGATAACATATCTCACCTATTAAAGAAAATGCCATGAAAATAACAATTTCAAATTAATATTGGCATTAAACAAAGTACTATCATTACATAGTTATAATTGATCACATTAAACAACTCTTTCTCTTTAATATTTTTTAATTTAATTCTTCTTCTTTTTTTTTTTTTTTTTACAATGATACAAAATTCATCAGATTTTTGTTTTTTAATCTTCAATTTGAAACATGTTTCTGAAATTTATAATATTTATATTTATTATTAGTTTCTGTTAGTACATTTAAACCATGTGGTATATTTGTAATTGTGATTTCAACTTTTGACCCTTTACAATGGATCGCATTAATACCAATTTATGCTTTATAATTTTGAAACTAACAAAGTAGTATACCTGCCTGTCTTCCATTTCTTTCTTTTTGTAAAGATGCTTATCCTTTTATTTTTTAATGTTTGAAGAAAAACACCTTCAAACAATAGTCATTCCTACTACATATTGCAGATTAGTACAATTACAAAAAAAAAAAAAAAAAAAAAAAAAAAAAAAATCAGGCAATAGTATAATAGTTTATGGTTTGTGTCTGTGTTTATCTCTGATTAAATAATTATTTGGAATTGGGCTTAGTACCCACTGATGAAAACAGTTGAGCAATAGTACATAATTACAAAGTACACTCATAAAACATCCAATACTAATATCATAAAAAAACTGTGTATATATATTTCTAAATGGGTATTGGAATGAACTTTTGATTATTTTATAACTTAGTTTTCACTCAGTAAATGTGTGTATGTCATTCAGTAAATGCCACTGAGCAAGTAAATAATAAATTATACTGATGTAGTCCAACCACATTTGATGTGGCCGTGGGTGCATCTGTGCATGTGCATGTGCTGACAAAACGAGTCCAATGTTAAAATATGGGTAATAGGACAGATCACTCGAAGAATAGAAATAAGTTTTCATGTTGCATGAGGTTTTGGGCTTTAAAAAGTTATTTGTTTATTAAGTAGTAATAAAAAGTTTTTAATTTATTCTATATGCATAAGAAGAAAGTATTGGAATCATAAAAGTTTTTGACTTCCATTTTTTGATAGATTTGAATGTTTTGGGATGTCTTGAAAACAATTTGACTGATTTTGGAAAATATCTGTCTATATATATGTGGCAAAAATTTTGTAGGCGCTCTATCTCAAGAACTAATGCATGGAATTCCATCAAACTTTTTATTTTGTTAGACCTTGACAAAAACTGGTGCTAATTAGGCTTGAGTATACATCGCTTTACAGGTGGTGTTACTATACTGTATTTTTGCCAATTTTGGTGATAGCTATAACTTGGCATCTATGGGATGGAATTTCATTAACTTCCATGTTTAGTTAGACCTTGGCACATATAGGTATTGATAAGGTTTTGTTGTATACAGTCCAACAGGTAGCGCTACTATGCTCTGTTATTAACAATTTCTATTGTAGCTATATCTTAGCATCTGTGAATGGAATTTAATCAAATTTCATATTCAGTTAGGCAGTGACACAAATCGGTATTAATTAGATTTAGGTGTATCTTGATCAACAGGTGGTACTGCTGTGCTGTGCTTTCCATGATTTCTGTGATAGCTATTTATGGGATGCAATTTGTCTCAACATCTATGGGATGTAATTTCATCAAATTTAATATGTAAAAACACTAAACCATACAAAATACAAAAATGATTTTAATTTATTAATAAGATGTTAAAAGTAGTTACCTATAGGTTTTAAAAATTTAAAATCATTGGTAGATATGAACACAATGTCAAAATTGACTACCTGAGCACTTTTGGCTGTTATTACAATCAAAAGATCTCCTCAAGGGAGGAAGAGATCTTTTCTCCTGATGATGACTGTAATAAAAGTTAAAAGCACATATAGGTATTGATATACTACCCGAGGTATTGATATACCTTGGGTAGTCAATTTTGACATTGTATTTGTATGTACGATAGTTTTAAGTTTTTAAAACCTATATGTAACTACTTTTAGCAGCTGTTTAGTAAATTAAAATCATTTATTTTGATTTTGTATGATTTAATGTTTTTATACAGTTTGAAGGTGAATACATTTCAAAAATATAGTATAATCTATTTATTTTATTTAATATGTAAGATATTTATTAAAAATTATGTTGACTCAATTTTGGCTTTGGTCACTCAACAGAGGGTGCTGTTGATGATTTCCACGATAGCTATATCTTAGTACCTGTGGGAGGGAATTTCATCAAATTTAATATATTAAATATTTATTTAAAATTATGTTGACTCAATTTTGGCTTTGGTTACTCAACAGAGGGTGCTGTTGATGATTTCCGTGATAGCTATATCTTGGTACCTATGGGAGGGAATTTCACCAAATTTAATATATTGAATATCTATTTAAAATTATGTTGATTCAATTTTGGCTTTGGTCACTCCATAGAGACCTTGCTATGCTATTTTTTGTGATGAACTCTTGGTTTTTATTGGGTAAAAATGCATCAAATTTTATATTCAAAGTTATTAATTAATAACATAATGTTTTTCAATTTTGTATTTGAATACCCAACAGAAGGCGCTGTTGAAATGTGCTTTTTTTATTCGATGATCACTGTAACCCCAAGTTAAATTTTTAAAAATGCACTATACTTTATAACTGTTGGTCTATAACAGTGATATTTAAATTAATATATTAGAATAATATAGAAAAAAGTTTTGTGATGGCCAAAGCATAATGAAAAGTGTTTCCCACCCCACATGCCTACTCGAAATCCCTCCAAGTGTTTGGAATCATCCCTCTCACATCTGTGGTAGGACTATACTTGCTTGTATATTTATAATCTATCTATATTATATTGTTTCTTTGTATGTACCTTGATACTATACTTACTAATATTAAAACAATGGATATTTATTTTCATAATCAGATTAGTTTTACCTTATATATGAATGCATATATTTCAGAAAAAAGATGAAGATATGAAAGCTCTGAATCAGAAATTAATAAATACAAATAATGACAAAGAAACATACTTGCAAAAGTATCTTAGAATGCAAAGCCAAAAACAAAGTTCGGACGATAAAGCTAAACTTTTAAAACTGGAAACAATGAATTTAGAAAGAGGTATAGTGATAATGATGATAAAGTTCTGTGTTAAAATGTTATGTTAGTTTTGGTTTTTATCACTATTATTTTGTACTGCTGTTAAATTTTTGTTTTACTGCATGTTAATTATAACTTTTTTTTAAAACTTTTATTTTCTTTCTGTAATTTCTGTTATTTTGTAATATCTATGTTTTTTTACGAATGCTTTTTGTTCATACAGTTTTTTATTCAACTGCATGTTTTCAAGATTATAGTTGAAGAATTTTGAAAGGCAAGTATGTGACTACCTAATTACTTTATTCACTTAGTACATCATTTTAATTCTAGTCTTACAGAAAAAGTTTAATAGTAGTTTTAAACTGCAAATTCCTTTGACAATTATTTTTCCTTTTTTATTAGTCTCATTTGATAGTTATTTTTAAAATTATAATTGTTATATTTCTTTCCAAGATACAGTAATAGACTCTCTTTAATTTGAACTTCAAGGGGACGCAGAAAAATTCAAATTAACCAAAACGTGCGATTTGAAAAAAAAACTAATCAGCAATTTATAAATTTTAGGAAATATACTCTAATATGTTTCCTATTTCTTTGACATTACAGTCTCTGGTTTTGTAGAATTTTTCTTTATTTTGCTAAGTAATTATGTATTTGGGTGTACGTCATAATTTTTAGCACTATCACACTTCTTCGCTTCATCACATTCAATGTTTTACATATTCCCTAATATTAATGTGTGTAAACACTGCAAACAGTTTGTTGACAAAACATAACTTAATTGCCAATTCCTTAATCAGTACTTCATTTTAGTAAAGACTTTCACTATTATTATATTCTTAGAAATCTTTTGTTCCTGAGGGAGGGATTTCAAAAACATTTACCAGGACTCGCATACAAAAGTGTGAACAACCCCATGTCATTGAAGAGGGAACAAAAGTTAAACAAAATAATTTTTCTTCCCAATAACTTCTGGATAATTGGGGAAGAAAAAGGAAAAAGGTTCCATTTTCCTGCTGTTTTATTTTTCAGCAGTGAAAATTTTAGTATTTACTCAATTTTACATTACTATGTTTCTTTTACATTACAAATCAAATACAAAAAATTAGAAATTTGGAATTATCTAAAACTGTAGATTGAATATTTGAAATTAAACAGAGCCTACTGTATTTTATATTTTTGTGTATAGATGATTATTGGCATAGATTTATCATTGATAATTTCTGTATGAAAATTATTATAAATATTACTATTGATAATCTTGGCTATATTTGTATATAACTGCTATAGGCAACAACTACTTATAAAAATCTTGCTAAGGGTATTATTTATGCATATGATTCAAATTCTCTTTTCCATGGAAGGAAAAGTTTGAAAACCGACTTAGGCGATGAAAGATCAAACTCAAACTTAAATAGTATAAAATTAAAGAAGATGCAATATCAAATTGTTAATCTTTTTCATTTTACTGCCCTTTCCATATAATAAATTAATTGGGAATTGATTTTTATGTACAATTAAATCAGTATAATTCTTCTTTAACATTTTATTATTTATTTATTTTTAAGTAACCCTGACTTTTGCCTCACAGTATAAAAATGTGTATTCAGTGAGTAATATATACTTTAAATTTATCTTTTGATAAAGCAGTAGATTTTGAAATCAGATTTTTTAAAATGTTTACCTCTATTTAAGTATTAATTAGTTTGTAGATTAATTAAAAAAGCTATTTTATATTAAAAGTATTTTTAACTGTTTAGTGCTATTTTTTAGTTTTATATGAGAAGAGATATTTAAGAATTTGAAACATTCAAAGTTTTTTCATATAATCTTTAACAATAATATTAAAAAAAAAAAGTAAAATTATGTCTAATGATTTTTTTTTTTTTTTTATTCAACAACTGTTAAACAAAAACTTCCCATTCCTGTAGAAATTTCATGTTTGATTTTCTTTTAAATGCATTACTTAAAAAAAAAAAAATAATAAAATTGAAGAGTTTCTTATTTTTTCTTTGGAATAATGTTCTAATATTTTTTTAAAGAAATCATGAAACTTAAAAAGCAGATTTCTCAACACAATGCTGAAGTTTCAAATGTCAACAGGGAAAAGGAGCTTTTAGCAAAGGTAGCTATAAAATATATTGTTTAAGTTAAAAACTGTAAATTATAAAATGCTGACATGCCTAAATTCCCTACAATGGTTAATGCATCTACATACATATTCTCATTTTAATTTAAAGGCATAGTTACTATTACAGTAGATATCACTTATACAAATCACTCATTAATAGAATTATCCACTTTTATGAGTCTGATGATTGATGACAAAACGTAAGTGCTATTTTTTGTCAGGCATTGGGATCAGCTATTTTATTGAATGAACATCTGTCAGATAAATAATATTCAATTAAGCAACATGTACTATATTATTATATAATAATGTAAATCAGGGTTTCCCAAACTATGGTACACATACCAGTTCTGGTATGCAAGCCTTCCATCAATGATACATGAAACTTCTGAATGTAGTGTAGTTAAATAAGAACTTTCAGGGTCTGCACACACTGATGAAACCAGAGAGGGGGGGGGGGGAAGCTGTCCTGAGCACTGGATTTGAGAGGGTACAAAAATTAGAAATAAAAGGAAAAATGAACTTGTGCATGTGAAAATACCTGATTTTACTTTGGATAGCTGGAAAAATTTAGTCAGGTTAGAATTGGTGATAAAAAATTAAGCCACTTTTAGTCTGTTGATTAATGACAAAACATAAGTGCTATTTTAGTCAGGCATTGGGATCAGCTATTTTACTGAATAAACACCACTCAAAAAGGAGAGATTTATTTAACCAGGAGCAAGTCAGCTGTTTCTTCTTAACTGTGATCAGTGATCTTATAGAAAAGTGAGATGACTCACATGCCTATGTATTATTTTTGCCAGATTAAGATTTCTCTGCCTATTTGGGTTACTTAACTTGTGGTAGACCCTTTGGGGCCTATCAACTAAGAAAGTAGCCATGCACAGAAATGAACAGTAGCAATGATTTATTTAAAGACAATAAAAAAGTCAGATGGCAGCACAGCACACAAAATTAAACTATTGATGATCAAATTATAAGCTTGAAACACTAAGAAGTGAATGCTCTTCCCAGGAAGTTTACTAAATTCAAATTCTAATTTACAGCAGAATGGCTGTTGTGGAAAGGTTCACCTCAGATCACTAAAAATACTATAGCTAGCACTAAAGCTGAAAACACTAAAGATGTCACTTTAAATATTGTACTAGCTGTATAGAGGGAACCCCATGGATTCCAAATTCTACTTATTAGAAGTATCAAAATTCAACACCATATCATGCTGTAGAAGTTCTTAGTTGAAGATCCAATTAAAAAAAACAATCTCAAAATAGACACCGGCTATTCAGCACATGGTGAAAACTAACTCCAAAATCTGGAATCAATGACACTCTAGTCTAAATACTCCATAAAAGGCAAAATGCGACAAAATCTGCTGGAATTAACTTTCACTGCCATATTTATACCAGCTAGACAACCACAGATACCAAATTATCATACTATTGCTCAAAGTAACCATGATAATCATATTCAGGGAGATTCAGGTGTACTTTGTGAAAATCAAAGGGACGATAGAATAGTGGCTCTTACATACTCAAATGTTAGAATCAGAACAATATGTTCATGGCCAAAACTCAACTAGTCATATGTGCCAATACCAAACCTTTTTTCTATCTCATACATGTTAATACTTCAAAAAACAATTTTTTTAATTATGCATTTTAGAAACAAAAAATAAGAATCTTAAAAGTAGATAACACATCTGATTAAAAAAAAAATTATTATTACACTTCAACTTTTTTGTTAATAATTTTTTTTAAACCATGGGAGGAGGGAGGAACAAAAGAAATTTTCGTAATGTATTCTAATCAATGGATAATATATCAAAAAACATAAAAAAATAGCTTATTAGAAATATGTAAAGTAAACCTAGATTGGACAATTATGTGATTAAATATTAATTTTTTCAGAAATTTTAACAAAGAACAACAGTGTGTGTGTGGGGGGAGGAGGCACTGAAAGTTGTTAAATTTTTACATAATATATCTGAAAAAAAAGAGAAATGAGTAGATAACATACCTATTATTTATTTTTTGATTACACTTCAAGTTTTTTGTAAGTAATTATTTTTAAACCGTGAGGAGTGGAACTTTTTTTTATAATTGAGTATAATCAATGGGTAATATATAAAGAAAACGTGAAAAATTTTGTTTATTACAAATAGCAAATTAAATTTAGATTGGACAATTATGTGATTTAATACAAATTTTTTTTTTCATACAACTACCGTGCCGTCCCGAAAATCGAAAAAAATTCGCCATCACAAAGCCACCTTCAGGCAGAATTTCTCCAAAATTTTATCCAAATTTCGGTCTATAGTATTACATCCAAATATAAAATTTCGTTGAAAAATATTCATAACTTAAACTTGTTTCACTTAAACTGACAAAAGTCGCGAAAATCACAAAAGAACTGCCATCGGCCTTTTCTGGAGGAATATTCCCATTTTCAACTGGGGCCTGATGTCGATAGTCAAAAACATATACAGTAGAAAGCCACTAATCCGCAAAGCTTGGTTCCAAGTGTTGTGCGGATTAGAGGCTTTTTGCGGATTACAGGCCATGTCTATTTAATCTTTGTTTACATTTTTTTAATTAATATTTTGGACAAATTTAGATTGCTAATACTAAAAAATCAATAAATTACACATTTTAATATATAGATAAAGTAATAACTATGTAAAAAAAAAAAATATATATATTTTTTAAATATCTTAAATATGGCATCAATTGTTGTCTGTTTTAAGACAGTTGATTTATAGTGTTGAATTTTATCTTTAAGTAAGAGTTCAAAAGCAATAGATATGAACTTTTTTTTATGTGTTTTTCAATTTTATAATTACAATTTAATGAAAAAATAAATAAATTATAAAATATATTGTCTAAGTAAGGATTTTTTATCATTAAAAAATAAAAAAAATATCACAAAAGCTCAAATTGTATGTTACAAGTATTGTATGAAGAAATGAATATATAAAATAATATACTAATTAAATGTGCTTTCATTTTAAACTATAAAGAAGAATGTTATATGATATATAATACTATATATAAAGCTAAGAAAAATGTTAAAATTGGTGAAAATTTTTTTTCAAAATTTTGTCACCATTGAAGCATTTTTCAAGAATTAAATTTCTTTGTTTACATTCATAAATTGATTGCGGATTAGAGACCTTTGCGAATTACAGGTTTGCGGATTAGCGGCTCTCTACTGTATATGAATTGTAATTTTACAACTGGACGAAGAATGTCCGGGCCAGGATTCGAACCTGGGATCTCTTGGATGAAACTGCCAGTGCTCTATCAACTGAGCCATTCCGGTCGAATCTGGAGGACCTAATTCATCCAGTTAACCTATTGATCATAGCATCTGCTCAACAGAATAGATCACAGGTAATGGAACTCCAGTAAACGCGGGATATGTGATTACACTAGATTAATTTTAGCACAATTATTCAAATTGGTAAAGAAATGATATAAGTTGTAATTTTCCAACTGGACGAAAAATGTCTGGGTCAGGGATTCGAACCTGGGATATCTTGGCTTAAGCTGCCATACATGAAGTTTAGTTCAATTCTATGCATAACTTCATGCACTTTCCAATGATACAAAATAAAATTTGCTATCACAGCACACCCTTCCACAGGAACATCCCTATTTTCAACTGTTATCTGATGTCCGTGGTCCAAAACATATATATGAAGTTTGGTTCAATTCTATCCATGACTTCATACACTTTCTAATGATACAAAAGAAAAATTGCACCTAAATTCGCTATTACAGCACCACCTTCAGCCCAAATTTAAATCTTTAAAATTCCATACAAACCTCGGCCTATGCATTACATCTAAATATAAAATTGTGGCAAAAAATATTCATAAATTCTTCACGTAAACTGCAAAAAATCGCTATCACAGAACTCTCTTCTGGAGGAATATTTCCATTTTCAACTGGGACCTGATGTCAATGGTCTAAAACTTATATATGAAGTTTGGTTCAATTCTATCCACAACTATACATATATACTTTTCCCAATGATACAAAAAAGAAAAAATTGCTATCCCAGTGCTCCCTTTTAGGAGAATATATGTAAAATATGGGTCAGGCCACTCAGTATGACAACATATGAGTATTTTGTTTAAAGTGAAAGCTGCTATTATTTTTGAAGCACTGTAACCTATGATTTCAAGAATTTTTTCAATATTTTGATTTTTTGTAGTGGAATATATAAATACCCAATTTTTGGATATTTACTCTAGGCTATAGATCTATACCCAGGTAAATACCCCAAAAAACAAATACCTACCCACTGGGTATTTACCCTTCCCACATAACTGAGTACACTAGTCAAAAAGTTTGGGAACTACTGATTATAATATTTATAATTCATATAAATATTTTTATGTTGCTGAACTCGATGAAGTGGGATAAACTTACACAAGAAACATAAGTACTCTGATTTGCACTAAAGTTTATTAAGAAAGAAGCTCAAATATTACATGTATACCCAAATACATGTGTGCATTATGTTTGTATATGATTTAATTATTTTTTAAAATTAATTTTAAAAGCAATTTAATGGAAGTGTATTTATTTTAATAGAATCTTATTAAAATGGAAAGCCTGATGAAGAAGTATGAAGATGATTTTAAGAATAGTGAAAATGAAAAAGTTGGTTTACGGCAAGATTTAAGAAACTCAAAATTTGAAATCGAAAAGTTAAATAAAGTTATATCTGCTTTTGAAAGTCTGAAAAATCAACTACTTTCAGACATTAAAAATCTCACTAAAAAGGTATGATATTTTAAATCAATAATAATAAAAATAAAATGTATGCTGTTTAATTTTCTATGCTTAAAAATAAATAAATGCCTCAATTAAAAGAAAAATAATGTAAAATGTAAAAAAAAAGAGGTAATATTTAGTATTGTTACATGTAAAGGCTGAAGGAAGGAGTCATCATTATTAATTATGTTACACAGCAAGAGGAGGGAGTTTGACAAGGGAAGGAGGTGAGTTAACATCTAAAATAAGAAAATAATTAGGTAGGCATTATTAGTATGCAACAAGTAATAAACAGGCATGTGATTTTTCAGCGAATTAGCGGAATTCAGCGAATATTTTTTTTTCCTAATTCGCGGAATTCAGCGAATTTTCTTTTTTCCTAATTCGCGGAATTCCGCGAATTGTAATTCTATTAATCTGGTATTTACATCTGTAAATGAAACAACAGCGTGCACGAAAATAATCGAAATTGATCGTTCTTTCTTGCCGAAAAATAATATATGTGTGCATTGTTTTAAGTCGTTTTTGTATATATTTTTTTAAACAGCATTTAGCTGGTGGCAGATAATTTTAGATATTTTATTTTTGATTATTAATGTTCAACCAACCAACCAACTATAAAAGGGAAAAAAAAATTCAGCTAATTTCAAATTTTAGCAATCACATGTCTGAATAAAGCACATTAAAAAAATATGCATTTTTATTCAGGTAGTTTTAGATATATTTCCCCTTTCTCTTTGAACCGCAACAGCTTGAAGTAAAAGCACACAAGATCTTAATATTTGTATAGTATTTATATCAGTAGGTAATAGATCACATATATATTTTTAAAAATTAGTTCTAAATTAATATGTATAGAACCAATTATAAAGAATGGTTGGGGGCCAGGTGTATTCCAGATAACTGGTTGCAATCATTTTATTAGATCTGTAGAATATATGTGGCTGTGGCACTGTTTCTGATTTTAAATTAATTTTTAGATTATTTAGATTAAGGATTGGATTCAATCAAGAACAGAGATTAATCAGATTTTGAAAGAACACAATTTATGGAAATCCCTTGGAAACAACAATCCTGCATGAAAATCAAAATGCTCAATATCAAAATAAATATGCTTCCATTTCAAATCCTAGATCTTGGCATCAAATTATACCATACATGTGCTATGTGCTAATGTATCAAGCAATGTAAATGTCAAACTGGTACTTTTTTCTGGAAAGATTCTGAAATCAGTCAATTGGAAATATCATTCTGGATAATTGTTTTCTGGATAAACGACTCTATACTGTAGTTTTAAAAAATGTGGTATCACAACAGAGGGAAAGGTATCATTCAAGTGTGACAACCTGTGACATAGGGGGAGAAAGGGGTCAAACCTCCCGAAATTTGCATAACATAATTAATGGGTCACACTAAACTGGATTTGTGATAAAAATGCTAAGTTTAATTTATGTTTTTATGCATCATTGAACAATTATTTGGCCTTTTTAAGATTACATTAAATGAATAAAATTAAACAATAAAAGCTGAAAAAATTCTGTTTAAATAATATAAAGATCCATTATCAACTGATATTCATTCTATTTCAGTTTTTGAATATATCCTAATCTTAATAATATTATAAATCTAATTGTGTGCAAATGTTAGGCTGAAGCCAGCCTCAAAATGGAACATTTAATAATCCTATATCTTTGTATATAGATTGATTATAGCCCTCGAATGAACATAGGCTGGTTTTTGTTTATTTTATTCAAATATTTTTCTTAATAATTCGAAATTTCGTTATTTTCATAGAGAATAAATGGACATTTTTTCGTATAATATTTTAAAATGGTTAAATTTACTTTACCGTTGCTAATACTTTATCGTTGCCAAAACTAATTCAAAACCCGGAATAATAATTTTTACTCAACAATTTAGTTTCAATTGAAAAATTTTCACGTGAGAAAGGAAAATGAAATAAAAAAATTAAAGAATTAAAAAGAAGATGAAATAATATTATTAGAAGTAAAACATACTTTTTTTAGTTTTTTATAATAATACAAGAGTTCAATATGCGTAACCATAAAAAACAGACGAATATGACGTCACACATCGAAAATAAAGCGGATATGCTTTGATTGGTGAAAGAAAATGATCTTGGGTGTTTTCTTCACTTTTTTTTCTGCATGGTAAAAATACTTGGCGTTTTACCGTCTGCGCAAGGCTAATATAACTATACCGTATGTTTTATTTAAATTTAAAAAAAAGTAAAAAGAAGTTTCAAAAGAAAATGGGTAGCAAACGTCAATAATATGCTCCGCAAAATTATCCATGTCGAAACTGATGTCATGGATAGCGAGAAATAGTTATTTTCAATCTTAAAACTAAAAGAAATAACTCGATTACCTAAAAAAAATGACGAATGTTAATAGTTCCATTTTTGTTGATAAAACCTAAAGATTTAATATTATTTCGTTAAAGTAACATAATTTCCCCTATGCCAGTATTGAAATTAATTGCCTGAAAAAGAAAATTAATTATGTCATTAAAAAGGGATTTCTCTGGGGAAAAAGAGACGTCATATTTGAAATAAAACGGGAATTTTCCAATTTGTTTTAGTGTGAATCAATTCCTTACATTAATAAAACAAGGATCAGTAAGTATAGAAAGTAAATGAGCTTCACGTACTATTTATAACGAAAACTTTAAATGTTTTTATATATACTGATTATTAAGCATGAGTATCCGTTATATACAGATGAGAGTTTTCTGCTAAAAATCACATCATAATTTTAAGAAAAGGAAAATGAAAACGAATCTATTATATTAAAATCTGACCGTGTGTTTGTATTTCGCAACTACTCCTAGACTATCGGAGGCAACACGATTTACTTAATAGCAGTCATCATTGATCCGAGGATGCCACACAAACTCCCAGAATTAAAAAAAAATTAATAAGATGCCAAGACTTTTTTATTTTATATTGATATTTTTTTTTTTTTTTTTTTTTTTTGTAAATTTTAACTTTAATTTTTGTAAGTTTCTCTCAAAACGGAAAGTAAATTACTCCATATTTGTGTATAAAAAAGGAGAAATAAAACAGATCAGTATATTTTTTGCACCATTTTCTCATTAAAACTGAAAAACAGAATTTATTTTCACTTTGAATAGATCGTGAAAACAAAATCTTGATTTCAATAAATTATCCGAAAAATGAAAACATATTTTCACATATTCAAACTTTATGAATCAATTTATTCTGGAGAACAAAAATTGCCTGTCAACATACTGTCATTTAAAAAACAAGATTTGTTTCAGCTATACATTAAACCAAGGAGGCAGAATTGAATTTATAGAAAAAGCATATACTATTTCCAATTAATGTTTTTTTTTTGAAGGAGGGCTGTTAAAACGTTTCACAAAGGCGTTAAAAGTAAAATTGTTTATCAGATAAAATTGACATTTGTTTTTACCCAATTCGTCTATTTCCACGATTGCATTTGGCCCTCTTTTTTGCATTGGTTGCAATTTCATTTTCGTGATTATTTGGCACAAAATTTCACTTTTTTAAGACTGAGTTATGTCAAGGTCCCCATAACAAAAAATACCTTATTGTCTTCTATGAAATGTGATAAATAGTTAGCTAATTATTAACGTTTTTAATTATCAGGAGTGAAATATTTTGCTTAATTAATGTATTTATTTTTCTTTTAATGTTGCGTGAACGAAGTCACGGCTAACAGCTAGTAATATTATAAATCCGATTGTGTACAAATGTTAGGCTGAAGCCAGCGTCAAAATGGAGCATTTAATGATCCTGTATCTTTGCATATAGGTTGATTATAACCCTTAAATGAACATAGGCTGGTTTTTGTTTATCTTATTCAATATTTTTATTAATAATTCAAAATTTCGTTATTTTCATAGAGAATAAATGGACAGTTTTTCGTATAATATTTTAAAATTGTTAAATTTACTTTACCGTTGCTAATACTTTATCATTGCCAAAACTAAATCAAAGCCCGGAATAATAATTTTATTCAACAATTTAGTTTCAATTGAAAAATTTTCACGTGAAAAATGAAATAAAAAAATTAAAGAATTAAAAAGAAGATTAAATAATATTATTAGAAATAAAACATACTTTTTTTAGTTTTTGATAATAATACAATGTTTTAATATGCGTAACCATAGGAAACAGGTGAATATGATGTCAAACATCGAAAATAAAGCGGATATGCTTTGATTGGTGAAATAAAATTATCTTGGGTTTTTTTCTTTTTTTTTTCTCTATTGTATGGTAAAAATACTTGGCATTTTACCGTCTGATATAAACTATATACATCCGTCTGATATATAACTATATCGTATTTTTATTTAAATTTTAAAAAAGTAAAAAGAAGTTTGAAAAGAAAATGGTTAGCAAATGTCAATAATATGCTCCGCAAAATTATCCATGTCGAAAATGATGTCATGGATAGATAGAAATAGTTATTTTTATTCTTAAAACTAAAAGAAATAACTCGATTACCTAAAAAAAAAAAAATGACGAATGTTAATAGTTCCATTTTTGTTGATAAAACCTAAAGATTTAATATTATTTCGTTAAAGTAACATAATTTCCCCTATCCAGTATTGAAATTAATTGCCTGGAAAAGAAAATTAACAAGAATTATGTCATTAAAAAGGGATTTCTCTGGGGAAAAAGAGACGTCATATTTGAAATAAAACGGAAAATTTCCAATATGTTTTAAAATGAGTGTGAATCAATTCCTTACATTAATAATACAAGGATCAGTAAGTATAGAGAGTAGATGAGTTTTCATGCCATATTTATAACAAAAAATTTAAATGTTTTTTTAAAAATCTATGCTGATTATTAAGCATGAGTATCCGTTATATACAGATGAGAGTTTTCTGCTAAAAATCACATCATAATTTTAAGAAAAGGAAAATGAACACGAATCTATTATATTAAAATCTGACCATGTGTTTGTATTTCGCAACTACTCCTAGACTATTGAATGCAACGCAATTTACTTAATACTGGTTATCATTGATACGAGGATGTCACACAAACTCTCAGAATTAAAAAAAAAATTAAATTAAATGCCAAGATTTTCTTTTTTTTTTGTAAATTTTAACGAAGTTTCTCCATATTTGTGTATAAAAAAGGAGAAATAAAACAGATCAGTATATTTTTTACACTATTTTCTCATTAAAACTGGAAAACAGAATTTATTTTCACTTTGAATAGATGGTGAAAACAAAATCTTGATTTCAGTAAATTATCCGAAAAATAAAAACATATTTTCACATATTCAAACTTCATGAATCAATTTATTCTGGAGAACAAAAATTGCCTGTCAACATACTGTCATTTAGAAAACAAGATTTGTTTCAGCTATACATTAAAACAAGGAGGTAGAATTGAATTTAAAGAAAAAAGCATATACTATTTCCAATTAATGTTTTTTTGAAGGATGGCTGTTAAAACATTTCACAAAGGCGTTAAAAGTAAAATTGTTTATCATGTAAAATTGACATTTGTTTTTACCCAATTCGTCTATTTCCACGATTTTATTTGGCCCTCTTTTTTGCATTGGTTGCAATTTCATTTTCGCGATTATTTGGCACAAAATTTCACTTTTTTAAGACTGAGTTATGTCAAAGTCCCTATAACAAAAAATACCGTATTGTCTCCTATGATATGTGATAAATAGCTAGTTAATTATTAACGTTTTTAATTATCGGGAGTGAAATATTTTGCTTAATTAATGTATTTATTCTTCTTTTAATGTTGTGTGAACGAAGTCACGGGTAACAGCTAGTATATATATATATATTTGAATTGATTATTTTCCTTTTTTTAATAATGAAAATTTTGATTGTAAATTGTTTATTTTAAAGGTATTTGAAACTAAACATAAGTATGTTCTTTATACCTGCTATCCTGTTAAAAATAACTAAAATATTGCTAAAATACCATATCAAAATCTTGAATTTATTTATTGCTCCTTACTTAGAAATCAATAACAAAATGTTGGTTTGAGAATTTAACTAAACAAAAATAATGCAATTAATGCTACATTTGATTTTTTTCTAAATAAATAAGGAATGATATTTAAAATGTTCTTATTAATTTTAAGGCACGATTCTATTAAAGTACAGCTGTACTTGGGTTATAATGTATTTTCAACTGGCATTTTATTTTTCATTGATCAGGACATTTTATCGATATATCATGTTATTACAAGCATGCTCCCTACTCTTTTATTTTAGATTGAAATGCTAAATGAAGAAATTTCTTCCTATGAAGATACAAAGAATTCCATGAAAAAACAGTTAGCTGAACTTACAAGCCAGTTACATCAACAGCTTCAAATATCTTCAGCTGCTATGTCAGACAGGAGGATGTTTTGCCAGCAGTATAAAGAAATGAAAGTAATAAATTATTTTTTTCTATTTTCTATTGTATATATATATATATACAGTAGAGCGCCGCTAATCCGCAAACCTGTAATCCGCAAAGGCCTCTAATCCGCAATCAATTTATGGATGTAAACAAAGAAATGTAATTCTTGAGAAATTTTTCAATGGTGACAAAATTTTAAATTTTGAAATTTTTTTTCACCAATTTTAACATTTTTCTTATCTTTATATATATATATATATATATATAGTATTATATATCATATAACAATCTTCTTTATAGTAGTATATAATTTTATATATTCATTTCTTCATACAATACTTGTAAAATACAATTTGAGCTTTTGTGATTTTTCTTTTCTTTTTTTTTTAATGATAAAAAATCCTTACTTAGACAATATATTTTATAGTTTATTTATTTTTTCATTAAATCGTAATTATAAAATTTAAAAACATATAAAAAAATACATATATATTGCTTTTGAACTCTTACTTAAAGATGAAATTTAACACTATAAACCAAATGTCTTAAAACAGACAACAATTGATGCCATATTTAAGGAATTTTAAAAAATAAATAAATTATTTTTTACATAGTTATTACTTTATCTATATATTAAAATGTGAAATTTATTTATTTTTTAGTATTAGCAATCTAAATTTGTCCAAAATATGAATTTAAAAAAATGTAAACAAAGATTAAATAGACATGACCTGTAATCTGCAAAAAGCCTCCAATCCGCACAACACTTGGAACCAAGCTTTGCGGATTAGTGGCTTTCTACTGTATATAATAAAACATGAAAATTATTATTGTTTTTAAACTTAACAGGAGAACAGAGATGAAATGAAGCAAAAGATAGACAACTTAGACAATTATGTCAATGAATTGAAGGAAATACTTAATAACAGAAATGAAGAAATCAGAGAATGGAGAAACAGATGTGAAAAACTGGATCAGCAGAATAAAAAAATTCAATCTCAGTTAGCACAAAAAAGAGAAGAACATGATAAATTGATGCATGAACATGTACATCTTGAAGAATTACTGAATAATCACCTCCAGAGTACTGGCAAGAAAGAAAAAGAAATCCAGATTTTGAATTCCAAAGTTAATGATGTAAGTATATTTTTTACTTTTATCATTTTATTAACACTTTCCAATGTAGTTGAAAAGTGTTTATGAATTCGGTTTGTCTGTCTGTGCTCTAATTAACGAAATATATCCAGATAGTCATGCAATTGATATATGTTATTGAGGTTTACTATAGCATGTTCGGTATTGAAAATGAAGTGGGTAGAACATATACTTTTTTTTATAGGGACATTCAAAAGAATGCTGTTACATTATGGTTTATGGTAAAAAATCATCTGCAGTGCATTTTAATGATGTGACACTATTTCAAATATATTGAAACTGATATACATAACTGAAATATACTACAAGATGCTTACTATCGAACATGGTACGTCTAGCACTTATAATTAATTTACAGGGAAACTGAAAAGAATTCCATTACATTATGGTTTAATGTGGAAAATTGTTTTAATCATATACTATTACAAACATAAAATGAAATTGATATCAATTTCTGAGATGCACTAAGACATGCTTTCTGCAGAATATGGAGTGTAAAGCTTTTCTCTTCCATTTACAGTGCCACACAAAAGTATTCTTTGACATAAGGGTCTATGGGGGAAAAACTGTTTGCAGAGTATTTTAATTATGTTACGCCATTTCAAATATAATGAAATTGATATGCAATACTGAGGTTTACTACAAGATACTTGTTATGTGCATAGCATGTATCATTCATTTACAGGGACACACAAAATATTTCGGATACTATGTCCGAAGTATTGTTTATAAGCCATAATTGGAAGTGGGATTTTAGTAAGATATGCGTTTAACTAAATTTTTTAATGCTATAAGGTATGTATAAATGCTGCAGATCATATACAGGGCTACACAAAAATTTTTGTGAGCATTACGGTGGATCAGCGTAAATTGATTAAAATGGGGTTTTAATCAAGTTATGCATTTTGAACATGAAATATATTTAGTATACCAAGAAAGGTTTATAGAATGTAAATAAAATCATATACAGGGCTACGCAAAGAACTGAATACATGGCTACCTATATATGATAATTTCTGGAAGTGTGATTTCAGCGTGTATTTTCCTGAATTAAACTATAGCTTAATATGTGGCGTGTATAAAACGCTTAAGGTAATATACAGGATTGTACAAATTCAAGTATGTTTCCGTCTATTGGTAGAAACTGCTGAAGATGAATTTCCAACTGTGTTATTTGTTTTATTGCTAAACTAATTTGTAGCATACTATAGAGTATATACAAATATATAAATTATATACAGGGCTGCAGAAAAGAATTGGAGTACTTTTTCAGCTGTGGACGATAATTGCTGAAATCTGCTTTTCAATTATGTTTTGTGTTTTTCTGAAATGTTTACTTAGATACCTTATTAAACAGCTATGGTTTGTTAAAGTATTCTGTTATTGTTGGAAAGTGTTTCATAATCTATGCTTGGTGCATGATTTTTCTTTCTTCTACTAATCTAATAAAAGGAAATAAAAAAATCCAAATATTAAAAAATAATTGATTTTAAATTGATTTTTTAAAAATATTAAATCTTATGGTACATCTTTCTGTTAATGGAACTTATTGAAACTATTATAAATTGAAAACTATTAAAAATATTATTTAAAAAAATTTAGCCCCCCCCCCCTGCCTAAAATAAATATGGCTAAAATGTCCAATATTTACTTTGCCTTTACTATGAATATCAAGCAGGGAATATTGAGATATTGTTGTTATACTATAATTTACAAACAAACAAAGATGTATAATGTAAAACAAAAATCAACAAAAAAATATTTTTTCATGAATTTTAGAATGTTTAATGATATCATTTGACATCATTAGGACTTGCATCCCAAACTATAGTAAAATGCATTTAATAGTTTATGACAAACTTTCACATAACCAAATAGAATGTTACTATTATCTTACTTACCTATTGTTATTTGAGGAAAATCATTATTTTGTGCACATTTTTCTTTGCAAAAAGTAAACTATTTTAACATAAGATGTTTAAATAAAACATTGACTTGAAGACATCGACATGAAACTTTTTTGCAAAGAGTAAATTAGTTTAACATAGATATTTAAATAAAACATTAAAGTGTTAATATGAGTTTAAATGTATTAAAAAAATAATGTTGGATACATTTGAAAATGTAGGTCAAAATATCCACCATTTTTATATTTTCCCAATATCTATTGCTTTTTTCAACACACCATTCATTTGATAAAGTTTTCCAATTAAAATACAGGATTATTTTTGTAAGTATGTTAAAATGTTTCTTCAAAAAAGAAAATAATAGAAAGAGAAAGAATATTTTAGATAGTCTAAAAACAGAACATTCTGTCTGCATAATGCCCGTATTACATTTAAATCTTACTTTAGTATACCAATCATTAGGCATTATTTATTTTCGAGAGCAATAGTAGCAAAGATCTGCCATTTCATATTACTATTATCCGTAAAAAACATTACATCCTTTTAAAACTTCTTTTATATGGTTAGTAAAATACATACGTTAACAGTAATAATTAAAACCATATTTAGTTATTTTCTTTAACCCGTCAGCACACGCGCTGGAATAAAATCTACCCCAGCTCACAACTATTACTTTAAAATGTGCGAAAATCGTTTGTGATCATTCTGAGCTTTATAGTACCTTTCAATCTGAAAGATATAAAGATGTGACCAAAAAGAATTTACCTCCGGTTGTGAGATTTTCCATTCTTTTGTTATAAAAATGTTACGTGGAAGGAAATTTACCCCATGCGTGTTATAACGTAACCCATAATGATAGGAAAATGTTAATGCAAATGTTTATGTAAAAAATATAATGTGCAAATAATATAATTTTTCTTTTAAACGTAAACAACTCTTCCACATACAGTTTCTATATATCAGTTTTATATTTTTTTGTATTTTTATGACTGAATTTGGATTGTAAAAGGTTTTTATGTAATGATATGCAGAAAAAAATCTTAGTGCTAGATGGGTTTTTTTTTTTTTTGCTTTAAATATAATAGAATTTTTTATTTTAAGTTAAATTATGTTCTTTATTGATTTACAATTTATTTCAAAATATAAAATTTTGTTTATAATCAAACCGGGGGGGAAATTGACACAAGAAAACTCATTGGGGTAAAATTTATCCCACTTGTGTAGTAACGTAATGGAAAGGGGCGCGTGTGCTGACGGGTTAAAAACACATATAGATACAGTCTGACGTCTCAAAAGTTAGATTACATACCAATTTCTTGTACAGATTCTTATAACAATTCTTATTCTGACTTCCTTAATTTTCATTTCCACTTCCCGTGTTTCTACTCTTCTGAAAAAACTGTATATATCATCCTAAGTATATAGACAAAACCACACTATACTAACTCTTCGAAAAACGTTTTTGCCCCAATCTCCGAGGCTTCCTCAGTTCGAATAAAGTTGAATTTCAATTTCTTCAGTCTTGGCACGAGATCATAAAGCTTTTCCCTATTTTTTCCCATTTATCCCTAAATCTTTCTGTCTCTTCTAACTTTCTCTGCAAACAATTGTCTATGGTTGAATGAATCATATCGTTAGATGTATTTACTTTTGCTAAGCAAATTTCTATTGATTCTCTCCTTAATGTATTGTAGAGATTGCCATAATTAGCGATTTTCTCTATTTTAACTGAATTTATTTCTTAAGGATAATGGTAATATGAAATGACACATCTATGGTACTATTGCTCTCCAAAATCAATACTAATGCCTGATGATTGGTTTACTAAAATAAGATTTAAAAGAGAAAGGATATTTATGAAATTTTTAGTAATCATAACAATGAACATAAAGAGAGTGATTAGTTTAAACAAAGTGGTAGTTTTTTTAAAAAAATATTTTAGCTAGTCTAATTTAATGTAGAACAAAAATGTAAAAACATCTTCACAATACAATTTTCTCTGATTTTTAAATTAGAAATAAACTAGAATATAGGTAATACCCTGTTATTCATGAATTAAAAGTAAAAATATACTTATTTTAACATATTCTCTTTTGCCTTATTTAACATTCTTTTAGTAAAATGTTTGAAATTTGTACATTATTAAAAATTAAAAAAAAATTTATCCATGAAATTTTTTTTGAAAAAAAATATTTTTCCTCTTCCCTTCTCCTCTTTTAGCTGAAAGAAGAATGCAAGACACTAAATTCTAGAGTTCATAGACAAATCAAAGATATAGAGTCTTTGGAAGAAAAACTGAAGATTTCTAATAACATGATTGAGGTTGAGAAAGAGAAATTTGAAAATTATCAGAGTTCAACTAAATTTCTTGAATTGGAAATATTAAGATTAACCAGCGAAAAGAACTCTTTAGTTTCTAGAATCAATGATTTAGAGAAGCTGAAAAAAAGTTTTGCATATGCAAAGGATGCACTTCATAAAGAAAGATTTAAAAATTCTGCATTAGAAAAAGCTATGCAACAACCTATTAATGTTCACAGATGGAGGATACTGAAGGTAATTTATGACTTTTTAATATACATTTCAGTGATGCTAAACCTATGCTGTATCAAGAAAATTGTTGAAAAATATGCTGTATGAAAATTTGCTGGCCCAGGAATGATTTATAGATGATATAATTTTTTAGCACAAAATTGAATTTATATTTTTGTATAAGCAAAAATATTCATATTTTTGCTTTAAAATTTATTAATTTAAAATTATTCATATTTTTGCTTGATTTTATTTCATACATAAAAAAATTATCAAAAATAAGATTGTAAAATTTAATTTATGATTCAGCTTTGTGAAAATAGGAGTAAGATGCTGATGTCACTTGGCACTGACAGCAGCAGTGAAAATCTTTGTCAATGTAATTAACAAGGATTTTTATTTCACAGGGTTTGGAATGTTGGGAAATGCATTTTACATTAATTTTTGAGCTAAAAGGTGATTTTTTCAACATAATTGATTGTTTAATAAATTAAGAATTTTTCCTGTTAAAAATAGTTTAGCTAATTAAAGTAAATTAATTCTGAGAATGCACACATAGAAAAGTTTTGGTTTGTTACCACTGAGTTGATTCATTTGAGTAATTTAAACTTGAGAATATATAACGGCAAACTTCATACTGCTTTAAGATTAAACTTATTTTTGAGCAGAGTAGCCTAGTAAAAACTATCTTTTCTTAATATGTTTTTTTTTTTTTTTTTTAGAAATATCAAAATAAATGAACAAACAAAAAATACTAATTCATTATTTTTTTTTCATGAGTGATCATTGTTTTGTAGGGAATAAAAAAACAAGCAGTTTACAAAGAGCAAAAAATTGGGATTCCTGCGAAACCAGTTTCAAAAGAACTGTGGATACTTATGCGATTTGTTAAGTTTTAAAATTAGTTTGTTGACAATAAATATTTTTGTGCTTAAACTCATTATGAGTTTTTTTTTTTTTTTTTTTAAGATAGAATTTTTTCGTCATTAAACATACTACTGAAATCACTTGGGTGTAGACAAATAAAAATAAATCTACAGCTATGCTAGGCTGAAACTGATCAAAGACAGATCACTAAAATGGTGATTTTCTTGAGTCAAATTGTGAGTGCTTCTATAAATTAAAAAGTAAACAATAATTAAGAGTAAAATCATCTACAAAATAGGGGAAAAAATATTTAGAAGGTACTAAAATGCATACATTTAATTTCAGCAATTAATTTATATTTTCAGGGAACTGATCCTGAAAAGCACCAACTATTAGAGAATTATCAAGCTGCTCAGAAGCAATTTTTAAAAAAATGTATTGAAACAGAAGAAAAGGATAAAAAATTGCAGAAGATGAACAAATTGGAAGAACAACTTAAGATAATGACATTACGCCAGAAAGAATTCAGGGAAAAATATATGGAAGATGCAAGACTGAAAGTTGAACTGCAATCAAAAACCGATGAAATTAAGGTAATATTTAATTATACTTCTTCTAAATATTTGGTATTATGTGAGAAAATTGAAAGTATGTTCTGTTTAATAGCTGTTTTGTTTAGAGTTAAAAAAATCACCTTTTTAGAGAACAAAGATATGATAATAATACACTTTTTAATGATTATGCACTGCTATTATATAATTCAAGATCTTCATAATGTTAATTATGTCATGTCTAGCGTCATGTCTGTACATTTACTATTATGCTGTCTTTACAATTGCTATTGTTATTATTTGCAAATAGTAATGATAATATATGCCTGTATTTACTATTGTCACTTCATTTATGTAGGCCAGGGGTCGGCAAGTAATTTTAAGTAGGGTCCGAATACTTTTGAAAATTTTTATCGAGGTCCAGATAAAAAACACTAAAGTAATATTAGTACTTAATAATTTAAAATTGTTATTTTTACACATACATACATACACTATAGACAAGAAAAATCGGGTATTTGTTGTGAAAAATTACTATATACACAAGTATACGTTTTGAAAAATTTTATATACACATTATAAAATAGAAAAAGCAGATAATTGTTGAATAATTAGAGATAATTGAAGATAATAGTTGAGATAATTGTTTTAATAAAATATTTATTCAAATTGAAAATTTTTGGCAGTCCACGAATTGACCTTCCACGGTCCGGATGTGGACTGCAGTCCACCAGTTGCCGATCGTTGATGTAGGCCCTCAAATACTAAATCCCTCTCAGAGAAAAATGTCTAAATTAAGCATTGACATTAGGTATATTTAAGTTATTATTCCAAGTGGGTCTGCTAGTATGTAATAAATTATTGAAATTAGGGTTTTAGTAACCCCCGGGTTTGCATTATTTAGACTCAAGCTATTCTTTACATAAAATAACTTATTTCGATTGGCAAAGAGCTCAAGCAAGACTAGGATACAAAAATAACGTATGTAGAGTAATCCTAATCCTAATAATATTATAAATTTGATTGTGTGCAAATGTTAGGCTGAAGCCAGTGTCAAAATGGAGCATTTAATGATCCTGTATCTTTGCATATAGGCTGATTATAACCCTCATATGAACATAGGCTTTGTTTTGTTTATTTTATTCAAATATTTTTCTTAATAATTCAAAATTTCGTTATTTTCATTGAGAATAAAACGACATTTTTTCGTATAGCATTTTAAAATGGTTAAATTTACTCTACCGTTGCTAATACTTTATCGTTGCCAAAACTAATTCAAAACCCGAAAAAATAATTTTTACTCAACAATTTAGTTTCAATTGAAAAATTTTCACGGGAAAAATGAAAATGAAATTAAAAAAATTAAAGAATTAAGAAGAAGATTAAATAATATTATTAGAAATAAAACGTACTTTTTTTAGTTTTTCATAATAATTCAAGGTTTCAATATGCGTAACCATAGGAAACAGGCAAATATGACGTCATTTATTGAAAATAAAGCGGATATGCTTTGATTGGTGAAATAAAATGACCTTGGGTTTTTCTTCACTTTTTTTCTTTTTTTTTTTTCTTTTGTATGGTAACAATACTTGCCGTTTTACCGTCTGCACACGGCTAATATAACTAACTATACCGTATTTTTTATTTAAATTTTAAAAAAGTAAAAAGAAGTTTCTAAAGAAAATGTTTAGCAAATATCAATAATATGCTCCGCAAAATTATCCATGTCGTAAATGATGTCATGGATCGCGATAAATAGTGATTTTTCATTCTTAAAACTAAAAGAAATAACTCGATTACTTAAAAAAAATGACGAATGTTAATAGTTCCTAGTGATTTTTCATTCTTAAAACTAAAAGAAATAACTCGATTACTTAAAAAAAATGACGAATGTTAATAGTTCCTTTTTTGTTGATAAAACCTAAAGATTTAATATTATTTCGTTAAAGTAACATAATTTTCCCTATGCCAGTATTGAAATTAATTGCCTGGAAAATAAAATTAACAAGAATTATGTCATTAAAAAGGGATTTCTCTGGGGGAAAATGAGACGTCCTATTTGAAATAAAACGGGAATTTTCCAATATACACTGCTCAAAACAATTAAAGGATATTGCAGTTTTAGGTGGATTTTGTATCTGGGAAACTTTTTAGCTGATTGATACATGGTCGACAGACATAGTAGGTTATATGAGAATAAATTACACATGTTTGGCAGAAAAAAATGCATTTTATTGCGCATTTGTGTACATAAGGAAAAAAAACACAATTTGTGCATATGAGAAAAAAAGAATAAGAAAAGGTGTTTTCTTCAAAGAAAATCATTTTCAGTAGGGGGTATGCAGGGCTAGTACTAGGATTTTTCAAAATTTTAGGGAGGAATTTTAGGAATTTTTTCCCAAATTTTAGGAAAATTTTAGGGGCATTTGCAATATTTTTAACATTACAAGTATGTAATAACAGTATTTTTGTGCTAGTCAGGCACATGTGGTACACTGCCAAAGAATATTCCCATCATTCCAATGAATTCAGCCCTTGTTCCATGTGCTTGTGTTGTTTGTTGCTAATGAATGCATTTAAATTTGCGCAATAACCAGCTTCATATTACAAACCGTTTTGACAGTTTATGCTTACTGCAATTGTATTAATTAGAATTTTGAGTTCCTGGATCATTGAGCCTAACCAGAATGAATGCTCTCCTTCTCTCTCTTTTGGATGCTCTGGGTGAACCTAGAGAACTCAGGAACGGCAGGAAGCAAGGGCGATTATGAGAAAAAATTCTGAACTTCTTTGTCGAAATTCGCGTTTTTTCTGCGTTTTTTTTTTTTTACGAAACATGCCTTTTTTCACGAAACTCGCCTTATTTGCACGATTTATTGACAAAATTCCACGGTTTTTTCACGATCTTTTGACGATATTAGTGTTCTTTTCGCGATCTTTTGACAAAATCCGCATTTTTTTTTCAGCAATCTTTTGACGGAATTAGTTTTTTTTTTTTTTTTTTTTTGCGACCTTTTGGCGGAATTCGCATTTTTCCGCGATCCTTTGATGAAATTCACATTTTTTTCTGCAATCTTTTGACAAAATTTGCGATTCTTAGATGAAATTGCCGTTTTTTCCGCAGTTTCTTGACAAAATTTATATTTTTGTGTGATCGTTTGACGAAATTTGCCTTATATGCATGATTGATTGACAAAATTTCACGATCTTCAATGAAATTGGCTTTTTTTCCCCACAATTTTTCTGATGAAATTCACATTTATTCCGCAAACTTTAAGAAATTCTAGTTTTTTTCCCCGAGATGTTTTAAAAAAATTTGCGATCCTTTCAAGAAATTCGTGTTTGTTGCGATCCTTAGATGAACTTTGAGTTTTTTTTAGGATTGTTTGTTGAAATTAGCTTCATTTTCCCCCACGATAACCTTGGATGAAATTTTTTTTCCTGATTCTTTGTCGAAATTTGCGTTTTTTTCACGATCTTTTGATGAAATTTGCATTGTTTTAGCGATCTTTTGACGAAATTTGCGTTATTTTAGCGATTTTTTGACGAAATTTGCGTTATTTTAGCGATTTTTTGACGAAATTTGCATTATTTTAGCGATCTTTTGACGAAATACGCGTCTTTTCCAGTGACCATTTGTCGAAACTCGTGATATTTTTCGGTGAAATTTTCTCGAATTTTTAGGAACAAGAAGAAAATTTTAGGAGAATTTTAGGAATTTTAGGGGATAAAATAATAGTTAGGAAATTTAGGAATTTTAGGGGGAATGCGAGCCCTGGGTATGGTTTCCACGGGCGGCCAGCAACGTTGAACACCTTTGAGGCATGGACTCAATGAGGCTATTAATGACGAGTTGGGGTATTCTGCCCCACTCTTCCAGAAGAGCTCTTTCCAGTTCTTGGAGAGTTTGTGGGGGTTGTTGGCGGCCAGAAACTCGTCTTCCTAGAGCGTCCCAAACGTGCTCGATTGGATTCATGTCTGGAGAACACGCTGGCCATTCCATTCGAACGATTCCTTCCTCGAAAAGGAAATCCTCCATCAGGTTTGCACGATGTGGCCTGCAGTTATCGTCCATTAAAATGAAGTTATCTCCGATTGCTGCAGCGTAAGGGACTACAATAGGTCTGAGGATCTCATCCCTATATCGGCGACCAGTCAGAGCTCCATCTCGAATGATGTAGAGGTCAGTGCGCCCGTCAATGGAGATGCCACCATACACCAACACTCCTCCACCGCCAAATCTGATACTTTCGTGCACGAACGCAGGATTATTCCTACTGCCACGGTCCCTCCAGATGAAAATACGCCTATTATCCGGATGCACAGAAAAACGGGACTCGTCAGAAAACAGAATATTGCTCCATTCATTTCTCCTCCAGTTGACATGCTCGGTTGCCCACTCCCTGCGGTCGCGACGATGCCTTGATGTTAATCTAACACATACCATCGGTCGGCGAGCATACAGACCTACAGCATGGAGCCGGTTTCGGACAGTCTGAGTTGAAATCGTGGTGCCTGTAGCCGAGCGAAGGTGTTGTTGGAGAAGAGTAGCGTTCATTTTTCGGTGTCTGCGAGCTGTTAACGCTAAATACCGATATTCATTGGGCGTTGTTGCCCGTCTACGACCTTGCCCTGGTCTTCGGCCTGCACATCCACTCTCCAAAAAACGGTTCCAGATCCTGGAAATGACACTTTGTGACACTCCAATGGCTTGCGCTACTTCGGCTTGAGTTTGGCCCCCTTCTAACCTACCAACAATTCTCCAAGCTTCTGAATCTGTCAAATGACTTCGCTGAGACATCGTACTCATCGAAACAAAGCAATCACTGAATGCCGATCATCCTTGTCTTCATTCTCTTTTATCCAGTTGAAAGTCAAATTTCATTCGCTGCCGCTGAAGCGACGTTTTTGACGTCGAACTCAAAATTTGCATACTCCACAGTTTGAAAACCAGAAAAATTTGCATTTGTGATTCTCTTCTTCTATTTTCGGCAAAAAAAATTTCGTTTATATCTTTATTTTATATAAAACTTCAAATATCCTTCAATTGTTTTGAGCAGTGTACTTTAAAATGAGTGTGAATCAATTCCTTACATTAATAATACAAGGATCAATAAGTATAGAAAGTAGGTGAGTTTCACGCCATATTTATAACGAAAAATTTAAATGTTTTGTTATCTATACTGATTATTAAGCATGAGTATCCGTTATTTCGTTCCGCATGAGTATCCGAGTTTTCTGCTAAAAATCACATCATAATTTTAAGAAAAGGAAAATGAACACGAATCTATTATATTAAAATCTGACCGTGTGTTTGTATTTCGCAACTACTCCTAGACTATCGAACGCAACGCGATTTACTACCGGTTAGTTTACTACCGGTTTAGCGAATACCGGTTATAATTGATCCGAGGATGTCACACAAACTCTCAGAATTAAAAAAAAATAAATTAAATGCCATTTTTTTTAACGAAGTTTCTCTAAAAACGGAAAGTAACTTACTCCATATTTGTGTATAAAAAAGGAGAAATAAAACAGATCAGTATATTTTTTACACCATTTTCTCTTAAAACTGAAAAACAGAATTTATTTTCACTTTTAATAGATGGTGAAAACAAAATCTTGATTTCAGTATATTATCCGAAAAATACAAACACATTTTCACATATTCAAACTTCATGAATCAATTTATTCTGGAGAACAAAAATTGCCTGCCAATATACTGTCATTTAGAAAACAAGATTTGTTTCAACTATATATTAAACCAAGGAGGCAGAATTGAATTTAAAGAAAAAGCATATACTATTTCTAATTAATGTTTTTTTTTTTTTTAAGGATGGCTGTTAAAACGTTTCACAAAGGCGTTAAAAGTAAAATTGTTTATCAGGTAAAATTGACATTTGTTTTTACCCAATTCGTCTATTTCCACGATTTTATTTGGCACTCCATTTTGTATTGGTTGCAATTTCATTTTCGCGATTATTTGGCACAAAATTTCACTTTTTTAAGATTGAGTTATGTCAAGGTCCCTGTAATAATAAATACCGTATTGTCTCCTATGAAATGTGATAAATAGTTAGTTAATTATTAACGTTTTTAATTATTGGGAGTAAAATATTTTGCTTTATTAATGTATTTATTCTTCTTTTAATGTTGCGTGAACGAAGTCACGGGTAACAGAGTCCTAATAATATTATAAATATGATTGTGTGAAAATGTTAGGCTGAAGCCAGCGTCAAAATGGAGCATTTAATGATCCTGCATTTTTGCATACAGATTGATTATAACCCTCATATCAACATAGACTGGTTTTTGTTTATTTTATTCAAATATTTTTCTTAATAATTCAAAATTTCGTTATTTTCATAGAGAATAAATGGACATTTTTTCGTATAATATTTTAAAATGGTTAAATTTACTTTACCGTTGCTAATACTTTATCGTTGCCAAAACTAATTTAAAACCCGGAATAATAATTTTTACTCAACAATTTAGTTTGAATTGAAAAATTTTCACGTGAAAAATGAAAATGAAATAAAAAAATTAAAGAATTAAAAAGAAGATTAAATAATATTATTAGAAATAATACGTACTTTTTTTAGTTTTTGATAATAATACAAGGTTTCAATATGCGTAACCATAGGAAACAGGCGAATATGACGCCATACATCGCAAATAAAGCGGATAGGTTTTGATTGGTGAAATAAAATGATCTTGAGTTTTTTCTTCACTTTTTTTCTTCTTTCGTATGGTAAAATACTTGGCGTTTTACCGTCTGCGCACGGCTAATATAACTATACCGTATTTTTTATTTAAATTTTAAAAAAGTAAAAAGAAGTTTCAAAAGAAAATGGTTAGCAAATGTCAATAATATGATCCGCAAAATTATCTATGTCGAAAATGATGTCATGGATAGCGAGAAATAGCTATTTTCATTCTTAAAACTAAAAGAAATAACTCGATTACCTAAAAAAAAAATGACGAATGTTAATAGTTCCATTTTTGTTGATAAAACATAAGATTTAATATTATTTCGTTAAAGTAACATAATTTCCCCAATGCCAGTATTGAAATTAATTACCTGGAAAAGAAAATTAACAAGAATTATGTGATTAAAATGGGATTTCTCTGGAGAAAAAGAGACGTCATATTTGAAATAAAACGGGAATTTTCCAATATGTTTTAAAATGAGCGTGAATCAATTCCTTACATTAATAATACAAGGATCAGTAAGTATAAAAAGTAGATGAATTTCACGCCATATTTATAACGAAAAATTTAAATGTTTTTTTTTTTTAAAAATCTATACTGATTATTAAACATGAGTATCCGTTGTATACAGATGAGAGATTTTGAGAGATTTCTGCTAAAAATCACCCGCTCTCACCCGTATTAAAATATGACCGTTGTTTGTATTTCGCAACTACTTCTAGACTATCGAACGCAACGCTTTTACTTAATACCGGTTATCATTGATCGGAGGATGTCACACAAACTCTCAGATTTTTAAAAATTAAATTAGATGCCAAGATTTTTTTTTTTTTTTTGTAAATTTTAACTTTAATTTTTGTAAGTTTCTCTCAAAACGGAAAGTAAATTACTCCATATTTGTGTATAAAAAAGGAGAAATAAAACAGATCAGTATATTTTTTGCACCATTTTCTCATTAAAACTGAAAAACAGAATTTATTTTCACTTTGAATAGATGGTGAAAACAAAATCTTGATTACAATAATTTATCCGAAAAATAAAAACATATTTTCACATATTCAAACTTCACGAATCAATTTATTCTGGAGAACAAAAATTGCCTGTCAACATACTGTCATTTAGAAAATAAGATTTGTTTCAGCTATACATTAAACCAAGGAGGGAGAATTGAATTTAAAGGAAAAGCATGTACTATTTCCAATTAATGTTTTTTTGAAGGATGTCTGTTAAAACATTTCACAAAGGCGTTAAAAGTAAAATTGTCTATCAGGTAAAATTGACATTTGTTTTTACCCAATTCGTCTACTTCCACGATTTTATTTGGCCCTCCTTTTTGCATTGGTTGCAATTTCATTTTTGCGATTATTTGGCACAAAATTATGTCAAGGTCCCTATAACAAAAAATACCGTATTGTCTCCTATGAAATGTGATAAATAGTTAGTTAATTATCAACGTTTTTAATTATCGGGAGTGAAATATTTTGCTTAATTAATGTATTTATTCTTCTTTTAATGTTGCGTGAACGAAGTCACGGGTAACAGCTAGTAATATTATAAATCTGATTGTGTGCAAAAGTTAGGCTGAAGCCAGCTTCAAAATGGAGCATTTAATGATCCTGTATCTTTGCATATAGGTTGATTATAACCCTCAAATGAACATAGGCTGGTTTTTGTTTATTTTATTCAAATATTTTTCTTAATAATTCAAAATTTCGTTATTTTCATAGAAAATAAATGGACATTTTTTCGTATAATATTTTAAAATGGTTAAATTTACTTTAACGTTGCTAATACTTTATCGTTGCCAAAACTAATTCAAAACCCGGAATAATAATTTTTACTCAACAATTTAGTTTTAATTGAAAAATTTTCACGTGAAAAATGAAAATGAAATAAAAAAAATTAAAGAATTAAAAAGAAGATTAAATAATATTATTCTAAATAAAACATACTTTTTTTTTAGTTTTTGATAACAATACAAGGTTTCAATATGCGTAACCATAGGAATCAGGCGTATATGACGTCATTCATCGAAAATAAAGCGGATATGCTTTGATTGGTGAAATAAAATTATCTTGGGTTTTTTCTTCGCTTTTTTTTCCTTTTGTATGGTAACAATACTTGTTTTTTTACCATCTGCGCAAGGCTAATATACCATATTTTTTATTTAAATTTTAAAAAAGTAAAAAGCAGTTTCAAAAGAAAATGGTTAGCAAATGTCAATAATATGCTCTGCAAAATTATCCATGTCGAAAATGATATCATGGATAGCGAGAAATAGTTATTTTCATTCTTAAAACTAAAAGAAATAACTCAATTACCTAAATAAAATGACGAATGTCAATAGTTCCAATTTTGTTGATAAAACCTACAGATTTAATATTATTTCGTTAAAGTAACATAATTTCCCCTATCCAGTATTGAAATTAATTGCCCGGAAAAGAAAATTAACAAGAATTATGTCATTAAAAAGGGATTTCTCTGGGGAAAAAGAGAGTCATATTTGAAATAAAATGGGAATTTTCCAATATGTTTTAAAATGAGTATGAATCAATTCCTTGCATTAATAATACAAGGATCAGTAAGTATAGAAAGTAGATGAGTTTCACGCCATATTTGTAAAGAAAAATTTAAATGTTTTGTTATCTATACTGATTATTAAGCATGAGTATCCGTTATATACAGATGAGAGTTTTCTGCTAAAAATCACATCATAATTTTAAGAAAAGGAAAATGAACACGAATCTATTATATTAAAATCTGACTGTGTGTTTGTATTTTGCAACTACTCTTAGACTATCGAACGCAACGCGATTTACTTAATGCCGGTTATCATTGATCCGAGGATGTCACACAAACTCTCAGAATTAAAAAAAATTAAATTAGATGCCGAGATTTTTTTTTTTTTTTGTAAATTTTAACGAAGTTTCTCTAAAAATGGAAAGTAAGTTATTCCATATTTGTGGATAAAAAATGAGAAATAAAACAGATCAGTATATTTTTTACGCCATTTTCTCATTAAAACTGAAAAACAGAATTTATTTTCACTTTGAATAGATGGTAAACACAAAATCTTGATTTCAGTAAATTATCCGAAAAATAAAAACGTATTTTCACATATTTAAACTTCATGAATCAATTTATTCTGGAAAACAAAAATTGTCTTTCAACATATTGTCATTTAGAAAACAAGATTTGTTTCAGCTATACATTAAACCAAGGAGGCAGAATTGAATTTAAAGAAAAAGCATATACTATTTCCAATTAATGTTTTTTTGAAGGATAGCTGGTAAAACATTTCACAAAGGTGTTAAAAGTAAAATTGTTTATCAGGTAAACTTGACATTTGCTTTTACCAAATTCGTCTATTTCCACGATTTTATTTGGCCCTCCTTTTGGCATTGGTTGCAATTTTATTTTTGCGATTATTTGGCACAAAATTTTACTTTTTTAAGACCGAGTTATGTCAAAGTCCCTATAACAAAAAATACCGTATTGTCTCCTATGAAATTTGATAAATAGTTAGTTAATTATTAATGTTCTTAATTATCGGGAGTGAAATATTTTGCTTAATTAATGTATATCTTCTTCTTTTAATGTTGCGTGAACGAAGTCACGGGTAACAGCTAGTTTTAATTATAAGAATCATATATATTAAACAAGCAAGCAATTTTGGCTGTTCAGTCGATCTCCAAAATGGCTGTAATGATTTTCGCTTAGCTTTTTCTTATACTATACTAATTCCAGTATGAGAAAATGATTTAGCTAGGTGCCGAATTAAAAAAAAATAATTTTTATGTGTTAAAACAAATGCAGCACTGAAAATGCTGCTTGTTATAAATTGAAATATGCTCTAATGATTTTCATGAAATATATCTCCTATACTAATTCGAGCACGGGAAAATGATGTAGCTAGGTCTCAAATTAAGGAAAATTTGTTTTGACAGGTTAAAACAACTCAGTACTGAAAATGTTGCTATAAATAAAAAACAGCTTTTATGATTTTCACGAAATGAGCCTGATATACTATACTAATGTAAGCAAGAGAAAAGGATCTAGCTAGGTCCCTAATTCATGAAAATTCATTTTGACAGGGTTTAACACACTCATTTAAAACATTGTTTTGGTTCCAAATAATCCTATTTTAAGTGGTACGGGAAAGTTGGGATGTCCATTTAGTAATAATCATTTTTCAAATTTCTTCCTTTCTAAACTCATTATGAGCGTTTTTTTTTTTTTTTTTTGATAGAATTTTTTCATCATTAAACATACTGCTGAAATCACTTGGGTGTAGACAAATAAAAGTTAATCTACTACAGCTATGCTAGGTTGAAACTGATCAAAGACAGATCACTAAAATGGTGATTTCCTTGAGTCAAATTGAGAGTACTTCTATAAATTAAAAACAATAATTAAGAGAAAAATTAAAACATTTATAAAATCATCTATAAAATGGGAGAAAAAATATTTAGAAGGTACTAAAATGCATACATTTAATTTCAGCAATTAATTTATATTTTCAGGGAACTGATCCTGAAAAGCACCAACTATTAGAGAATTATCAAGCTAATTTCTTCCTTAACCTGGATTTTATATTAATAGAGTGCAAAATAACTACTGACACATTCAATAGACATTAATTTTTACCATTTAGATAGCTACTTTTAACTTTTTAATCTAAAAAGTAATTTCCCCCATAAATAAAAATAAATAATGGGTCCCAAAATGTTAAAAAATTTGGCTTTAATGTAAATAAAAATTTATTAACAAAACTGCAATGAATTTGACCCATTAATTATTTCTTTTCTGTTGCAGGCTCTGAAGTTTGAAACAAATATGTATATGTCATACATGAATAGTTGCCAAGCTGAAATAAAACACTTGCATAATGAATTACAAAAAATAAAGACTCGACAGTTTTTGAGACAGAAGAGTAAGGTTTCTCCTGAAAAGGCAAGTTAAATGTTGATTTCATACAATGAACAAATAGTACATAATTTTAATTAAGAGATTCATCTAAACCAAAATCATTTTTTTTTTAGGAGGATCATTCTGTAGAAGTTGCCAAATCTTAGAGCTCAAAATGAAAATTTGGTTTTAAATTAGTATAATTTTTTGCTCAGAAAATACCATAAACTTTAATAAAAATAATATGAAGCAAGGATAAGCTAACGTAAGCAAAGATAGCTTCCAATATGAAAACATACACATTACAAGCACCAAGCTGAAATATAATGCATTTAATAATCTTGCAAAACTTCCGATGTATTACTGCTTTTAATACTAAGCCAATTTATTACAAACTTTTCTTCCTTTGCATTAATGATTTTGGAAACTTAAATACAAGTTAGCTACACATGAGGCCGCTAACAGTGCTACCACACAGCAAACTGCAGGCTTGATGTACCTATCTCAAAAATTATACCAGATTAAAAACATTAATTACAAAGTTGTAGACTGTTCTAGATTTATTATTATTGTGTGGATGCACATTTACTAATAAAACTAACATATGTAAGCAAAATCCAAGTTAAATATATTCAATGTGCCATCGTATCAGAACACATGCATGATGCATTGTTGCTGCTGATGGACACATTGGGCATACTTAATTTGATTTTCTTATTAAAATACACTGTACATTTTTTCCATGTGTTAATTTTAATAGTAAATGTGCATCTACCTTATAAAACCACACTTTTGCATGCAATTAGTGGTGTATTTAAGCTGGTGGATGGATATAAAAAAGTTACATTTCAGGGCTTCTAATAGTTATTTTTACATATTAGACATCATTTCATATTAATTTTAGGATGCTCTACAACTTTGTAATTGACCTTAACTCCAAAATTTGCCAAAACTTGCTTGTGCTGATTTTTTTCAAAGATTGTGAAGCAAAAAAGTGGTATATCATGGAAGGTGTATTGGGAACTGGAGTTAAAGAAGTTTCTCTATACATAATTTATGACGCAACTTGTCCCCAATGGGATCTTGTGCCATTAAACCTTAGGCAACCAACTATACATAATTTCTAATGTTATATGCGAGTACTGAATAATCCATTTGATTTCCCCATGAAGGAAAAGTACAATGAATTTACTTGCTTTAAGCTTCATTTAGTAGACGAATGGTTATTATTCTAGGGTGGTCTATTTCTGACAAGACATTGGCAGTGGTCTGCTTCGAATATGCATACAAATAAAAGTAATTTTGTGAGTCTTCTTAAAATAATTTTCTTGATTTAGAGGATACCTTTTATTGTTAATCTTTCAAAAGCACAAAAGATTGCCAAAATAGGCAAATATTAAAATAAATAAAATATTAAAACCCAAAAAGAGGGAGTGGGGGCACTTTTTTCTTTATGGAGGAATATTTCAACAATATATATTTTCACAATTTATGTCGAAATAATATAAAGATGTCACTACCAATTAAAAAGGGAACCCATCTAAGAGGAATATGAAAATAAATTTATGTTAATCTGTTTTGCTTTAAAGCTTTTTCTTTTGTGAGAATGACTGACTACTGACAATCTTTGTTCTGGCTTTAAAAATTACTACATAATTGAATAGAAAATAATAATATATATAGATTCAATCTACATCATCTGGGATATGTTTTATTAGATTATATTCTTTCATGTTCTGTTAAGAAGCATGAAATCTAGTTTCCAAAACCATAAATGCCAATATTTATGAATTCTCAATATTCGAGATTGAGCACTGAAAATTATGCTTACTGAAAATGTTTTCTATTTGAAGTTATAGATGATTTACTTAATGTAACCAAAGAAAAGATTTTATAAACTGAAAACATTTCCAAAAAAATTTACACATTTATACAATTTTTATACTTGTAATAACTTTGTAGTTTTTATTTTATATTTTTATATTTATGTTTACATTCATCTTTGGAATAAACTGTTAGTAAAAACACTATGGTGGTGAATTCTTTTCAAACTTTATAAACCTGCCCACTGAATTTTTATCTTTTTAAAAAGACCAACATAATTTTGCTAATATATTTTATATTCAATTCAACACAGTTTATGGAATTTACACAAAATGGGAAAAATGTCGGAAATTTAATTATGTATAATTTACTCTTTTTTGTTAATTTCCGAATGGCATACCTGGTCTCTTCCTAGGACATTCTACTTTAACCACACCTTTAAAATAACTTTATATGTATAGAGGATATACAGTAATTATCTATGGTTAATTTTGTTGACAAAATTGTAATACACATATAAACTGATAATGAGAAAAATTTCTAAAAAAATTCATAAATTAATTCAGTACTTTTATGTTAGCTGGGTGCCAGTGATATATATATATAGATATGCACACATATATGTACATTAAAAAATACGAGATTTGGTCAGTTTTGTTGCTAGAACTGTTTTTTTTTAAATTTTGAATTCAAAGGTTTATATGTATATATATATCACTAGTGCCCGGCTAACATAAAAGTACCTTGGTTGATTATGTTAACAAAATTGTAATACACATATAAACTGATGACGAGAAAAAATTCTACTTTTTAAACTTTACTTACTGTTATTAAAAGACAATATCAAGAACTACATCTAAATTTTTAAAGTTAATTATGCATTTCAAAATGTTTTAGCATATAGGAGTGAAGAATTAAACCTTGAGTTATTGTGTAATTCTGAATGCAATTCAGTGTTGTGTGTAAAAGCACAAATTTTTAAATAACTTAAATATTTAGATATCAAAATCAATGAAACTGCTTATTTTAAGTAGGAAGCACACCTATTAAATGCCTTCAAAGCATAATTATATAATACTAAAAGATAGCTCATCAGAATGACGTGTTTGCAAAAAGAATGATATATCATAGTATTATAAAAAGAATTATGAAGTAATAAATTTGATCTTATTTGACTAATAGGGTCAGGTGGGGTAAAATAGTTATAAAACAGCCCATTTTTCATTCAAACTTAATTTGCAAGAAAATTGTTAATTGAATTGGTAAAATAATGACATAGAATATGCAAATGTACTTCTCTTACAAAATCTGAAGAACTATTTCACAAAAAACATGCAAATTAGTACTAATAATGTTTTTTTTTTTTTACTGGAGTTCAGATTCCAAGCTAAAGGACATTTTTTTTTTACTTCTAAAATATATCAAAGGAAAAGCACTTCCTTAAGGATAGATTAATTACTTAACTCGATAATGGAAGAATGAATCATTTTGACTTCTAGCTGGGCTAAATTAAGGGAAAAATTACCTTGAAGTGTTGTATTATTATATCTTTAAAATACCTGGAATTTGTTGAAACAATATATAAACGAGTTAGTGTGTGGAAAAAGGCCATTTTCAAGGAGAAATCAAAATGACTCTTCTAATAAATGGGATATAAGAGTAATTCTTCTATTCCAGGGTTAAGACAAATTATGATTACTTTACACTAAAGTTCTAAGTACATCCAGAATAAATGATACTCAGTTTCACTGAAGTAAATCACCATTTTGATGGCATGTCTCTGAGTGATTACTGCTCAGAGTATTTTAACCTCTTCGGGACCATGGGTTCATATACGCACTACAAAAAGTGCATACAGAATTTGTTTTTGGTACCAGTAATAAAAAAAAGTATTATTTGCCTTATAATTAGATCATTTTCAAAGATTATACAAGCACAAGTAACTGTTTAAGAAAAGGTAATGTTAACCGAACAAAGTTTGTGTAAATGATGCCAGTCTTACTAGAAGGAGTTAAAAATATTGAAGATTATTTTATCTATTTTTTTTCTCTTTAAGATTTACAAAATGTTTAGGGGGATATGTCCCCTCACATCTGCCAGAAAAGAAAGTCCTGGTTATTAATATTAGTTATTGTTAACATTAATTCAAAATTAGATTGTGCTTGTCACATGAAAATGAAACATTATCACGACCACAAATCCATTTTTAAAAATATTTTTGATAGTTTCCCTTTATTATCTACTTAATTCATCATCCCCATATTTCAGCATTTTTAATTATTTTTATTTTGATACCTCTTTATTATTTTCTGATGTTTCTTTAGCATTTTGACAGCTCAATCATATTTTTAATTCACTCCATCTGTGAGCTGAAGTTGTTTTGAAGCAACTATCTTTTTATCTAGGGTTTCACTTCAAGTGAAAACTGGAGTGTGGCTGCCAGTGGCATGAGTTTATCGCTCATAGTCACATGGTCCAATTTGCTGTTTTAAGTACACTAAGTGGCCGTTTGGTGTTGCATCAAGGAGTGCCTGAGCCTGAGATTTTTTTTAGTACAATTCGGCAGTTGCACCTGATCAGTCTTCTGTGCAATACATGCTCCCCCCCCCCCCCCCACCAAACTGTTCCAGTATGGATCGTCACCTACCTTACTCATTTCATCAGCTCTGAATTTTTAATAAACAGTAATGTTAAGTTTAATTTTAATCAAGTGCTTCATCTTTCTTTTATTTTTGCTTGTTGTGATTCTTACAGCAGTTTTATTGAACTCATGGTAACGGTTTTTAATGACTCATTGTGACATCACAGTTTGGTAATGTACATTTTTCTCATCTCTGTGTCATCGTTTTTATACCTAACATAAATCAGACAGCAATTTCACTGAGTCTGAAGTTATAAAAATAATGCCTTATATTTACATATTTTTAAAATTGTAAAAAAACTAGCCACTACTTTGAATATTTTTAATGATCACCATGTGCCTGATCTTTCAAGTACTGTATTTAATTAATCTGCTTCTTTAAACTGATATTTTAGTATGATAGTTCTGCTGTTTGACTCTCTATGATTAATTCTATTTATAGGGTGCTACCTGTTCTCTTCCTTTGATTATGTAATGTTTTTGTTTTCAGTTGAAGTTATGCAGAATTTGTTCAGTGAATGTGGCATTTTCCATATAAAAATGTTTAGATCAAAAGGTATATATTGTAAACAAACTATGTCATTGTTAAAAGGTAAGATTAATTATGGTATAATCACACATGAAGTAACAAAATTAATGGATTTCAAACTTCAATGATTTGGAATCTATTTTTTGGATAAATTGAAAACAAAGAATAATCAATGAACGTAAATATCTACTCTTGCACTTTTTCAGACAATTGTTTTTTTTTTATAAAATATTTTATTAGTTAATACATTATAATTTGAGTTATAATTTAACAAGAATGAAAAATCATGCGTCACACATAGATTATGTAACACTTTCCAACGCTTCCAAAATAATTTTACAAATCATTACCGTTTAATAAGGTGAAAGATAACATCTAAGTAAACAATTTGGAAAACGCATAACATATTTAAAAACGTAATTTCAGGAATTTCCAACATATACAATATTCGGAAAAATATCCGAATACTTTTATTCAGCCCTGTATATGATCTATAGATTTGTATATATACTACATAGCAAGCTAAATTTTAGTTTAGTTAGGAAACGCGTATCACAGTTTAAAATTTTTCTTCTGGAGTTTCTGTCAATAAACGGAAATGTGTTCGCGAACTTTTGTGCTGCCCTGTATATGATCTACAGAATTTATACATGCCAAGTAATAGACAAAAAGTGAGTTAAATTTAAAATCGCATTCAGCAATTATTGTTAACAGACAGTAGAGAATTCTTTTGTGTGTCCCTGTAAATGAACGATGACTGGTATACACACAATATTCTGTAGTAAGCCTCTTGTAATGCACCTTAGTGATATATATAAATTTCAATGCGTTTAAAATAGTGAAACATTATTTAATTAAACCGCAAACGATTTTTCTCCATAGATGTAATGTAACGGAATTCTTTTGACTGTCCCTGTAAAGTGATATGCACACCCTAATCCATATTAAACTTCTTGTAATGCACCTTAGTGATATATATCAATTACAATGTGTTTGAAATTGTGTAACATGATTAAAATAAACTGCAAATGATTTTTCCCCATAGACCGTAATGTAACGGAATTCTTTTGAGTGTCCCTGTAAAAAAACTATAAGTGCTACACACTTCAGTTGAAATAGGAAACATGCTATAGATAACGACAATAACATATAAAAATTGCTTGGAAATCCGAGCATATTTACGGGAGTTAGAGCATCTACCAGATGGCAGACAAACCGAATTCATAAACACTTTTCAACTAGGTTGGAAAGTGTTAAAAATGTGAATGCAACCTAAGAATTTTATAACAATTTCAGATTTTGAAATAAAAATTAACAATATAAATTTAAAAACAGGATTTTTAATTATAAAATTTTTTACAAGAATATATTACAAGGGTGATAAATTTAATGCTATAAAGTTCTATCTTCTTCATCACTCTCACTACATGAGCTACTTTCTTCTGGGCTATCATCATCTGTAAGCTGCAAATTGAAATATTAAGCTAGTAATTTATATAGATATAATATATTTATTATCATGCATGGCAATATATATTTATGTGTAATCAATTAATTAAATAATGACCATAAAGTTAGTGATACAGATATTTATATACTACCACTTCCCATCTTAAAAACAGATAATGAAATAAATATGGAATCATTTTGTGCCTATTATCTTCCAATTCTTTCGGATCTGACTAAATGTTCTTTTTTTTATTTTTGTACAAACAAATAACATATTCGGTTCTTAACTAAAAATGCAGGTATGAAATATTACAACAATTAGATCTGTTAAACATATATTTAAGCAAACAACTTCCAAAACCTTATTCTTAATAAATCTACTAAGTTAACTCCACTAAAATACAATTTTAGACTTTAGGGTAACCAAAGTGATATAGACGAGTCATAGTGAAAAGGGATGTAGTTGTAGGTCCTAGAGATTTATATCAATCATTCATATGAATAAACCATCTAGGTAACTGAATGCACAAAATGAAAAATAACAATAAAATAAATGAAACTTGCATCATATAAGTTGAATATTTTGTGGTGATACAAATATCTTTTTCTCATTGAGAAAATAATTCTTCTGAAAATTGTCAGATTATATAAAAAAATTATTTACTTAAAAATATTTAAGTCTGTCTATCTACTAGCCAATTCACATGTGCTCCAATTTTTATAAAAATATTCAGATTCGTAAGTAATGAACAGAGATTTAGAAAATTAAATATTAAAAAAAAATAATTTGCTTTAAAATATATATTAATTGCATTTTATTAAAACATTATTTGAAACAATAATGCTTTAATATACGCATTGAATATCATCCATATTCTTAACATTATTTTCTCTTCTCATTGTGAAATTAAATAAAAACTCAAGTTTTCTATTTCAGTTTGTTTCAATATTTTGCATTACTGTTTTTGGCCTCTTCCAGAAGGATTTGACCACTCTCTATTTTTGCCCATTACATTGCGTATTTTTTAGCTCAATTTAACATACTTTGTGATGATGCAATATTTTTGCTCAGCCTATCACCTTTTTTTTTCTCTCAAAGAGTTAGTTTTATTATCCTTCTATTCTTTCACTAATTATATTTTAAAGCTTCATTATGTGTTTGTAAACAATCTCTATACTTAGCTTCTTTTACTGATCTTAGTACATATCCATTCCTAAATTCTATTCATCCATAGCAGAAATTTAGACATTGAACCACAAAAAGAATCCATTTATCATTTAACAATGAAACTTCATTGGCTTTAATGATCTTGGGTCTTAGAACTTGGATCAACATTCCTTCTAATTTAGAAACATTGATATTATATGTAATTTGTACTTTTTTGGGGGTATCAGAGGTGAAAGCTAGTCAGAGAGTTGAAAATACTGACTAACTTTAATATATTAATTGACAAATAAAAGTTAAGTGAACTAAAACTTTGCATGAGTGAAGCCTCTTAGTAGGCTGTTTGTCAGTGAACCCTCCAATTCCCCTTGCTAATGTTAAATCTATGAGCATAGGATGTATTCGTATATTTAAAACATCTCCTTAGGAAATTAATATTTTTAACTTCTTTTTTTCTGTGTACACTTCTTAAAAGATGTCTCGTTTTTTTTCTTAGTTGTCAAAATATTTCTAACATATATACTCAATATTATGTGAAGTGTTAAAATCTTACTCAGTTTTGCTATGATTTTAACACATAAAATTATAAATTATGTATATATTTTGACAACTAAGAAAAAAAAGAGAAACATCCTTAAGAAGAGTACAAAGGAAAACAGAAGTTAAAACATTAATTTCCTGAAGAGATATTTTAAATATACAAACACATCCAATGACATAGGTTTAACATTAGCAAGGGGAATTAGGGAGTTTACTGACTAATAGCCTTAACTACTGTACATACATATTTTACTCTCAATCAATACTCAAATTTCATATATAGGTTTATGTAATTAGTGTTCAAGTAAACTTGGAAGGTTTTAGATTAAAAACTCTCCATGTGCAGATTACAATTTATTGGCCATTCCTTCCAGAATTGTGGTTGTTTTTGTCCTTATGCATAGTTATCTTTAGCTATAGCATTATCCAGGAACATCTTTTTAAATAGGGATACTGCATGGTCTGAAGCATTTAATGATAAACTATGATCCAATAAAAGGGATGAAAAGGAATTATACTTTAATTATTCTTTGATTCATTTCATCAACATTAAATTTAAGCATATATTTTTTAACGTGTTGTGCATTATCTAGTTGATTTTGTATCCCAGCATGTTTTACTACATCTCCTCTTCCATCATCAGAAATTGCAAAATAGAAATGTGCTGTGCATTCAGCATGTGAATTTCTTTTCACTGATGATACTATATAATCAAAATCATCTGAAAAATATGAGTGAAAAGACGACACATATTTCTTTTTCAGCACCATAATTAAATATAAATCTAAAAACAAATTGAAATTAATCACAAGATTGCAAAACTTGCTACCAAATTCCACCCAGTAACAGTAAACTGAAGTAAAGAAACATAGCTTATCCCCATTACCTGCCAAAACTCACAATTTTTCATGCTCATTGGGCAACTGAATCGTGACTACATCCACTTAGGATGCAATGTCAAACCCACTCACTAATCATAGGAGAAAAATGTTTTCAGAGTTTTTTCCAAAGATGGGTTGGTTGGTTAGTTCCATTTTATACAATAACGGGAAGCGAAAATGACAGAATTTTCAGATATAGAAGAAAATTGGGAAAGCGGGAGAGTGATTAAAAGTATGGAGACTGGGCCTAATTTTCCAATTCTATTTTGATTTAACCAAATAAAAAAAATGAAAGTCATACACAAAATAAAATCTTGGTAAAAGGCAAAAAAGTTGAAGATAAAATATTGGTAAAAAGTACAAAATGACAAAAAAAGGGTGGAAAATCGCAGATCCACAGAAGGATTCCATGCCTGTAATTAATTGTAATGAATTTAATTTTGAAATGTCTAGAAGTATAAATACTTTATCCACTGTAGTAAAACTGAACTATCACATACATGCATTGTAGAAGTAAGAATAAAGAGTTTCTTCTCTTGAAAACGATCATTGTAGTAAGAGTATTTATTGTATTAGGTCATATAAAAAATGCTTAGATTGCTACAGAATTTGAATATACTATTGAGACAGACAATTTGATATTTTATTTTCGGAGATATATACATGAGACTTTTAGCAGAAATTCATTAAAAATAATAACGAATTTTATTTATTTCATACATCACTGAATATTTGTTATCATCTAAAAACTTACTGAAGTTTATAAAATACATACATTTTCAAAGTGGATAAAAAAGAAAAGCAAATAATGTAAAATTAATGCAATAATAATAATATAGAAAATCAAGATAAGCTTAAAATGTTAAATGCACCAAGAAGCAACAAACACAAAATGCTAATTTCTGAACACGTGAGTAATCAAAAGGAAATTCTATAAAGAGCAAGTGCAGAAAAGAGGTACTACCCTAACAGCACGGCCAGTCGATGTGAAGTTCCCTTGACGTCACACATGATTAGAAGTGTCACAATCGCTACGGTGAATCAAAATATGGGATATTTCACTGTCTCATTATTACTCTCAAATGATTGTTAACACTGAAAAGTCACTGACTGTCACTTTGCGATGGGTCACCAGGTGACATTACAATGAAGCCAACTTGTGACTCTCATGTGACTGTCATTTTGACACTCCATTGTAAAGTCATCATGATAGCTGTTCTGTGACGAGTTTCCAAGTGACAGAAAATGAAATCATTTGGTGACTTTTCACAAAGGAGTGCAATGATGACTTCACAATAGAGTGTCGATCACTGGAAAGTCACCATGCAACTTCATTGTGACATTATTTGGTGACTCATCGCAATGCAATGCTCACAATGACTTCAAAGTTCAGTCTTCAACTGGTGACCCATCACAAAGCAACAGTCACAGTGACTTTTCAGTGTTAGCATTCATTTGAGAGTAATAATGAGACAGTGAAATATCCCATATTTTGATTCACCGTAGCGATTGTGACACTTCTAACCATGTGTGACGTCAAGGGGACTTCACATCGACTGGCCGTGCTGTTAGGGTAGTACCTCTTTTCTACACTTGCTCTTTATAGAATTTCCTTTTGAGTACTCACGTGTTCAGAAATTAACATTTTATGTTTGTTGCTTAAGTTTTGCACACCAGTGTATGTATATCATGTACTGTGATCAGAGTTGCCAGTTTGGTCTCCTTTTTATTCAAAATTCGAATAGGATATTCTGAAAGAATTTTTACTTTATATAATCACAAAACAGCTGTTGTTAAATAGAGCAAAAATTACTAATAATAATTTCTGGAATGAATTTAGTATTTCTGAATAAAAAGGAGTCCAAAGGAGCTATATGATAACAAAGAACAATATCAACGATATCCACAACATACAAATTTATAATAATGAAAGCATAACTACATACCTCATCATCAGATGACTCCATATTATTCGAATAATTGTCTTCAGCATCACTTTCTTCAGAGGAAGAATCTAGAAAAATAAAAGAATAAATTCAAGTATTGCAAAAATTATGTCATCATTACATCACAAGACCTTTAAAATTCTGTAAAGACTAGCAATTAATTAAAGATATTAAATGAAAATATTTTACTACATAAATTATCAGGTAATTAGGAGTCACACAAAGAAACTCATAAGCTAATGTTAAATCTATGGGAGCGTTCTTTTCAAATTTTTCATTTGCATTTTAATACTTTTAAAGTTTTTTTTACAATGTAACATTTTTTCTAGTCAAAGGACTACCTCCATAACAAGCATGGTGACAGTGACGTCACTGCAAGTCACAGTGGTCACGTCACATTGTGACTAAAATGTGAACTTCAAAAAATTTTAAAAGGGACAAGAATACTTCAAACATATTATCTATTGTAAAAATATTTTTCTTGGACATATTTTAATTTTTGTGATATTACTGCAAGTCACAATGTTTAAAGCACCAGGAAATCTACTAAAATTGGAGACTGATCTCGGTAGCATCAAACTTAATGTCCTCAGTGGAAAACAATTAGTAAAAATTTACTCAAATGGCAACATGTGGGCAATAAAATTTGAATCCCAAGACAATTTTGTACAAAAAATTGGCTAGCCTCCCATGTACTCCCCAAAAATACCTTAACATTAAATTGAGGGGTTTTCAGTTGGTCCCGGTGTAAGAAAATTTGAGGCCCTATATTATTTTGCAATAGACAAAATATAGCAGATAATCTCATTGGGAGTCCTTATGGCTATAGGGGACAAGTTTAGGCCTGGATGTAAACCTTTTCAGACCTTAACTTCACATAAAAAAAGGGAGATTAATAAATGCTGGTAGCTCCAGTAAACTGCACCTCTCCTTTTTATGGCCAGCCCTGATTGAAAACACTTATGTTGGACTAAATATAGAACCAATTTAAAGTTATTTTATACAGACATGTTAAAATATTATATGTAATGGGGCTTTGGTATGTAACTAATTAAAAAAAAAAAAGTGTTAAATACTGAAAAGCATTGAAAATCATAAAATGTTTAGTTATGAAAGTTTAATAAGAAACTAAATTACTATAAACTATTATCAAGATTGATTTAAAAAGACCATTTATGATTGCAATTCGCAAGCAACTTAAGAACAATAAAATGAAGAAATATAAATACCTGCCTTCATGACAATATGATGACAGAACAGATAAGATATTGCTAAATCCAGAGAGATTATCATGCACAGAAAATGGCTGTTACAGCCAGTTATTCCTACAAGGTTTTCCTATAAAAATGCTTTTTCTAGCTTTAATATTTTATTTTAATGTAGTGTAACAAAAATTACCATAAATGGGAGCTCGATAACTGTTGAAATAGTTCTGCTTTTTTCCATTGTTATTGAGTAACTTTTTAGCTACCAATTTTAATAAAACCAGAAGATTAAAACCTGTTTTCACAGGAAAAATAGAAGATGGATATACACAAAAGAAATATGTAAATATTTTAATTATGTAAAACATTTACTTTTATGCCAGTGAGAGGAAATTTTTGTCATTTTCTTTTTTTTCAGGAATTCTATAATTTCCCCACTTTAAAATTAGGAAACTTTATATGTACAAAATTATTTTTGATTACAGATTAAGATAACATGCTGAGTGTTAAATATTTATAATATTGACCACTCTTTCTGTAAGCAAAATTTTTTTTTTTTTTTTTTTTTTTTTTGTAGTATGTGTTTTCACAGAGTTGCAAAAAATTGAGTAAAAAGATCTATTTAGTATCAAAATATTGGCATAAAAATTGTAATTGTTTTTTATTAATTTAATGTTTATTAAATTTAACAATATTTGATGAAAAATAAATAAGCATGTGTTACATTTTAACTTCATCTTACTGCTGAATATTTTCTTTCATGTAATTGCTGCTTTGTTAAGGGGACAGTGAACCTTCAAGTAAGCAAAAATCAACCAAAAATATGAATGTTTTTCATGTTATAAATATTTAGATAGTTAAAAATATCAATATGTTATCCTAAAGTAAAATTTATCAAAAAAAGACAAATATGATATTATTAATTAGGTGTTCCTATAAAAAATTTCAGTTTGGTACAATTTCAGTATGGAGATGACAACCTAAGCTTCATTTTTCTTAAACATAAATCAAAACAAGAACAAAAAATTCATGCATCAAACATAGATTATGTAACACTTTCAACACTTCCGAAATAATTTAAAAAAAGTTACCATTTAATAAGGTGAAAGATGATATCTAAGTAACAATTTGGAAAATGCATAACACATTTGAAAATCCAATTTGAGTAATCACCATTTAGAGTTGGGAAAATATCCGAATTCTTTTGTGCAGTCCTGTATATGATCTATAGATTTGCATATATACTACATAGAATGCTAAATTTGATTTCAGTTAGGAAATGCGTAGCACAGTTTAAAATTCCTCTTCTAGAATTTCCGTAAATAAACGAAAATGTACTCGAGAACTTTTGTGCTGCCCTGCATATGATCTACAGATCTTCCAGCAATTATTGTTAACAGACAGTATCGAATGCTTTTGTGTGTCCCTGTAAATGAACGACGAATGCTATACACACAATATTATAGTAAGCCTCTTGTAATGCACCATAGTGATATATATCAATTTTATTATGTTTGAATTAAAATAAACCACAAACTATTTTTCTCCTTGCTCTGTAATGTAACAGAATTCTTTTGAGTGTCCCTGTAAAGGAACTATAAGTGCTATGCACATCCTATTCCATAGTAAGCCTCTTGTAGTGCACCTCAGTGATGTATATCAATTTCAATATGTTTGAAATAATGTAACACCATTAAAATAAACTACAAATGATTTTTCCCCATGACCATAATGTGAAGAAATTCTTTTGAGTGTCCCTCTAAAAAAACTATAAGTGCTACACAGTTCATTTTCAACACCGAACATGCCATAGTAAACCTCAATAACACATATCAAATGCATGACAATCCAAATATATTTACGTGAGTTACAGCACGGACAGACAGACAGAAGACCAAATTTATAAGTGTCCACAAGATATCATTTCTAATTGAATGGCTATTTCAGTTTTTATCAGTGACAATTTAGAGATTAAAATGTATGGAGGTTTGTTTCTTCTTCTTCCCACAGAAAGGAAAATTTCTTCCTACGAATTTTCTACCAGGGAAAAAAATGTCCGAATGTATCACTGATTGTAATAGTTATATTAATAACTAGCTGAAGTACCCGGCGTTGTCTGGGATTTTAAGAATCTTTGTGTAAAAAAATCAATTTCAAAATTAAACATGTTGTATAGAGAACTTCAAATATGTCAATAATTCCATAATCCGGTTTTTATCATGATTCAATCGGGACTGGCTCATGACTTTTAAAATGTCACATGGAGTGGATAATCTTTACACAACGACTGGCACAAAACGATGGGCACGACGCTTTGTACAAAGATGATCCACTCTGTATGACCAGCCATGTAAAACGCAAGTCACAATTCAATGGACTTTACCCAGTCACATCATCTGTGGGTATATAGAAGAAAAACACCATTAGGTGCGAAGAACATTTTAACACAGCTTCCCCTTCATCCAAAAAACAGTCTTTTTCGGAGGGCATATACCCGCAGAGACGTGGCTGTTGCCATTCCTTGGTAAAGTCAAATTATGTTCCTCAAACCCACATGATGTCATATCTACTAGTTTTCTCTATTATTCATATTGATACTCTCTTTGTATGATTTTCAAACATTTGAAAAAGTCTGTTAAACTTCCAATATGACGTCATATTAATTTTCTTTTTAATTCTCTAATGATGTCATATTACACTGCTTTATGTACATACACATACTCAGACTCGTTGTATTATTGAAATTTACAATTATATTACCAATACGACGTCATATTAATCTTTTTTCCAATTGTTGAAACTTTTTATTTCATTTTCATTTTTCATGTGGAAATCTTTCAATAGAAAACTAATTATTGTAGACAGAATTTTACTGTGGATTTTTAATTGTTGGTAACTGTTATAATGAAAAATGTTTAAATTTGATAGGAAAAGGCTGTTAGATTTTTGGTTTTTTATTAATTAAAAATTAACTGTACATTATTTTGATTCCGGATTACTTTAGTTGCCTCGGCTGTGCTTTAATACACCTATACGTAACATTTCACAATTCTGGCTTCCAAAATGTTGATTTGTATAGAAATGCAGACAGACAGACCAAGTTTTCATTTTTATATATTAGATAATAATAAAAACTTCCTCTTCTAGTAGTAATTTTTCGTTTATATTATAAAAAATTTACATTAAATTTGAAATTTTTAAGAAATTAAACTAATTAAAGAGAAAAATCTTCACAATGATTAATGGCCAAGAAGGAAAAACTTCTTCCTTGGAATTCTACACCCCCCCCCCCTCTAGAGTAACTGCAAAAAAAAAACTCTACTATGGAAAAAAGGTTTAAATTTAACACTAATAGATATAAATAATAATAATAAAAAAAATAGCAGTATTTTTTCTTTTATATTATAACGTTTTACAAAAACTTTGTAGTTTTCTAGAAATTAAATTAATTTTAAACAAGAACGAAAAATCATGCGTCAAGCATAGATTATGTAGCACTTTCCAACGCTTCCAAAATAATTTTACAAAACATACCATTTAATAAGCTAAAAGATAACATCTAAGTAAACAATTTGGAAAACGCATAACATATTTAAAAACATAATTTCATTAATTTCCAACAGATACAATATTCGGAAAAATATCCGAATACTTTTATTCAGCCCTGTATATGATCTATAGATTTGTATATGCTAGGATGCTAAATTTTAGTTTAGTTAGGAAACGCGTAGCACAGTTTAAAATTATGTTTCTGGAGTTTCTGTCAATAAACGGAAATGTGTTCGCGAACTTTTGTGCTGCCCTGTATAGGATCTACAGAATTTATACACACCACGTAATAGACAAAAAGCGAGTTAAAATTAAAATCGCGTTTAGTAACTTAAAACGCACTTCCAGGAATTAGTGTTAACAGGCAGTAGAGAATTCTTTTGTGTGTCCCTGTAAATGAACGATGACTGCTATACACACACTATTCTGTAGTAAGCCTCTTGTAATGCACCTTAGATATATATATATAAATTTCAATGCGTTTAAAATAGTGAAACATTATTTAAATAAACCGCAGACGATTTTTCTCCATAGACGTCATGTAATGGAATTCTTTTGACTGTCCCTGTAAAGTAACTATAAGTGTTATGCACACCCTATTCCATATTAAGTTTTTTGTAATGCACCTTAGTGATATATATAAATTTCAATGCGTTTAAAATACTGAAACATTATTTAAATAAACCGCAAATGATTTTTCCCCATAGACCGCAATGTAACGGAATTCTTTTGAGTATCCCTGTAATAAAACTATAAGTGCTACACACTTCCGTTGAAATAGGGAACATGCTATAGATAACGACAATAACATATAAAAATTGCAGAGCAATCCGAGCATATTTACGGGAGTTAGAGCACGGACAGACGGCAGACGGCCATCCGGCCAGACAAACCGAAGTCATAAGCACTTTTCAACTAGGTTGGAAAGTGCTAAAAATGTACAATATATCAATCGGTTCAAATTATGGCTAATCCTAAAGTTGAAAAAACATTTTTATGATAAAGCAATATACCTGACTGATAAACAGCTAATGGCTTGTCCATTTCATTCTTTTCTGATTTCACTGTAGTTGTCTGGAATGAAAATTCAACTTAGTACTTTAGAATTAAAAGATATAGAGAGAGACAGTGAATTTTTTATCAAAAATAATACCTGTGATAGCAATATTTTTAGACACCCATGTAATTGACATATTTTAGGAAAATTTTCAATTCTTGCTTGAATAATCTGGTTTATTGGACCTAAACATTCACTGATGTCTTTGCACTAGTTAGAAAATTAAAAAAATAAAATTAATTCAAACAATACTAATAATAAGAATTTTCTAATAACAGTAGTAATAACAATAACACAACTTTAAGAATTAGAATTATTAAAATGAAAGTGAGTAACTTACAGACATCAGATAGGGCAAATGTACAGACAGTAGACACTTCATCCACTTTATATAAGGATGAGAACTATTATAGAAGAAAAAAAAAATAAATATATAAGCATTCATTATGAAATCTACAAATATAAATAACCTTAAAATAAACTAACAATAGTATTTTTAATTATTAGGACAACAAACTAAAATAATTTCCTTTTAAATAAAAATATAAATTTCAACTTAAGAAATCAAAGTAAATCGGGCTAACCAGGTGAAAATAATTTTTAATTGAAAAAATTGAAAACACCAATAGTTTTTTTTTACATTTAGCATATTTTCTTGGTATGCTCCCCAACTACACCAAAAAGCATGTTTGGTACTTTCATATTAGCTGCATGTTAGCAGTTAATTGAGAAAGGTTTCTGCATTTATATCAACATTTTAAAAAATTTTATTTGTTTCAGTATTTAAGCAAGAGTTCGATTACAAGTCTGTTAAATTCATGTTTTATCTATTTGTGAAGATTTAATTTCATTTTGCAATTTAATTACGAAATATAAAGTGGAAACTGCCAAATGCTGAATTATTTACATAGTACAAATGGTTTGGTCTTCCCAAATCAGGTTGCACATTTATTTTTGAGATCAATTAAAAAAATTCATGCTTGAAAAATATTTTAAAAACCGTTAAAAAAATTTCTGAAATTGTGCAATATTTAGAAGTTAAAAAATTAGCGATAAAACAAAATTGGTTGCTGAGGAGGCTATCTCCATCATCAGCGCTACTCCCATACATGTTTTTGCTTTATAATATACATTCTTAAACAATTTCAATAGCAATTATTACTAAAACAAAAATATCTTGGCTTGTTAACCAACATAATTATATAAATAAAACAGTTTTATTAACTAATGATAATTTGTTAATAGAAAAATAACAAATATAATGTAGAGGATTTTTTTTTTTTTTTTTTTTTTTTTTAAAGAAGAATGAACAAAAAATAATATTTTGATTTACAGGGTTTGTTAATATAAATCAGCTTTACTTTAATCATGATTTAAATCAACTTTTTGAAAATTTTTATTATAAAATTTAGGTTAAGATATTTTGCAATAAATATTTTGCTTAGGCAAAAATACATCACACATTTTAGGAGTGGGAGAGATTGAGAACCCAAAATCCAAGCTTTTTGCATTCATTTAAATCAAATACAAAAATCAAAATTTTAAATTAAAATCCCAAATTAAAAATAGCGAATCTCATCTGGAAAATGTTAAAAGACTAATGCATGTATTTATCTATCAGAAAATACCTAATTCATTGGTACATTTTAAAATTAATACAAAACATGACTTTCTGCAAGGATATGGAAAAATTCAAATATAGTCTTTACAGAAGTGTTTTAATTGATATTTAAGTACAGTAATCATTAAATTTTTTGTAGTCCTTGTTTAAATACAAATAACAAAATGTTCAATTTCCAATATAGTTTATTTATGAAAAGATTAAGGAAAATGCACTAATGATAAATTTAAATATGTAGTATGTAAAAGTTTAATGAAAGGTACAACAGGGTTCATATTCATTTTCCAAAATAAAATCCCCTGAGAATTCCATGATGTATTTTCGAAATAATTTTCACATGTCAACAATTAACGGCATTTTTTATCATTATGACAACATGACCCTCCTCACCTAAAAAAAAGATAAATTCTGTATTTAATTTTGAATTCTGTATTAATTTTTTTACCCGGTCAGTTCAAATTAAAAATAGTTTTCAACCAGCTCATTTTAATAACATTTTTTTTTTTTTTTTTTTTTTTTTTTTTGAAAACATCTTTTACAGTTTTAAACAAATAAATCTAAACACAATTGCCCAATCAGAATCAATTTCAAAACAAATTTGAAGCTGTTGACAAATGCAGACTTATGAGTGAAGAATAATTATCATGGAGAAAAATCCTCACAAAATTCCAATAATGACTTGAAGGAAGGAAACACACGTTTAGTAAGTTACACGTTAGTAGCCAAGCAGATAATTGACATTTTTACAGAACATCAGTATTATTGTTTATAAAAAAGAAACATTCCTCTTAAATAATGCCCAGCAGATTAAAGTTTCAAGCAAAATCTGAAGATCTAAAAGGTGGATTAAAACTTTGTGCCGTTATATTAAAAATAAATGTGCAACGTTAAATTAGCACAAATTAAAATAATTTCTAATGGCAAACAGCTGTTTCAGAGCCCTTAAGCTCCATCTTCAGTGCCAACTCAAAAGGTAAAAACGAATTAAAAACTCCTAGGCCATGACCGCTTGCCTGCCATCTCTCGCCCCGCGGCCAGATGAAATGGCGTTGAATTTTTCAAAACAACAGCGGAGACGAGGAAACACACGTGACAGAGAGACCAATAGGAACACTCCGCCGACCGGGAGAGTTTCAGTGTGGAGGGGGGGGGGGAAGAGAATGAATTAAGCGAAACGCAGTCAGATGTTTGAAACGCTTTGTACGGCAGAGAAAAAACCAGAAAGAGGGGGGGGGGGGGGGCAATGAGGATGAATTAAATGAAAGGTAGCCAGACATTTGAAAAATTTGGTGTACTGGACAAATCATTAACCAAGCTGCTCGAATTTTTCCATATGTAATAAGCTTCCCAGAAATTTAGGTCGTAAATTGATGAGCATTTCTGAATTATCGCACCTTCCGAAAAATTAAAACTGTGACTTTCAGACCAACAATGGTTAGCTATTGCAGATCGTTTAATATCACAATTTTTAACATAGTTTTTATGCTCCCCTAAACGGACTCTAAGCGGTCTCTTAGTTTGACCTATGTACATTTTATCACATTCGCAAGATATTTTATAAATTCCCCAATGTGAAAATCTGTCTATTGGATGTTTGAGGTCTGTAAATTTGATTTTGTTAAACGGTGCATAAACTATTTTAAAGTCGAAACTTTTCAAAATTCTAGATATTTGATGGCTTATTCTCGGAAAATATGTAAGTATAATTAAATTTTCATTGCGAACATTGTTAACATTGGAATGCGTACGTTTAATTTGTTTATTATGAATTGAATCAACTATTTCAACAGGATAACCCCGGTCAAAGGCTATTGATTTGATGTAGTCTAACTCCGCTTTGAGTAAACTCTCAGATGAACAAATTTTTAGGATGAACAAATTTTTAATAAAATCTGAAGAGTTTAATGAGTTTTTGTGCAAAACAAATATTATGACAGAAAGTAGTATATTAGACTGGTGGAAGGAATGTCATAAACAAATACTGAAAGTGACTATATGAAACCAAGTCTGAAATCAACAATTAATCTGTTATTTATTGCAGTAGCTTCACCAGCCTCTATATCGTAAATGTTTTCTGCTTTTGGTTTGGTGCAATAAACTGAGTGAAATGTGTAGATGTGTAGGTCCAGGTAATTCAATATCAGTAGGCAGAGCGTTGGCAATTTAAGCCAGAGATCTTGGGTTCGACTCCTGGCCTTGGCACTTTTTCACTCAGTGGAAACATGTAAATTTGCATATCTTTATTAATCAAAGTGACTGAGTTTAAAATAATACAAAAGTGTATCTACATATCCATTGTTTAATAGAGTTCCATTGTGGTATGTTCTGTTAATCTGTTTTAGATAACAGACCAGATGATACTGCCAACAAGGTTGGCAATGTGAAATGTGTCGGCCATTTGTCGGTCCAATTAGTTCGATATGCAGAACACTGGGAATTTAAGCCAGAGGTCTTGAATTCTATGCTTCGCCTAGAAAATTCTTCACTCATTTGGGAATGCCAATTCGCATATCTTTACCAATCAGTAGGATTCAGTTAAAAATAATAAAAAAGTATTATGTAGTATGTAAATAATAAAAAAGTTTATGATTTCCAGATAAGCAACTTTATTCTTGATAAAAACTAACGGTTATATTTTTATTTTAACAGTCTAGAACAGAAAAAGATAAAACTTGCTTAAATTATTTAACACACAGCATAAATATTTTTCCTTAGGTTGTATTCGTATAAAATATGCTTAAGTATTTTGTAGCTACAAAATACGAAACAATAAATTAAAAACACCATCATCATCAACAACAACATTGAATGGTCCCTTTTTAAGCATAAGTAAATATATAATGTAGATATTTCATAAAAATCTCAGAACTGGAACAACAAGGTTCTAACTGATTCTGTTAAGTTCTGGAAATTAACAATTAATAAAATTTGTTTTCCCTGCCTCAGCTTTAACATTTTCTTCTTAAGTAAATTTTCCATTTTATTAAACTTGTAATATTTCTTTATTCTATTTTTTACAAAATTAATTTTTATTCCATATATATTTTAAAGCACTGTGATTGCCATCGTGAAAAATGATGGCATTTTACATAAGAAAATAGTCCTTTTTTAGAGAGAGAGAAAAAAAAAGAACAAATTAATAAGTAAATAGTGTTGAATTAGAGAGTTGTGTCTCATTTCAGATATCTGTTTGGTATTACAGACATGAAAATAACTGAAAAAAAAAAAAAAAAAAATTCAAGCTACCTAATAAAAACAAATTCTAATAATTTAGTCATTTTAAATAAGCAAAGTGGATACTGATGAAAACAATTCCCCCTTTTCAACAAAACAAGTATTATGCTCACTTATTGGCTAACAGCTGTCACAATCTTTCTCTCTTTATGAAACTACTAGCGGCCCGTCCCGGCTTTGCACGGGTAGACAATGTAATTTTTTTAGTACATTTGTTTTCCTGAATTTCACACACCTACATAAAACAGCTGCTATGTACTAAAATTTTTGAAACCACCCCTTTAAAACCCTTCGGGAGGAATTTCTAAATACATTTTTTAGTAGATGTATTTTTCTGAATTTCACGCTCCTACCTAAATCTGCTACTGAGATATGGCGAAATGACCCAAAAATTTTAAATACCCCTTTAACCACCTTCTGGGGGGAATTTTCAAAATCGTTGAAATACGTGTTTAACCAATTTTTTAGTAGATTTGTTTTGATTGATTTCCCCCTCCTACATAAAAGCTGAGATATGGCGAAATGACCTAAAAAATTCGACCCCCCCCCCATTTAACCACCTTCTGGGAGAATTTCCAAATTTGCTGAAATACGTGTTTTATTCATTTTTTAGTAGATTTGTTTTCCTGATTTTCGTGCTCCTAACTAAAACTGCTGCTGAGATAGGACGAAATGATCTAAAACATTCGAATCCCCCTTTAACCACCTTCGCGAGGGGGGGGGGGGGGGATTTCTAATTCCACTGAAATACGTGTTTAATCATTTGTTTAGTAGATTTGTTTTCCTGAATTTCGCTACATAAAACTGCTGCTGAGATATGGCGAAATGACCTAAAACATTTGACCACCCCCTTTAACCCCTCGAGTGGGGGGATTTCTAAAATCGTTGAAATAGGTGTTTAATCATTTTTGAAGTAGATTTATTTTCGTGATTTATGCACTCCTACCTCTAACTGCAGCTGAGATATGGCGAAATGACCTAAGACATTCGACCATCCCCCTTTAACCCCCTTCTGGGGGGATTTCTAAAATCGTTGAAATAGGTGTCTAATCATTTTTTTAGTAGATTTGTTTTCTGGAATTTCACGCACCCCCCTTTAGCCCCTTCGGGGAGTATTTTCTAAAATCGCTGAAATACATGTTTAATTATTTTTTTAGTAGATTTGTTTTCCTGATTTTCGCGCTCCTACCTATAACTACTACTGAGATATGGCGAAATGACCTAAAACATTCGACCACCTCCCTTTAACCCCTCGGATGGGGAATTTCTAAAATCGTTAAAATATATGTTTAATCATTGTTTAGTAGCTTTGTTTTCCTGATTTTCGCGCTCCTACCTATAACTGCTGCTGAGATATGGCGAAATGACCTAAAACATTCGACCACACCCCTTTCACCACCTTCTGGGGGGAATTTATAAAATTGCTGAAATAGGTGTTTAATCATTTTTTTAGTAGATTTGTTTTCTGGAATTTCAAGCTCCTACCTATAATTGCTGCTGAGATATGGCAAAATGACCTAAAACATTCGAACCCCTCTTTAGCCCCCTTCGGGGGGGAGGGGGGGTTCAAAAATCCTTTCTTATTGCTTGCCTAGGCCATAACAGCAATCTACAGTCCAAATTGCATGACCCTGACTTTAGTAGTTTCGGCTGGGCGTTGATGAGTCAGTCAGTCACCGTTTCCTCTTTATATAATAGTATAGATATGCAAATATGTATAAATATATTTTAAATCAAAAGTGTTTTTATATATACGGATAAACCAAGGTATTATATCACAAAAAAAAACCTTATACAGTAGACTCTCTTAAATCTGCATAGCTTAAAACCAGAGGTTGTACAGATTTTAGAATTTTGCAGACACTTTTTAAACAGTAATTTGAATTTAATAATGCACTCAAAATTATAATGAATGTTTACAATAAAGTAAAATAATAAAAATTAAGAAAATGAAAAAAAAAACCATGTAAAATATTAAAAGTAAAGGTCAATTAAATTATTAATAATGCATAACTTAATGTATAACTAAATATACATAACGGTGGTGAGATATTTTTTTCTTGAATTATTCAGTGCAGCTTGCCTTATAAATGTACACTAATAATCAACATAAGAATCTTAAAATAGTAAAGTTTTATTTGATGTTTAGCATCTAATTTTTATATAATATTTATAAAAATACTGAAATGAATCACTTACATATGCTCTTTCCTGCTAAGTCTAATATGAAGTTCTTTTAATAACAAAATAATTATCTGTAAAGGCAGTCTCTTAATTGTATTTTGAATTATCCTTTCATCAGTTGATTGTAAAACTGTCTGTAAAATAGAAACATAGAAATAATTTAAAGAATTCACATATATAATAATGAGTAAATATACTGCCAATTTGATAAAAGTAGACAATTTTCAATTCCTGAAAAAATGTATTTATATAATAATACTAAGTTAACAATTTTCTGAGTTGATTTGCAATCTAAAAAATATTGCTGAGAAATTTAAATAATCTATTTTCATATACAATTATGTCTCTATATTTATTTCCCTAAGTGTGAAAATGTTTCTGCTCTCAAATATGACAAGACATTATTACACAAGTATAGGGTTGTACATTGGCACTTTGCTATTAAAGATTTACTTATGAACAAGTGATAAACGTAAAGGAATCATACACATTTTAGAACTGTGAAATATTAACCAAGGCAAATGGAAATTGGAATATAATTAGAACATGTTAAAAAATTTTTTTTGCAATGTGTCTCTGTATGTTTTACTGATGATAAATTCATTAATAAATGCTATTATTGTAAATTAGCTATGTGTAATATATATCAGTTCTGACTGAAAATGGAAAGAATCATAGTTTTGGAAGAAGCAGGTAAATTTGTATCTATTATATTAAAATCTAACTGCCTGTTTGTATTTCACAACTATTACTCCTAGAATATGGAATGCAACACAATGAAATTAACATCAGTTATCTTCATGGGTTTGAGGATGTCATATAAGCTCTCCCATATATTATTATTATTTTTTGTAACTTTTAAAAATGTTATCTAATGATGTCAATTAAATTAATCCATTGTTAAAAAAAATAAAGAAAAGGACACATAATGCCACCAGAATATTCATTTCCATAGACAGCAATGAAAATTAAAAAATATTTGTTATATAAGCATGGGAAAACACATAGACACTAGTGCAGTAATTTTATTTTTATTCACACCATTTCCCTATTAAAATTGAAAAGAAAAATTATTTTCAATTTAATTAGAAGATGAAAAAAAATATGATCAAATTAGATTTTTTTAAAAAATGCAAAGAAATAAAAACATTAATGTAATAAAAATATTGTGTAAAGTAAACACACGATTTTACTGAATGGTGTATGAAAAATTTTATGTAAAATTATATTATAAAATTACATTAAATTGACGTTTCGGTCAACTTCTATGACAATCATCAGAATATGTATTTCTGTAACAATTACAGAATTGTTACCTAATTGTTACAGAAATACATATTCTGATGATGGTCATAGAAGTTGACCGAAACGTCAATTTAATGTAATTTTATAATATAATTTTACATAAAATTTTTCATACACCATTCAGTAAAATCGTGTGTTTACTTTACACAATATTTTTATTACATTAATGTTTTGATGGTGTAACGGTCCAGCTCAATCATTGAAATAAAAACATATTTTCACATATTCAAATTCCGTACTCTAAGGACAAAAAATTGTCTGCTAACAAATCTAGAAAACATTTCCTCCCAACATTTCTTTTTACATTCAACCAAAGTGGTAAAACCAGATTAAGCTCTTTGCATCTGATTGGACAACTAAGATTGAATTTGAGAAAAAACATAGATTTTCAAGTAATTACTTTTAAAAGATAAACATTTTCACAAGGAAGCAAAAAGTGCAATGGTTTTATCCACTTTTAAAGCTTTATTATTATTATTATTATTTTTTCATAAAAGTGAAATATTTTTGCATAGTTTCATCAAAATGATGCCATTTTCATTCCAACAATCAGAATTTAAAAGCCAGATCGTAATAAAATAAAATTCTTTTAACAAAGACACCATTGTAAATATGTATTTTTGTTGAAAAATCTTTTAACCTAAAATGAAATATGATTTCTTACTTTAAATGTAGAATTTAATAAAATTAATAACATATTTTTTCTAATGCACAGTAAAACTAGATTTCTTCCTTCCCTAAACAACCTAAAGATTACATGCAATTTAAATGCAACATATCGGGTTGCCACACAAGCTAGTCTTCTTATATTTTGTTCATTGTTGGTCTCAAACACCACTGGGAGTGTAAACCATAGTATTTCAAATGAGACAATTAGAGCCTTATCTAATTTTTCAATTTATTCACTTAATAATTTGTTAATTTTCACACTGATTTAACATTATACTGCTTACTAATCAACAAATGTTAAAGCAGTACTAAATAAAAGAAGACAAACTATTTTGTTTAAATTTAAATTGTACTATCAATTTACATCAATTAAATAAATTATTTGAAAAAAAAAAAGTTTCACAAAAAATACTTTTAATAAAACATCAAGAACAAAAGACAAAAAAAATATAAAATATGTGTTATTCAAATACTGTTAATAAAACGTGTATTTCAATATATACCTTTCAACACTCAATGGGAATTAAGTGATATTATTTCTTTTAAATCTAAATTGCACATTAATATACACCAAATAAATGAGCTAAATAAAATTATTATTAAAAAAGATATTTCACATACTCAGAAAGAAGGGTAAGTTTTATTTGTAGAAAATAACAATAAAAATCCAACTAGAAAAGTAAAATAAAAGGGGGGGGGGGAATGGGGAGATAATTGACCTTATTGACATAGTTTAATAAGGAATTAATTACAGAAATTTCTCTAAGTGAATGACATTTAGTAAAAAAAATTAAACAATATAGCTAATATAATAAAATCTGGATCATATATGAGCAAAGATGTATTGGGATACAAGAAACATGTCTCTCTTCACAAGATACAAGAAAAAATAAAAGAATTTGCAAATAAGATTATATATTAATATATATATATTACATACCAATAATAGACTTCATTCCACTTCTTTTCCAAATAATCAATAAATACCTAATATTGCAGTCACAAACAAAATTTAGAATTTTTTATATAATTTACCACATTATGAAACAAATTCTTGGCTATGCCTATGAAATTTGAATAAACATAAAAATAAACTATCTTTTAAGGATATAATTGATTAGTAATAGTAAGTTCAAAGTGCTAAAAATAAATAAATAAATAAAAATACATGTTCTACATAGAGATAGATTGCTGAATAATTTTTATGATAATGAAATTGAAGGATGACACACTAAATAAATTACATATATGTTCATACAGAAACTTTTTTTTTTTCAACATTTATGAGAATATTAATAATTCAGATTTCTCTTTTTTTTTTTTTTTTAAATAGTGGCTTTAAAAATTTATGGAAATTTTTTTTTAATATTAATTTTTAACAAAAAGTGCAAAATTCTGACAACACTTATAGTATATAAAGAATAAGATATAAACAGTAATATTTACATTTATCATATTATTATCTTTACTCTGAAGACCTTGTAACAATAGGTGCACCAAACTATCTGCTTTAACTGTTGAGTCTTGTTCCAAATTTGGTGGAATTCGACTAAGATCAAGAGCTCGTAAACGTTCTTCCATGGGCAACTGCAATTACAAAGAAAAAACAATAAATAATTTACAAACTTGTAATTCTGAAGCTATATCTTTATTGCTTTTCTAATAGAATTACAGCAATATATAAATGAAATATATATATATATATATATATATATATATATATATCTGTTTGTAATTGTCCGATTGTGTTTCAATTTTCAGCAAATTTAAATAATAATAAATTAGGCCGATTACCAAATTTCTATTTTAGTACAATAAGTTTTCAGAAAATTAGAGTCCCCCCCCCCCCTCCACACACACAAAAAATAAAACTCACTATCTGAGCCACTCCAAAAATAAAATGCTGACAACTGTACTTTGTTTTTATGATCAAAGAGGCGAAATTGGATATTATCAGCTTGCATCTGATAATGTTCTCAGCTATGCAGAAAGGATTCATTGTTACAGTGGGTTGCTGCATCTTTTTTTGCCTGCGTAATGCGGATGTAACTGAGGCAACAAAAGCACAAATGAATCATACAGAACTTAATTTTCCAAGTGTCCACATGCTTTTTCTAGAAAGAAGGAAGAAAAGGGCACAATTTTGTAAAAAAATTACAGGATGCAAAGTTGATGTTTTAGGAAGAAAAAGGGCAGAGAGTGGCTCCCTTTGAAAAACATCTAGTTGATTAGTTGACTTCATTAGTTTTGTTATTTCCCATGTTGAGGTTTACTTTATTAGTACATGAAGTAAGAACAGCATCTGTTAATCATCTTAGTACTAAATTAAAATCTTTATGAGATGTCTAATTATAAATAATCTAACATTATAAAAGATTAATAAATAAATTTAGAAATGACATCCTAACACAAAATATTATTTACTTTTACTTTTAATTTGTCAAAATTAACTTTATCAAATGTAAATTTAATAATAATAAAATAATTATTTGATTGATTTCCTGATGACAAGGAAAATAGGCTAAAAAATCATTTTCCTTTTTCACTGTTACTTTGATGCACCCGCCCCCCCCCCACCACTTCTTCTTTCGGGACAAATTTCGTAGCAAGCACTCAACTAACTGGCAATCATCGCTTACCGAGAGTGCCAGTTAGTTGAGTTTTTATTTTTACTGTAGTTGAAATTTAATTATCGTATATAAATTTTTGTGTAAGGTAAACCACACGTTTTTACCGAATGGTGTATAAATATTTATGTAAAATTAAGCTTTAAAAATACATCAAATTGATGTTTCGGCCAACTTCTATGACCATCTTCAGAATATGATGTTAAATTAAAAACACTTAGAAATAAAAGACAACAACCAAGATGCTTGTCTTTTGTTTCTAAGTGTTTTTTATTTAACATCACATTCTGAAGATGGTCATAGAAATGTCTCTAATTATCTAAAACGTCAATTTGATGTATTTTTAAAGTTTAATTTTACATAAATATTTATACACCCTTAAGTAAAAACGTGTGGTTTACCTTACACAAAAATTTATATACGATAATCTTTTGATGGTGTAACGGTCCAGCTCAATCACTGAAATTTAATTATAAAAATAAGAGAAGTAGTAACTGTGAATGATTATATTAAATGAAACAAATATATTTACCTCTTGCTCAGATAATAAATCTTTTTTCTTTCTTTTACGGAGTAAATTTCTAACATCTTTTCCAGGTGTTAGGTGACCAGGTGCAAGTACTTTAACTTTTTCCGATTTATCAGTATGTTTAATCTGTAAACAAAAACAGTCAAAGCTACATGAATACACTTGGGAATTTTAAAAGTAATAAAAAGCTTTTTGAGAAAAAAAGTTTATAAAAAGTATAAAGCAAAAGTTATAAAAAGGATGAATTTATTTACATAATAATGTTTACAGAAAATAATTTGTGTGGATATATTTAAAAAGGCTATGGTATTAATTTTTTCAACTGCAAAACAAAGATGCTAAATCAATAAGAAAGTGTGAAATTCGAGTAAATGACTATTATTAGCAAAAAACACAATAGTTTTTAATCAGAAAAATTTATATGTACTTCAAAGGAGAAAAGGGGCAATTTTATCCTAAAAGATTTTACATTATGTACAGTGATAAATATAATTAATAATTTTTTTCAGTGATATTCATTGTACGATTTATAGCTACTAACATTAGAATTTCAAAAATATCAAACAGAGTTTTACACTCAGAAAATCAAAACATTTTCTATAGTACATGGTTTTGGCAGCAGGGAAATTAACATTTGCCATAAACAACATTTAATATACTTATATAAGATAAAGTATCACTAATTCTGAGCTTAAATTAGGCCATTATTCTAAGTTATAAACTGGAGATTTTTAAATCAATAAATATTGTAATAATTCTATAATCTCCTATATTTTCTGAGATTGCCATTGAAACTTCTACAGTAGAATATGATTTCATATAAAAACAGAATCATAGATTAAATATGCAAGTACAGCTGATAAACTTTTAATTTTAATATTAAAATAGTTCCATTAGATTAATACATAGGCAATATAATATGAATAAAAAAATGCATATTTAATTAAAAAATTAACATTCATATAACATTGTATAGTAATTAAAAAAATGTATATATTGATATTCAATTGCTGAATTTTCAATGTTTGTAAATAGGCTGTTTATAATTTTGTGTAAATTTTCGTGTGTACTATTCATTGATTATTAACAACTTTATAAACTATGGTGAACAATTAAGTTTATAAAAAATATACCCGTGAAAAAAATAATATTGATAATTGATAAATATTATTTATAACTAGCTAACCCGCCCGGCGTTGTCCGGGCCCGAGATAATTACAATCTCAGAGAAAGGCGTTAACCCCCTCCCTCCCCATACCTGCAAATATAACGAATAACTTGTTCAAGAGAACCACCGTCACGTACATTAACGCGATCAATAAAAAAAGAATTACATTTTTCTGATAATTAGAACATAACGAAGACGCTACGCTAAAATAGCCGGCAGATGACACCCCTTCCCGACCTCAATTTCAAATCTATATCTTAATTAGTTACCTAAATATTTGTTCATTAGTAAAATTTGGCAATTATTTCCTTTCATTTTTGCAAACTAAATGAGAGGGATCGGCCAGAGAAACAGATCTCTTTGTAGTTCAGTTTTTAATAAAAGCAGATACCTGTCTGAAAATTTCTCGGATCGTTTTTACTGGCGCCAGCAGATTTTTGCGTAAATTAAAAAAAAAATTACCAACCGAATTTTTCAAAAATCACACAGTCAGATACAGAATATTTTTTTACATATGCTCAGAAATTTTCAAATTGATATCTCAATTAGTTTTCTTAAAATTCGCTAATTAGTAAAATAATTTGGAATTTGTTCATTTCTGCTCGCAAATCCAACGCGCCAGCCCGTTTCATTCGCCATTTTGTTTCAAAAGATGACATTTTAGAAGAGATGGTTAGTGAGAATCTAATTAATATCTAGGCTAATTATCAAAATATTAAAATTCTGAGGCTCAGGTGCACATGGCCAGACCTTGGACTATCCACATCTAAATTTCCAGACTTCTAGGTGGGCTAGATTTTGCTAGCCATCGCCAACAGACACACACACACACAGACAGGCACACACAGACAGACACACACACAGAGCGAAACTTTCTTTTATTAGTATAGATGATAAATATTATTTATAATAATATTTTAAGCTTATAAAAAACATACCAGTATAAACGTATTCTTTCATAAGAGGATGATGCATCAAACATGCCAAATAGGATTTTGAATGAATTTACCTCAACCATCTATTGCGAGTGAACTCTTGAGCAGAAAACTCGCTGTTTTTTTCAGTAAGTTTGATCAAAACATTCAATGTAATTTAAGTTTACAAATGGATTTCATAACCAAGTTTAAACTGAGTTAGTTTTTTATTTTCAACTTTTGTGATAATATGTTAGTAAGATTTTAGCTGGAAAGCCAAAAAAGAAAAAAATTGCAGAAAAGTGAATTTTAAATTTTTTATGCAAATGTTGGTGAGGCAATAATTACGGAACACTAATTTAAAATTTAAGCTTTTTCAAAGTAGATAAGAGTAAGAAAAGTGAAATTTGCTAAAACCTATTCATAACATTTGAAACATTAATTTAGATAATACTTCTAAATGTACAATGTAAATAAAATATTATAAATAAAAGATACATTGAGAAGGGATATTTTTCAAATGTAGTTTTGTGTTTAAATCAGGGTTCATACAGAGTTGGGAAGAAAAAATCCAAGGAGTACCGAAAAAATCCAAGGAGTCCAAAAAATGTTAAGGTACAATGTAAACACATTGATAAGTTACGTTACTATCGAGGTGCAATAAATCAAAAAATACAGCTTCAAAACATTAAAACTGTAAGATGTTAAAATTTCATTAGCTTTCGGCTAAACAATAGCCTTCCTCAGATGAACAACAAGCAGTCGAGGAGACGCTGCTCCGAAATGGCGCGTTTTGGACAAGCTGAGAATGGGCGAAACCAAACAGACATGAAATAAAGGGGGTGACTGCAGTCCGGATGATACCATTACCAGCTGGGGTGGGTCAGGAGAAACCGGAAACCCAGTGATACCTAGTATATTGTACCATAAACGAGGGATCTGATAAGATAATACATCATTACATGCATTATCACCTCTTTTCAAAATCTCTAGGGACTCTCTGATTATGCAACTATTATACTGTGAACCTCGTGAAATTATTTTAGCTTTACTGAAAAATACATCAATATCTTTGGCCTGATTTAATCTGGATAAAGCAGTGGATAATTTACCTTTTTTCATATCAGCTGTATGTTCTTTAATCCTTTCTTTTAATTTGCGAGTTGTCATGCAAAGTCATAAAACTATTTCGAAGGCTTGTTAGGAAGATGCACAGTATATTGCTTTCGAGTCGTTGTTTATGGCAGGTGTCAGCGGGCGGATAGTTGTTTTCGTGGGACCCGGCGTACAGCTGTTTTTCAACGATGCCCACGAGCGCCTTATTTCCAGGAATTGTAGCTAGGATTTTTCACCTAGTAACAACTAATCCAATAGGCGTGTTATTTACTCCCCCCACTCAACCAATCAGCGTTGACTCTTTTTACCCCCTGGTCCAACGTTACCAAGGAAACGAAGAGTGAGTTTTAGAACTGTCATTAACTTTAAAAGGAATAATATAAATGCCAGATTTATCTCGGTTATCAATAGGGTCGAAATTGATAACACCCTATTGATAACCGAGATAAATCTGGCATTTATATTATGCCTTTTAAAGTTAATGACAGTTCTAAAATATATTCATATATAGGCATGACAACTCGCAAATTAAAAGAAAGGATTAAAGAACATACAGCTGATATGAAAAAAGGTAAATTATCCACTGCTTTATCCAGATTAAATCAGGCCAAAGATATTGATGTATTTTTCAGTAAAGCTAAAATAATTTCACGAGGTTCACAGTATAATAGTTGCATAATCAGAGAGTCCCTAGAGATTTTGAAAAGAGGTGATAATGCATGTAATGATGTATTATCTTATCAGATCCCTCATTTATGGTACAATATACTAGGTATCACTGGGGTTTTCGGTTTCTCCTGACCAGGGTTGTTTAGGTTTAAACCACGCTGGTTTAAACCATGGTTTAAACCTTGGTTTAAACCAAATGGTTTTTTTAAAAAAACCAAATGGTTTTTTAAAAAAAAAACTAACTTGGTTTAAAAAAAAAAAAAAAAAAAAAAAAAAAAAATTTATTTTTCATCACATACTGGAAATTATTTAGCAAATTTGGTCTTGAGTTCAGTGAAGGCGGCAGAAGAAAAGTTCAAATGTAAAATATCAAGTTTTGTCACAGACAATACTGCAAATATGGTTTCTGCCAGAAACATTCTGCATGAAGAGCTTGGTTTTTCGGGACTTACATATGAGTGCAGTGCCCACATTTTAAATCTGTTAGCCAAAGATTTGGTAAAAAGTGATGTAACAAAACATGCTACAAGTATTTTCAAATATTTTTGCAACCATCATCTCCCGAAAGCATGGTATCATGTAGAAAGTGGAAGTGCATTGGTACTTCCTCTAGAGGTACGATGGAATTCTTATTGTGATTCACTTGAATCTTATGTTAAAAATTGGTCAATTTTTACAAAAGTTTGTGAGGATCAGAGATCTGAGATTGATAGTGACATCTCCAGTAAAATCTTAAATATCGGTTTAAAAAGAAATGTCGAAGACATGATTGCAATTTTGAAACCAATTGCTGAAACTATTGATTTTGTACAGAGGAATAGCTGTTCTCTCGCTGAATGTGTATTAGCATGGAAAAAGCTAGAATTGAAGCTAAAAGAAGCATCAACATCAAACAATAAAAAGGCCATATCATCAGCGTATAAACAGATATGAACAATCATTAGTAGATGCACATTTTGTTGCATTTATTTTAAGCCCATTGGTATTAATTTCTAACCTAGGAATTGATGTCACAAAAGAAGAGAAAAACAAGGGTCTTGAATTTATCAAACAAAAATGTGGCTCTGATTTCTTAGCACTTACATTAAAATTTTTGGAGAAGTTGGAACCGTTTCATAATCATGATAATGTTTTTTTTTTTTACCCCAAAGTTGTTGATACAATGTCTGACTTTGAATGGTGGAATAGTTTTTATAATGTTTCAGGTAAATCTTTGATTACGGAGAATGATTTGGAATTTGTGAACATGCTAACTACAGCCAAAGCATCGACTGCCTGTGTTGAAAGGATTTTTTTCGACATTTGGTGTAGTTCATTCAAAATTGCGAAACATATTAGGCATAGAGAAGGCATCAAAATTAGTGTTCGTAATGAAACAAATGAACAATGATTGAGGGTAAAATTTATTATTCATTCCTATTATTAAATACTGCTGTAAGATATCTATTCAAGAAATATCAAGTTTTTTCTTCTTTCTTCAATAAAATGTTTAGATATATTTATTAGTTTGTGATTCTTTACCTTCAATTTGCAAATATTTATCAAATAGTTGTTATTTGTGTCAGTTAAAATTTCTTAGTTTAATTTTCTTTAAAAGAAAATGTAGATTAAAGACTAGTGTGTTAGTAGTAGTGATTGATTTATATATATACATATATAAGTGATACACTTTTTATTGTTTATTGTATATTAAAATATTATAATAATAAAAAAATATTATAATGGTTAAATTAAAATAGTAAAAATTGTATTATATAATTTCAACAAAATAACTTAAAATAATTTTTGTTTAATGCTTGACTTCAAATATTTGAAAATATTAATATTCTTCGTTTTCTAAAATATAAAATCATTTAAACCAAAAAAACTTGGTTTAAACCAAAAAAACCAGGTTTAAACCAAAAAAACCCGGTTTTTGGGTTTTTTTGAAAAAAACCTGGTTTTTTTACAACCCTGCTCCTGACCCACCCTAGCTGGTAATGGTATCATCCGGACTTCAGTCACCCCCTTTATTTCATGTCTGTTTGGTTTCGCCCATTCTCAGCCTGTCCAAAACACGCCATTTCGGAGCAGCGTCTCCTCGACTGCTTGTTGTTCATCTGAGGAAGGCTAATGTTTAGCCGAAAGCTAATGAAATTTTAACATCTTACAGTTTTAATGTTTTGAAGCTGTATTTTGATTTATTGCACCTTGATAGTAACGTAACTTATCAATGTGTTTACATTGTACTTTATAAATATTTTATTGGGTGAATTTGACGTTCGTATTACATAGATTTTTCTATATATTTTTAAAATGTTAAGGATTTGCAATTTTTTGTTGTTGTTGTTTTTATGTGCTGCATCGTTATGTGGTATGCACACTCCAATTTTTAATGGCCAATTTGGAGACAAAAATAAACTTTACTCTATTAGAATCTAATTGTTAGTGCTGGAATTGCACAGTATTCACAAAATATTGCTTACTGATTTCGTAAGTTTAAAGACAGACAATCAACTTTTTTATGCAGCGACCAATGGTCATATAAACAGAGATTAGCCAAACCCCAAACACTTATTATGTATATCACATACATGATACATCTTAAAAATTTTTTTAAAAAAGGTTAAAAAAAAAAAAAAAATGCTAAACGCAACATACAAGAAAAAATATAACAAGTTTTGAATTTATACTTTTAGAACAGCTGTAATCGATTTTGTTGAAGGTGAAACTTTGATGAAATTCACGTGTTTTTCGCGACCTTCTGGGGGAAATTCGCGATCTTCTGGGAGAAATTCGTGTTTTTCCACGATGTTTTAATGGAATTCTCGTTTTATTTCGATCGTTTGACGAAACTGACGTTTTTCTCGCGATCTTTTGATGGAAACTGGGTATTTTTAGCGATCTTTTGACGAAATTCGCGTGTTTTCTGCGATCTATTGAGAAAATTTGCACGTTTTTCGTGATCTTTTGAGGAAATTTGTGTCTTTTTTCACGATCTTCTGGGGGAAATTCGCGTCTTTTTTCGCGATCATCTGGGGGAAAATTCGCGTCTTTTTTCGCAATCTTCTGGTTAGAAATTAGTCTTTTTTCGCGATCTTTTAATAGAATTCGTGTTTTATTTTGATCGTGTGACGAAACTGACATTTTTTTTCGCGATCTTTTGATGGAAACTGTATGTTTTTCGCAATTCTTTGACGAAATTGGCGTGCTTTTCGCGATTATTTGAGGAAATTCGCGTGTTTTTTTTGCGATCTTTCTATTAAATTCGCGTGTTTTTTGCGATCTTTCGAGGAAATTCACATTTTTCGCGATCTTTTGAGGAAATTTGCGTGTTTCTCGCTATATTCTGGGGGAAATTTGTGTTTTTTTTTTCATGATCTTCTGGGGCATTCTGGGAAACTAAGTAGTTCTATTCGCGATCTTCTGGGAGACATTCGCATTTTTTCGTGATCTTCTAATGGAATTCGCGTTTTATTTCGATCATTTGTCGAAACTGACGTTTTTTTGCAATCTTTTGATGGAAACCACGTGTGTTTCGCGATCTTTTGAGGAAATTCGCGTTTTTTTCGCGATCTTCTGGGGGAAATTCGTGTTTTTAGTTTTTACAACGATCTTTTGAGGGAATTCGCATTTTATTTCAATCGTTTGACGAAATTGACTTTTTTTTTTTTTTTTTTTTTTTTTAAACGATCTTTTGATGGAAACCGCGTGTTTTTCCTGATCTTTTGACAAAATTCGCGTGTTTTTCGCGATCCTCTGACGAAATTTGTGTGTTTTTCGCGATTTTTTGAGGAAATTCGTGTTTTTTATGATCACCAAACATTGATAAATTTTAAAGTAAAGTACAGTGTTGAAAAACGGACTTTACGGACCTGATAATTGAAAAATGGACCTAGTGGGAGCCCTGCTATAAGATTATCCTAACCAATCAATGCTGTGCTTCAGATAAATGACGTGTATAAAGGATTTACCGTGCGTTTTACAATCCCAATTTTTCCCCCTTGGCAGCAATATCGCTTGCGTCCGAAGCCGCAATACAATTTAAGGAGTTTCTAAGCAGTGGTTTGCTTATCTAAGTAGTTCTAAGTACTACTTGGGAATGTTTTCATTTCTAAGGAGTTTCCAAGGAGTCTCTGAGAACCCTGGTTTAAATACCTCATATGCAGGTTCACAATTGTCTATACAGAGGATTACATCTGAACCATGAGTAATGTCAAATATCCGTATTAACTATGTAAATACTTGTAGAAAAACTCTAAGGTTGAAAATAATATGAATAATATAATAACAATAAGCATTTTGCTTAAGTCATAAATGTAATGAGAATTGGCCAAAAATGTAAACATTCACAAATTCTTCCATTTCTCTATAGATAGATTGATAAATAAATAACCACCCTAGTCATGCAGCAGTGAGATTAAAAGAAAAAAAAATAATTAAAAGTAATGTCATATATTATATCTTAACAGAAAATATTTTAAAATAATCATAATGTCATAAAAAACATATTTCAAAATTTATAAATATTGATATTGTTGGAATAAAAATAAAATTTACCCTAGTCACACCTTCTTCTTGTGAAACGGCAGAAGCTATGGAAGTATCTCTAATCAGAAATATATTTGAAACTTCTGTATATTCTGTATTTGTAAAGTCCTACATTAAAATAAATAAAATAAAACTTAAGTTATTATTTTGTCACATTAAAAAATATTCTACGAATGCTAATAAATACAGTCTTAAATCCATAATTATCAGAACAGTGACCCTGGATTATGAATCATAAATCTTAATTAAAGCTGCATAAAGCAGTGATGTTACAAAATTAAAATTACTCAGCCAATTAAGTTCACTACAAACTTAAATTTTATTTTAAATTTATAAAACATTGATTTAAAATGAGTATTGATTAGTAACAAAATATTTTATACACCAGGTTCTTTTCACCAGTCACAATGTTTCATTCTGCTACTTCTTGAACTGGTAAAAATTAGTGGTCTTACTTAAGAGCCTACACTAGTCATGCAAAGAAACATGCTAACTAATGTTAAGTCTATGGGAAGGTTATTTTCAAATTTCTTGCTCACATTTTAATATTTTAATATATATATTTTTTTGTTCAGGATAGCTAAGGCTGATCTCTAACATTGTTAAATTTTACTTTTTTGATTTTGGTTCCAGTTTTTTTAATATAAGGGTACTTTCAGTTTTAGAACCACTTCCAAAATTAAAAATGTTCACTCATAAAAAAACTGCAACAAAAATGGAAAAAGTAAAAACGTTAGAGATCAACCTCAGCTATCGTATGCAAAAGAAATCATTTAAAAATATTAAAATGCGAGCGAGAAATTTGAACATAACCTTCTGACAGACTTAACACTAGCTTGAGCATTTCTTCCCATAACTAGTGTAAGCTCTTAATACAAGATGACTAAATGTGCAATAGTGACCATAAAAAAAAATGTTCCTTTGGTTACACTTTATTGTCATGTTTCTTCACAATAATCTTATTGTATCAACTTACATAGTTTTCAACTTTGTATTGAATGATAAATATGTTTTATAGAACAGTGCAGTAATTACAGTGCCAATCTGAAATGTGCTATGGGATCAAAGCTTTACACATATTATTTTACATTATGAAGTTCTATCTTTTTTATTATTATTATAAAATCAATAAAAGTAACACATACTTTAAAATAAAGTAAAAAAGTAGATGGTGATAATTAAAAAATCCAAGTTCATTGGAAATTAATCAGATTTTATAATTTCTACCTTTCTTTAACTCCTGTATCAGGTGCATGTACAGCTATGTCTAACAAAATTCTGAAGCTACTATCCACAATTTCCTGATAACTGTTTGGTTCACTCTCAGTATCAGAGTGTGTTTCTGAATTAAAATGAAGATTTTACTATTTGTTAACTAATACAAGTACAACACCATTTCTTTAGATTCTAACTCTTAATTAATTCATTTCACTTCACTTAATTCATTTTTATGAATGAAGCAAGCTCACCCATGCAACATCTCTGGTATTTAATTGTAAAAAAATATTTTTATTTTTAACTCAGAGTAAATAACAGCCAATCTACAAAAAAGGGAAAATTTTTCTTTGCATCTCCCCAACTGGAACCACTCCTGCAAAAAATAAAGTTGAAATTTATATTGGTGGAAAAGGAAATTAGATGATTTATTACTTATTTATATTTCCAACAATGTAAGAAATAATATAAAATAAAATAAATATTAAAGATCTTTAAACTTTGTATGCTGGAAGGGAGGGAAATTTTGTTATTATTTATTTATTATCATATCATATATTATAATACGAGTAAATCTTGTGTCTATGTGTGTGTATATGCAAATTTTATCTAAGACACAGCTTTAAGAGCCTACATTAGTAACGGGAAGAAACACTCAAGCTAATGTTTAAGTCTATGGGAAGGTTATTTTCAAAATTTTCACTCGCATTTTAATATTTTTAAATGATTTTTTTTGCATAGCATAGCTGAGATTGATCTCTAACATTGTTAGTTTTTACTTTTTAAATTTTTGTTGCAGTTTTTTTTTTTTTTTTTATAACCGGACATTTTAAATATGGAACTGGTTCTGAAAATGAAAGTACCCTTATATAAAAAAACTGGAACTAAAATCGAAAAAGTAAAAACTAACAACGTTAGAGATCAACCTCATTTATCCTAAGCGAAAAAAAAAAAAATCATATAAAAATATTAAAATGCAGGCGAGAAATTAAAAAATAACCTTCCCATAGATTTAACACTAGCTTGAACGTTTCTTCCTGTGACTATCATAGGCTTTTAACGATTTTGACTAAATTTTGTATCCTATCATTTTGTGGTACATGAAGACCATTTGGTTAGGTCACGTGTTTAAGAATATGAGTTATTTTGGGGTCATAATCAATCAAAGGAATTTTATCTTAAAAAAAAAAAAAAAAAAAAAAAGCTCTAATGATTGTGACTGAATTTTGTATCCTACTGTTTTGGAGTACGAGAAGACCATTGGACTAGGTCACATATTCGAGAAAATTTGATAAGTGGATCATTTTGGGGTCAAGCTAATTTTAATCAAGCATAGCTCAGTCTTTTCCACTGATTATAAGAAAGTAGAAAATAGGTAAAAAAAATTAAATTCTGTGTGTTCGGGAAGATAAGCAGGAATCTCTGGACAGGGATTTAGATAGAATAATAGTAATAAAAAAAACAGACATATGCAAAGATATGGAAAATTCTTACTCCTGTTAAATAAATTGCATGCCTATTCTTTTTCTGAAAATTTTGTTGTTGACTAACTACAAAGCTATATTAAGCTTTTCTTATGTGTTGCCAACAAATTTTTTTCACAACCTAGCACCATTTTAAGAACTCTTGGCAAGTACTAATCCTCATTCAAAAATTTAAATAAATTTTAAGAAATCAGCTTTATATTTAAAAAACATTTCATCTTAAACTATATTTTTACATTTAATAATACACCTTAAACAATTTGAAATTCTTATAATCATAAATTGTAGGAATTACATACAATTAGACAGTAAATATAAAGTAGACAATATTGGCATCCATGGTCTTAGTCTAACAGGAATATGTGCAAACAGTTATCTAAAATGAGTGCAATTTTTATATTGTCTAGTAAATATGTAAATTTAAATTATTCTTGTGCATGAGGCACACGAACGAAATAGTTTTTTTTTTAAATCCTTCATTCATAAACTCAAAGATCAAGATTGAAAACACTAATGATTGGAGCAGTTTGCTCAAAGCTACAAAGAAAGTAAAAAGAGGGAAAAAATCTGTCCACTTTACAAAACCAAGCTTTTGTGTTGAATAAAAAATATGATTGATCAGTAAGTATGGATTTAGGATTTTGGGCTTTGTACTGCAGCATAAATTAAAAGTTATCCCCCCCCCCTCCAAAATAGAGCACAGTTACAGAAATAACAATTGCTTTGATTGACCAATTTGATATGAGCTCTTAAAAATAAATTCTGAAAATAATATTCTTCATCATAATTTATGCCTTCATTTTTAAAGCTATCCTTGATAATATAAACATCATATACTGTCTTTTAAAAATCTACTTTAAAAGAAAGTAAGAAAGAAAAAAAAAACCTCACACCAAATTGACAGTTTAATAACACATGAATTAACTAAGTATTTTATTTTAATCCTATCTGTAACATATTATTGTTGTAAATGAATAAATAAAATTAAACTCATTAATATTTTTTTTGCTGCTGCTCCATTTTTAGCTATACAGTAATAAAATAAATAAATAATCAATCATCTGATGAAACCTTCTTCTTGTCCCCCCCCCTCACCTCCTTAAAAAAAGCCCTTTTATTTACTTCTATGTCGCAAAGTTAAAAATCTTTAAAACTCGTAACATTTTATTAAATATTTCACAAAGATACTTGCACTTTCGGAACCGGTTTTGAAAGTAAAAGTATCTTCGTAAAAAAAATCTGCAAGGAAATTCAAAAAAGTATTCAACGGCAGAAATAGAGATTGATCTCTACTATCCAATGCAAAAAAAAAAAAAAAAATCATTTAAAAATATTGAAATGCAAACAAGATATTAGAAAAATAATGCCCCATAGGATTAACATTAGCGAGCGTGTGTTCTCGTGTGAGGGGAGAGGACAATTAACAACTCATTTCAGGTTTTCTCACTAATCACAGAAATTCCATATTAACCTATGGAGAAATTTCAAAACAATATTATTAATTTTTCAGCACATTTAACTAAATTCTGTTTTCAGTTACAAAAGTTAATGCTTAATAAAAAGGCTTAATAAATAAATTAAAAAAAAATTTCTTAAGTAAGATTTTGTATAAAGTCACTTTTTAAAAAATGCATACAATTTAAGAAAGCAATTTAGTTAGTATCAGATGCTAACATTCTGATGATTAAAACAAATTTTGAAATATGTATTAGGTAATGTTTAACTTTGTTTCTAAATTTCACTATAGGTTAACATGGGATTTCATGATCCATGAAAATTTTAGAGCACCTTCCTAATGTTAAAATAAAATAATATTATTTTATACTTACAAATCTTTCAAATGTAGGCTTTAAAAAACTTCCATATGCGATCAAACTAGAATCTAAGCCTAATGATAAAGATGCACATAATACAGGAACTTTTTCTGGTTTTCTTTGTGAGTCACTTTTTTTCGAAGCTATCTGTATACATAATTTAGAGCGAATAGGTTTTTTCTTGTACCTTTAATAAAAATATGTAATATTAAGCCCATTATTATATAGCAATTAAAACATATAAGTTTGAAAAAAAGTTAATTATCTAAAAATGAAATTTTAAATCTTACCCATTTAAAACATGTTCAAACAGATGAAGAGAGCCATCTTTGCAAACAACACATAACAACATAGGCTAAAATGGGGAAAAAAATATCGTTCAGCTTAGACATATTTATTTAAAGTGATATCTGAAAGGCTCGGGAGTAAAACACAGTAACTAACAAAATTTAAATTTCAAGATATTCAAAATTTCTAACGTAATCTACAAAACTATTGTAATTTCTTCTTCAGAAAAAAAAAAAAAAAAAAAAAAAATATATATATTTGTTTGTTTTGGCTTTCAGTTAACGTGGGCAAAAATTTTTCATTATTAAAATTCATATCTATAACTTATTTTTGATTATTATGGTACATATTAAGTGAAAAAAAAAAAGCTTTGTACTTTTAAAAGGTTGTTAAGATGCAGTTAAACAATTTTACATGAAACTCAGAAAAAAATAAAAAAATGTCATCTACCATATTTTACACACGAGCCATTCATTTGAGAAACAGCAACATGTCTATAAATAAGCAATTTAATAATAACAAAGTTGATACACTTTTCCAGAAAATAAATAAATAAAGCACCTCACCAGAACTGTTTGAACTGAATTTTTAATAACTACAAAATATTATGCTGTTAATGCAAAACTATCTAATATGAAAAAAAAAAATTATTTACTTTCACCAGTGTTTAGGTGCATACCATATAATGGTAAAGATTTGAATGTGAAACGTTATCACAAAGCTCTTTGTTGGAGTGAGCGAGCGAAACATTTTTATGTGCGCAATCATACCTGCGCACTGCCTGCTTTTCCCTCCCACCCACACACACTCAGTCTGCGAGCGACCGTGAGATCGGAGAGATGTACGGAGAGAAGTAAAAAAGTTATTTCTGTGTGATACGCGATAAGCAAATATATCTCTGTGTGATTAAGAAGAATTATATGTTTAAACTAATTGTTTTGTGTTGCAGTGTGTCGTCTAATAAATTGTTTTGTTCTGTAGAGATCCATGGTTTACTTCGTGAGTTAAATTAATAACAGAACATCAAATGGTAGCAGAGCGTGGTTGTTGAATTTTGAAACCGAAAGTGATTGTGTTAAGATAAACATGGACAAATTAAATGTACCTGAATTAAATGGAACCAATTACTTTATATGGAGCCTAAAAATTAAAGCAGCTTTAAGTCTAAAAAGATTGGACAATGTCATATCTGAAATTAAAGCTACAGATCTAAGTGAAAAAGATTCCATCGAATGGGGCCAGAAAAATAATGACGCCGTAGCCTATATTAAATTGTCATTGTCGGATGAACAGGCATTACAGTTTGCAGCCGAAGAAAATGCGAAAATTTTATGGGAAAAAATAAAATCTACTTTCACTGGTCAAGCAGAAGACAGAAGGATTGACGCGGGTAATGAATTAAAGAACTTAGATATGAAATCAAACGAATCAGCAAATGATTATATTGCCAGAGCCCGGGGAATTGCCACTAAATGTCAAACGCTTGGATTGACTGTAACAGATCGAGAATTAGTGTTCTACATGGTACGTGGGCTGAAAGGAAAGTTTTCAAAAGTAAGGGACATTTTAAAGACACAGCGTGAAAAATCTATGGATGAAGTGTTAGAAATTCTACGGGAAGAAGAACAAACGAATACTCCGCGTTCTGAAGGGACCGCCGCTGAAGTATTTTACTCTAAGAAAAACAAAAGTCCAAGACTGTGTTACATTTGTAGACGTCAGAATCACGTTGCAAAGGATTGTTTTTACAGGAACAATAGTTCTAGAAATGACAAGTCCAGTGGAAATCGACAAAGAAGAAAAACGCACTATGATGTAAATTATTCATTTAAGGACAGAAAAAATTCTGCACTGACTATTTCACCTGAAAACTATGAACTGTGTGACAATATATGGTTGTTGGACAGTGGTGCAAGTTCCCATATGTGTAATAACAAACTATGGTTTAAGACTCTAATTCCTGAAGAAAAGGATATATATCAAGCAGGTAAAAATTCAAAACTAATTTCGAAGGGTTTAGGTATAGTATCCTGTAATACGGTAAGTAAAAATAATTCCATCCATTTAACTATTAATGATGTTAGCTTTGTACCAGATTTGAGATATAATTTACTATCAGTCACTTGTTTAATGGATAAGGGTTGTAAAATTATTTCTAAACATAACTGTGTGCTAATTTTTGATAAGTATAATACTTTTCTATTTAAAGCATTTAAGAATGATAATCGATTAGAGATTAAACTTGAACCTGCCTGTAATACTCAGTGTAATTTTACCCGTAAAAGTACTAGTAATTATGAACTCTGGCATAACAGATTGTGTCACTTAAATTCAAAATATATGTTACAAATGAAAGAGTATATTGATCTTAAAGATGTAAATGTGTCTGATTTTAAATGTGATACATGTGATATAAGTAAGATAACCAGGAAAAGTCATCCGAACATTGATATTGACCAAAGTTCTGATATAATGGAGTTATTTCATGTAGATTTGTGTGGCCCGATAAAGCCTGAATCACTTGGTGGGGCAAAATATTTTATGATACTAGTGGATGATTTTTCTGGAATGTATTTTACTTATTTCCTCAAAAGTAAAGATGAAGTATTTAATATATTTTATAAATTTAAAGCTAAATATGAAAATCTTATGGGTAAAAGAATTAAAAAAGTGAGAAGTGACAATGGGCTCGAATTTGTAAACACAGAATTAGATAATTATCTTGCTAATTCAGGTATATTTCATGAAAAAACAATTCCATATAATAGCGAAAGCAACGGAAAAGCCGAGAGAGCTAACAGGGTTCTATTAGATAGGGCTAGATCTTTGTTATATGAAAGTGAACTTCCTAACAAATTCTGGGCAGAAGCTATTAATTGTAGTACACAAATATCTAATATAACACCGCGTAAAGGAAAAGAAAAAATCCCCTTAGAAATTTGGACAGGTGAAAAGCCCAATTTAAACTATGTGAGAAAATTTGGCTGTTTAGCTTACTTTCATATTCCTAAAACAATGAGAAATAAATTCGATGTACCCGGAAGAAAAGGAATTATGTTAGGTTATGCGAGAGATAGGATAGGATATCGTATTTATGATGTGAAAAATAAGAAAGTAATTGAAGAGCGTTCTGTTAAATTCAATGAAATGATAAAAGGGAGTAAATATTTTGGATTATGTAAATTTTCCGAGTGTTGGGATATTGAACCGTTAATAAATAAAAATTTTCTGGGTGAAAATGAAAATAATGAAAGTGAAAGGAATAAAATTATCAATTTAGAGATTTCTGACGCAACAGAAATAAATAACAGTTGCGCAATCCCATCAACAGAGCTTAATTTATCTCCAGATAGACACGACGGCGGCAATTTGAACGGAGCGGGGGAAGGAAATAAGAACAAAATGAAAACCCGAAATGAAAATATTGAAGTTCGAAGGTCAGAAAGATTGAAAAATAAATATTCGTCAGCTAATTTAACTGATAATGTCCCAAGTAATTATTTAGAGGCAATAAATAGTATGAATTCACATGAGTGGGAAAAAGCTATGAAAAGTGAATTGGATTCTTTAATTAAGCATAATGTTTGGGAAATTGTAGACATGCCAGAAAAAACAAAATTGATTAAAAGTAAATGGGTATATGCTTTAAAAGAGGGCGATAATAAGGAAATAAAATACAAAGCAAGATTGGTAGCAGCTGGATTTAATCAGATTAAAAATAAAGATTATTCTGAGTCATATTCACCTGTTGTAAATATCGAGTCATTTAGATTACTAATTGCACTTGCAGCTAAATTAAATTTGATTGTTAAATTTTTTGATGTTAAAACAGCATATTTGTATAGTGACTTGCAAGAAACATTATATATGACACCACCACCTGGTTACGAAAATTTAATAGGAGTTAATAAAGTTTGTAAATTGAAAAAGAGTATTTACAGATTAACCCAATCCGGTAGAAACTGGTATTTTAAAATTAAAGAAGTACTCTGTAATATTGGATTAAATCAGTTAGGTTCTGATAACTGTATGTTTATTAAAGTTGAGAATGATAAAATTTTTATAATATGTATGTATGTTGATGATTTAGCTATTTTTTGTAATAATCAAACAATGTATGAAAATATTGTTTCTAAAATTAAAAATGTATTTGAATTGTATGAAAATAAGAACTCTAAATTTTTAGGTATGGAAATTGAAAAATATGATAAAGGTATCAGTTTGTCACAAGTTGAATATATTGAATCATTGTTGGAAAAACATAATTTAGAAAATTGTAAATCTATGAAAACACCTATTGTTAAAGGTGAAGATAAAAGTTTCCCTCCAACAAATGAATTGTTTGACATGACTAAGTATCAGGAAATTATTGGTGAACTTTTATATTTAGCTAATAGAACACGTCCTGATATATCATTTGTCACGACTTATTTGTCTCAATTTAATCACAAACCAGAAAAAAGACATTACATTTTGGCTAAAAGAGTATTAAGGTATTTAAAAGGCACAAAAGATAAAAAATTATTTTACAACAACGAATTTGGGTATTTAAATAGTAGTTCAGACGCTAGTTGGGGAAATGGAGAAAATGGAAAGTCTTTTTCAGGGGGAGTTGTCTTATTAGGAAAGTCATTAATATCTTGGAAATGTCGTAAACAAAAAAGTGTTAGTCTTTCTACTTGTGAAGCAGAATTATTTTCTATTTCAGAAATTTGTAAGGATATAATATGGACAGTAAATTTATTATCTGAGTTAAATTGTAAACAATTTATAAAGGATGCCATAATTTTAAGTAGTGATAGCCAAGCAGCAATACAATGGATAAAATGTACAAGATCATCAAATAAATCTAGACATATGAACTTGAGCATTCATTTTGTAAGAGATTTGTTGTCAGAAGGTATTATTTCATTGGAATATGTTCAAAGTGAACATATTATTTCAGATTTCCTTACTAAAGCTGTAAATGAGGATAAATTGATTTATTCTATGGAAAATATTTCATTATTATGATATGTGTAATTATTGTATGTAATTTGTGTGTAATTTTATGTAATTTTTGTATGTATATGTATTTGTGTATTTTTGAACTGTTTAAAGAAAAAAAAAATGTATCTCTCGCAGGAGGGGTGTGTTGGAGTGAGCGAGCGAAACATTTTTATGTGCGCAATCATACCTGCGCACTGCCTGCTTTTCCCTCCCACCCACACACACTCAGTCTGCGAGCGACCGTGAGATCGGAGAGATGTACGGAGAGAAGTAAAAGAGTTATTTCTGTGTGATACGCGATAAGCAAATATATCTCTGTGTGATTAAGAAGAATTATATGTTTAAACTAATTGTTTTGTGTTGCAGTGTATCGTCTAATAAATTGTTTTGTTCTGTAGAGATCCATGGTTTACTTCGTGAGTTAAATTAATAACAGAACATCACTCTTGATATCTGTAAAACACTTTTTTTAGAACTTATACAAATATATCCTGAAACAATAACAAAAGTAGCCCGAACAGTAATATCCATTCCTCCTACTCAAGTTAGTGTGGAAAGACTATTTTCAGTTCTGAAGTTTAAGATCTTGAGGAAGTTATATCGTTGCTTGGAAATTACTAATGATCATGCTTCACTTATTCAGAACTTGGAGGAATATTGTTTAGTTTATCACTTATATGAATTCATTAACATTAGATTTTTGAGCTTAATTTTGTGCCTAGAAAATATAAATAATACACTTTCTAAATGCTTATGCCTTCAATTTTCTTTCTGTAGTATCTAGTACTTCTGTTATATTCTTAAAAAATAAGCAGTAACACATTTGTGTGTGCGTGGGGTTCAAAATAAGGTATGAATTAAGATTATGTAGGTGAAATAGTCCTATCATTAATTTTCATAAAGTATTACTTTTAAAATTCCACTCTTCTATGAGCAAAACTTGGTGAATTATGATATATTAATTTTTAAGAAGATTTGGAGCTTTCTGACGCTAAAAATGGGCAGATGAAATTTTAGTTCCGGAAAGCTCCAGGATGTCATAAAATTTAATGTATCATAACTTGGTTAGTTTTGGTCATAGAATGTTTTACTTGCAGCAGAGCTTTTAAAAATTAGTGGAGGACTATTTAATCGGTATAATCTTAACTCTTATATTATTTTGAACACCATTTCAATTTATATTGTCTATGCATCTTCAATAGGTAAAAAATAATGTGTGTTTTAATCTTTTTTGGTACACTCTGTATGTATTCCGGAGTCTGAGTCGGTCATTTTTCTTAACGACTTCACAGCCCTGGTATAATGAATGCTAAATACAACTATAAAAATACAAAATAAAATAAACAGGAAATAATCAGTAAATTTCATAAATAAATAAAAAAAAAATTACAAAAAAAATAAATAAATAAATAAAATAAAAAATTCAATAACGAAAGTAAATAGAACAGAACAAATACTTTTTAACTGGAAGTCCAAGGGATACATAAAAGGATTGAAATATCCAAAACTTACACATTAAAGAAAATAAGGAAACACAATACAATGAACAATATCAAAGTATAGGAATAATACCTTTTTAAGGAGTACCATGTCATGTGATAAAAAAAAAAGAAAAAAGAGAAAAAAACATTTAAAATTAACTACAATGTTTACTTTCAGAAACTCATTAACACAGCACCAGTTCATTTAATATAGAAACAAATATATATATATATATATATATATATTTTTTTTTTTTTTTTCTCATCGATTAAAACCTGTTATTGCTGTTATTTGATAATAACCAACTAAGTAACATCAAACAAAATTATTATGAGGTATGATTTCCTTTAGACAGTTGAAAGTTGTAATAAATTCAAGCTGAATTTTTCTGCAGATTATAAAAAAAAATTGACATGGCATACTTATTCACATAGAAAATAAATGAGAAATCAGAAGATCTTTGAATTAATCAAACATGTAATTAAAAAACTAATTAACCAATATTTTGAATTAAGCAGAGTTAATAGTACCTCTGTTTAAATATACAGGAGTAAATATAGAATATAAAATTAATACCTTATTAGCTTCAGCAAAAACACTAATAGTGTCTGGCTCATCAGACACTACAAAAGAGGCAACAGCTCTTTTATTTCCATCACTTAACTGCCTATTAAAAAAAAATTAAATAACATCAGAATCCAAATAACAGTAATATAAACTAACAAAATTAGATTTAAAAGACTTCATATAACAGAGAAGAATTTAAATAAATAAATAAATAAATAGACAATATTAAACAGTATAAAAGTTTGAATGCAATGAACAATGATGTTGCTAGACATTTAAAATCCTGTGTCCCTGGGACCCAGACTCTTCCCAAAAACTTTTGCGTTTTACAAAAAAGGATCTTCTTTTCAGAAATAAGACAGATTCAATATATTTAATACATATATGCATTTTGCAATCTTTCAAGGGAAAAATTATGCTTGCATTCTCCAGCTTTTTGCTTAAATGATGCTTTATAGCACATCCCCAGCATAACTGATGAATAGTATTTGTAACACTTTCAAACGTAGTTGAAAAGTGTTTATGATCTCAGTTTGTTGTGTTCAAAGTTCTAACTCTCGTAAATATGCTCAGATTGCCTTGAAATTGTATGTGTTTTTTATGTTTACTATAGCACGATTGCTATTGAAAAAGAAGTGTGTAGCAATTACATTTCATTTACAGGGACATTCAAAAGTATTCCATTTCATTACAGTCAATCAGAAAAAAATATCTCAAGTGCATTTTGATGATGTTATGACATTTCAAACAAAATGAAATTGATATGCATGTATGAAGTGTGCTAAAACATGCTTTCTGTAGAATATGGAATGCAAAGCACTTATTATTGATTTACAGGGTCACACAAAAAAATTCAGCTACATAATGGTCTAGGGGGAAAATAGTTTGCTGTATATTTTAATGTTGTTATACTATTCCAAACATAATGAAATTTATATGCATTACTGAGGTGCACTGTAAGTTTCTTACTGAAAAGTTTGTGGTGCATTGCATTTATCGTTCATTTACAAGGACACACAAAATAATTCGGTTACAGTACTGTCTGTGAACAATAATTACTGGAAGTGCATTTTTAACTTTGGTTTGCATTTTTTAGTTTAACTAAATTTTTGCATAGAACATGGTGTGTATAAATTCTGTTGATCATATGCTTCACTAAGAAACTTGCAAGTATTACTGACTATGGAAATGAATTGCTTAAGGATAGTTTTTAATTATGTTATGCATTTTCCTGCTGAACTATATTTAGTATATTAATAGAAATTTATGGAATATAAATTCATAAACATGGCTACACAATCAATATGATACATTGCCATTTATGGTTAGCATTTGCTGGAAGTGCATTTTAGGTTCTGAGGTATGTGTTTTTTACCTGAATTACATTTTAGCTTAATATATGGTGTATATAAAATTCTAGATAATATACAGGCTTGTACAAAAGAATTCGAGTGCATTACCATCTATTGTCAAAATTTGCTAAAAGTGAATTGTCTAATTGAACTAAATTTTAGCATGCTATGTAGTATATATGCAAATCGTAAATAGATCATATACAGAGCTGCACAAAATAATCAGACTACTTTTTTGATTATTGAAGGTAATTGCTACAAATGGATTTAAAAATATGTTTAAGGGTGAAGTTTTGTTACAGTTTTCTTGATGTGTTGGAAAGTGTTTCAAAATCTGTGCATACCTGCCAACCTCACACACTAAACTTCTGTACAATGTAGGTTAATTTTTAACCAAAATTAAACACATTTCTAATCAGAATTTTTAAAAAAAGAAATGCAATCAAATAGGTTCCACATAAGAACATGAAATATATTATTAATATATATTATTTTTTTCAGATATATTTTCTGGTTAAAAACGTCTTTAACCTGGATCAAATTAACTTACATTGTATGGAAGTTTAGTTGAAAGTAGGCAGGTATGTCTATGCTTGACGATTGATTTTTCATTCTTATTTTAAAACTATTTTAGAAGCTCTATAGAAAATGTTGAAAAAAAAAAAACATAGTGAACTCTAGAAATAAAAAGGACAGGATACTAGTCACCAACAAAGCCCTACTGAAGCAGAAAAAGGGCACTAGTTCAATAGAAAAGGGCATTATTTCAAGAGAAAATGGTACTATGTTTAGTAATGATAAAAGAGAAAAATAAGTAAACTTTTGGTATCAAATATAAAGTAACATTAATTTGAAATGATTTTATAATATAAATTGTAAATAAATAGAAATACTGTGGTATTTATAGGAATAATTTTTATGAGAAATCGCGGGATACATCTAGGGGCAATTTACTATTTAAAAAAAAGAGTGGGGCACATTTTACTGATTTTAAAAAGGGCAAGTGCTGCACTCATAAATAATGGTCTAGAGAGAACACTATAAATACATACAAATTTATCAGATAACTAATGTTTATACAAAGAGAACCAAGTTGTTTTGTAAAAAATATTTTGTTCATTGATATTGAAATATTGATACTATTTGAAAATCTTACCAAGCATTAATGACTCTGTCACCAACAGCCGCAGATACAAAATAAGAATTTTGTGTTTCTTGAACATTCTTTAATGGTATTAATCTGAAGACCTCAGAAGCATGACCAGTGAAAGTCTAAAAATGAAAAAGAAAAAAATTAGAATGATACTGATTAGTTATTTCCACAAACAAATGTAGCATAAAACATGTCTGACAGTTTCATTTGGATTCTACGGGAAAAAATACATAACTTTTGTATTTAACATTTTCTTCGGAAAATCGTAGATGGCCCTGTAATCAAAATAGTTTCCATTGAAAAGTCTGGAAACAGTCAAATAACTTTAGAAATATATATCAGATTCAAAAACGGAAAAAATACGTGTTCAATATTTTAGAAAAATAACAACTTTGATATCCCTAAATAGATTTTTCTAAAATATTGAACACGTATTTTTCCATTTTTTAATCCGATGTATATTTCTTGAGTTATTCGACCATTTCCAGACTTTTCAATGTAAACGATTCTCATGGCATTTTACTTGATTACAGCGCCATCTACGATTTTCTGAAAAAAAAAAAAATATGTTAAATACATTTCAAAGTTGTTTTCCCATTTTTTTTTTCCAGTTTGAAACTTATTTCCCCTGCAGGGGACAGAGTTGGAGGGTGAGCAACTTTGATTACCTTATAAAGATTTTTCAAAAATATTGAATACATATTTTCCATTTTTCAGTACAATGTATATTTCTCAAGTTATATGACCATTTCCAGACTTTTTGTATATATATATATATATACAGTACAGAACCATTTATCCGGAATGGTTGGGGTTAGACATATTCCAGATAACTGGTTGGGCATAGCAACATCTATTTGATCAGATTTGTAGAATATTTGTGGTTGTGACATTGTTTCTGACTTCAAATTAATTATTAGATTACTCATATTAAGAATCAGATGCAAACAAGATCAAAGATTAATCAGTTTGAAAGAAGGCAATTTCTGAAAAACCCTTGTCAGGGATGAGTCTGAGAAAAGAGCAAAAAAGAGGAAATGATGCGTGAGGTGAAAATTGAACAAAAAAGTTAAACCTGTGCGCGGGGTAAAAATCGAGCAAAAAAAGTGAAATGATACGTGAAATAAAATTTGTCATTATTTGAATTCAAATTGAAACATATATACATGTAATACAAAAATTAGAACACTAATAAATATAACAAATATGGCTAATTCAAAATTTTATTCAATAATTATCTGATATAAATGACAAATATTAATATGAGAATTCCTCAAAATTGTAAAACTATTCTTTAAAATTTTTATAAGCAAATACATTTAAAAACCTACATGCTTTCACTCAAAACATCAGTTAATACATATGGCTAATGTTTAACCTGCCACAGCTACAAAAGCATTTGGTGAGAAGATCAATGTTGTAGCAAATTATTTATATGAAGGTCTAGCTATATTTTCCTACATAAAATTAGTTTTTAGGCAATGAAACTGAAAATACTACAAAAAAAAGATTTTAAAAACATAATTTTTACCTTTTTCATTTTTTAAATCGTGCTCTCTAACAACATTAGCAGTCACTAAAAATTTATTTTTAACATAATAGGTAATACAAGAGTAAATAGTCGCTGGATATATCTTCAATGCAGAACTCTATCATGTGCAGATATTTACAACTTATCGGCCATTTCTTTCACAATTGTGGTTCTTTTTGTCCTTGTGCATAACTATTTTAACTACAGCACCATTCAGGAACATCTTTTTAAATAGGAATACTGCATGTTATAAAGCATTTAATGGTAAACTATGATCCACTAAAACTAAAAAAGACGAAAATAAATATTCCGATTTAATGATTCTTTGATCCATTCCATCAACAATTAATTTGATGGGTTGTAGATTATCTATATGATTTCGGGCGTTACTATATCTGGCAAAATTGGAAATCAAAACAACGTGCCGTGCATTCAGTATACGGACTTTTTCTCACCCATAATACTTATTAGTATCAAAATCTGTCTTTTGCGGCGCAATAATTAAATATAAAAAAAAAAAAAAAAACAAATGACGAGATTAAACACTTAATCCATCATGAGATTTCAAATCTTACTATCTATTTCCGTGCAGCGTCAGTAAAAAGTAAACAAACACGGCACGGCTCACTTACACTACTTATCGAAAGCCACGACACTTCGTGCTCATTGGTCAGTTGAATCGTGACTACTCCCACTGACGATGTGACGTCAAACGTACTCACCAATCACAGAGGAGAAAGTGTTCAGGAGTTCTTCCGACAAATGGGTTGGTTGGTTGGTTCAGCTTGATGCATTAAAGAGAAATGCGTCCGAGAAATAAGAAAAAAAAAAAGCGGAAATCCGCGGATTTTGAAAATAAGCAAAAAAGCGGAAATCCGCGTTTCCGCGGAAAAGTGGCATCCCTGCCTTGTAAATAAAAATTTATCTGAATAAAAATCAAAATGCCCAATATCTATGTAGATATGTTTCCATTTCAAATCCTAGATGTTAGCGATCTCAAGTTATACCATGCATATTGTACTGTTTTAAGCAATGCACTTGTCAAACAGGCACCATATGGCACCTTTTTTCTGGAAATATTCTGAAATCGGACAATTGAAAATATCATTCTGGATAACTGGTTTCCGGATAAATGGTTCCATACTGTATATATATATATATACACACACACGCACGACTCACATTAATACAACTCCACTTAAGACATATTTCTAGTTAATGAAGACAACTTTAATTTTTCACACCACTTAAAGTGTACTACTTATCTGACAATGGAGACAATATTTTCACAAACTGACCGAGAAAAATCAAAACTGTTTTCGTAGATTTTTTTTTTTTTCAGTAGTAACTTTGATGTAAATTTGGTTACTGTCATTTGTCAATGACAATAATGAAGAGAAAGAAAACTTTCTTTCACCAAACATTACCAATCAAAATGTGATATGACATACCAAATTTTCAAGTGTGTCATCAAACTGGAAAATCCTGCGGTAAAAAGATCATCTGTTCAAGTAACACAGATGAAAGTAAGAAATTACTTTAATTAAAGTTAAATTATGTAAGTACAGCATTTTCTTTGTCCTCATTAATTTATTCTTCTGTATTAACAAATTGTCACTAACTTGCTTTTTAACTGAAATTATTAAACTAGAAGAAAAGTTAGTTATTTTAGTATTAAGTTGGCAACCTATTTAATTTCCGCCAAAAACTGAATTCAATTTATTTAACAAAAGGTATTTGCAAAAAACATTCAAATATTAACATTGTTAAATGCGGACAAAAAAATGACTCCCTTGGAAGTCTACACCAATGGAAGTTCACATATAAAACTTCAACCTCATCTATACACAAATGCATATAGTTTTCACCTGAAACAATAATCCAAATTTTCATTTGAAAAATCAGGTATACACAAACCTCACCTGCAGAGAAAGAATTAAAGTCAATTTGATCTGATGCAGAACTTTATTTTGTTTGTAAGCATTATTATAGTATTTATTTGTGTATTTTCCTCCTTTTCTTTTTTTGAAATTTTTTCAGTATCAAGAGTAGGCTCATTCAAAAATTATTCAAGTTTTTTTCTTTAAATAATTATTTCTGGGAGAAAAATTTTAGCGACTAAAGGAATGATTGTTTCAAAGAATATAATATTTTATTAAATAATCAATATTAACTATGAAATGTTAAAATAATGAGCTATTTTGCATGCTTGTAATTGTTACATCTTCAGATGATGCGGTATAGCAATCATTTAAAAAATTTTAAACTACTTTTCCTTGTAAGGTCTATTTGAGGATATTTCCAAGATTTTTGTAAATATATAAATTTAGTGCATGAATACGTGACACAAATCTTAATCTAGATTGATTAATTTTCTACAGAAAATTATGGAAAATGTCTTATGCTTGATATAGCAATATTGGTTAGTGTGTGTTCTTAAAGCAGATGCAGATAAAAAAAATTCACTCGAAACGAAATATAGCAAGTTTGTTTCTTTTGACACACAGAAACAAACTAAAATATTAGTTTTAAAACAGTTTGTGATACAGGGATGAGTCTGAGAAAAGAGCAAAAAAGAGGAAATGACGCGTGAGGTGAAAATTGAGCAAAAAAGTTAAACCTGTGCGCGAGGTAAAAATCGAGCAAAAAAAGTGAAAATGATACGCGAAATAAAATTTGTGTCATTATTTGAATTCAGATTGAAACATATATACATGTAATATAAAAATAAGAACACTAATAAATATAACAAAAATGGCTAATTCAAAATTTTATTCAATAATTATCTGATATAAATAAGAATTCCTCAAAATTGTAAAACTATTTTTTAAAATTTTTATAAGCAAATACATTTAAAAACCTACATGCTTTCACTCAAAACATCAGTTAATACATATGGCTAATGTTTAACCTGCCACAGCTACAAAAGCATTTGGTGAAAAGATCAATGCGATAGCAAATTATTTATATGAAGGTCTAGCTATATTTTCCTACATAAATTAGTTTTTAGGCAATGAAACTGAAAATACTACAAACAAAAGATTTTAAAAACATAATTTTTACCTTTTTCATTTTTTAAATCGTGCTCTCTAACAACATTAGCAGTCACTAAAAATTTATTTTTAACATAATAGGTAATATAAGAATAAATAGTCGCTGGATATATCTTCAATGCAGAACTCTATCATATGCAGATATTTAGAATTTATCAGCCATTTCTTTCACAATTATGGTTCTTTTTGCCCTTATGCATAACTATTTTTACTACAGCACCATTCAGAAACATCTTTTTAAATAGGAATACTGCATGTTATAAAGCATTTAATGGTAAACTATGATCCACTAAAACTAAAAAAGACGAAAATAAATATTCGGCTTTAATGATTCTTTGATCCATTCCATCAACAATTAATTTGATGGGTTGTAGATTATCTATATGATTTCGGGCGTTACTATATCTGGCAAAATTGGAAATCAAAACAACGTGCCGTGCATTCAGTATACAGACTTTTTTTCACCCATAATACTTATCACTATCAAAATCTGTCTTTTGTGGCGCAATAATTAAATATAAATCAAAAAAAACAAATGACGAGATTAAACACTTAATCCATCATGAGATTTCAAATCTTACTATCTATTTCCGCGCAGCGTCGGTAAAAAGTAAACAAACACCGCACGGCTCATCTACACTACTTATCGAAAGCCACGACACTTCGCGCTCATTGGTCAGTTGAATCATGACTACCACTGACGATGTGACGTCAAACGTACTCACCAATCACAGAGGAGAAAGTGTTCAAGAATTCTTCCGACAAATGGGTTGGTTGGTTCCGCTTGATGCATTAAAGAGAAATGCGTCCGAGAAATAAGAAAAAAAAAAAGCGGAAATCCGCGGATTTTGAAAATAAGCAAAAAAGCGGAAATCCGCGTTTCCGCGGAAAAGTGGCATCCCTGGTGATATGAATATTGTCCGGTCACATGGAATTAATTATATTAGTATTCATACAGATGAATAACAAATTCTCTTAATTTAATTAAACAAGAAGAAAAATAACATTATAACAATATATACAAAAATTAGTTACAATATTTGCAATTTAAGGAACATTAAAAATATTGTATTTACTCAAATCTGAGACTCATTTTTTTTTTTTTTTTTACCTAAAATCAAATCTGGGTGCATCTTGCAATTGAAGGCTATCAGTAATACTATAAAATCAGATATGTATGGTGTATATTAGGAAGCTTATTATATTTATTCCCCCTTCTCGTTCTTGTATACAACCAACATGAATTTGACTTTTCTTAGTTGCCTGACTTTTCTTGCCAGTTTAAGATTTCAATTTTATATAATTTTTGTTAAAAAGGCTTTTAACTGATTCTGTGAAAAACAGACTTCAAGAGATGAACTGATCTAATTGTTGTGCCTCGAGAAACTACTTTTTAACTTTACCTGCTCTATACACTTTTTTAATTCTTTTTTACTATAATGCATAATGTATATCAGGAAACACAGAATTAAAAAACCTCACAATTGCCCTTAAAAAAAAATAGTATAGTGGATTTTAGATGGAATTTTAATGCTAATGATTTATTGAGATGTATTTTCCCACTTATGGCACTTCTAATGTGATGTATGTGGCTGAAGATGCTGCTGACTATAAACAATGCAACAAAGAAGCCACACTACATCTGAAAGGAGCAATGAAGATTCATGCTGCAAAATATCTGAGAATGTAGATGGAGAGATGAACAATGAATATCAATTTGAGAAAATATGGGTAATAAATAAAACTACAATTTCATAATTTTTTTTTTTTTTTATAATTTTCTTGCCTTTTTCAAAGGAAAATACTTATTTTCGCAGCTGAAAAATAGGCTGAATCTTAGATTTGAATAAATATGGTGTTTAAGCATAGAAAAACATACCTTTATAACAGTCTTCTGTTCAACATTCCATAATTTTATAGAATTACTAGCAGACAGTAAATGATTGCTATCAATTATACACAAAGAATGTACTGCAATATTATCACCTTTCCATTTTCTGAAATAAAATAATGTACATTATTTTATTTTTAAAGTTTAAAGTAAAACCATTAGAGAAACTTAAAACAAAATATTAAATGCATACGTTTTAACTTTTCCAGTAAAAACATCCCAAATAATAATGTTTTTGTCACTTGAGCAACTGAAAATAGATCCCGTAGAAGTACACCAACATACATCATTTACTATGCCAGTATGTCCATTTGTCTGAAAAAAAAAAAAAAAAGTACATAAGAAAAGTAATAGAAAACAACTTTATGTATTAGTTATAAAAAAAAAATGAAGTTTTTAATCCTTTACAACAAGACTTTATAAGGTACACAATTATTTGCATGAATTAAGTATACTTCTATTTACACATTTTAAAGGTGGCCTCTTAAAGCTTTTTTTATGATATATTTTTGAGTTTAATATTCAAAATTTTATAAAATTCTTAAAAAAAAAAAATCACAATACAAAAATATGATGTATTACAAACCGTTGGTTACATATTGAATCCAGTACAATTCCGTACCTCTACACTGGATGTTTGACAGACATTACTGAACTACATTAAACATTATACCTATAATAATAAAGATAGAAGTTTACCTGTCTGTGCGTGTGGTGTGTTCGGAAGAGACCAAAGCATGCAGAGTTACAAGATTTAGCAGGTAGGTATCTATATATCTGAAGCTACGCACCTCAAAGCCAGTTTTTGGATTTTTTGATAATTAGCTGAGATATTAATTTAAAAACCATAATGAATATTGCAAAATGGCAAGCTTCTTTTGTTCAGACAATTGAGTATGCAGCTCTGGGCTTTCCTTTGATATTCATATTCACACAGACGAAAGTGAAGTGTTTTTTTTTTTTTTTTACCCTGAAATAACAACTGCTGAGTATCCCGTAAAATACCCCCCCCCCCCACAAAAAAAAAATTACTATTTCAAAAAGCATTTTTACTGAAGCTCAATTCATGGCAGTTTCAAGCTTTCCATTTTTCTGCATTTTGGAACTGCCAAATCTGCTTCTTAAGACAATAATATAAAAATAAATAAATAAATAAAAAATTATCGATTTATTCAGGACATCTTTTCATTGCTAACAATGTATATATAAAAAAATATGTATATCTGAAATTTGATTCCATGCTTTCCATTCGGATTCAAGTTTTCAGTTTTTTCTACATTTTAAAACTGCCACATTTGCTTCCTAGACATAAATATAAAAAGAAAAAGAAATCATTCGGCCTGGTTGTGGCAGTATCTTTGTTTTTGAAAAATATTAATATTTACTATTTCAGAAAAAATATTTCTTGGAAGTTAAATTCACATTCACTTTCATATTATGCATTTTTTCTCAGACACAAATTACTGATTTGTTACATAATTTTTTTCAAAATTTACAAATTGTTGAACATTTTACATACTAAACATTTTGCAGATACACACTTTTAGCATCTGGTTCTATCCATTTTGTCTAATCAGGATGAAATTCTGTATCACATCAGTCACAGTTAAATACAGATTATTTTGACATATTTTAATACAAATAATAAATATTCAATAAATTAAGCTAACAGATGTTCAGTTCGCCAATCCTACAACATTCAGTAGAAAGTTTCGGTTAAGTTGGAACTGAAAATCTCTGACTTACAAAGAAGAACTGAAAGAGGGTACACAAAATGATTTGCATGAGAGGTGAAACTCTTTACAGTACTTATGAAGAACAAAGTTTGATTTTAATGGTGCTGTAATTTTAAATCCTTAGTTGTATAAGAAACATTTTCGCAAAATTCTCAAACAAGGGCGACCCCCGATTTGGCGATTTTTTGACGCGCGCCAACCTAAAAAACGGCAACCTCCAAATTCCACCCAATCAGAACACGTACTTTTCGGCAGACAAGTCACTACTTACACAGTTCCTAGGCCAATTTCTTTCACAAAGTAAATACTGATTTTATTTCGTTTTACTGCTATTTACAAAGTTTTTTTACGAGATTTCTCCATTTTTACATACTTTTAGCAATATTTTCATTCAGATTTTTTAATTTTTACAACTTTTAGCTACTTTTTCTTCCGGATTATCTCATTTTTTTAAACAAATTTTTAGCTATTTTTCCTCCGGATTTTTCCATTTTTACAAATTTTTAGCTATTTTTTCCTCCGGATTTTTCCATTTTTACCAATTTTTAGCTATTTTTTCCTCCGGATTTTTCCATTTTTACAAATTTTTAGCTATTTTTTCCTCCAGATTTTTCTATTTTTACAAATTTTTAGCTATTTTTTCCTCCAGATTTTTCCATTTTTACAAATTTTTAGCTATTTTTTCCTCCAGATTTTTAGCTGTTTTTTCCTCCAGATTTTTCCATTTTTACAAATTTTTAGCTATTTTTTCCTCCAGATTTTTCCATTTTTACAAATTTTTAGCTATTTTTTCCTCCAGATTTTTCCATTTTTACAAATTTTTAGCTATTTTTTTCCCCCAGATTTTCCCCTTTTTACAAATTTTTATCTATTTTTTTCCCCCAGATTTTTCCATTTTTACAAATTTTTAGCTATTTTTTCCTCCAGATTTTTCCATTTTTACAAATTTTTAGCTATTTTTTCCTCCAGATATTTCCATTTTTACACATTTTTAGCTATTTTTTCCTCCACATTTTTCCATTTTTACAAATATTTAGCTATTTTTTCCTCCAGATTTTTCCATTTTTACAAATTTTTAACTATTCTTTCCTCCCGATTTTTACAAAGAATTCGCAAATTTAACAATCAATTTTTTCCTAACAAATAAAAAATCTCTAAGAAAATACCCCTTAAACTTTGTAAATTGCAACAAAACGAAATAAAAGCAACGTTTACGTCGTGAAAGAAACTCTCATAGAAATTGTGTAAATAATCACTTCTTTGCCACAAAGTACAGATATTATAATTGGAGAAAATCTCTAAATTCCTAATTTTTTAAATACATAAAATTCATTCAGCAACTTATGTATGTACGCTTCGCGTACATTAACCGAAAAAAAAAAAACATCACTGGATGCATGAAACTCGCTGTACAGCAATCTCTAGAATGCATGAAACTCATTCACGCAGCGGTCAGTAACTTATGTATGTACGCTTCGCGTACATTAACCGAAAAAAAAACATCACTGGATGCATGAAACTCGCTGTACAGCAATCTCTAGAATGTACGAAATTCGTTCACACAGCAATCAATAACTTATGTATGTATCCTGTACACATTATCAAAAACAAAAAAACAACACTCGATGCACGAAACTACCTCTACAGTAATACCTAAAATGCAAGACACACACTTATCAAATAAAATCAATAAAAATTCACTTACTTTTATTTTTCAAATTTACCCTTTTTTTAAGGCTTCGGTTTGTCATAATCGCTATCGCCGATCACTTCTGATGAGGCAGCAGTATTTATACAAAAATAACCCTTAAACTGATGTATATTGACGATATAAGCAGGCACTTGATGTCAAGCACACAAGTCAGATGTATCTTCTCAATAAACAAACAAACAAACCCTTAAACTGCTCACTCAAGAGGACAAAATTCAAATTTACATCTAAATAATCTATCAAAAACACCTAAAATTTCCTACATTCTCATTAACAACACACTACACACACTATTTCAAATTCATACTTGCCGCTTTGCCGAATTCTTCATAAAAAAAAAACAACACGTCAAAAGATTAAATTCACTTCACTTCGCAAATCCCAGAGTTCAAACAAAAATAAACATGCGATGTGCCGTGATGCAACACTAAAGTCGGCCCAAACAACTTGGGACTTGATTTGAAAACCTCTCACTGTCCAATAAATTCAGCCCTTCTTCCATACACTGTTAAAAATATCGTGAAAAATTACATCTGTTTATAAAGGCTCTCTATTTTCTGACCAATGAGAATGCTACATGAACGCCCTTGGCGTTCTCATTGGTCAGAAAATAGAGAGCCTTTAAAAACAGAGGTAATTTTTCACGATATTTTTAACAGTGTATGCTTCCTTTTTTGGGCCTAGTAAATTCCGAAATGATCGGTTTCATTCTCAAAGACATTTTTACAGTATAGTGCACCTCTATCTAACTCATCACTCTCTGAATCCAACAATACGGCACACAATAAACCAACCAACCCAACCAAACGAACGTAATTCACTCATAAACCAATCAAATTTCTAGATCAAACCGTAGTAGGCGGGGAAGAAATGCAAGTAACAAACCGGTAGCAAGAAAAACTTATTTATCGCTTTGCCAAATTCGACGCAGCCAAGCATCGCCCTTGTTTGAGGATTCAACCACATTTTCTTATTTTTTTCTTGGAAGTTTCAAAATTTTCTAACTTTTTCTCAGAATTTTCAAATTTTCCTCAGAAATGGTAAATTTTCCTGATTATTCCAGTCCATATAAATTTCCCTGACATTTCCAGGTTTCTCAGGTGGCTAGACACCCTGTAAATAGAAACTTTGAACCGGCAAACAAAGAGAAGTGCAGCAAAATCACTAGAGAGCACTGCAACGGTACCAACAAAACTATAATTAGGTAGATCATAGCCATCCTGCGACTTCCGCCCCGCTCCCATGTACTAACTCGTCAAGCTAGACACTCATGCTGGGCAGGAAGGGGCCTGGTTAGTGGTATATACAGGGGTCTGTCCAGACTTCTTTCCCAGGGTCCTGTTTTTCTGAAATTGTGAACAGCTTTTTATATTTGTGAAAAATCTAGTCATAATTTTGTGAATTTGAAATGATCGTTATATTCAGGTTCTTGTTTATACATTTTTAAGAAGATATATGGATATAAAATACATATATTTTCTTTATATGTGTAAAAGTGACAGGTCAGATTTTACTTTTAAATGGTGAATTTGTGAAATGTTCAGTTTAAAGATGAAACAATTTTGTGAAAAACCTATTTTTAAGATATAGAATTTTGTGAAGGGTCCTGTTTTAGGAAAAATAGTTTTGTGAAGGGACCTGTTTTAGGGAAAATAGTTTTGTGAAGGGTCCTGTTTTGAAATTAAAAAAAAAAATTGAGAAGGGTCCTTTAAAGGACTCAATTTTTTCCTAAACAGATCCCTGATATGTATATAAAACATTACATAATGTAACAATGTCAGAAGATTAATTCATTTGTCAAAAATATTAAATACTTTGGCATTTGATATTCTCAGTAGAGATGCAACAGATGTCAATTTGACCGGATAGTGGATATAACTTGTAGCCAGATATCCGGTTGCAGTATGTTTCAATCTGTCCTGTTAAAATTTTTATTTATTTAAAAAAAAAAATTAAACGTGGGTTTAGATTAGCTACCTATCACTATGTTATTTTCTTTTTTATCTAATTTTTAAATTTTCTATTAACAATTATTTTTATGATAATTTCAGTTTTAGTACCAATATTATAATTACATTACAGTAAAGCATCATTTATACGACGTTTTAGTGTGGCCCCAATCCATTCCTATTCGTTGTAATGTAAAAATATATCTTTTATACGACGCACAAAATCGTTTATGAGTCGTTTTTTCGATTTTGTACACTTTTATTTTTGTTTATTTTTCTTGTGTATTTTAAGAATGGGCGGAATTTACCAGCTATGAACGACCCCAAAGCTCGTGTTTAAATATACCCCTCATGAGTCATGATAACAGCGTGGGCTGGTGTGGGATTAGTCGGAAAAACCAGTTTACGCGGGGTCTTTTTTGCGGGGATGGTCAGCTTTCTCGACCTGTTTTATTGTTACACGGCATATTCTTTGCTTATTAGTTCACTAACAGTACAGATCGGGGTTTTTTTTTCCATTCTTCACTTTTCATACTGTATCGGCCACAGCTCTTTCCAGACATGTCTCGAAAATGCAAGTCCATCTCGGTAAAAGAAAAAAAATTAAATTTTGAAAGAGTTCGATAGTAAAAATTTACAGGGAAGGTCAAAAGTTGACTTGGCTAAAATGATGGGTATTCCAGTTTCTACCTTAAAGCCTATTCTTCACGATCGCCAAAAAATTGTGGAAAATGCAAAAACCTGTGAATCTTCGGCATAAATAAATTGCGAGTGCAAGAGGGTAAATTTCCTGAAATGGAAAAAGTTTTGCTCCAGTTTTTCAATCAGTGTCGTGCGTCGAAGATTCCAGTAAGTGGTCCAATGTTGATGGAAAAAGCGAAAGAAATCACGATGAAATTGAATCTGGCAGACTGTGGCTTTACAGCAGGGTGGTTGCAGAAATTCAAAGCGCGCCACAGGATCACGTGTCAAGTTGTAAGTGGTGAATCGAGAGATGTTCCAATTGATTCTGTCTCAGAATGGCTCAAAATTCTGCAAGGCATAATAAGTGAATACCAATCTAAAGACATTTTTAATGCCGACGAGACAGGTCTTTTTTATCATCTGATGCCGAATCGGACTTTAGCTTATAAAGGCAAAAAATGTAAAGGAGGGGAAAAAAATAAAGATCACCTTACTGTGCTTCTTTGTGCAAACTGTGATGGAAGTGAAAAGATCACTCCTTTGGTGTTAGGAAAATAAAAAAAACCTAGATATCTAAAGAACATCAAAATGCTACTGCTGGATTATGATGCCAATAACAATGTGTGGATGACGACTGAATTTTTTACTAGATGGCTGGAAAAAACTTGATAATGTAATGAAGAGGCAAAAATGAAAAATTTTGCTATTCATCGACCGATGTCCATCGCACCCACCGGATACTGATTTTTTGGAAAATATAGAAGTTCACTTCTTTCCTGCAAACTGCACAAGTCACCTTCAGCCATGTGATTTGGGCCTGATTAAGAATCAAAATGCATTATAGAAAGCAGTTAGTTCAACTCGCTATTTGAAGCATTGAAGAGCCTAATCCCAAGAAAATAAGAGTTCTGGATGCAATGAATATGATTTCGTTAGCTTGGTCTCATGTAACATAGACAACAATAAAAAACTGTTTCATAAAAGCCGGATTTGCACATCAAAATTCCGATGATAATGAGGGTGATAACGTAAGCGACGATGACACAATAATGAATGAAGATGATTGGAATCTGCTCAGAGTAGAGACAACTATTGATGAATACATGGATTGTGATGAGGATGTAATAACGTCAGCGATTTGCAGTGTTGATGAGCTTATTCAAAACTCCCAATCTGAATCGCATAGTGACAGCGGAGATGATGAGGAATGCCAAGAAGTTGTTTCCCCATCATTTCAAGATGCCGTGAATTGCATTGAAACATTAAGAACTTATTTTGTTTGCCCCAATACCAGCAAAAAAACTTTTTAGGTCCTTGACTCATTGCACAAATCATTAATTACAACTCAGCGTCAGTCATCACGTCAAACAACCATAGACAATTTTTTTTTGGTAATACTACGTAAAATGATCAAAAGAAAAAAATAAAGGTACGCACATTTAAATTGCTTACTGTATTTCTTTTTTTTGTTGTTTAGTTTATAAATTTATGTAAATCAACACGTTAAACATATTAAAATTAAGTGAAAGCAAAATTAATTCTAGAAAATCGATTATACAACGTTTTTTGGTAGTCCCTTCAGCGTCGTACAAACGATGCTCCACTGTATTTTAAATTTTTTGTTACAATAGTATCAACTAAATAATTTAGTAATAAATTAATTTTAGAGAAAAACTTACTACTGAATACTTTGGAAGGAAAGACAACATTTAATACTTTTATCTTCCCCCTTTTTTTTTTAACAGTGTGATGTTCCAGATATAAACTCCCCTCGTTATCTTTTATTGGTTTAATACTTAAAATGTTTTGTGTTGTGATAACAAAAACTTGTTCTTGCTTGTTGCTACTAGCATAACAACTGAATTGAATACTATCAAAATTAGTAATTTAAAAGTAAACTATTAGTTTAGTATAATAGTAAATTATTTTCATGAAAAAAAAAAACTTAAAACTGAATATTTTTGTAGCAAAATGTTTTACTTAATATCGTCTTTCATTTTTATTTTTTATGTCTTGAACTTCATTCTAATCTATGCCCACTTTACCTTATGAAAACAAGTTTTGTGTCATGGGAACAGAAAACTTCTTTCTTGCTACTAACACAGTGAAAAAAGGTTCTTATTTGATGAGTCATTTTGCCACTTTTTTAATTTTAACTGTGTCTGTTGCTTAACGTGTGTATGAATAGTTATAGTTGTCTGCATGTTTGCTCTTTTATAGGTTTAGAAACACAATTTACCATAAATATAAGTAAATTATTTTTAGTTTAATAAATTAATGCTTTGTATTTTTCAAGATTAATCTCTAGGCCTTATAATCTGGAAGTTTTAATGATGTTCAATGAAATAATTTCAGGTCGGATGTACTGACGAATAACAGGGGGTGCAGCAAACATTTTTTAAATTTTAGGGATTAGACAATGAAATTTTAGGGCTATTTTATGTTGACCATCCCCAGTGATTTTTCAATGTACTTGTGTTATAATACAAGTAATTTAATTTAAGAAATACAGCATAAATTCTTAGAAAATTCTTGATTAAATTTTTTTGTCATGACAATGAAATATCCATAATATGCTGTATTGTACAATAGAAAATAAATTTCGAAATTTTATTTTGTTTCACTTTTAATTATCTTCATCAAAAGTTAGGCTTTCTCGATTTCAATTACTAAGAGGGTAAATATATTCCATGCTAAATTTTTAACATCTAAAAGGCACAGTTAAATGAAACACAAAGAATATTCAATTGTTTAAAAATAAATAAATAAAATGCTTTATTGTATCATAGAAAATAAATTTCGCTTTTATTTAGTTTCACATTTAATTTTCTTCTTTTAATATGTACTTTACTCACACCTCTATAATTTTTAACAGCATCTTTTACAAATCTCAAACTTTTTATCATAAGTTCATTGAAACCATCTTTTAACATACAATTGTTCATAGAAAATCCCTTCTAAGATCAGCATTACCATGATGTAAAACAAGTGCAGTTTTAATTACTCTTAAAAAGTTAGATACTTTATATTTTTGTTGTTGTTTACCACTTACTTTTGAACAACCAATGAAAATGCCTAACAAGAATCAGCTTTGGCGATCACAATACAAAACAGAACTAACTTTATCAGTCATTTGTAAACAAAAATAGGTATCAAAACAAATTTTAGAGAAACAAAAATAAAATTTAGTAGAATTTTAGGGCTGTAAGAAAATTTTAGGAGTTGTAGGAATTACAGGGCGAATGTGATCCCTGGAATAATCATAATATCTGGCTACTACCAATTATCTGGCATAGTGGCTGGATCAGCCGGATATCCATTGCACCCCTAATTCTCAGTAAAGAAAAACTCTAAAACACATTCATAAGGAAAAAAAAAAAAAATTATAGTAGATTTAAAATTACATTAATTTTATTTCAAATCACAAATGAAATTGAGAAATACTCTGTTTCTGTAATGACACATAAATCATGTAAAATCAGAATAGATGGAAATTAGAACAGGTGTCAGCTATGTCACTAGAATATAAAAATCTATTTAACTCACAAGACACGAATGTAAATCAGCTTTCTTGTAGCTGTACAAAAGAATCTGGCCAGTTAAGGTACCCATAGCTATAAGCTGCAAGTCTCTAATAGCTGAAAAGTTTTCATCACCTTTCCCCTTTTTATGTCTTTTGGCAGGATGCTGAAGGAAAAAAAAAAGTCAATGAACCATAAGCATGAATATATTTAATTAAAAATAAAATACTAAAAATTAATACTGTAAATAAACTAATATTAATAAAAGGAAAATTTATTAAGTTTATGCATAAAAATATCGAATATTTTCATGCAGATCGGTTTGTTCGGTAAAAAGAAAAAAAAAAAAAAACTGAAAAAGTGGTCCACTGTGTACCAGTCTCCCCCACTTTAATATTTAAATTTATCTTATTGGATTTACAATTGGAATAGTTGTTAACTGGCATACAATTTTTGAGATTGAAGATAGTCATACATTTTAAGCATCTGTTAAATCATGAACAATAGTAACATTTTTACACTACAGTTTTGAATGACTGGTCTGAAAGGTACAAAAGAGTACAGGTAATGCAAAAATGAATAATTTTTGCTAGAGGATGCATTTTGTATGCAATATTAAACAATTGCAAACAGACTCAAGGCTTTGAAAATCTTAATCAGAAACAAACAACAACAACAAAATATACCAGATTAAAAATTTAAACATACACAAAATTCTGTATTTCATTTCATGATTTACAGAAACATACTTAAAAATCAACAAATAAAGTTAAGATATTACAAAGGGAAAATAAATTTATTTTTATGGCTATTATTTTTAACTGTAAGTAATAAATGATCTTACGGTAGCATGTTTGCTTGGACACCAAGAAATAGCCGAACACGTTGCCGACAAATGAGAGCTTGGTGTATATTCTTGAATCAAAACATTCGTGGCTGTTTCGAAAATTTTTAGACATCCGTCAGGGCTTGAGTATGCTAAATATTCACCATCAGATGAGAAATCTAAGATACTTTTTACCACAGGCATATTAAATGGTATTAAAACTCGATGTAAACATTAGCAACGTGATACTCAATAAACATTTGTTGCCAACAGACAAAGCATTTTCAGCGTTGATTGGTTGGTTAGCTGGTAAAAGAAATGCCAAGGTTTCAGCATTCACGTTTTTAATTTTCTTTTCTGTATGAGACATATCTTATTAGGATTTTGCAGATCATAAGTAATAATATTTTGAATAAATATTTTCTTTTGATTCTCAGTATGTTTTCGCATTTAATTAATAACTCAAGGCAAGATCCAAGGATACCTGTGAACACTCTGTGGTCAGATCTACACAACCAACCAACTGGTTGTTGTTTGTTTTTGTTTTCTCTGAATTTAAAAATCAAAATTAATTAGCTATTTAAAGTTTGTTTTTCAATTATGGAAGTACTTGAAAAGGATAGAGATCAAGAGAATGTGGAAATGGTCAAACTATTTGACTCGAATGACTGCCAAGATAGTGAAAACAAGCCGGAGAAGAGTTTAAAGATAGGTGATCACTATCTTGTTCGTCGAAGTAATAATACCTGGCGTAAGTATGAACATTTTTAGCAATTAATACTTAATAATAATTAATTTAGATTTTATTGCTGTTTGGAGCCATATAAGATTGAGTAAAGTTTTTATTTAGTGTTATCTTTTACTATACTTTATATCTCCAGAACTAGATCCCTCTTTTTCTCAGTACATATTTATTTTTCATAAACTTAATTTTCTCTGTTCATAAAGGAATTTCATTTTCAAGGGTTGAAATGTATTTAATTATAGGTATTTTTTGTAAAAAGGTTTATGCAGCATGTTCTGCTAAATGACACAATAAAAAACGGGGAACAACTCACCATCACCTCGAATTATATCTTACAGAATTTATATGGCGAAAATACCTAGGGAAAAAAATGTTCTGGATGAATTGTTCAAAGCAGCTTTGGAAATATGGCCTATAATGTTAGGTATAACATTAAAATATTGTTATTCTTATGAAGCATTGTAAGTAATTGTTATGAATTTGTTATGGAACATTGTAATTGTAATATATTCCTATTAACATAAAAATACTATATTATTTAATGCAATGGTATTTATTTATATATATATCTATTAGTGATGGGCCGATTCGAGATCTTTTAAGAATCGATACCTTAGTTTTCGAAAACTTTTCAGAATCGAAATCAGAATCGATTCTTTGTATTCAAATGTAGTAGCACTAAGAACTACTCCAGACTTCATTCAAACTAATAAATGAGGAACTACATTTCGTCTGTTTCACTCTTAGAATGTTTATTCTACGTAAAATCGTTTGCTTTTTTTTATGATCACGTGTCAGATTCACATCAGTCTATTAGAAAAGTATGAGTAGCGCCTCTTTCAGCAAATGAAATGTTTATTTTTCGTACAAACGCTTCTCTTTTGTTTATGATAACGTTTTATAATTTACAGCTGCAGAACAATTTCTTTTCTTTTTAATGTTTTTGAGTCTTGATATAAATATTACGATTGTCATTAGAGAAAAAAAAAAGGGCAAGAATTTTTTGTCTGGATGACTCTATCCCATTGAACCCTACACCATCCCCTCCCAGGGTAAGATAATTTTAGGTAGATTTCGAAGAAATACTACCTATTACATTCTCCCCTAAGTTGGAATTTTTGAAAAATTTTTGCAGATCTACGCCGATTATGACTCACAGAACCCAAAACCACCCCCAGTTGAAAACTTTATCTATCTATCTATCTATCTATGTCACTTTTTTATGGACACGATAACTCCCATAATTCTGCACAAATCTCTTCCAAACTAATACATAAAATCAAGGGGCATAAAATCTCGGTCAAGTTCGTTAATGGGCAAAATCGAACCAGGTGGGTGGGGGATGAGGAGGCTTTTCGTGAAAACAGAAAAAACCCCATAATTTCTTAATTATGATACGTATCGAATCCGTTTAAAGTTATTATTACTTCTAGGAAAAGGGCCGAAAATTTATGTAGGACAGATTTTTGATATCATTATAAATGGCCCCAAGGGGGGGGGGAAGGGGGGTTTAGAAGAAAAAAATTCATGACTTCGTCAATTCTGAAGATATTAAATCCGTTTAAATTTATTATAAATCCTCTTAATATTATCTAAAACTTTTATATTGACAAGTTTTTTATAAGTCCAAACCTTATAGCCAGGCCCGTACAGAGGGGGTAGAGCTGTTACAAATTACCAGGGCCCGAGTCTCTTAGGGGGCCCGACTTTTGGTACTGGTTTTTAAATAAATACCAGAAAAAGTAGAATGGTATTTTTTACATAAAAATTTTAATTAAAACAATTAACAAATAATAAAATTCAAAAGTCAAGAACGTCTTTACGGACTGGCTAGGAGGGGGAGGGGGGTGCTCAGGAGGCATTAAACGTTCGAAACAAAATCCAGCTTTTATTCAAAATCAGCCGAACGCACATAGCAAAGATGCAGGCATTTATTTATTTATGTTTTATAGAACAAGTATTTTCTAAATTGTAAAACAATAACAAAAGTTGCAATAGCGTCAGAAAATCGGCGACTTAACTCATGACCTGAATTAAAATTTAATTATATTTTCAATATTTTAAATTTCTATAGAAGTCTTTATATGAAAAGGTGTTACCAACGCATCATAAACTGTAATACTACTGTAAAATACTGTAAAAGAAAAATAATAAAATTGTAAGAAAATACTATATAGATTTTCTAAAAAAGTACTATCCAACATATCTATTTACTAATGCGGTAAAGACTGTTTATAATGGAATTCTGCTGTAAACGGAAAAAAATCATGGTCTAGCCAAATAATTCCATGCATTTATACCTTTTAAGACGAAAAAGCTATTTAAAATGGAATTTCCTGTACATTTTCGTTTAAGCAGGTTTTATTTTATCAGGTTTATGGTGGGGTCTCGCATTGGAAACATTACCGGGTCCCGCGCTCTTTCTGTACGGCCCTGCTTAGAGAAACAAAAACAATCCCTGCCTTCTCCGCCTGCAAACAAGTTAGGTTTCGAAGTGGGTGTTTCCAAATGACGCATCATGGCAAAAAGTTCATTTCTTCCGCAATTCTTAACAAACAGGCACCTCACGGTCTGCGCCTTCGAAATCTACCTGTGCCTGTAGGCCGAGCCGTCAGGGATTTTTTAATTTTGCTTTCCTGTTAATGCTCATGTGTTTCAAACTTATCTTAAAAAAAGTATTCAGGGTGGCAAAGCCCTTTGACGGAAAAAAGAACTGCTTCAATTTCCTTTTTAAAAACATGTTGGTAAAAAAAAAAAAAAATATTTATATTTAGTATTTCTTAATTGATAAATTCTTGTATTGCTTTTTATGTTGATAAGTTTAAAAATTATCTTGCATGATAACTCTGACAAAAAAAATCTTAGTTTAGATTATTTCCTGTTTATATTCTGCAATTTTAAAAGCAGACTAGACTGTGGCCCATTGCCACACGTGTTCCAAAATCTTGCCTGTCCCAATGTATAATTCTGCCGACGTCCATGTCTCTTAGTATTGCAAGTTATATCTTATTATTTTCTAAGATTTAGAAGGCGAAGAAGCGGCCCTCCCCTACATACGCCCGTAAAAGTAAGCAATTTTTCTTTAATTAGCGAAATCAAGATTTCTTTTTTTTTTTTTTTTTTTTTACGAACGTACAATTTTATTTTCCACTATGAGTAATTATTTTGATCGTAAAATTTTTAAAAATTTAATTAAAAAAGAATTATATTTACGTTTCTTAAATACAAATTCACAGAATGTTATTCATTATAATCGTTTTCTTAAATTAAAATCCATATGATCGATTTAACTAAAAGTATATATGTATATTAGTTGAATTGATTGTACGCTTAAAAAAATAAAACAAAATTTCAAAACTAAACGAGCGCTGATCATCCTGCTAACCGCAAAATTCCAGAGAAAAGTATCAAACAGCGCCGAGTAGTCTGGCATTCGCTGGCGCACCTTATGAAACCATAGAAAACTCCAGCTATGAGAACTGAATAACAGTCGAAAACCACAGTTTTCGTCGCTGATATAGATGCCAGGTGACTTGTATTCGAATACTCCTGTCTGAAATCGTGACCACTTGAAAACTTGGCTGAAACGAGAACACAGACATTTTGTATTCGAATACTCCCATCACTATGAAAACCACAGTTTTTGTTTTCGTTACTGACATAAATGCGATTTGGCTTGTATTCGAATACTTTTGTCCGAATCGAGATCACTTGAGAACTTGGCTGAATCGAGACCTCAGACATTTTGAATTCGAATACTCCCATCACTCATATCTATTGTATGTGTGCTTCACGAGTTTAACAAAATTGCTTGCAACTTGGTATAATCGTGATTGTGGGGGCTGCTATAACAAAGAAGTACCAATACAGGGGTTGATGCAGGTTTTTTTTCTTGGGCCCATTTTGTGAAAAATAAAGGTTATTTTTGTGAAATTTATTATATTTTTATGAAAAATAACATTTTGTAACAAAAGTCGAAATCCAGTTAATCAAATTCGAACCTAGCATTTATAAACAAAAACTTTTTAAAATCTTTTTGCTGAAGTTTTCCTCTCTGGTAAACTTGTTTGTTTACAAATTACACATCTTAAAACATCACAAAATAATAACTAGTAAGTTTTTATGGAATAGAATTTTGTGAAAGGGCCCATTTTATCAAATTGATTTTTGTGAAGGGTTCCATTTTATCAATTTGATTTTTGTGAAGGGGACCTGAATAGGCCCCAAATTTTTCCTCGATCGACCCCTGCAATAATAATTATCTGAATAGCAATTTACAGCTATCATGTTTTAATTTAATTTTTTTTTCTTTTAGATTCTGCTGAAATAATACAAGTAAGGCCAAATGAGCAAGATGCTGATAAATATGAATATTATGTCCATTATGATGGTTGTAAGTATAGTTTTAACAATATATTTCATTTGCGCATGTGTGTATTTTAGTAATTGTGATTTCTATGAATGTTTTTTAATTTTTCAGTGGCCAAAATTAGCAGTTTTTATTAATTAAATTTATACCGAATGAACCTTTTTTTTTTGTGTGTGTGTGTGAATCTTGAGGAAAAAAAAAAACTGCTGTTTATATTCTGGGAGCAAATTAATGCAACACACACTACACCATTTGAGATGCGTTTTCTAGATTTTCATATATTTAACACACTTTTAGTTAACTTCTTTTTTCATGTCTGTAAACAGTGGAGTTTTGAAAACTATTTTTCACTCACTTCACTGATTTACTAGAGTTCTGAAATTTTGTATAGTTGTGTGTTTCTGACATTAATGTAATCGTTTAATATTTTCTGAATTTAGTAATTAATTCATTTTAATTAAGTTTTGATTTAAATATAAAATAGTTCTATCTGGCTGAGAATTTTAGAAAACTAAAAAAAATTAAGATAGTAAAAATAAAAATATTTTGTTCTTAATAAAACAAAATATAGTGAAACTTCCATTTAACGAAGTCTCATCGTTATGCTTAAAAACTTCGTTATGAAGAAAATTTGTTAAATGGAAATCAACTTAAATTTATAAAATTTTTTCTTCAGATATGACAAACAGGTATTGGGTTCAGAAGCATTTGATTCATTTTTAATTATGAAGCTGTCTTTTACAAAACAGTTGTGTACAGTCGATGAAATCACGTCACATTTCCAAGCTTTCATCAGCTCTGATACACAGGTTCTCAAATTAATGTTTTCACTACATTGTCTTTTTTGATAATGTACTTCAAAATTTTTTATTATTTCTTAGACTAATGGCTGAAGTTTAGAAGTTGTATTTGAAGGAACAAAAATAACGGATGTTTTTCGATTTGCATTTTGAAGCACATTCTTGTGGATGTACAAAGCAATTGTCTATCAGCAATGGAAGGTCAGAATGGTAACTGTCTGACTCTAATTGATATTTTTTGCTTCAATGCATCTGACATCACTGCTTTTGCTGCCATTGCATCACTGCATCTTCTACACTGTTGAATTCAGGGGTGGCCTGGGGGGGACATTCCCCCTGGAGCACTGAAATGCCCCCCCCCCCGGAAGAGAGATTTTATGCTTTTATTGGTCGAAAAGTGCAATTTCCCCACGGAGCCATTGAAATCCCTCCCGGAGAAAAGTGTCTGAATTCAACACTGATCTTCTATATCATTGAATGTAAAAAGGGGATTTGGACTTCCCCCAACTGTCAGCACTGGAGTCTTGGTGTGGGAGAGTAATGATAACAAGAGTTTTTCTTAGTGTGAAAAAAAATTGTTTTATTTTTCACCAAACAGAATGGAAATTATTTAAGTGTGTTCATTTTCATGCAATCCGTTGAAATAAATTTGCATATCCTAGGGGTGCACAACCTTTTTAAGCGAAGGGCCACTTACAAAAATGACTGGGTTGTCGAGGGCCACCATTAGAAAATTTTTGTTTCGAGAAGGTGTGACCAGGGGGGGAAATTTATAAATTTAGCCCGCTGATAATTATATGATATGATATGATATATATATAATTATATGATATATATATCATATATAATTATATGATATGATAATTATATAAATTTAGCCCCCTAGGCTCCTTCCTTCCAGTCAACGTATTCAGTTCTGTTGGCAATGATGTATCAGTATTTTACATTTGTATTTATACAAGAGATATAGCTAAGATTATTTTCAAAGAGTGAAAATACTCCTTGACTTTATTTGAAGGAATAAATTTAGCTTTAAAGATTGCCAGTGCCGAAAAATAATTCTGCTTTCATGAATGAAGGTGGAGAGGAGGAGAAACATATATTATTCTAAATTGTACTTCTCAACATATTCAGTCATAAAATGTGGATATCAAAGGGGTGCACAACCTTTATAAGAGGAGGGGCAGTCACAAAAATGACTGGATTGTCGAGAGCCAACATCCATAGGGTGGACAAAATTTTGTAAGTTCATAAAAATGGCTAATTTTAAAAGGAGGGTTAGCTCCTTATACTCAACCACCTCCTTAGTCAGCATAACCCAATTCAGTTGAAAAGGATGGAAAAAACTTGCATTTTTTTTCATGTGCGATTGACAATATTCATAGTTTTTTCCTAGTGATTGACGAAATTCACGATTATTACGCACACGTTTGGCGAAATTTGCGATTTATACGCACCTGATAGGCAAAATTTGCGATTTTTACGCACCCAATCGGCGAAATTTGCAATTTTTCGCACCCAATCAGCAAGATTTGCGATTTTTACGCACTCGATTGGCTAAATTTGCCATTTATACACGCCTTATCGGCAAAATTCGCGATTTATACGCACCTTATCGGCAAAATTCGTGACTTTTACGAGCCCGATCGTCAAAATTCACAATTTTTACGGGCCCGATCGGCAAAATTCACAATTTTTACGCATACGATCGACGAAATTGACGATTTATACTTACCTGATTGGCAAAATTCGCGATTTATACGCACCCTATCGGCAGAATTCGCAATTTTTCCGGTCCCGATTGGCAAAATTCACGATTTTTACGGGCCCGATCGGCAAAATTCGCAGTTTTTACATGTCCGATCGGCAAAATTTGCCATTTATACACACTTTATCGGCAAAATTCGCGATTTATACGCACCCTATCGGCAAAATTCGCGACTTTTACGGGCCCAATGGCAAAATTCATGATTTTTACGGGCCCGGTCGGCAAAATTCACGATTTTTACGCACCTGATTGGCAAAATTTGCGATTTATACGCACCCTATTGGCAGAATTCGTGATTTTTACGGGCTCGATCGGCAAAATTCACAATTTTTACGGGCCCGATCGGCAAAATTCGCAGTTTTTATGCGCCCGATCGGCAAAATTTGCCATTTATACACACCTTATCGGCAAAATTCGCAATTGATACGCACCCTATTTGCAAAATTCGCGACTTTTGCGGGCCCGATCGGCAAAATTCACGATTTTTACCGGCTCGATCGGCAAAATTCACGATTTTTATGCATACGATCGATGAAATTTACGATTTTTACGCAGGCGATCTGCAAAATTCACGATTTTTACGCAGGCGATCGGCAAAATTCACGATTTTTACGCAGGCGATCGGCAAAATTCATGATTTTTATGCAGGCGATTGGCAAAATTCGCGATTTTTACGCAGGCGATCGGTGAAATTTGCGATTTATACGTACCCGATCGGCAAAATTTGCGAATTATATGTACTCGATCGACAAAATTTGCGATTTTTACGCACCCGATCTGCGAAATTCGCGATTTTTTCGCATCCGATCGGCGAAATTGATCCGCGGGCCACAGGTTGTGCACCCCTAGCATATCCATTGCAACAGCAACCTTTTAGTTCTATAAACGTACAAAAGTAGAATAAACTTCGCTATATAGAATATATTTTTCATAATACATGGAAATTAATTTACATGCTAATGATGTTCAAAGTCAAAGTTCTGTAGAAAACTTCGTTTAGTAGAAAATTTTGTTAAATAAGGACTTCATTAAAGGGAAGTACCACTGTATTGTCATGTGTTTTTTTTAAATTGTTCTCAAACTCTTGGCAATTATCTCAAACATTGGCACCAATAAGATTCTAGAGAAATTTACAATCTTTTATTTTTTAAATATAACTTTTGGCTAAATTAAAATTATGAAATATGCAGCAATGACTCGATGCTTAAGATAAAATAATTTTAATGTTTCATTTTTCTGAATGAAATTGCCAATATACTTTTAGATATAATATATTCATTGATGGAAGTGTTGATCTTTCTATGTTTAGGATTGATGAATATTTCTCCTTGCAAAGAATGGGTTTAATGCTAGTATAGCAATTAAAATAAATAAAAGAACATAACTAAAAATTGATTATCATGATTTTTAAATACAGAATGGATCTTGTATGATATTCTATTCACTGTTTCATCTTGAGAAGATAAAGCACAGTATAGAACCATTTATCCAGAATAGTCAAGGCCAGGTGTATACTGGATAACTGATTGGGTATTAAAGCAATATACATTTGATCAGATTTGTAGAATGGCTGTGCCATTGTTTCTGATGATTTTAAATTAATTATTAGATTACTGAGATTAAAAATCAGATATGATCAAGATCAAAGATTAATCAGAGTTTGAAAGAGGACAATTTAAGAGAATCTCTTGTAAACAACAATTCTGCAAAAAAATCAAAATGACCAATATCTAATTAAATATGCTTCCATTTCAAATCCTAGATGTTGCCATCAAGTTATAATGCATGTGGTAATGAATCAAGTAAGAAACCTAACACTGTATGATACTTTTTTCTGGAAGTATTCTGAAATCCGTCAATGGGAAATATTCTGGATAACTGGTTAACTGATATCTGGATGAACATTTCATTCCATACTGTACATTAGATCTTTTAGACAGGATTTGTCACTTTCTAGTTCTAGCACCTTATTTACTAGTTCATAGACATAAGCTGTATATTCAATATTTAGCACAACTTCTTTAATATATGCCTTAAATACAATTTGTCTACATTCCAGTGATACACATTGCAGTCGATTACTAAAATATCTCATTGTATGTAGAATCCAAAGGTTGTTTGGTTGATTTATGACAGCTGATTATCTACTCTTGGGATATAGGCCCTAGGGAGGAGTGCCCTCCATGGGGGTCTTTCTAAGGGATCCTAACCCGTATTTACAGCAAGGTTCGAAGAAAACCTCGAAAAACTCCGAGCGGTTAGGTTGACGAGCGCAACAGGTGTTTGAACCCAGCACCTCCCGTCTACCAGCTTTGAGAACAGACTCGTGGGGCATAGAATCCAAAGGAATTTCTTTCTTAAGAAAACAGCCCGTTGTAGAGACAGTCCTTTATTTAAATAAAGCGTGATACTTAATGTTAATTCCATAAAAAGTTAAACTCAGTTATAGGTTGAAAACATAATTTCGCTCACAACCAAGCCAGAATGTAGTTACTAAGCAACTAAAACACAGAAACTGCAGGAACGCAAATTTTTACTCAATGAAATAACCTAGAACTGAACTTTTTTCGTTTATTAATAATTTTGATATGTTTAGTCTCAGGAAGAGCGGGAATCTAATCTTGCTGATTGACTATTGTCAATGGATATAAGTATGAAAAATTTGTCAGCAGTTTTACAAAATACTTTTAATTATTAAAAATAGTTGATTAATTTGAAGAATATTTTTAGAACAAGGCATTAAAATGAAGGAATTTAAGATGTACAAAATCAGAATTTTGAATAGTTTTTATTAACCTTTAACCTGTAAATCAAGGTTAGATATTAAAAGAAATTTTTTATTTATTATATACGTATAGTAAGCAATTTATGTGATTTATGCATAAAAATGTAATAATATTATCAGTTTCATTTTTGTGTCTTAAAAACATAACTTTGTAACATAATAATTTGGCAACAAATTGCGTTTTCTTATATAGCTCATGTTATGATACATTCCATTTATACTTTTAAATTCAATAGTTTTCATTAATTATTTTACTTAAATTAAATATTTAATCCTTATTAATCATTAATTAAAAGTTTTCATATTAATTAACATTTAAATTAATTATTTAATCGTTATTATTTAAACAGTCAATAATTTCTATCTTTTTAAAATTAATCTTTTTAACTTTTCTTCTAAGATATTATTATTAATTAAAAATAACTTCTCTAATTAAATCACTTTTTAAAAATCAATATCAATAATCACTTGTAAATTAAATTATAATCATGCATTTAAATCTCTGGATAGAGAATTAAGGATTTCCGTTTGTTGACATCGATTCCGGTAAACTACCGCGATTTTTCTTCTAAGTTAAAATATATAATTTCTACTTTTTAAATATTAATTATTTTTGTTTTAATATTGATTCAAAAGATTAAACATAATTAATTATGCAGTCTGCCAAAATCATAGCAAGATTCAACGTAAATCGTGGCAGATATGATTTTTTAAACATTTTCTCTAATTTCAATGTTTACTTCGTTTGCTTTCACTATGATGCCTGGCCATTTTGAATCGCATCTTCGTGCGTTCAAAAAACAACAACTTAAGAGGTAATTGTCACCCATTTTGGTGTAGGGGTCATTCGAGCGGACATTCCAAGGTTAAGGGGTGCATTTTTCAGTGGGGAAAAAGGGGAATTCAAATTTGTTCTAGAACATTCGTGAACGTAAGATCTTAATTTCCGCTACTTGTTGCTAGGGAGTAAGTGTTTTCCTTTCGCCAGTATCGTTCGCGTGTAGAGTTGAGTTGTCGCACTAATGCCTTTTAGCAGTTACGGTTGAGAGTTAAGCGGTGCGAAACGAAGAAGAGGAATGTTTCGCCTTTTCTGATTGGATAGTTTGGCTGGTGTTTCAGTTAAACTTGGTAGAGTTTGAATTCAAAATTTTTTTAGTGAGTTGCTGCTCTCCGTTGATTTGGGATGTAGGTGCAGGAGAGGAGAAAAGGCAGTGTTTGGCCGAAAGGCCAGACACTATGTAAAATATTTGAGTGAAGACAGATGTGCTGCTGGTATCTTCAACGCCGTTAATGTTCTGCTAAGATTTCGGAGTTTTACTATATTTTTAATCCAGAATATGTCTCTCTAATTAAAAGAGACTATCTTCACCAGCTTCAATTCTTCATAATTCAGCATCAATTCTTCATAACCTAAATGCGATATTCGTATAGATTTCTACAAAATCCGTGCAGATTCCTCTTCATTTAGATATTCAGTGTTTTCCGACTTGAATGGATATTCTGCCAGCGATAACGATGTCATCCGCGTAACATATTAGATTCATCAGACTGGTGTGTTTAAAGATGCTATAATAATGCCACCAAGTAATGTGAGTGTTCCTACTCATGCGAATTTCTCCAGCATTAATTCTCCAGCTAGATATGAATAAAGTATTTCACCGTTTATAGTAAGTGCTTCTTTTCATCGTTCCGTCGCTTCAGTCCAGATTAATTCTCCAGCTATATATGAATAAAGAATTTCGTCGTTTATAGTAAGTGCTTCTTTTCATCGTTCCGTCGCTTCAGTCCAGATAACACAGAAAAATGAGTATCTTCTCAAGTGCGGTTAAAGATCAATTCTGAATATAACTATAAAATAGAACAATTTCTAATTTAACTTAATTTTTTAGCATAGACGATTAATTTTAACGAAGAACCTAGTAATCTCTTTTATCTAGAACATTTAAATTACTAATTTGGAATTGAACTGAGTAGATTATGATGAAGATAGCTTATTTACTTAAATAATTTGTATGTATTTTATTGAAGTGGCCACAGTTAAACTAGATAAAATGTCTTGTGTGAATAAAATCAATTATTTACTTATATTCCTGTCATCAGCTTTATTTGGGTGAGTTGTATTTTCTTATTTTCATTTCAGATCTAAATTCGTGCATATACTCCAGTTTGAGTAATTTTATCATCAGCTACTCTAAATTATATTTTACTGAATAACTTACATTATATTTGAGATTTCAGTATTATTTTTACAGTTTAATTTTGTTTCATTAGTGCTAAGTTCTACAATGCAATTATGCTGACCACTATACTTTTTCGTCCTGTATTGAGGATTTGGAACGGGATTTAGAGTGAAAATGTATTCTAGTTTCGGGCTTAAATTCTGATGTATTCCGATCCTAAAGTGGTTGATATATCAATTTTTTAGCATTCATAAAGAATCTCTCTTTGCTCTATCTCCTGAACCAACAACTCATTACAGCTCATATTGCATCAAGTTTGCTATAAAAAGACTGTTTTCCTCTCTTTGTTCATTCTTTTCTCTCTTATACATTTCTTTTAGTTTTATTTTCAGTGTCATTATATATTTTCTTCTTTTAGGAAGTAATTTATTATGTCTAATTTTTTTCATTTTATTTAAGACTTAAGTCTAATTAATTGAATTACTACCCACAAATACCATGTCATTTGTTCTCCCTTACATTTATTAGTTTGAATTTTTTTTTTTGACTTACTAAAAGAAAGATAAAAGATTTGAGTGTTTGTATTATTTTTAGGAGGGAAGCAAATAATCACTTGTATCGCAGGGTTCGTAAATATCATGATATTTTTGAAAATATCAAAAATATCCGATATTTTGATATATATCCGATATTTTCAAAATAGTCAACTTACTGTTGATAATAAATAATTTTCAAGCATAATATAGATTAGAAACTAGAATACATTGCACTTAACATAAAAACTTAAACAATATACTAAAACTGTTTTTTTTTCCCTTTTCTTTTTTTTTTTTTTCACTTTACACAAAATTGAACATCAACTAATCAACAGAACAGAAACAATTTGCTTTATTCACTTATAAAAAAAACAACTATAAGATTCAGTATCAACTATCAAGAAATCAGAAATTTATAAAACAAAAAATTAAATACAAAATAGTTTTTATTATTGAAAAATTTAAACATAAATGTCAGTTTATTTTTTTATTCCCTAACATTTTGTACAATTCACCAAAACCAGACATTGATTCTTTTCTAATGAAGCTGTATAGAACTGATTATCTAAATTAGACAGTTTATCTTTCTATACTGTCCTGAATTAGTTATGTCCTACATAATTATTAGTCCCATCAGTGGCGCAGCCAAGGGGGGGGATTTGGGGGTCAAACCTCCCCCCCCCAGAGGTAAAAAAATTACTATAATTGCCGCTAATATGAATCAAAACTACTAAAGTTAAAATTAAGTTTCTTGGCCTTTCCGCCTTGGCAGAATCCACCACTTTCTTAAATCAAATTCTATTCAACAATGTGATTCAATTAAACGGCGAAAATTCTACTTAAATCTGTGAAAGCGCATATTACACGCATAGGTTACGTCAAAACTTGATTTTTGGACTGTGTCACTTTGTCGAGACGTCTTATAGTAAAAGATGGGCCATATACTCTCACACAGACACTTTGAGTATTGAGTTATATAGTATACAGTGATCTGTTTCTTAATTGCATTTCTGTCTTTGTTCCACGTTCGAAACAATAACAGATCATCGAATTCCAGAGAAAAAAAAACATACACTTCGTAAGTCTCTCTCAGTTTCAAGCAGCTTTTTTTGCATTTTTTGCTCTCAGTTATATCTAAGACCAAGCTATGTGCATATCCAGGTAAAAAATATTTGCAAAAGTAAGAATTTTAAAAAAGTACTTAAAGCTATAAAAAGCTATTTTTCGATTATGAGCAGATTTTTGCAATCTGTGTTTCTTTCTTTCGAATCATTCGTTTCGTAGGGGGTCTGTACACAAATTTAAAGACTATATCTCATTTGTTGGTAATGTAGCAACGACGTCTTGCTTATGATGGAGATTCATATATTTATTGTTAAAATTTTATAAATTAGTTGTGGTTCCTCTTTTAGCTATTTTTAATTCTATCACACTTCTGTGAAAAGAAAATCTCTTTCCTTTCTATTTAAAATTCAATAATTCTTAAACTCTTATCGCAGCTTGAAGTGATCCTTTTTCAATTAATGTACATGTCTAAATTCTTTCTTTCGTATGTGCTTGCGGTTTTCATATGAGAAATGAAATCATTTTCAGTTTGGCATCTGCGTGCCTTCCTAATGCATACATTTTGGATCACAGAATAAATAAAGAAAGATAAAATGCAATGTCTATTTCTCGATACATCTGCATGCTAAAATTCCTGCAGATGTTAAGTTCGGACAGTTAGTTTTCTGTTGTTATAAAAATGCTGATATGGTAATCTGGTTTGGCGGTTTGCATTAAAAAAAATTAGAATGTGTTTCTCACTAACGAATTTTCTTCTGTACCCTATGGGTCGACGCGGATAAATTTGTGGCATCTCAAAAAAAGGCATTTGATTTTGAGTTTTCATGATGTGAAGATATAGACGTTCTGAGTGCTGGGGGACCGCCTCATTTTTTCAATTATCTTTCTTCAAATAAAATATTTTTTTCATGGAAGCCTCAAGTCTCCGATATGTTTCTTCACAGGATGAGAGCCTTCAGGTTCTTGCTTATAGCGTATATGTATGAGCTCCGGTACTCTTTTTTCCCTAGAATTTAAGCCCTGCCTGTGAGTATGGATTTTGAAAAAAAATTGCGTTAAATGCATTTTTTTAGAAAAATACTATCTATAATTATACACAATTTTACGCTAACCATGCATTAATTTAAATTGATCAGCAATATATTAGTTATGCATTGATTTACACTTATTACATTTTAACGAATGCTATCTGCATGTCATTAAAATTATACTAGCTGACCCGTCCGGCGGTGTCTGGGCTCATGATAATTACTTCAAATTTGTATGATTATATATCTTATATCAATTTTATATTTTTAAATGAAATTTTCACTAAAAAATATTGATTATTAGACAGAAAAGCATTTTTAAAAGACACCTTCATGTTTGGTTGGGGTTTTTTTTGTTTGTTTGTTTCTTTTCCTCGTAAGAGTCTCTCGTTTCATAGTTTAAAAAAAAATAACCCTAGTTGTCTGAATTCTATAAATTTTTCATCAGTTATAAACAGGTCTTGACAAATGCAGTCGCCAGGTCGCCACTGGCGACCTAGTTTTTCTATCTAGCCACCAAGTTATTTAACCCGATTTTTTTTATTATTATTATAATTTTTTGTACAAAAATTGACCTAAAAAATGACCATAAATGGCATTTTTTCTCATTTTCGGCATTTTAATTAGATAAAAATAAGTTTAACAAATGCAAATTTTAAATTAATAAAAATAATTATTTGACTGACTTCGACACAAAAATAGGCAGAAATTGTTTTCCTGCTTCACTGTTTCATCCATGCCCCCCACCCCCCTTCCTCATCAGATATAGATTTTGCATTTCCTGAACATACCGGTTAATGCAGCCTTTACATTTTTTTTCATAGATAAATAATTTTGATAAATTTCATTAGAAAACTTTGTTTATACCATTTTTTTAAATGATGTAATTGTTCTAAACTATGTAACTAATAATCCTACAATAGGCTTATTATTTTTCTCAATTAATTGATAAAAAACTTTTGTGCTTTTGAAAATTAGTGACTTCGGAGGGGAGCAGGTTATATTTTTTTACTGGTAACTAGAATTTTTTACTGGCTACCAGATTTTATCAAATTTCTAAAGCCATGGTTACAAATATAATGGTTTTTACAGACCGTGGAAAAATATTGATATCTAGCTGTAAAAGAAATGCTTTCTTCTCGCGTCTTTTTTTTTTTTTTTTTTTTTTTTTTTTGCGACGTGTCCTTTAAAACAACAACACAAAAAAGTTACTGTCCGAACTCTCTGAAATTTTATTCGATTGTAAATATAACTGTATCCAACCCCTCTTTAAAATTCCGTGAAAAAAGTCTAAGTCTTTGACTAAAGTCGAAGAGAACAGAGTCACAGAAACATGGAGTCACGTCAAAAAAGACTAAGTCACATTTAATACTGAAAACATGAGCCGACACCGGGAGCAAACCCACGCCAAAATACCCAACTTTCTTTTTGCATTGTCATCGAAAAATTCTCAGATTTTTTTAAATACTTTTATTCATCAGAGCGTTTCCAAATTTTTGTAGGCGCTGTAATTTTGATCTTCCAAGATGCTTTTAATGGATTGTGTCGAAATACAGACGTTTAGTTACTTTTAGCATAGAAAAAAGGTCGTCTTCGAAAGGCCCGATATGACGCGAGGTTCTAAATAAATCGTAATTTAGAATGCTTTCAGCTGTTTCACACCTTTAAATTTCCCATTTATAAAATTCTTTATGCCAAGCATTTCCATCTTAAAAGTAATCTCTATACTAAATTTCAAGTTTCTAACACTAACAGTTTCAACTAAATCATAATTTAGAACACTTTTAGAAAGTTTTCAGCTCATTTCGTCCTTTTAAATTTTTAAATGTTTTTAAAAATGTTATAAGGAAGCATTTACTACATAAAAGTAATCATCATGCCAAATTCTAAGTTTTCATACCAATTGTGTCACATAAATCGCAATTTCAGAATGCTTCTTACTCTTGCATTCTTTTAAATTTCGAATTGAAAAAATAAATTCTGGGGAGCATTTAAGTCTTTTAAGTAATATCCATATAAAATTTGAAGACTCTAGCCCTAAAAGTTCTAAATGACTTGATGTTACATTTGGCAAAAAGGCAAGGTAAGTAAGTCTATTGAAAATTTTGTTAAAATTGCTTCATTATTATTAAAGTTAGGAATAACAATCGTGATTCTCTTGTAATGAAACCTTGTGTATTTTTGATTGAACAAATGGATTCCAACTCTGTTATTTTCTATGTAAAAATTATTTGCTGTACTGTGCTCTTCCATCTTTAAGTTTTCCCCTCATCATTTTTAAACACTTTATAAATCTAACCTAGTTTTGTGTTATTTCATTGGTGCATTTTATAGTTTGTAACTCTAATATTGTAAACGCTGTTTAAATGAATCATAACTAACGTAATTGCGGAGAAAAGCATTATGATTTCATTCATTTAAAAGATTGATTCCATTAACCGATGATTCATATAACCGGCGACCCTCTTTATTATAAACTCAACCCCCCCCCTAGAACCGAATTCTGGCTGCGCCTCTGAGTCCCATATAATCTACATTTAAAAATAAAAACTTCAAACAAAGCTTTGATAAGATTTTTGTTTTTTTTCTTTAGCTAGAAAAGTCACTGCCAGAGACAAATGTTCTTTATTTACAGAATTGAACAGTCAATATCAGTTGAAAATTTCATTTACACTTGTTTCGATTTAAAATATAAAAAATATCTTGCACAGTGATATTTTGAAAATAAATATCAAATATTGAAAATAACAAATATATAGATATTTTGAAAATAAATATCAAATAATATGAAAATATCAAAAATCTTGATATTGTGAAAATAAATATCGGATATATATGATAGATATTGTGATATATATCCATTGATATATATCAACGAACCCTGCTTGTATGATTGATATAATTTAGTATCATTTTTTAATACAATTTTGATTCAAGCAAGTTTTTTTTTTATCATTTGTAACATTGTGAATTAAAGTTGTTATTTGTAATATCAAAATTTTACAGCTCTTATAGATACCTATACCTTGTAACTTATACATGCCTTTTGAATTTTTATAGGCAATCGCAGGTTGGATGAGTGGGTTCATGGCAGTAAATTTGATGTTACTTCTGGTCACAAAAATAACCGAAATAATACTACTGTTGTTCATGGAGCTGATCAAATGGATCGAACCTTTACCAGAAATCAAAAAAGGAAGCATGATGAAATTAATCATGTTCAAAAGGTAGTGTAGTAATTTTAAAATAACATTTGTATGTAGAATGGTATGAAGGTCCAGTAAATGCATGATAAATAATGTACATGATGTCCAAAAATATCTTTACACTTAAAAAATAACAAATAGCAATATAGATTTATGATTTTTTTTAAATCAATAAAGACAGCATCAAAACTATTTTTTAACCAAGTGAACACACAATGACAACAGGTTAGTGGAGTATGTCTAATTGCCATGGCTTCATAAATCTCCATACATTATTATGTCTTTAGAATTGTTCTTTTATATGAGTACATGGAAAGTATTTTTTATTGACCCTTAAGTTATGACAATGACGAAGTGAAAACTTATTACTGAGGCTACTAATTCTTTAATACTTCATAAGAACTGTATAAAACTGCTTTGCTTTAAAAATTTATTTTAAAAAAAGTATCTCATTTAAAATAGTACCTACTATTTTATAATTCTTGAATTGCATATCTTAATCGTAACTTGCTTTCCCAGTTTTTTTTTTTTTAAAAATAAGATTTAAGAAAGATTTTTAATACACTTTATATATTTTTCAATTCCTACTATTAGCTCACACTCTCTATATATTTATATATCTTGTTCAAATTTTCAATCGTTAATAAAATATTTTAATTTCATCCTATCAAGTTCAAATAAATTTTTTAAAACTTGTCCAGGATAACAATTGATGTTAATACAGTTTTTTCAAATATTAATTCAGTAATTAAATTTAATTAATTAATTTTAATTTTATATTTAATTTCTGTTCAAAAGTATAGACTCACTCCATATTTATAGTCTCACCTTCACACGTAAAAAGATAATGAGGCTGTTCACGGACGAAGATCAGGCGGCTCGCGGACGAAGGAGACTATAAATGTGGAGTGAGTCTATACTTTTGAACAGAAATGAAGTATAACACTAAAATTAAATAATAAAATTTAATTAATTAATTAATATTTGAAAAAACTGTATTATTGTTAACTATAACATCGCTATGGCACTTTATTGTGAAGTTTGGTAATTTTTGAAATTCAATATTTGAAAAACGGCATAATCATTAGATTTTAAATTTATATCAAGAAAAATAAAAATTTTTTAACTTTCTAACGCAGTTTGTCTAACAATTTTGTGAGAAATACTTTTCGAGCTATTAATTTTTGGTATTTTAGCTATTTATTTTTTATTTAATTTTTAATACATTTAAAAAATTTCTTATATGTAAGATATTTAGCAGGATATAAATTTAGGAATAAATACCGTCAGCGGCGAAGCGTGTAGATCACTGGAAAAAAATTTCTATTTGACCTAAGTAGGAATTGACTTAAAAAAAAAAGTTTGTATATTACTTGTTATTGTTTTAATTACTATATTCTAGCTAACTAAAATTAATAAACAATGAATTGATGATTTTTAAATTGTTGATTTTTTGCCTGTTATAAATATAAAAAATAAGTTTGAAATTTTTTTTTTTTTTTTTTTTTTTACAGTAGACTCATTCAAACTCCAAGGGGACTTGGAAAATATTCAAATTAACTGAAATGCATGACTTTTAAATTAAAATTGAGAAGCGATTTATTGATTTAAGGAAAATTACCTGCTCTAATATGCTATTCAAAATAGTGTATTGAAAATTCGGATTAGCTAATAATTCATCGCCTTGTTTTCAATTCAACATTCAATGGGAATGAACTCCTATCCAAATTATCCAGTAATTTGAATTATCTAAATTCAAATTAGAGATTGCTATATCTGAATTGCTTAGATTACTGTATTGAAAAATCTTTAAAAATATGTTATGAATCTTTATTATACGACAAAAACTTGTCTGTCAGTAATGCTGACATAATATCAACAATGGCAATGACCTGAGCAATCAGTAATTTATTAACATCTGAACATTGCAAAAGTTAAATTTTTATACCATCAAATAGGAAAGAAAATGTACTTTCAAATGCAATTTATTTAAAAATCTGTATCTCAAATTGCTGATTTATGAATTAAAAAATAATTTTCATTCATGATTTTTTAAAAATCTATTTCTATTGCATGTAGCCCGATTACGGAAGATTAACCCATTTGCACTTATAACAATATAAATAGTTCAGCATTTGTCTCCAGCTAATATTTCTTAATGAAATTAAAACTTCCTAAATAAATAAATAAATAAAATATAATAAAATAAGTAAAACACAAATTTAACAGATATGTAATTGAACTATGCACTTACACACTGAAATAATCTGAATCAAAAAGGCTGTTGTAAATAATGTGATCTTTGGCGATTTTTTCCTCTTTTAACCTCTGGCATGCAGCTAATATGAAGATATAACTTTTTTTTTTTTTTTAAATTTCAAAACTGCATTTGAATACATAATTAATATATTTCATATAAAATACTTTTTGCTGATGTTAGTGGGCAATCTATATGAAAAATCTATTACAGTTTTCAATAAAAAAATATTTTTACATATTTTCTGTAACCCCGGAAGCCTGAATTGTATCACTTGGTTTAAGTAAAGCATAAAATGCAACATCATTTTCTACTTACAAAAATATTTACTTTATTTTTTAAATCATAGCTTATTAGATAGTATGTTTTGTCATTTAATATACTTTCCTCTTTGAAGACCATTCAAAATGTTTATGAATTTCTTATTTCTGTATTCTACAGATTATTGAATGACTTATTATTATTATTTTGTAAATGATACCACAGACTAGCTTTACTGCTTAAAAGTTAGCTGTTCTTCATAAACTGAAAAAGTTGTTCTTTTATAGTGACTGTTTCAAAATCTGAAATTTCTTTTTCTTGAACATATACTCTTCTACTAATCTCAGCTATGCTTTTTACCTTGCATTGAAGTTATTTGTATGAAATCAAATTTGAAGTTTCTGCATACATATATTATATATATGAGGAGGATATTTTAAGAAGGATTTAATTAGTTTAAATTAATTTTGAATGCATAAATATAAAGCTAAATTAATGAATTTTTGGATAAAAATAAAATAAATAAACAATGCAGCTTATTTATACACAATTCAATTATTATTATTATTATTTTCTAATTGTAATTTTATGCTAACAACTGTAATCTTAAATTTGTTGATTATATATCTGAATTAGGTCATTAAAACATTTTGCCATTTTATAACCATTTTTGTATTTCTCGTCAGACCAGAGCTTAATTTTTACTATTCAATTCACTATAATCTATATGCAACATTGCATGTTTTAAAAGGATTTCAATAATTTCAGTTCATTATATTTTATTTATAAATCATCAGTTAAGATGTAGTTTTGCACATATGTTATTTAACAGTCCAAGATTAAGTGGCAATTATTATTGTAAAGTTATTGTATAAATGTTAAATGTAAGAAATGTTATTCTGCACATACCAGCTCCATTCAAACTTGTCTTAGCAATTTTCCCATCAATGGTTTGTACTGCAGTGCTATGCAATCTTTCAGTTTATGCACAGGATGGAAAAGAGGAAGTTTGTAAACAATACATTTTACATGTACCCACAGGACAAAAAAATCATATGGTTTGAGATCCTGCAATTTTTAATGGTAAAAACATGCTGAATAAATAATCATAACAATTCACACATATGAAATATATTATGAATGATATGTAATAAGTTGAAATCATTCACATTATTTTAATATGTGCTGTATATTTTATTGCTCCCATTCAGAATTTGTTACAAGTTAAGGCATTGCCATTTACCACCTAAAGAAATAAATATGGATGTGATATACTATGTGATTTTTAATGACATGGTAAAAATGTACATAAAATAAATAAATCTTTTATTTTTTAAACTAGCAAATATATACTTCAATTAAAATGCAATGGAATTATTAAATAATATAATATTTTAAAGTAGAAGTTTAATTTAATTATTTTATCATTCTGGATTTAACATTATATTTACTACCTTCTGTTTATGCTTATTTGTTCAAAGTTTTTCAACATGAATAAAAAAAATACCATGTTGTATCTTAGAAAATGCTTTACTGTTTTAAATGACTAAAATTTACATGTAAAAATTACCAATTAAAGTCATTACATGTCAAAATTTTAAATTATTAAATATCTTATACTAATATTATCTATGCGGTTTCAGTCTTTTACATTTTCTGTATTGCCTTTTTTACTGGGATATTTGTTAAAATATTCATTTTATGTACATATTTTTAATGATTCTCATTGTTTTGTGTTTAAAATTTAGTTAAATAAGTTTTCTTTTCTTACAGACATATGCTGAAATGGATCCTACAACAGCTGCTTTAGAAAAAGAACATGAAGCTGTAAGTGTTTTTAATTATTTATTTGTAAGCAAATGTATTACAGTATAGAACCATTTATCCAGAATAGTCAGGGCCAGATGTATTCCGGATAAGTGGTTTTTCTGGATAACTGGTTGGACATTAAAACAACATCCATTTGATGAGATTTGTAGAATATATGTGGCTGTAACATTGTTACTGATTTTAAATTATTAGATTACTCTGATTAAAGCTCAGATCCTATCAAGATCAAAGATTAATCAGATTCAGAGTTCAAAAAAAGGCAATACCTGGGAAACAATAATTCTACACAAAATCAAAATGCTCAATATCTAACTAAATAGGCTTTCATTTCAAATACTAGATATTGGTCAAGTTGTACAATGCATGTGGTAATCTAACAAGAAAGTCACATGTCAAACTGGCACTGCATGACACTTTTTTCTGGAAAGAATCTGAAATCAGCCAGTTGGAAATATCATTCTGGATAACTGGTTTTCTGGTTAACTGGATTCCGGATAAATGGTTCCATACTGTATATATCTATCTATAGATGTAATACTTTATTATCATAGTTCCCATTATTAAACTCCAAAATTAAAAATTGATTGATGACAAATTTTATTTATGACAAAAAAATTTTGACATACATTTTTTTGTTTCACTGCAAATATGTTTACTTATTGCATATGGTTTTTGGTTTTCATATTTAAACAATGTTTGCTTATGTTACACTTTCCAAATGTTATCAGTAACATAAAATTGTATTTCATAGCCCTCTTCGCTTATTCAGTTATGAAGTAAAGTGTATCGCTTGGAAGAATGAAACAATATCTTTCTGGTAAAAAAGAAAATTGTTCAATTTTATCTGAAAAAAAAAAGAAAAATTATGTATTACGCATGAATTATGGCACACTTTCGAGCACTAACAGGATATAAAGAAATTTAATTTTTCCATACAATGAAATAAGATATCTAAAGTAATTTAAAAACACATTTTTCAGTAAAAATTCATTTTTAACAGTTGCTGTCCATATCCAGTGATGTCCTATATGTGATCTATAGAATTTACACACATCACGTAACATGCTAAAAATGCATATCCAGGAGCTATCGATCGTTGTCAGTCCTGTAATCAAATTATTTTGTGTGTGTGTCTGTAAATGAACAATAAATACGACTAGTTAATCTGCAGATCAGGAGCCTCAACGTCTGTTCTGAAAGTCATTGTTTTTTAATCTCACTTTTCATTAGCATTTTACAATCCGAAATTTAATTTTTTTATATTGCATACATATTTATATGCATATAAAATACTTCATTGATTTCAGGAATTAGAAGCGTTAAATTCGCATCTGAGTAACAAATAAAATTAAATTTTTTTACAGTTTGTCCTACAACTTCCTGGTTTTATTTTCATGTTCTGGGGTCCTTGAAAAGTCTAAAAATTAATTTACGTTCATCATTTAGTAACTCTAAACCGCTATTTTCGATTAATGCATTTTTTAATCTCTTTTGCAATTTCTTCTTCCCTAATAATACGATTTCTGTTTTTCTTATTTTGTTGCATAGGGATTTTTTAAAAGTTTTTTCACCAGTTATCTTTTAAGTTTAGTACTACTCTTTCACCACTAGAAAGAGCTTTAAATTTCAGTTTCTTGTTTTTTTTTGTTTTTTTTTCATAGTAATAATTCTCAGATTTTCCTAAGAATTGTTACATGACTCAATCATATTTCCTTTCCATTCCAGCACTTTTGGTCACCTACAGATAAATTGTATCATCACCATTTATGAATAAAATCCACTTTTTTTACAATTTGTTCTACAGCTTTCCGGTTTTATTTTCGTATTTTGGAGTCCTTTAAAAGCCTAAAAATGTAATAATTTTCATCACTTATTATCTCTGTACAGTGCCATAGGCAGCAGGGACCTGTAGCAGAGGTTTGTTTAGAATAAAATGTGTCCCTGACAGTGGAAGGCAGAACTAAGAGATTTTCCAGAGAGTATGCTGCACACCCAGTATACAGTGTTGAAGGCAATGGGGATCTGGGCCAGAGTTTCGTTTTTTAGATACTTAAGGTTATTACACAGGCTGGGCAATGGCAGGCAGGTCAGCCAGTATAAAATAATACATAAATGGCTTCTGTATGTAAATGTATATATAAAATATTTTGTGTAAATATTGAACAAATTGTTTTTAGCTACTATGCGAAATTTTATTTGAAAAAGAAACTTATAACGTTTACTTTAGCAATTAACACATTTCATATTGTCTTCCTAACTCATTTATCAATATAAGAAAAAAATCAAATTTGCATAAATTGTTTAAAAAGTATTAAAACTTTGTAAGAAATTAAATTTAAAATAAACTGATGCATATTTAGTGATTGCAAGTTTTTATTTTGTCCTTATATTTTGCAAAATAAATAAATAAACACCATTGAAATATTTTTTGGCACTACTTGACCCACTGTTTAACCGTCGGTCGAAGTTATTCGTGAATATGAACATTATTGTCACTCCCTAAGGAAGTGTTTTTTGTTTTTTTTATTCATGTGAATAAGTTACTCTTTGTTGCTATAATTTGCTTAGAAAATAACATTACGTTCAAACAGCATGGATTATGCAGTTTTACTTCATCCTCTTTATTGACACTGATAATGGTGTTAAACTAGATTTTGGTGTTAAACTGTGGCAGACAAGGGGGGAAAAAAAAGAACAAGATGATTTTCAGATAGTATGGTATGGGACTTTGAGTACAAGAGCAGTTTTAGATGGTACTGGTAAAGAATTTGTAAAATTAACATTTTGAGCTCATATGCTTTGTCTTTTTAAATTAGAAATGTTCATTATTTTAACAAAGGTAATTATTCATATGATCATCTTTTTAAAATAATTAAAACAATTTCTTTTAATTAATTAGAACATTTGAAAATTCTTATTTTTTTTTGCTGTATCTGTAAGATAATTATTTTCTCTTATACATTATCCTTTCTTTTCTTTTTTCTTCCTGTTTTATATTTATTTAGTTTTAAATATATTTATGTGATTATATACTATAGTAATCTTAATTTTCAAATTTCAAATTGTTATATTTTCATTTATAAAAGAAAGTTTAATAAAACATACTTTTTTCTAGATCACCAAAGTTAAATACGTGGATCGAATTCAGTTTGGCAAGTGGGAAATTGGCACGTGGTATTTCTCTCCCTATCCTGATGAGTATGGAAAACAGTCTAAGCTTTTTATTTGTGAATACTGCCTGAAGTACATGCGGTTTCCAAATGCATACTTAAAACATAAGGTGAAATTAAATTTTTGACTTAACAATTCTTTATATATATTTTTAGCTATTTCTTAAGTTTATTTCCGATTTTTAAACATGTATTTTCTAACTTTGTTTCTGTTGTATGTTAATGTCACTGCTGTGTACTTTTAATTATATTATAGCTTTTATATCTTATGGTAAATTAAAGGGAAAGCATTCATTTTAAATTTACTTGAATTCTAGAAATGGATACTTTCTTTGCATTGTTTTATTCTTCTTTCTAATTGATTTTTTTTTTTTTTTTTTTTTTTTTTTGATTAACTAAAGAGTTTATGTAATAAAAATAGTGTACATTTAGAAAAAAAAAAAAAAAAAAAAAAAAGAAGAAGAGTGAGAAACAGTCTATATTTTTCAATCTCTAAAGTGTCATACAGAGATGCAAAAAGTACCATTTAACTGGAGATTGTCTCTTCTTTAAATTTATAAAAACAGTCCTACAATTACAACTCATAGACAATACTGTGTAAACAAATTTTCTTTTTGTGTTTCTGTAAAGGACGGCAAATGCTATGCACTCTTTATTTAGCATGTTGTAATACACCTCAGTAATTCAAATCAATTTTGTTTGTAGTAATATAACATCATTAAAATATATTGCAAACAATTTTTTTCCATAAACCATAATGTAACAGAGTTTTTGTATGTGCAAACTATACATACTCCATTTTCAATAGAGTACATCCTGAAGTAAGCCTCAATAACATTTATGAATTATGTGGTAGATAGTGGTGCTCTATCTCAAGCTGCAATATTGCTCAAAATAACCTGGCAATTTCAAAACACAAATACTTTATTTGGTATTTCAAAAGTTATACAGAATGGAAGGATAAAAACTAAGTGGACTTTGATCCATTTATATGTATTAGTTTGGGTGCTCTAACAGCTAAAGACAGCACAGTGCCATCTATTGATGATATCTGCAATTAAAATAGGAAAGTGTAAAAAATTCCTGTTTTTACACATTACTTTCCAACAAAAATAACCTCAGTAGCTATTACCGCTTATTTGTTATTGAATTTTTAAAACATCACTTTTTACTTGTTGAATTTTAGAAATGCTCAGTCCATTTTCACTCTAATGAAAATTTGTGAGTTGTTTTTTCTTTTAAGCTGCTTAATTACAGATTTCAAGCTTACATTTAATATCTAATACATTCTAACTGCCTCCCTACCCCGCCACACTTATCTTTTATCTAAAATGTTCTTAATTTTCATTGAAACTTTATTTTCTTGCATTTGTTATAAATTATTCTTCTATAGTTTAAAAATACATTGATTCATTTAGTTATTTATTTGCATTTCAGGCTGACTGTAATGCCAGGCACCCTCCTGGAAAAGAAATATTCCGGAAAGGAACCCTTTCAGTGTATGAAGTTGATGGAAAAGAACATAAGGTAGGGATTTGTTCATGTTTTAAATATTCACACAGATTTTATAATCTTTCAGTTACTTATTTTTGATTTCCAATTTAATTTTTGAATGCATTACTTAATTTTGATTTCCAATTTTGTTTTTGAGTGAATTACTCTGTTTAAGTCATCAGGTATAAAACTTTTTTTTTTTAATTCATTTACTTTTTTCAAATGTTCTATTTACCATCTTTATAGGTTCTTGAGGGGATCCTTGATTTTTTTTTTCTTAATCATTTTAGTTTCATTTAATGTATTCAGTTAAAAAAATCTGTATACTGAAAACTAGTTATTTTACAATTTATATAAGTGAAATCCAGTTATAACAAAGATGAAGGAAGCATGAATTCAATTATAGACAGACTTCATTATAGCTGATTTCTTTATAAAATTTTTAAATATTTGGTATAATGGTAGTTTTAATGAGTTTTTCAATGTCATGAATGTGTCAATTTAAGGATGTTTTTGGGAGATTTCTCCCATGGCTGGAAAAACTATTATTTTTTTAATGAAGTGCAACTACATCTACTTTATAAAAATAAGTCGAATATCATTAAATTACACTGAAAACGATTTTTTCCATAGAACATTGTGTAACAGAATTCTTTTGTGTGATCCTGTAAATGAATAATAAAGGCTTTGCACCTCATATTGTACAAAAAGCATGTTTAAGTGTGGTATATCAATTTCATCGTGTTGTAAATGGCGTAACATCATCAAAATGCACTTGAAAAGATTTTTTCCCATTGACTTTAATGTAATGGAATACTGGCTCTTGTAAATAAACTATAAGTGCTATACACTTCATTTTCAATAGGGATCATGCTATAATAAACGTCAATAACATAAAAAAACTTCAGGCGAATCAAAGTATATTTATGACAGTTAGAACACGGACAGAAGGCAAAAAAAACCGAAGTCATAAACACTTTTCATCTAGGTTGGAAAATGCTAAAAATGGGCTGGTAACATGGGTGCAAGAGTTCAGTCTCAGGACTGATTTTAGTCTTGGAGATATTTTTGATTGATAGTAAATTCTACTTTATATATTTTAATAATAGCAATTTTACTATCAAGAACTTTTAATCATTTTCTTTTATTGTAAGAGATGAGTTTTTAGCCATAATACAAGACATAGAAATCTTCTAACTCCTTTTCATTTGGTTATTCCTAATACTGAGAAAAGTTTTCAGTTCTGACTTGGATGGACTTCTTGCACCCATGGGTGGTAACAAAAAAAAATTTGTCAAAATTCTGTGGAAGGACGTTTAGTTGTTTCTTTAAACTTTCCTCACCCTTGCCCACCCAGCGTACAAACATCTACTTACATGAAAATATAATGACAGAGGAGATGAATAATACATTCATGAAATTTCGTTTTTTCTGCAATGTTTAAAATTCTGCATCGTTTTTTTAAATCAAAATTTGAAAAAACGAAAAATACATCTGCATTTATTTTTCTTTCGTAAGTAGCAATCCATGAAAAAAATATGATCCTTTGAAAAAAATTATTTACGAAAGTCAATAATCCAAATTTTGTTTTTTTCGTGTGATATTTAACAATTTTCATCGGCTTAAAAAAAAAAAAAAAAAAAAAAAGCCATACTATATCTATGTTTATTTTCCTTTAAAACGACGCCTCCAGTTATAAAAAAATATCAATATTAACCCTTTCAAAAACATTTGTTTCTGTAAGTCACTTTCTCTAAATCCGTTTTTTCTTTAAAATTCTTTTTTAAAGAAATTTAAAAACTTAAATTTAAAAATGCATTTAAAATATCTGCATTTAAAAATATAAAATCATTCAACACTTTTTTTAGGCATATTTAAGGCTATTATCACAGGCACCAGAAATGCTGGGTGCTCAGCTAGTAATGTAATAAAAAAGAATGAAAATCTTCTGTGTTTTGACTGATTTCGATCTTTTTCTTTCTTTTTTTAAAAATCTAAACCCTCTTCTGAGAAAAATAAAAATTTGTTTTCACCCAGCACAAAAAGTTAAAAATTTGTAAAACATTTTAAAAACAAATTTCTGCTTATTTATTACTTTACTATAGCAGGCTTTGCCCACTACATTGGTTGGTTTCTCCAAACGAAATATACCCATGAATTTATTCTTGTGTTTTAAAGCAATATGAACTTTTACCTTGATTGTCCTTCCACAATCAGGGGCGTAGCTTGAAATTTTTATTGGGGGGGGGGGGGGGGACCTGACTTTGGCGCCCTTTATATAATTTTCATTTTTCACTCTCCCCCCCCCCCTCCCCACACACACACACCCTCTCTCACCACATTGTCATCAGCCGCGCTAGAGGTCTGCAGGTGCTGAAATTTCCAGGCCCAGGCCCGGCCCGGCCCGGCATAAAAGCAAACACTTCAGTCCGACCTGTTCAAAATTATTTTGTCCCGGCCTGGTATAAAAGCAAAAAGTTCGGCCCGAGCCCAGGCCAGCCTGTCCCGACTGAATATCTACAAAGCATGCGATATTTCTGAAGCAACATTAACCTAAAATTTCACTTACTTATTCAAAAAGCACACTTATGCATAGATTTTATTTTTAGATTATGCTCAAAATGCATGGAATGCAAAATATCAACAATATTTATGATCACTTAGACAATTACGTACATAAACATTGATTAAAAAATTGACTTAGACTATTACATTCAAATGAAGATTCAGTAAGAGAAGAAAAATCCGTTATAGGCAGGTTCCATTCTTAGCAGGTACTTGCACAGATCAAGACATTTTTCCGTGAAAGAAAGGTTCATAGATTGTTTCTATTTCACAAGTTTTACTGTATTTTAATTTTTTTTTCTTAGAATAGTATGTGCTATTCTTTAAAACGAATTTTAATTGTAGATTTCCTAATTTTCTGATTTTTACGCTGGCCTGCAAATTTTGGTTCCTGCAGATCTCTAAGAAGAATGACGTCCAAGCACAGCTTGGCCCAGAAAAAAAGAAGTCTGGCCCTTCCTGGCCCAAATCTGCAGAGAAAAGTTAAGCCCGGACCGTGCAGATCTCTAACTCTAAAGCCTATTTAAAATATCAGTTTTAATTTTACAGAAAAATTACAATACTATTTGATTCTTAGAGACCTGATTAAAATTATATGAAATTTTATATGCAAACAGGTGATAATGATTTTATGAATGTGTCAAACGTACTATTTTGAAATGGATTTGAACCTTAACTAAAGCAAACAATTGTACAAAACAATCTGCTCCATTATCAACAATTTGAAGCCACTCATTCATAAATGAAGTTACATAATCTGCTTTCTTCTTAAATTCATTTATTGTTTTGATTTTTGTAAAAAGTTTCTAGTTTATTATTTTTATTTATTTACTCTAGAAGAATTCGTGCCTGGGATATAAGTTTTCAAAAAAATATACAGTACACTCATTTCAAGAAACACATGCCTCTAATCCTTCAAATGAACGGAATATCAATGTCTGTTGACTCGTTTTGCACAAGAGGGGATTTCAAAGAGTTCAAATGTCAGGGTGGAGGAAATTTTTTGTTCAGAGGCTTGTTTCAGGAAAATTGCCATATTGAAGCTACTACATTGACTACCTTAGAGTAGAGGTCTGCACAGGATTGTACCCGGCCCAGCAAAATGAAAGTAAATTTTCAAACGGACCAGTCTGGCAGAATGAAAACAGTTTAAAAATATTAAGTGAGCCGACCGGCCTGGTATAAGAAATTTAAAAGGATCGAACTAAGCTGATAAAATATGAACAATGTTTAATGTATTTGTCTGGGACGAGAATAAGTAAATGTACTGCATGGGCCGATGCTAGCTTCACAACATCAATACAGAAATATGTCAAGCGTAGAAATCGGCATTGGACAGTTGCATCATACCTGAGCCTGGGCTTAATTTTTTCAGCATACTCGGGCAGGCTGGGATCAGGCTTACATTATTTTCTATATACTCAGGCCGACTGGAAACTGGGCTTAATTGTTCCCAGGACGTGTCGAGTTGTTTTGTAACAACAGTAATAGCGATAATAAACTTCTGTTAACGGAATCTTTGGAAGTGTACTTTAATAAATTGCAGAGAAACATTTTTTTTATTATACAGCAACAAAAGTTAGGATGCTTTTAACCATTTTTTTCTTTTATTCAAAACTCCATTAATTTGTTTAATGTCTTTATTTGAATGTAATACTCTAAGAGTCTAAGTGATCATTAATAATACTATTCTGTATTCTATGGCATGTATAAAGTATTCTAAAATATACTGTAAAATTTTTCCATAAATATGCATGCAGTATTCATTAAAAGAATCTTAATCGTATGCTAATAAAATTGGAATTTTTTGTAGAAATCGAGTTGGTCGGGCCGAGCCTGATTTCATTGATTTTTCAACGGGTTTGGCCTGTTTCCACTGAATTTTCAACGGGCCGGTCCGAGCCCATGCCAAACTTTTAGCTTTTAGACCGGACTGGGCTTGCCCTAGATAGCTTTCGTTCGGGCCGGGCCTGTAAATTCTGGCCCGTACAGACCTCCACTCTAGAGATCACGATCTGCACGGCCCGATTCCCGCACCCGGCCAAATGAAGTCAAATGTTCAAACGGGCTGAGTTGATAAGAAAAATAAATGGGCTAGGCGGCTGGTTAAAAAAATTAAGAGGGACTACCGGTACCGATATACCAAATTTAAAAGGATTGGACTAAGCCGTGAAATATGAACAATTTTCAATGGACCGGCTAAGCCAGAATAGATTATAAATGTGTTGCACAATCCGATACCAGTTTGACAACATCAATACAAAAATTTAATATGCCTAACATAGATTTTCAACGGACAGTTACATTGTGTCTGAGCCTGTGCCTAATTTTTCCTGTCGACTCCGGCCGTGTTAAGGCATACATTTTTCGACTTACGCGAGCCGGGCTGGACCTGAACTTAATTATCCCTAAGATGAAAACTAAACTAAAATTGATAATGGATTTTTGATAACGAAATCTTTCGAAATAAACTTTAAGGAATTCCGAAGAAATATTTTTTTGATCTATTTTTTTAGTTATAAAGCTTCAAAATTTATGATGTTTTTTAAAAATTTTTTATCTTTACTCTAAAGTACATTATTTTTTAACGAGTCTTTACTTGAATGTGAAAGTCTAGAAATCCAAGTATTCATTAATGTTTATATTCTCTATTCTGTGGATGACCACTAGGACTGGATTATTTATCAGTATATCGATCAAATATTGATATTTCTTAATTATCGCAATAACAATATCTAAGATCTGACACTGACGATATATCCCAATAATGATAGCTAAGCTCTGACTCTGGCAATGTATAGCAATATCTAAGTTAAACTCTGACTCTACCCTACCGATATATCCAAAAAACATTTTTTTTCTCGACTTCAAACCACAAGAAAAGTGCCGAATATTCCGTATATCATCCTTTTCAACTTCAACCCATTCCTTTCGTCCGATCCATGCATTTATATTCACTTCTCTACTTTATTCCAATCAGAATATCCCCTCCAACGATTATCCTTTAATTATCTCGCTTTCGTTAATATCCCCAAATAAAGAATATCACAATATATCCCAATACGTATACATTCTCTTATTAAGTCTAAGTTCGTTACTATCTATTCAAACCGCATATTAAACTCTTTGTTCTTAACTGAATAATACAGCTATCGTCCAGACTTATTCGTCTCGATGCTGCGTTGCTGCTATTCGTCCAGACTTCGTTGCAATAGGTCAAGGTATTGATATGTGATTGCCAATAAAATACGAGCTAGAGTGTCTGTTAGTTATTCTCGAGTCGATAGCATTGCACTACTTCAGTGCTCATTGAGATAATTTTCTCGGCCAATATTATCGGTAGCACCTTGATATTAAAATGAATGTATGGTGTCGTGTAGTGCGTGTGTGTGATTTTGTTTGTTTGTTTGTTTTTATTTAATTTTGTTAGCCAATAACTTATTTTTATCATTTCCAATTTATTTTCTTTTGAATTCAATGGCACTTTGAAATAGAAAACAGGTTTAAATATCAAACCTAGTATTCTGCATAATAAAGCAAAATTATATGGTACATTTTAGCTCACAGGCTATCAAAGCCTAAGAGCTAATGTGCCTGCCGGTTCTGTATGTACGTATGTATGTATGTTTGTACGTAACGCGATAACTCTTGATAGAAATAACCGTTTTGCTTCAAATTTTGTTTATAGGCTCATTGTGATAAGGTGTTTCCCTAATTAGTTTTGGGGGTTCATTGGTTAAGTATAAAGGGGGAAAGTAGGCTAATCCCCCCCTTAATTTAGATAAATAGGTTTTTCATGCAGAATTATCCAATTTTCTTTAAATTCTGTATATAGGCTCATTGTGATAAGGTGCTTTCCTGATTAGTTTTGGGGGTTCATTGGTTAAGTATAAAGGGGGAAAAGGGGGCTAACCCCCTTAATTTAGATAAATGGGTTTTTCATGCAGAATTATCCGATTTTATTCAAATTTTGTATATAGGTTCATTGTGATAAGGTGCTTTCCTGATTAGTTTTGGATGTTCTTTGGTTAAGTATAATGGGGGTAAAGTGGAGAGGGCTAATCCTCTCCCCCTTAATTTAGATAAATGAGATTTCCATGCAGAATTATTCGATTTTATTCAAATTTTGTATATAGGCTCATTGTGGTAAGGCGCTTCCCTGATTAGTTTTGGGGGTTCATTGGTTAAGTATAAAGGAGGATACGGGGGACTAATCCCCCCTTAATTTATATAAAAGGTTTTTTTCATACAGAATTATCGGGTTTGCTTCAAATTTTGTATATGTGTTCATTGTAATTAGAGGCTTCGCTGATTAGTTTTAATGGGTTTATTGGTTAATTATAAGGAGGGGGGACGGGGGTGATGAGCCCCCTTATTATATTGTCGATTTCTTTATTTTTCGAGAGGCTTATTTCAAATTATCTGAAATAAGAGTATAATATACAATTAATGTGAATAGCCTGTGAGCTCAATGCCCTCAGTTTAACTGGGCAGTTTTCTTTTTATTTCTTCTTCTTTTGTTAGTTTCTTTGCTTTTCTCTTATATATATATAAATATATATATGATTCGCTGCTTTCTACATCTGTTGGTATTTAAATTGCTCGTACATTTGTCTTTCGAAATTAGCAATATTTCTATCCCCACACATTTTAAGGTAGTTATCGTGATATATCACCAATATCGATATTAACTCGATGATATATCGCGATATAAAATTTTTGATATCGTCCAGCCCTAATGACCACATAAAGTCTGAATTATACTTTAAAATTTTCGCAAAAAAAAAAAAAAAAGTATGGAGTATTTTTTAAAGAATCTTAATTATATGTTATGAAAAATCGGATTTTTTTTTGTAGAAATTGAATCGTTCCTGGCCGGGCCGAACTTTTGGTTTTTAAAACGGACTGGGCAAGACCAAGATAGCTTTCATTTGTACCCAGGTGGGTCCGATCCTAGAAATTTCAGTCCATGGAGACCTCTAGACCACCCCCACCCTCTCTGAGCCGTTCTGTAACCTCTCTTCAGTCACTTCCATTTCTTTGCATTTTCTTTCGATTACCTAAGGTGACCAAAAACTACTGAGATAAGGAAAGAATTGTACTTTCAAGGATTGAATTACATTACTGCCCTGCAATTGATTGCAATTCCTGTTTTCAGAATTTTCTCTTCTGCAGGGTATAAATTGTTTTTGTGACGTGTTTGTTTGTGTGTTTTTGGAATAGAGGTAGTAACAGTTCTAAAATTAAATGTCTTATACAAATGTTGTATGTTAAAAGTAACTTACATTGTAATTTAACATGTAAAATAATGTTCTTGTATAATTACTTGCAACTACTATTTAAACCCTTTCTATATGAGTGCCTGGCGACGCCCTTAAATCTTCTTTGACCCCTTACATGAACGTATTGGAGAACCGTTCTAACCCCTACAAGTCAGTTCCACATCTTCACACTTTCTTTCTACTACAAAGGGTGACCAACAACTACTAAGATAAGAAGGGAATAATTGGATTTCTAAGGATCGAATTACACTTATCATCCCGCAATTGATTACAATTCCTATTGTCAGAATTTTCCTTTTTGCATGTATAATTTTTTGAAAGGGCGTGGAGGGAATAGAAGTAGTTACATATCTAAAATGAATCCCCTTATGCAAAATTTGTATGCTAAACGTAACTTACTTTCTAATTTAAGATTTAAAATAAAGTATTTGTATAATCACTTATTACTACTAATATACCCTTTCTTTATGGGCGCCTCCCGGCGCCGTTAAACCTTCTGTGGCGCCCTACTACTTGGACTTATTGGGGACTTATTGGACCCCCCCCCCTAAAGCTACGTCCCTGTCCACAATGCAGTAAAATGAAACAAACGCCATTACACTGTTATATTTTCTAATTTTTTCACAAAATTTGGGTTGTTAAAGACCAACTTGTTTAATTATTCATTTACAGTAGGATTTGCTAAAGAACAGTATAACAATATGCAATATACTAAAACTATCCCTGGAAAATTAACAATGCAAGTTCTATCGAAATCCATTCTGCAGAATTTTTTAAAAAGGCGAATGTTTCATGGGTTCAACTGATTGTAGTAAAAATTTTGTATTACTAACTTTATTTATCATTCTCAAGGAGTTTTATTGGTGAAAGATCTATAATTCAGTCAACAGTAATTTGACATTATATAGTGAACCATAGTTTGGCGTGTAATTAACTTTGCTCTGGTACATTTCTAAACATATTGTTGCAAACACTTCTAATGTTTGACTTCAAACCTGGCCGTGGACGAGATTACGGAAGATTAGGAATATTTTATTGGATGCAAACTAGAGGATTATTTTTTTACCAGAATCAGTTATCGAGGTTTTTCCATGTTAATGGTTACATGATTGTGTTGTGTCTTACCTATCACTTAACTTACACACAACAAGAGAACTAAATTACTTATTGTCCTTCACATTTAAATTAAACTTTACTTAACTAATTAATTAAATTACTCTACTAAAAGAATTAATACCTTTTACTAATGATCTCTGAAATTTAGCTTATTTACTCAAAACCTTGAAATATCTTCTTATTTTATATTAGTATTTTAACTGTTTAGATTGGAATTTACATTTAATAAAATAACTTACATTGTATCACAATTACAAAATTAAGTTAATTACTAATTAAAAATATGTTGAAGTGTGTTGTGTTCTGGCTCCTATAAATAAGTTATATAATCTCAACAATAACACCAAGTACATGTAACAACAATAACACCAAGTCAGAGTGAATCGTCTTAATAAAAATCTTATTCTTGTAAATCTTAACTTTGTATATGATCTTGCTCTTAATTAAAAGTGATATTCTTCAATATTCAAAAGGCTAAATTTTATTTCATCTGTTATTCAAAACTACTAAGAAAAGAGACAATTTCAGTTCAAGAATTACAAACCTAAAACAATAATTTAGATAACATGAAAAAACATTTCTCAGACTTCTTCCACGCCATTCAAATTGATGACCTAAGATAGGAGTAGCAAACATCTGAAATGTGGTATACCATTCTTTCTGTACAGTAAACAAAAATTTCTTAAATATTCATGTTTCGGAATAAAAGGTATCTGAATTAAAATTGAAAATCATGTTCATTTATATATTGTTTACTTCACCAATTTTCTTCTTCTTCTTTTTTTTACTTTTATTTTTTTTTGGACTATAATAAGTATATACTTGAGGTATTCCTAATAATTGAAATTGTTTTAAAAAGTACAATATACAGTGATACCTCCTACAATGGTCACTCTGAACAATGGTAACCTATAAATACTGGTCATGTTTTAGTGTTACTAAATTTCTTTCATACAAATAACTTTACACTAAACCTCCAAACAACGAATTCCGAACAATGGCCACCTTACAAAATTTTCTTTTTAATGTTATGTTTCAACTGCAACTGAGATTGAAAAGAATGTGGAGGGGGATTTGCTTATTTATAGATCATGCTGAGTTAAATAATATTTAAAATAGAGCCGGAATAACTATGAAAGGCAGCGGGTATGTGAATGTAGATAATGATTTGGCAGTTTTTTCTACTTTTAATACAATAAAAGAACTGATAGAAAGCAAAGTTAATGAGAATGAAAGTGATGACAAAAACGAAGTGGAAGATAATATGGAATTATTACAAAATTACAGGAAAAAAATCATATTCTGATGTTCTTTTTAGCTTCAGAGAAATTAAAAATTTTGCTCATAATCAAAAATATAACGAATTGTACAACAAATATGTAGAAATGATTATGTGATTATGTATGTATTTTTTAAATGTAAAAATAAAATAATTTTGGTCAGTTATTTTGATTTTAATGTAATGTAATTTTGAGCTTTTAAAATTTGGAACCTCTGAATAACAACAACCTCCAAAGTACTGTCACTTTATCATGCTCTTAGTGGTGGCCGTTATTCAGATGTTTTACTGTATTTACATGTAAATAAGTTTTTTGAATTATGAAATATTGGCTTTCTTGATTTTTAGTTGCATGTATAAACATTATATCCATTCTCATTTGCACAAAAATTGCTGGCAATCATATGAAGTTTGGAATTTGTACTCCATGGCAATTATCAAACATCCAGAAACTAAAAAAAAAAACTTAGAATTACTTTACTGATGGTTTTGAATTTCCTTGGACATAATTAGAAGTAGAATACATATGGTGTGATAAAAGAGACAAAGAAGAATAAAAATCTATCACTGCACTGGATGCATTGTAATGTGATGTAAATTTTTATCCAGTTATTGTTCTTGAAATTTTAAATACAATACTCATTGCAATGTGTTTCATTTAGAGAAAGGTTTTCCAATTTAAAAAGGATAAAGAAATTGAGAGTTAAATTCAATGAAAGTTTGGACTCACTTTATTATCTTTTTTACTGTGAATTTATCATAGCTGAAAAGTTGTTATAAAAGTTAATAAAAGATCTCACAAAATAATAAAAATATTAATAGAAAACTTATTTCTTGTTTTTTCTATCCTAAAACATTTTTCTGTAACAAAAGTTAATCATTTCTCACAAATTATAAATAAAGTTTTATTATAAATAAATTTCTTTATTTTTTTTCTTCTGAGTCATCTTAGTTTTGCTCATTATTATAATTAAATGAAAACTATTCTTATTCAAATTGAAAGATTTGGTCTTTTCGCTGAAATACTTATGCCACTGCTAATGTGAAATTCTGCATAAATTATATCCTGTATTATTTCACGCATGTTATTGTTAATTTTATACATGTTATTGTTAATAATTAAATTTTAATTATTATTTTTCTTTTTTCAGTTGTATTGTCAATGTTTGTGCCTACTTGCAAAACTATTCTTGGATCACAAAACTCTATATTTTGATGTTGAGCCCTTCTTGTTTTACGTCTTAACAGAAATAGATAAAGAAGGGTGTCATCTCATTGGTTATTTTTCCAAAGAAAAAGAATCACCAGACGGAAATAATGTAGCTTGTATTCTTACATTGCCTCCATATCAAAGAAAAGGATTTGGAAAGTTTCTAATTGCATTTAGTAAGTTTTTAAGTATTAACAATTTCTATATTTTAAAATTTAATTTAATGTAAAAATGCAGTTTCTATTAATAATTAAATTCTTGTTACTTGTTTTTATTATTTATTTGAGCAGGTAGCAGTACAACTCTTTATTCCGTGTACATGGAAATCATAAATGATAGTTTATTTTATGTAAATTTTTAATAATTTTCACTTTTTGCTGAAGTATCAATTGAATCCTACTTGCTGTGAAGACAAATTTTCATGTCCATCCATTTGTCTTGTGATATTAGTCTAAAAAATTATCTGATCATTTTGAAATTTGGTGGACAACTTTGTCAGATATTTGAAATAAGCTGTGTAATTTTAGTAGATTTTTGGTTCATCTGTTTAAAAAATATAGAACATCTAGCTTTTACATGTTTTGAAATGTCTCATTTTGTTTAACTCTTTTGATTTCAATACTTTAAGCTAAACTGTGTTATACAGCATAAAATAAATTTAAATTAGATGATGATGTCATTCCAACTGGTTCCATCTGAAGTCACATAAATGGAATAGTGACAGTGCTAACAGAAATATCCTAAGATTTATTTCTCCAATTTAACAGTTTGTATAAAAAAATCTTTTTGCAATCAATAATCTGATATTTTTAACAAAACAAAATTGGTGTACAGTTTTATTCATTACAATAGAAAGTATGGGCAATATTGGGAAAAAAAATAGTTTTGGTGCTAATTACTTGTAATTAAGTAGGATGATCTTATATAATATGTTAGAAGATGCAATTATGGCTCACTGTAGGATTGGAAACATCATCACAGCAATTTTTATTCTTGAACATGTTCTATTAGTTACTCATATTAGTTGACCATACTATTCTTAAAAATTATGATCTAAAATCTTTCAACGCCTGGGTTACCACTGTACATCTTCATAGCTTGTATATGGTTAGTATCTTAATAAAATTAGAAGGTTTCTTAACAAATAATAGAAAAAACTTTTCAATATATTCTCTCTCTCCCCCCCCATTACAAAGCAGTGAATTAAAAATAAATAACATATTATGAAAAAAAAGTTTTATATCAACTTTATAGACAACTGCAGACACTAGTACAAAATAGAGGCTCTGTGAATGCATTATTTATATGAAAAATAAATATTATTTACATCTGTGCATCTTCGTACATTGTACATGTTTCGTATCTTAAGAATAAAATCAGAAGGTTTCTTAAATAATCATAACAAATTTATTGACACTTAAATTCATGACCAGTTAGTACATGCACACAACAACAGCACATTTCATGGCAACAATCAGTAAACTGTTGCCAGATTATGAGTAAAAAAACTTCTTCCACTCTATTTAGTTCAGTTAAGCAATCACTTGTGTGTGTTCCTGCAACATATTTACACATATTGTTCGGTTATAATGCACCACATTTCCATTATAAAAGATTTTTTAATTGCAATTACTTTCTTAATAAATATTCTATTACATTGTTTTATATGTTTCAAGGAGAATGTAACATATAACCTACTTACTCTTTGCTATTAAGTAGCCTTTAAATTTAAATACTTTTATAATGCTATGGTTATATTAACTAAGATTAGTTTTGTATATTATACATGTTATTTGATCACTATTTTAAGTGAAATGATATCTCAGTGGTTTCAAATTTGCTTTTGTTTATCTATATAAACCTACATATTTTTTTACATAATTATGATTTTATTTGAGAACAAAATGAAAAATTATTTTAGGTTATGAGCTGTCTAAAAAGGAACATGCTGTTGGCTCTCCTGAGAAGCCTTTATCAGATCTGGGGAAACTAAGTTACCGAAGTTATTGGTCTTGGGTGATTTTACAGACCCTAAAAAATCATGGAGATACTTTATCTGTGAAGGAAATAAGGTAAAAATCTTGACATTTTATTATGACCCCCCCCCCTTTTTTTTTTACATTGAACTGCAAATTTAATTATATTTGATTTTGAATCTGCATGTCATTATAAATTAATCATATTTTGTTTAATATAATGTCTTGCCAACCCCCATTCAGATTCTACAGGCTCTAAAAATACACAATTTGCTCTGTTATAAAAATATTACCTGATTACGAAAAATTGAATGATATTATCATGACCAGTTGCGATCTTCTGTAATCGAGTTGCTATTCATTTCCCTTTGACTGTGGATTTTCTGGCTCTCAAGGCTGCATCCATTGTTGTCTTTACAACTGATGACTGTTTTTATGATTGATTAAGTAAAATCAATTACACATTTGAAAATAAGCTTGTATAAAATGGTTAAGTAAAAAATCTGACTGTTTCCTGGACTTTTATAACAGTGCTATAAGAAAATAATTTTAATATGACATTTAAATATATCATTTTAAGTATCATATAATTTTCATCATTAATACTTTTTGCATGTAATAATTTAATTATTTTAAGATTTACTTCTTTTTTAATATTTGCATGTAAGTATATTTTTCAATTGGAAAGTGTTTGTAAATACTATTATTTGAGCTTTTTAAAATCTGCAACAATAGGTAAAAAACAGCTACTTCAAACTGTGATTTAAATCTCTATTCAGATAATGACATTTTGAATAAAATATTGTAAAAACAAGTTAAAAATTAGATAAATTTAAAAAAAATGATTTGACACTGCACACGATAATATAGTCAAGTATGTGTCTGCAAAAAGACTATTAAATTGCTGTGCATAGTTTTTGATCCAATGAAACTTATTTAACAAAACTATATTGACTGATTTCAACATTAAAAAGCACTTAAAATAATCCTTAGATTTAAAAACTGTCTGCTTCAGTATGTTTATCATAGATTTCTCTATAAAACCTCAAGTTTTCATGTTTTTATATGCAATAGTTTTTGCAGTATAAGCCGAGGAAGCAAAAAGGTCACAATAAATTCAATTATGGCACAGCAACAGCAGGCATTAGTTACGTTTTTTTTTTTTTTTTTTTTTTTTAAGCGAAGAGAGATTCTCACACATATCAATTAATTATTGTATGCAAGTTTTTTTTAATATATATTCATGTATTCTCAAGGATGGTCTTATCATTTTTTTTATTTCATTACTTTTTAAAAATGCAATGAATTATTCTACAATATGATGATGATGTTATTTGTTTATAATGAGATTCATGTAATTCAAGACATTTGCCTGTAAAATTACAAGATATGTTGAACATTTTATATGATAGACACTACTTTGATAATTTAAGCCTGCATCTGACAGTTATTATTTGAAAAGGAGTTAAAATTTTGCAAATTCAGTATGCACTTTTATAATTTCCCTTTCCGTCACTGACATTTACCAGCAAAAGCTTGTGGTCTACTCTTTAGAATTATAGATGACTGTTTAATTAAGATAGCCAATAATTTTGTTTGCTGCAGTGAAATTAAAAAAATAAATAAATGTCATTTTGCTAATAGTGTCATATATGAATGAAACTTATGTTTTTCCTAAAATAAATGTAAATTATTTTTTTATGTGATGTTATCTTCATTATTACTTTTATTTTAATTATTTAATAAATTTTTCTTGTTTTACTTTAATTAGGTGTCTTAAAAGTTTGTACTAAAACTAACTAGTATTCCCATCACATTAAAGCGAAAACATGAAAATGTTTTGAGAATTAGTACATATTATGCAAATGCCATTTTTCTTTCAAAAAACTGTTGATTATCGCCGGTAAGATAGGCAAATAAGCTATCAAATAGCTCTTGCAGAGCAGCACTTTTCAATCCCATTCATCATATTACAGTAAGTCACTGAAAACTGGTCAATAATCATAAAGTACACACTGTTCATAGAGAGCTGATGAATCACACAATACAGAAAATAAATTAAGATTAGTTAGCAGTGTCAAGGCTGAATGCAGTGTTCTGCTATCATTGTTCATAGCTGCAACACCAATAGGAGCTAAAATTATAACAGATTCAGGACTCAATCTTTCAGTGATAACTCATATCATTTGTTTTACTACAGTATTTTTTCTTGTACCAGACTTTCATAGTATAAAAGATCGTGTGTGTTAAGTCCTCATATTTACCTCTGACAAAGCTGTAGAATTTTTTGTTATTCATTAGAGGAGTTTTGATATTCATGAATAATGTGTTCTCTTTTCATTCCTTTAGAACACAGATTTTCAATAAAAAACATGAAATGTTTTGAAGATTAGTACATTATTATGTAAATGCAAAGAGCATTGAGCTTAGTATCAGAAAATTCTTGGAAGCTTTTCTCACTCTTTATTAATGCCAAAATTTAATAGGTCATCTTCTGTTGGTTGTATATAATTAACTAGGAAATTCCTTCAAAGAGTTTTTTTTTTTAGTTTGTTTTTTTAACTTGACTCTAAGCAGATGAATAGGAAATGTATATTATCTCAAAAATACAAAAGTTAAAATTTTTTATTTTTTATTTTGAAGTGTTTGTTTTATTTCCTTTATTTTTTTTCACTTTAATTGTTTTGTTTATTTTTCTAGCATTATTGTTTTTAAACTTTTGTCATTCAACTTAAACTATTTATTCTCAATTGATAACTTTGACCTTTACCATGACAAACGAGACATATTAAACCAAGGCATGAGTAAATTATCTAACAAACTCAATTTTACTATATTAATTATGACAAAGAAAGAAGAATTTAGATTTTGTTATATTTTTAATTAGACCTTTATTGTTGAGTACGAGATATTTCTTGGCTAAATTGCACTCAGGATTTTTAATTTTAAATTAAGTAAATTTAATAATTAAATAATAAGCAATTAAAAAAAAGAGTACTTTTTAAAGTGTTTTAAATTCTCCTTAGTACATGATAAACAATTAATATATTTTCATCCTCATCCACACATTTAAAAAAAGTTTCATAGTAATTATCATCCGATCACAAGTTCAGACTTAATAATAAAATATTAAAATAAAATAATTTTACTAAATTAGTCTGTTAGGGGGAAAAAGCAATGTGAAAATTTGCTTTATTTGAATTTAGTTCCCCCTCCCTTTTTTTTTAACCTAAATGTTCCCATGCACTGTATTGAAAAATTTAATTGTTATGTTCTGCTAAATAACACATAACATGTTCAATTTAAGCACATAATAATTAAAGTTCTGATTAACTGTTTCATAAATAATAATAATAATAATAATAAAAATAAAACATTTTAATGGTACATAAAGTTTTTAATCTATATTATAAAGCGAAAACATGTCCATGAGTAACGCTGACATTGTTTGCAATTTTTTTAACTTCTAAACCTTGCACAATGTCAATTTTTACACTGTCAAAAAAAAAAAAAAAAAAGATAAATTAAATAAATAATAAAAGAAATAAGATAAATAAATAAAAAGTTCTTTCAAATGTAATTTGTTTAAAAACTGTATTTCAATTTACTGATTTTTGTATGGATTTTAAAATAATTTTTAAGGATGAATATTTTTAAATCTGCATGCAACTCAGTTACGGAAGATTAAACTATTTGCACTTAAAACAATGTAAATAATTCAATGTTTGTTTGTTTCTGTGTAACATTGCACAACTAAATTGCCAAACAAAAAATTATAACTTCACAAATAAATAAATACATAAATAATTAAATAAAACATGAATTTTAGAGCTATGTATTCGAATTTTGCACTTAAACAGTGAAATAATCAGACTCACAAAGATTGCTATAAATAATGAAATAATTCGTGATTGACTGCTGACATACAGCTAATACAAAAGTACCAAAATGCCTTTTGGTGTAGCTGGTGGGCAGTTTAAGAAAATGTCCTGAATATAAAACATCTATTAGAGTTTTCAATTAAAACAATTTTCATCTACGATCTATACACCGGATAGTATGCCAAACACCTTTAACTGTGGTATCCTGGGTTAGATTGCCTGGTTATTAATAATACAGTGAACTTCCGTTAAGACGGCCCCGTTTAAGATGGATTTCTCGTTATTACGTACAAAAACAAAATTCCCGGTTAAGGTCTATAGGAAGTGTATGTAACAGACATCGTTTAATACATAGATTTCATTCGTTAAGATGGACAAATATTCATCAGGACAACGAAATCCCAAAATTTTTTCTGTTCTATTTTTAAGATGAAAGGAGTAGAAACCTCGCCTCTGATGTCACGGAGCAGCCGACAAAGAAATATCTCCGTCAAAAGTGAAAGCTATTCGGGTGCAAGATGTCTGTGATATGCTGGTGACAATTACGAAATTTTATCAATCAACTGAAAATGTTTCTGAGACACATTTGAACATTTGGCTAAACTTGAGAATAATATCGAAAGAAGGTCGTTTACCAAGAAAAAACAAATGAAGATTACTTCTTATTTTTGATTGCTTTTAAGTACTCTCGACCGTTTTCTTTCATGTACTAACATTTTGCACCTTCAAGTAACAATGTAAGCATGCTTCAATGTAAACTCGAATTTCAAATATATATATTTTTTTTCATTTTAAAGTTGTTCTTGTGCATTTTTAGTAAAGTAGCATAAAATGGTCTGAGAAATCAAATTTTTAGTCATATTACAATATATATGTACATAATAAATATGTTTTACTGTAATGTAAGACGTCAAATTTGTGAACTCCTGTTATAATGGACTATCTAATGGACTATGGTTAATACGGACAAAAAAGCTTGCCCTTGACTATCCGTCTTAACGAGAGTTCATTGTAGTATGTTTATGACCATCAATAGCAGTGGTGTAATTAATATGCAGAAATGATTGATTTTTAATTGTACTAATTCTGTGTATTCTAACCTCGATTTGTACTTTCTTTTACAGCCAGATGACCAGCATTGCTCCATGTGATATCATCAGTACTCTACAAAGTTTAAACATGGTGCAATATTTTAAAGGACAACATTTTATTTGTGTCACTCCAAAATTAGTGGATGAATGGCTTCACAGTTCTCATTGTAAAAGACCCAAGTTAACAGTTGATGTTAGTAAGCTAAGATGGTCCCCACCTAAAAAGCAGACTAAACCATCAAAGAAGTGATTTGTAAAAAGGCGCAACAGATGTCATTTGTATATGAACATAATCATATTATCATATTCTTTTTGAGTTGAGAATTAAGGATACAAATCTATACCAACTTGAATATGTATATTTGTTTTTTTGTGAAATATCAAATAATAAAACAAGTTATTATTTTTAAAACATGGAATTGGCTTCTGTTAATTCTGTTTTTTAATCCATTATTGCTGCCTCATATTAAAACCCCGAACTTCAAACTTTGCCAACATGTGTTTATCTATATTTGGAGCTTTGTATTTTGTGACCTTGATATATTTCACTAATATCACATATTAACAACCAAATTTTGCATAACTTTATTTTGGTCATCAACATGCACTTTTTGAATCATATAAACTACTGAGCCATTGAACACTCATTGCATTATCACAATAGTGTTACAGTATAAAATATTATATGAATTATTAAAAAAATAATTATTAAAAATGAAAATACTTTTTTTTTTTTTGTGTGTGTGTGTGTCCTGTAAGAAATGGTGTTAGAATTTACATTTTCAAAAGATTAAATATTATTGCCTTTATAAAAAACAAATTCAAATTTCATAGCAATTTAAAGCATGTTACAAATACAGTAGTCAATAATGTCTTCAAACATTTTATCAAGGTTTCCATCTAACCTGGAAAATACAGGGAATTCAACACTGGAAAGAGTCTAGGAATTTTGATTGAAACCTTGAAATTTCAATGCAATTTTAAAAGACTGAGAAACTTTTTGTAAAGTATCATCATCTTTTCATACATAAATAAAATTCCTTTCCCAACCAATGGATGAACATACATATGAAAGAAAAAATATACATTTGCACTCATTTAAAAAAAAGAATAATAAATTTGTGGATTTTAGTGGATACATCTGAATAACAGACAAATTTTTATGCTCCTAAGGTGTCCATTATTCGAAGGTTTTATTGTATTGAAAATACTGATCAGTTTTTTTCATCATCTACCCTGGGATTAATTACCCCAATTTCCCTTATTTCTACATAACTGATTTTAATATTTTAAAATAAAATAAATGAATAAATAATTGAAAGCTGTTCATTTGTAAATGAGCCAACACTTGTTATTTTAAAAAAATATTTCCATTTTTATTTTATTTTTAATTCAAAAAGTTTTTAATGAAATATCTTCAAAATGGCGGCAGTCATAATTGGCATTATTATATCTTTATTGATGATATTTTCCTATTACAATAAAAGAGAAAATATATTTTCAATTTGCAAAAATGACATTTAAGACTATCAAGGTCCGTCAGGGACGTTAAGGGCCTTAAAAGGAAGATTGCGACATTTTTCAAAGAAAACACCCATTTAAAAACATGAAGCTGCAGCATTTTCCTATAATTGTGTCAAAATTACACTTTTTTCACAGATTTTTCATTCTGTCAGCCTTGAAATTAGATAACAAAATTTCAATGGAAGAAACTGCTTTCATTTGTTAAAATGATGCCATTTCAATAAGGTATTTGATTAATACTGTACATTTTCATTCAGAAAACTGAAACATTTTACTAGGATTGTGCACAAATGACATAATTTACATTCATTTTTCATTCTTCTTATACTAACATTAGTGCCAAAAGGCTCCCACTCCTTACACTAGAAAGGTTACTAAGCGCAGAAAGTAATATGTTTCTATCTATAAAAAAGACATTGTCTTTAAGAGAAAACTTTTTTTTTCATAAAACTTTTACATCTCAGTATAGTTGTATCGAAATGATTTTCAACAGTTTTTCATTCCTCTTGTATGGATTTTGAGGCACTAGGGTCTTAAACCTATACCGGTGAAATAAAAAGTCAGTCAAAAATTTGATTTTGACATGGTTATCATAGGAATACACAATTATCTTTTTTAGTTTTATAAATAAAAATGCATACTATTTATGTCATTTTACACTGGTAAAAAAATGTTGCAGTTAATGCTTTTTATATAGGAAAAAGATAAAATACATCAGTATAAAAATCAGTCACATCATATTTAGCAAGAAGTGACCATTTTCATTGATAAAATGAAAAGGATTCATAACAAATGTGTCTTAATGGTATAAATTTCTGTATTTTTATATCTTCTGTTACTGACATTAGGACATAAAAAACCAAAATGCTCATGATTAGCAAAAATCAGTTTGTATGCAGCAAAGTTCTTGGTGGTAAACACTATGCAAAATAATGAACTATGGATGCAAAGCACACAGGACCACGTTTTAGTAATGGCTTCTAGTCCCATGCAGAAAATAATCCCTGGTCGAATTTAACACCTGTCGCACTCATCGATCTAACCGTTCAGAGTTTTCCATGGTTTTCTTTCAACCATGCCGTAAATACAGGTTAGGATCTGTTAGAAAGACCCCCCACGGAGGGCACTCTTACCTAGGTCCTATATCTTACGAGTAGATAATCGGCCGTCATACATCAACCAACCAACCAATCCTGGCTGAATTCCACCAAATGTCCTAACTTGACTACTGTTTCGTCCAGACGACTTCATTCCCTGAGGTCGGCAGAAAATGCTTCTTGATCGCTTGGTAAACAGTCTCTAGACTGAAAAAGATTCTGAAAAGTTGTGCAGAGGTTATGAATGTATTACCGACCTCTTTTCGACCACTGAGTCACAGGCTCTTTTCTTGTTATTCCCCCCCCCACCCCACTCTACGTTTGTTGCTCTCTTATGCTTGTGGTTTCCTAGCTGTGAAAATCCTACCCTTTAAAAACTCTCTTTGTATTAAAAATAATGTATTAAGAAATACTTTATTTCTTTTGATTTAAATTAAATAATCCTTTAAAAATAAAATACACACGTAGAAAGGATTTTTTCGTGAATATAAATTGCTTAGCAAGTTTTATTCACGAATTAATAAACACTCATCTCTTAAAAAAAAAAAAAAATAAAAAATAAAATTAACATGACAAATATTTTATGAATAGTTTTGAAATTAGGAAAAATTTGATATTTATTTTTTAGAATTACAAATAGACATTCATACTTAAAAACATATTTTGATGAATAGAACATAATGAATTTAACTGTTGTAGACATATTTAAAATACTTGGGTTTAAAGATTAGATTGGTTTAGATAATTTAAATGAATAAAGTGAAAATAAGGAATGTTGTGTAATAGCAAAAAAATTTACTTTTGAATAATAAAGCAGTTCTTAAAATAATATATTTTTTTTTTTCAAAATACTTTTCTCAGATATTTTTCTCAAAAATAAGAAGAGGTAAATTATTCAACAACGCGAAACTATCTGACACATTTTCTGACTCGTTTTAAAACATAAAAGCATGATACTTCTATGTATGATTATTGAAATGATTTGTAATCGAACAGTTCGTTTTATCTCATTTTCTGAAAAATTATTTATATCTGAAATTATGAGCGATTGTTGTCTCAGGACAGCTGTTTTTTTTTTTGTACTTTTCTCATGCTGTCACGTTCAGAAATTCTGTTCAAAACGCCTACTTGACAGAATTTTCTGAAAGATGTTCTGTCTTTACTGAAAGACAGAAAAATAGTTTGATTGCATAGTTTCTTAATAAGAGTGGCTGAAATTTTCGCGACTAGGTTATGATGCTAGAAATACACGATTAAGATGCTTTAAACACCAAACTTTTTTTATGACGCGAATTAAGATGCAATAAACACCAATGTACAATCTGAATAAATAGTACATATCACAGAAATCTTTATTATATTAGTTTCTACTAATTAAAGTTGCACACTACTTTATTAAATTTCAATTATTTTGATTCCCCTATGCATCAATCTTTCAATAATTAGTAAGGAGTTTAGTCTCTTTATGTGTAGAAATAAAAGCCATAGATATGACATAATCACATAAAATATCTTTTTGAGCATGATGTTATTTTCATAACTGGAATCATTCCACACTTTCGAGATTAGTGCAAATTTCCTCCCAGTCATTTAAAAATTATTGAGTTTTATTGAATACAAGAATTCACTGAATTTATTATGATTACGTGAAAATGACGTAATTTTTAGAAACTTTTATCTGTTTCTTTTGAGAATGATTCTATTTTCACCACTGGGACCATTTTGCCATTCTATAAGATTAGGACATCATTTTACACAATGCTAATACAATTTTTCGCTTAAATAGGATTTAATTTTCACTAGTGGAAGGATGCTACTAATTGGCAGGTTGCAATGAGGCATTGAATTTTATGTTATAGGTCCAGTATGCAGTGAAATCTGCTGAGAGACAAAAAAAATCTCCAGGAATTGCAAAAACAAAAATTGTGTGTCTTCTGTAGATTTATCCTTTTGTATTAGTGAAATGCAAAGAGAATTTTTTCATGATATGTCTTTCAAAAATATCATGCTTCTTCTTTTTCTGTCGTTTTAGAAATTCATTTTGAATAATATTCATATAATAAAACATAAAATTAAATGAAATTTTAAATAATACAATTGATACAATTTATGAACAAATAGAATGCAGCAAATCATTTAAAAATCCGATAATTACATAGCTCTGTCAAAAGATTAGAGCTGAACAAGAATTAAAAGTGCTTACTTTTAATATTAAAATTTAAATTATACTTTTAAAATTGCATTTCCTAAAAACCTATTTGTCGGATTGCGCTTTACTTTTTTGTTACTTAATCACCATGTCCCATACCTCAGAAACAAGAAATTTGTTTCTATGACAAATAGGATGTGATGCTTATAGCAGAGTCTCATTTTGTTCATTTCACAAAATATAAACTATTAAGAGATTTTTAATTTAATCTTATTATTTTTTTAAATCTATTTTCTAGTGACTTTCTTTTACTTTAAGATTATTCATTCGACTGCATGGAGGAAATGTCTCAGATTCTGCAGCAAACATAAGCTGAAAAAAAAATTGTCCCAACTCAGTGCTAAAATGGGCTAATTTGGCTAAAATCTTGTTTAAAGTCCATATTACGGTTTGCAGTTTTTGTTTGCCCATAGAATCTGTTATAACTAAGGTGTTTTCGTACTGCAACTTAATAAAAATGCTCTGACAGCCAAGAAAATGAAATATGTTATATGGGAAGACTACATGTTTGTTGTTTGTTCATTGGATTCTTGTTTCTGTTTCTAGGCTAGAAACTCGGTCAAGTATCTATTATTTCAATTTTCTAGTTACTTTCTTTTACTTTAAGTTTTTTCATTTGGCTGTGCTGAGGAAACATCTCAGTTTCTGTGCCAAACATGAGCCGGAAAAAAAATGTCCCAAATCGGTGCTAACCTGTTAATTTGGCCAAAATCTTGTTTAAAGCCCATTTTACGATTTGGAGCTTTTTCTTACCCATAGAATCTGTTATAACTGAGGCATTTTCGCACTGCAACTTAATAAAAATGCTCGGACAGCCAAGAAAATGAAATATGTTATTGGGTAGACTACAGAGTATACTTACAAATAGATGAGCAAAGAACTGGGTTTCCCATAAGGTCGTAATGTGGTCATTAGTACATGGGTTGTTGCATGAAGGGTGAATGGAACAGAGCCACGTATTATACATATAATGGTCGGATATGAGTAGCCTCATTTTTTAAAAAGAAATCTGTAAATAAATTATAATTTATTCTATAGGATGGTACTCAAGTTTTAATACAGTCCGCTTTAATTATATTTCTGTCAAAATCTTCTTAAAAAGATTCAAATTTGTAATTTTAAATTTTTCTAAAAATTAATATTAGAAAGAGCATTTTAACACTTTCCAACATAGTTGAAAAGTGTTTATTAATTCGGTTTGTCTGCCTGTTAGTCTGTCTATCCATTTACTGTCTGCCGTCTCCGTACTCTAACTCTCATTAATATACTCGGATTGCCGTGCAATTGATAAATGTTACTGAGGTTCACCATGGCATGTTTTCTATTGAACATGAATTGTGAAGCATTTATAGTTTGTTTACAGGGACACTCAAAAGAATCCCGTTACATTATGGTCTATGGGGAAAAATCATTTACGATGTATTTTAATGATGTTATACTATTTCAAGCATAATAAAATTTATATGCATTTCTGAGGTGCACTAAAACATCCTTTCTGTAAAATATGGAATACAAAACATTTATCATTCATTTACAGGGTCACACAAGAGAATTTGGTTACAATACTGTCTATGAGCGATAATTGCTGTAAGTACGTTTTCAGTTTTGGTATGCGCTTTTAAGTTTACATAATTTTTGCGTACCACGTAGCAGGGATGCACCGAATACCGAATATTCAGCACACAGGTATACCGAATATTCAGCTGGCTGAATACTTCTGTATTTCAAGGTCTAGAAGTTTTAAAAAGTTAAATTTTAATATAATTTTACATCATATTTAACACAAACAATTTTGATGAACAAAACCTTTTTACAATTAAATTTTACAATAAAAAAATCTACGATTTGACTTATTATTTAAGAAGGGTAGTCTTAAAACTTTTTAAATCAACATATATAAATAACTCTACGTCTTCTTCTGTGAACTAAAATAATTTTAATACAATTTTCTTATATTCTGAAACAAGTATTTTAAAAACAAAAAGTAAGAATATATTTTACAGTCATATAGTGTTTATTTTCCTGAAAACGAGTAAAAAAATATTCAAATGAAGGCAACTTAGCAAGAAAGTTTTTGAATATACCAGAGGGTCTAAAGTGAGCGATTATTTTCAGAGGTTCGAAATGTCCGGGGTTTTCCTAAAGTTTTAGAACAAACTTTCAAGGGAGATAATGCGATCAAGACAAACATTTTCTGTACAGGAAACAAGCTTCGCTATCCATTTGTTCAATCAAAAATACAGGGTCTTTCACTTCAAGCTGAACCCGAATTTTCGTTCTCAACTTTAACAATAATGAAGATTAAATTAAAAATGTAATTACTGCTTAAAGTGATAAAAACAATACACAAAAGGCCTAAAAATACCTTTTATTATAAAGTTGACATGTTTCAACGCTCTAACAGAGACTTCTTCAAGATCAAAATAATAAATAAACTATTTTAAATAGTTAGTAGTTTATAGATTAGTATTTGAAAATGATAAACACAAATCACGAGATCACATGTATAATGTAAGCAGGTGCTTAAATTGGTCCAACTGGAAACGTAAAAATTATTTTATTGCTTTTTACTTACCCATCATACAAAGAAGGGTAAGTCTTGTAATCGTTTTGAAAATCGGAATTTTTTTTTTTTTGACGGATTTACACGTTTCAGACACTGGAGATTTCGAAAAACATATATTTAGAAAAAAAAAATTGCCGTCCGTCTGTCTGTGTGTGTGTCTGTAAACACTCTATCTCCCGAACAAATTGAGATAGAGACTTGAAATTTGGTAAGTACTTAGTATGTAATAATGGGAAGAATCTTATTGAATTTCAGTAACTTCGATTATCCGGAAGTATTTTTTTCGGACTCGAAATTTTCGTTCTGATAAAAGGTATATAAAATTTTCAAAATTGTTTATTTTAAGGAGTGAATATAAAAGACAATAAAAAAACATAAATTTTGCATAAAGAATGAAGTCGATTGGATAATTAGTTGCCGAGATATTTGTTATATTTTTCATACTCTTCGATTTTCCATGACCCTGTATTTCATTCAAATTTCAATTCAAAGATATATTTTAATTGGAAATGAGACGCTTAATCCGACTCAGCAAACCGTTAGTTACTATGATTATCAATTTTGGAGTTATAAGGATGTTTTTTTACGCAATTCAGTAATCGAGCATTTAAAGTTTATGACGTCATCAAGCCACGATTTTATTCGAATTGCAATGTATTTTATAAATAGTTTACACATGTTTTATTTTCATGTTTTATATTATGCATATCCAGGGCCGTAGCTAGAGGGGTGCCAGGGGAGGCTCAGCACCCCCTGAAAATTTTTGAGCCCCCCCCCCCCCCTCCCCCTTGGGAAAGTTGCCAAGGCCACCAAATGCAATTCTCTTTCAAAAATCCAAATGAAACTCTGTTGAAAAATATAACTTAGTTTTGGGGGCTTTTTACAGTTTTGCATAAACACTAAATTGTAGTATTTGTTTAAAAATTGCAAATACGTGCTTCAATATGCTCGCTTCCTATCTGCACATACTCAGAATTAGCAACCTTTTGCTGATGCAAACATTGACTTTTGCATTAGTTATACACTGAAATTTTTCGTTTTGCAGCGTTTTCCATTATTAGCATAAAACAAAGTTGTTCTAATGAGTATATATATATGTAAGATTCTTGATTTATAAATGATACTAATGAAAAAAGCTAATAGCTAATTTAAATACAAGTAGCTTTAGCATTTGACTAGACACAAAAATAATTTTAAAATGCAAAATACATCCTTGATTTTTCTATTGTTTTTTATCATATAAAAACATAACTTTAGAATCCTTAAGGGCAGGGAATATTCAGTAAAAAAATTAAAGGTTGCAAAACAGGTGAACTGTCAGCTTTTTATTTACTTATTGACATTATCACTTATCATTTCACTAGTATAATTATTCACTGAAAATTTTCATTTTACAGCCAGTGATGTAGTCGTAAAAAAAAAACATAGGGCATACGCTGTAGGCAGAGGGTATACCCTAAAGAGTATATGCTATAGTGTTTTTGAGAAGAGGGTACATCGTATTTCTTAAAATAATCCAGAAGGTATACGATGTATCCACCGTATTTTCTCCATTATATCCCTGTCTGCAGCCTTTACTTTTCTTAGCATCAAATAAAGTAATTATAAACAGTTTAATAAGAAACATAGTGCCTACAATATGATTATGCACTAATTTACCTTTCTATATAATACTTTCATCATATATATCTGTGTTTGTGCGTGCATGTGTCAGAAAGAAAGAAATAGTATGACCCCCCCCCCCCCACATTTTCTTGAGCACCCCCTATTGTTTAACCTCTAGCTACAGCCCTGTGCATATCCATGATGGGTAAGTATTACGGTGGCCCCCAACGACTAGTTTAATTTGTAAATCATCGCGTGCCAAATTTTAGGTAATTCAAAAGATGCTGATTCATTGCATATGTTCTCGTTAAAATTCTAATAAATTTCTCGTTGTTAAAAAACAATAAAATAATAATTTTCACTTTTCTAGTTTGACCAATTTAAGCACCTGCTTACATTATACATGTGATCTCGGGATTTTGAGTTTATCATTTTCAAAAACTTTGCGAAAATAGTTTTTTTTTATTATTTTGATCTTGAAGAAGTCGCCGTTAGAGCGTTGAAACATGTCGTCTTTATAATAAAAGATATTTTAAAGCCTTTTGTGTAATGTTTTTATCACTTTAAGAAGTAATTACTTCTTTAATTTAACATTAACAAGTGATTTTATTATATTATTTGTAATAATGAAGATATTTTAGCGAGATTTTCATCGTATTAACTTTGCTTTGTAAGGAATGTGATGAAATCATTGGAAGTGATTGAATTTTGGTCTGTGACAGAGTATATATACTGCCAACTGCATTCTGAATAATGGAATATCTAGCTTACTGTTGTTTGCAAGGCAATGGTGGCATTTTCTAGCAATTCTTGTCATATTTCACAGAAAGCAAAAGTATGATGTTTGAATATATTGTTACAATATCTTATTGTTAAAGTTAAACGAAACTGCAATTTCGACTCAGAGTGAGATATACTATATTTTTTTAATAAATGAATTACGATCCTGGTTTCCCCAATATAAAAACTGTTTGACGTGTTACTTATTATAAGCCCTAAAAGCTGCGTATTATCTGCCATTATGTTTAGAAACATCCAGTTGTGAAAAAGCAACCAATATTCAGGAACTTGTATTTATGCATCATTAATCCATTAGATCCTATTAATGTTGTCATTAACAGTTAATTTTCTTGTTACTTTTTTAACAGCAAATAAACTAGTCATTAGGGGCCACTGTAATACGTAATATGGCGAAAATTCCTTCTCATTAAGGTGTAAGTTCAAAGAAAGAGATGAATTCATATTTTTTAGGTTATTTTTTCTTAAAGTCATTATTGTAGAACTAGTCGTTGGGGACAATGGTAATACTTACCCATCACGTATATGCATAATATAAAATATGAAAATAAAACATGTGTAAACTACTTATAAAATGCATTGCAATTCGAATAGAATCGTGGCTTGATGACGTCATAAACTTTAAATGCTCGATTACTGAATTGCGTAAAAGAAACATCCTTATAACACCAAAATGGATAATCATATTAACTAATGGTTTACTGCGTCGGATTAAACGTCTCACTTCCAATTAAAATATAACTTTGAATTGAAATTTGAATGAAATATAGGGTCATGGAAAGTCGAAGAGTGTGGAAAATATAATTACAAATATCTCGGCAAATAATAACCCGCTCGACTTCATTCTTTATGCAAAATTTATGTTTTTTATTGTCTTTTATATTCACTCCTTAAAATAAACAATTTCGAAAATTTTTATAGATCTTTCATCAAAACGAATATTTCGAGAGTCCGAAAAAAAATAAATCCTGATAATCCAGGTTACTGAAATTCAATAAGCTTCTTCTCATTATTACATACTAAGTGGTACAAACCAAATTTCAAATCTCTATCTCAATTTGTTCGGGAGATAAAGCGTTTACAGACACACGCACAGACAGACGGACGGAATTTTTTTTTTCTTCTAAAAGTATGTTTTTCGGAATCTCCAATGTCTGAAACATGCAAATCCGTCAAATTTTTTTTTTCGATTTTTAAAACGATTACAAGACTTACCCTATACTACGTATGATGGCAAGTAATAAGTAACAAGTGGGTAAGTGTGATCGAAGATCGCTCAAAGGGTTTCGTTTAATATTCCTTTCAAAACACTTTATCCTTTCTTTAATAAATTCAAACAACTTTCATTTAGCAACAACAACAAAAAAAAGTCATGTTTTTTATAAAGTAAAAATTTAGAGGTCTATTTTTTCCTTTTTTCGAATATCTAAACCAGCCGGATAGCGGTCCAAGCCCGCTATTATATTCTGTCATAATAATATCCGTCATACGGACTAAATGCAATATTTAAAAAAATAATTTCAAAATTAAACAAATTGTACACTTTCAAAATGTTAAAATATGCGAATATTTCCATAATCGGATTTTTATCACGATTCAATATGTTTCTCAAACTCATATATTTACTATTCTCTATTATTTATATTGATACTCGCTTTGTATTATTCTCAAACATTTGAAAAATTAGTTAAACTTCCTATATGATGTCAGATTTTCTTTTTAATTCTCTAATGACGTGATATTAATCTGCTTTGTCCACTTACACAAACTCATACGCCTTGTATTATTGAGAAATCTTAGACATTTTCCGTTTTATTACGACTATGACGTCAATCAATTTTATTTCATATTTATCTTTTTTTCAATTGGTAAAACTTTTTATTTCATTTTCATTTTTCACGTGAAAATCGTCTGATAGAAAATTAATTATTGCAGAAAGAATTTCATTGTGGATTTTAAATCTTTGGCATCTGCTATAACGAAAAATGTTTCAATTTAATAGGAAAAGGCTGTTAGAATTTTGGTTTTTTATCTCTATTTATTAAAATAATACGAATTTTTCAAATTTTAATATTTTGAGCTCTTTACAGCTGCTATTCAGATTTATACACTAAGTTTCAACTCTGTAAGTTACATGCTTTTTGAGAATGGCTCTGTGACGGACAGACAACGGAGCGGGGGTAATAGGGTTTCGTGAGATGAACGAAACCATAAAAAGCAATCTTTGTTATTTAAATATGATTCTATTTCTTAATTTTTCTGAATATCTTTATTTATTGACAGATAAAAATAAAAGTTATCTAAAGTTTTAAAAACTATTTTCAAAGCGATTTCTTTAAGTATTCGGTATGGCCGAATATTCGGTGCATCCCTACCACGTAGTGTGTATATATTCGATAGATCATATACAAGGATACACAAAAGAATTCGTAAACATTACTGTGTATGAGAGTGAATTGCTTAAAGGTGTTTTTTAAAATTGAGTTATGTATTTTCCATTTGATTTATACTTAGTATGTAAAGAGATGTTTGTAGAACTGAAGTAAATTTATATACAGGGCTACACAAAAGAACTGGATACATTGCCGCCTGTGGGCGGCTATTTCTGAAAGTGTGATTTTAGTAGTTTTCAGTTGTTATGCGTTTTTTTAAATTGTTTATTTAAGCTATCTTCTTTCAGCTTATTAAACAGTGAAGTTTCGTAACAGTATTCAGGAAGTGTTGGAAAGTGTTTCATAATCTATGCTTGACGCATGATTTTTCTTGTTTCAATTTTTAACGATTTATTTCGTTTGTTTCTATTTAAATTTTAAAATTTGTAAAGTTTAGAAAACATTTTAAAGTTTTCCTTTTCAGGTTTTCCTCATTCTGCATTTTAAAGTTTTTTTTTAATGCTTGAGATTCCAATACATCGCACTATTTCCAAGATTTCATTTCAGTATCTTCTAGCCTTTTTGTGTAGCGCTGAAAAAATAACTATATTGTGTAAGATTTCTAAAAGAAAACTTTCGTTGCTTCTTGCATAAAAGTTTTCAAAGCTTTTGAAGCTTATTCGCTAACTTTGAGTATGTTTCCTTTAAAAATATAAAAATCTGAAATACTGAATGCAATCGTTTGAATGAAGTTGTCTTTTTGTTTTGTTGAATCTTTTGATATGCTAATGTACTTCGTAAGATAACATTCTAGAAGGTAAAAAAAGTGGAAGGATGTATTTTGTGTATAGTGAAATATTTCTAAACGTTATTCGAATTGTGGAAATTAAATAAGTGAAAAATCAATTCTTCTCTTCGTAAAGATTTTTTTTTTCATGGAAACTTTCATTGGATCAAATTAGTATTGTGTTTTTGACATTAACTTAGGAGATATTTATTTGTAACAAATAAAAATAATCATTTAAGCGTTTCTAATTATTTCCTTTTGTGTTCTCTTAAATTAAAAGCTAAGAACTTTCATTTCATACTCAGTTAATTATTTAAAGAGACAAAAGCAAATTTGATCTTTATTGCTTTAATAATTTTTCTAAATAATGATAGTCTTTCAACATATGCATATTGAATAAATTATTTGGCGATTATTTTAATGAGGGTAGTAAAACAAATTACAGTTGTTCGTGTTTATTAATTAAGGCGTTTTTATTAAAAAATTGACATATTTTGGAATTTTTTTAAGGAAGGGAGTGAAATTAATTGAAAAACTGATAATTCTACGTTGTTTTTTATTGCTTCAAGCATTTAAAACTATTTTTTCTTTTGTTAAGTTTGGTCACATATTACGTCGGAAACTTGCAGCCGTGTTGACCAGTACCAAAATATCTGGGCTCGATGTACAGCATCCTAACTTCCTGTAGAAACAAAACTAGTCGTTGGGGGCCACCGTAATACTTACCCATCATGGATATGCACCGAGTTTATATTGATATAAGATTACTAAAATTTAATAGGCTTTGTCGCACTGTTGCACTCTAAGTACATACCAAATTTCAAGCGTCTATCTCAATTTGTTCGGTAATTAGCGTGTTTAAAATCGTAGCTTGATGACGCCATAAACTTTAAATGCTCTATTACTGAATTGTGTAAAAGAAATATCCTTATAACTCCAAAAATTATAATTATATTAACTAAGAGTTTATTGCGTCGGATTAAGCGTCTCATTTCCAATTAAAATATATCTTTGAATTGAAATTGGAATGAAATACAGTGTCACGAAAAATCGAAGAGTGTGGTAAATAGGATTACAAATATCTCGAAAACCAGTTATCCGATCGACTTCATCCTTTATGCAAAATTTATATTTTTTATTGTCTTTTGTATTCACTCCTTAAAATAAACAATTTCGAAAATTTTTATATACCTTTTATCAGAACGAATATTTTAAGAATCCGAAAAAAATAGTTCCGGATGATCGAGGTTACTGAAATTCAATAGGCTTCTTCTCATCATTACATACTAAGTACATACCAAATTTCAAGTCTCTATCCCAATTTGTTCGGGAGATACAGACAGACACACAGACAGACGGACGGTAATTTTTTTTTTCTAAAAATGTGTTTTTCGGAATCTTCAGTGTCTGAAACATGTAAATCCGTTAATTTTTTTTTTTCTCTAAAAATGTGTTTTTCGGAATCTTCAGTGTCTGAAACGTGTAAATCCGTCAATTTTTTTTTTTCTAAAAATGTGTTTTCCGGAATCTTTAGTGTCTGAAACGTGTAAATCCGTCAATTTTTTTTTTTTCGATTTTTAAAACGGTTACAAGATTTACCTTATACTATGTATGGTGGGTAAGTACAAATATTAAAATCTCAGTTTCTTCTTGTAAGATAATGTTGTAGATAAGGGCCATCGGCTCAAAATTTAAAATTTTTGAAAAATAAGGAAATTGCACTATTTTGAAAAAAAAAAATGTTAATTTTTCGGCTAAAATTTTGATTTTGGAAAAAAAATAAAAAATAAAAATTTTCAAAAAATGGCTCGATGGTCCTTAGACAATTTAATTATGCGTAGATGAGCGCAAATTTTATTCAAAATGTTAAAAATTGTTCAAGTTATCATGCTGCTTATGTTAAAAAATGTAATTTCCAAGAAAATCACTTTTAAAGGTTTAGAAGAAAAAAATATACTGATAAAGTTTTTTTTTTTTCAACTTACACTTAATTTGCTATTTCTGCGCCATACTGTGGACCCTCCTGTGCCACCTGTAACTTCAGTAAAGCAGTAGAATCTTTTCGGCGAAGTCGGTTTTATCGATCGTGTTCCCGCTCACATTTTTGCATTAATTGAGATATCACTTTAAATCTTTTTGCCCATAATTCTACACACTTTAAGGATTTAATTTCCGTCAGAAAAAAAAAATTGAAAGTTCAGAACGCATGTACATAAGTAGTAACCCTTAAACATGTACGAATTATTAGATTTACTTAATATTTAATATTTTGTCTTTACAATTTTTCCTCTTTACAGTTTATTTATCTAAATATAAACGAAGATAATTTAAGAGTACGTACAGTGGAGCACCATATGTACACGCTTTTCAAGGAGTCCGTTTCTAAAAAATGTATACCCGAAAATTTGAACATTGAAACATACGGATGTATGGCGTCGCATAATATTAAAAATTTTAATACATTTCAATGACATCCTTTTTATCCGTTCGAGTAAGATAAATTTTAAATGAAATTTAAAGTAATTTAAATAAGTCAAAATAAAAATGTAATTTACTACGGCTGTCTAGTCTAATCATGCACACACATATTAAATACTTGGAAAATATAAAATAATTCATACCTTTGTTTTCCGTTTAAATCGTGTGTTAGTTGATTAACACATAGTATTGATTCAATATATGTTTATTAAATACATCTTTCTGCCACATGGTTAAATTTACATCATGCAAACAATAGTAAAATGTTATTAGCTTTTGTAAAGTTTTCTTAAAAGAGTCTTTTATGAGTGTTTCGCGTGATGAACAACTTTGACTGCTATGCAAAGCATTTATTAATCGAATTTAGTTAATTCAATGAAAATGTTTTCGCTTTCATCGAATAACACATAAAATATTTTCTAAGAGCTTCAACACTATTTAAGATTATAAAAGAGCACAGAAAGTTTTAAGAAGGGTGCAATGTATTACTTACGGCATGAATTTTGAATTCGAAATTCTATAAAGAAAATCGTAAAATAAAAGAAATTATGAAATTGTTAATTTATTTGTATAGTACAAACAAAACATTTTAACATTAGAATACAATGAAATGAATTGGGACATAAGTTAAAAATCTATAAATGAAAAAACATACAAATGATAAATGTATAAAAGAAGCTCCACTATGGTAATTTAACAAATAATCTTTCTTTTTATTTCCGTAAAAACAGAAAAATTTCAGGTCGAACTTAAACCCAAACATTTTATACATTTCTGGTTGAAGTTTGTGGTTCATGTATATTTCTATTTACGCACATTTTCGTATCTCTGATCACACACCCGCACTGTTCCGACTGCGAGGCTTTTGTAAATTGAAAGTTGATTAAAACATTTCTCCGGAAGACACAATATTTATTTCGAAAAGTTTTCCGAATAAACAAAAATTTACAAGAGCAGTTAAAGACAATAACATTAAAAATAATAGCCTAATGCAAGAGAAAAGTCAGGAACAAATATTGGAAAGCAGAGACTGAGAGACTTGAATTGCTTCAGAGGTACAGATACACAACTTCAGTCAGATCTTAAATTCAACTAAATTATTGCTTCAACTCGACTGACTTCTCTTTTGCGAACCCGAACATACAAACCCCTGCGCAGTCAGTTATTCCGACCAGTCCGATACTTCCTGGTAAATTCTGCTTCTAGAAACTTCCGCCGAACTAAGTTTGATCCTCCAGAGAATGTGGTCATTTTTGGCCATGTCCACTTAAGCGCGAACTTGGAGACATCAACTTAGCATTCGTTCCACTCAAAACAAAGCATTTTCGATCGCACAGCTTCGAAGATTGTTATTGCCCGCACTGATCGATGTATGTTAGGAAACTAAAAGTCAGTGCATAGGCTAAGATAAACAATGTAGATTTGTTTAAAACATATGCAAGGCCGTAATGAGGTAACTACGTCACTATTCAGTAAATTAATTTACTAAAGATGACTTACTATAAATTTAATTTAAACTTATCCCAATTTACTTTATTAAATCAAATTCATTTAACATTTGAAAAACCTCAGTAAATTCTCACCGAATTTAATGGATCCAATTCGTCGCTAATAGATTTCTGAAAGAAATCAGTTACCAAAATGCGTAGAATATTCTAGAAAAACTCAAATTTGAAAACGTGTCGCCTTTTCCCGCTTTCACTTCGGGAATGAAACAGACGTTCAAGGCCTTGACGTCGTGAGGGTTATTTGATTTTCAAAGCTAAAAAGCGGGGCCACGATTCATGTTTCGGGATTATTCGTAGCATTTAGGAAGTTATGGGGGCACTTGACAATGAGTGAAGTGTATTGTAATAGGAAATTCTTTTAAATAAAACGTTTTAAATCCAGTGACATGCTTCGCGTTTTTTTTTTTTTTTTGCCGAAGCTCGGATGTTTTATTATGTAGCATTGCTATACAATTCTTTCGTTAAGAATTTAGGTACAAGACTATTGTCACATTTATGGGTCGTCATATTTTGCCATAATGACCTTACTAAATATTAATCTGTCAAAAGTAGTAAATTCTTGAAAATGTAAAAATTAATGAATATTAAAGGGAAAATAGCAAATATTGTCGTTGACTTTTAGCTCAATGAACTTCCGTATTATTCCTCATGATAAATAAAACAAAAAGCTTTACATTTAAAAAATAATAATAGGGTCGGACAAGTCAACATTAGTATTTTAAAGTCAGGACGTTAATTTAATTTAATTTTAGTTATTGTTCATAAATAACATGTTGTATTTCTCTAAAAACGTAAGTTCTGCATTCATATTTATGCTATATATATATGTATATAATGTGCATTCAACATACACACACACACACATATATATATGAGTGGGTTAGAATGACACTGGAGTAAGTCAAAAATGAGAAAAATCTAGATAACCATATTTTCACGGAATGTATATTAATTTCTGTTCAGTGTGACAGTCAAATAAGTCATAGGTCACTTAGGAAGTTGCTAGAGGGCAAAACAAGTTGGCCCACTTAAACAAAACCCTTCATTTCTAAATATTGACTTACTTCACTGTCATTCGAACCCCCTCATATAGTATATATTTAAGCATGAAATAATGTTTCTTATACTTTAATATATTTACGTAAATTTTAGTTGCTGCTGAAGCATCTACATCTTTTGCTAAATTATAATAGCATATATATAAAATACATAGTAATCACTTAAAATATGTTTTTACTTGACCGAAACTTTCTAATTCTACTTATGATACGTGATAATATATGATATTTATAAGTAAATATCTTCTGCAAAACTGCACTGTTTTACATACAAAAAAAAAAAATTGCTAAGCTTTTGCATTTTTCAGTGATAAATAAAAAATATTTGTTCCCCAGATTCGAAAATAAATACTTAACGTTGCTTTTGCCTCAAGGAAAAGAACAATTCATCGAAGTTTAGGTAGGAAAACGTTTTATCTTTTCCTAATTATTTCACTTCAGTTTGTTTACTCTAATTGCTTTCCCCAATCCAACTATTTAATAATTCAAACGTATTTCATTGCAACAAGAACCAAAGCTGAAAAGCTTATTCTTTTACGTTCATTCCTCTTGAATTTCTAGTTCTTTTAAATTAATAGTTTAACAAGTATAACATTTCAATTTCTTTATGCACTATATGTTAAGAATCTTTCTCAAAAATATTGTTTAAAATGCAGTTAAAGGTAATGAGGAAAACATTTTACGTATTTATTTTGCTTTATCGTTGTTGAAATTTCTTTTTCTCTGGAGGAAAGTAATCGTTTACATTCGATTATTAACTAGAAAACTTTTGTTTGTTAGAAGATTGTTTAAATGTGAAAAGCCTTAAAATGCGTAATTATTATTTTGTACCTCAAAACATGTCCCTTATTTTGATAATTTTAGAGGAAAAAAAACATAATTCAATAAGGATATTTGTTGCAAATTTACAGAAAATCTTTTATTAGATTGAATAAAAGTTTCGGTGGATGTTATAAATATTTTTCCTTTAAAGACTTTAAAATTTTCTATTACTTTTAAAACTTTTTAGTTCGTATTTCATTTAATACAGAAAAGTTATTTGGGATGCAGATGAGGGTGACTGAGCTTGATTGTATGTGTACAAATTATTTAAAAAGTGCCTTCTTAAAATTAGTATCACTTGAATTTTAGGCATAATTCGAATGTCATATTTTGAAGATTATAGATATCACTTGTTTTTTGTACAATCTCTCTATATCAGAGTTGCCAAGACTCCGGCTTTTTGCACACCAGTAATTTTTTAGAGACAAATGTTGTTCTTTCAAATCACAGAATGCAACAATTAAATGAAACAAATTTTCTGTACTAAAATACTGGTATCCAAAAAGCCGGAGACTTGGCAGGTCTGCTCTATATAAAAGCCATGGTTTGTATGTTCCTTATACAAATGTACAGTTTTTGACTGATTTGCACGAAACTTGATATACCTACATTTTAGAACATGAGAAAGATCACTGTCAACTTAAAAATAATATACCAGACTACTCTTTACCCCTTTTTTCAACCACCTTCTATAGTTTATCATTATGAAATTTATTTATTTTTTCAATTTATAATGCAATTATTCCTTTTTGTTTGCCACACCCTAAAAAATGGCATAATATTTAAAACAAAAATGCTAACACGTGTACTTTGTATTTATAAGGCAACAAAAATTCAGACCCACTCGCTGTATTTCCGAAATTGACGTCATTTTAAGCAGAAAATGTGCATTTTTCATATATAAAATAAAAACTTTAAACTTTAACTATAAGTACGTTAAAAAGACGTAAAACTTTCATTTAAATGTATTTGATGTTAAAACATCGACTACATTAAAAGCATTTCAATTTCAAGAAAAAAAATAGAAACAAAATATGCTAAATGGGACGTTACTTTCAATAACTAGACGTCAAACTGACTTTAAACAAATGTTTTCTATGATTTAATTCGTATTTCGTTTATATACTACAGCTAAATCTTTAGTTATACCATTGAGCAGATCCTTTTGAATAGGGTCTCAATAAAGGTGTCATTAGACTAATTATAATGCCTTCTTACAGAATATTAATGCAATTTTCGAAATTGATATTGTCTACATATTAAAAATAGCACCAATTATCATTTTTCAAGTGATAGCATCCACTCTCGGCACTTTATTTGAGTTCCTCGAATCAAGGCAGACTGAAAAAAATTTATAGTGTATGCATTTTTCCTTAAGTTTTTTCTAGCGTTGTAAAAGAAAGTAAGTTAGAAATTTATCCAAAAATTCAGAAAAAAATGAGTTTTTTTCTTTTAAGGAAAAGTACCGGGAACATCCAATTAGTCACATGAACAATTTTATAAAAAAAATTATTTTAAAGTAAACTAACTTGATATAAAATAAAATTCTGCTAATATTTTTGATTACTCCTTAAGATTTTTTGATGCAAACAGAAGATGTTCACCTTAGACCGTCGAAAAATAAATTTCTCTATCGCTAAAAACTAATGAGCAGCGTGTAAGTTGTAAAAAACACATAGTCGTGTTTTAGACGACGCTGATTTTATTAAGGTAAAAATTAATGTAGGTCATAATTCATAAATTTTTAATATGAATTTATTAATAATTTTCATAATTTTTAATTGTGAAAAATATTAATAACATAATATATTTTGAATAAAATTTACCACACTGTGTTTAGTTTAATTTAATGCATCGTATTAAAATTAAACATTTCAGTCAGCATAGTTTTGAGGAAAATATAAGTTAAAGTTCGTCACATTGATTTAACATTAGCATAATGAAACATTTATTTCTTGAAACTCTGTGAAGATGCTTAAACTATATATTTTTCCGGGCTACCTTGATCCAAGGAACTCAACGTTTTGAAAGTGGGTGTTACTATTCGAAAAATGAATGGAAATGCGTTTAAGAAATGCTGTGGTTGTAATTAAAAAACAAACAAACAACAACAAAAATCTTTCATTATACAGAAACAACGGCAAGGACATATGCAGGAGGGGGGGGGGGGTGCCAATAATATTTAAGACTGTTCTCAAATCCAAACTGGCTACTTTATGACATATTTAAAAAAAAAATTATTCGGAAACGCATGAAATTGGCAGGTGTTCTTATTCAGAAACTTTGTAATGGAAAGACGTTTTCCATTTTTTGGTAAAGGCAGAAGATCTTTCAGAAAATACTGTCAAAGTCGGTGTTTAAAACCGATTTACCAACGCGGCATCTCGAGAAAGGGAAAAACGTGTCGTCACGTGACACGAATCGCTTGTAACTCAGTAAGTAATTTATTTATTTTTAAAAAAAAGGGAAAAACTCATTTAGATTCCAAATCGCTTTTTTTTTTTGGGGGGGGGGGGGGGGTTGATGTGCGGGCGTGGGAAGGCACAGCTACAATATCATTCTTTTAAAGAAAATTATTTGGATAGATCTTTTTCTATCTATTACGAATGGTGAGAGCTCGTGCACCTCCCCCCCACCCCGTTATGTCTATAGACATCATAAAATTAATTAATACTTTTGAAAATTATATATATTGAATCATCGTATTTTTAAATATAATTTATTAAAGTCAATTATTACATTACAAATTATATCTGACTCAGCGAGTGTATTTTTTTTAAATGTGGGGGGGGGGGGAGGAGGAGAGAAGAAAAAGAAAGAAATATTGGAATATATATATATATATACACATAGTTAGAGAAAATCCCCGGTAGGTTTTATTTATTAAGATGTTATATATATGTCTGCATGTGTATAAATATAACTGGAGATATCCATTTCGTATTTTAAGGATGTTTAGAAACGAGTTTCTACCTTTTTTCTTCCAATGTGACAATAGTCACCAATAGACAACAATAGGCTGTAATGCAACTTTACGACCGCCACATGTGTTAAACATCATGTGTATACCTTATGTGTAAGACCACCTGATTTCTAATTTTAAACCTGTTTCCTATGACTATACTATTAGCTTAACTCTTTAGTCGTGTGAAAACTGGATATCAGAGTAAAATTTTACCTGTTACCTATTTCGCATTCTACCTTTCTTTTTGGGTGATTAAAGATAATAGATTTTAAAATTTGTTTTCTCATCTTAATTTAAGATTACTTTACATAAAAATGTAAATGGGAATTAATGTGGTTCTTCAAGATTACGCCTGTCATACCATATACCTACATATCAGTTTAAAACTGATTAGAAATATATTTGTATTACTTAAAAATAAATTCTGAACGAAAAAAATATATTATGCTTTAAAAAATAAGAAAAATGTTATATATATGATGTTAAATTGCAACAACATTATTTTTTTCCCCTTTCAAATTAATTTCAATACTCAAGATTACTGAGATCGAAAGATCTTGAAAATTGACGCATGTTATCTTAATTTAAGTATTGTGCATTTGTGATAGATTGTAAATTAAATAACTAATTAAATTCAATTTTAAAAAAACACACACACACAATAAAACATTTCTGAAATAAGGTTTCTGGAAACTCAGCCCTAAAATAATTTTATGCCGCCGAAATGAGTGCTATATCGCCCGATATGGCAGCCAAATTAAGCCAAGGGTGTTAACAGGCTATCCCAGCCTTGTACACATTATCTTCTTAACCTTTCCCGAAGTATAGACGGAATCTAGAAACTAACTTTCAGGCTACTAATATCCGATTAGGAGCGCTCTTCTGGCGTTTGAAAGGGAGCCTTCCACGACCCTCTGGGACCGAGAGTGGCGTGTACGTTTTCTCGGTACTCGCGATCCCGCACGGCAATGGGGCTCCTTGGAGTCCTCGGACTAGGTCACTGGGAGGTAAAATGAGAAAAGTTCTCGGGCCGGGGGCCAGGAGGTCCCGACCCTGTGGCCTGAAGCCTAAGCTTGGACGTGTCTATGTGTCCCGGGATGGAGTTTTTCTCAACCTCCCGGGCAAGCGACTGCTATCGTCAACGACCTCTGTCGTCAATCATTTGGGATAAGGGAGTGATACGCAGGGGGCGGTGCTTCCCATTTTGGCCGCAGGGCTATCCTGTGAGTGCCCCGGGTAAACCGGTTCCTTCCTGGCGGATCACCCGCAGGGGTTCTGAGAACTTTGAACCGGCGGTGAAGTATGTCCGCCTACGGTGGCGTACATTAGTTTTATCCAATGGAGATGTATGAAGAACCCAAGATCCATCCAAAATTCAAGAGTCGTGGAAGCGCACTGAGATTCATCAATGGAAGTTTCCCAAGATTTTGCAGAAAATGATACGAGATGATATAAGATATAGCACAGAGACTTCGAGAGAGAACTTTGAGATATTGCAGAACATCACGAGATGAGCCTCCTGCCTGTAGTTTACCAGCTCTCTTGAATTAATAATCGAATTTAATTTAATTGAATAATTGATTGTGAAATTATAATTGGATTGCAATCAGTAATTTTAAGGAAACAAATGTTATCTAAATTTTAAGACCAGTTATGGATCATATAACCAATGAGGTATTTTATGTGGCAAGTTGTTGTTGTAAATATATAAACAAATTTTATTATTTTCTTAACCTAAAATTTCCCTCTGTATTCTGCATCACGTGTTCTTTAACTATTCTGGTGTTTTTCTTGCAGGCCATTTTAGTATGTTTTAAAGCATTTTTTTCTCATAAGTCGTAATTTCCACGAAAAATTAATCACAACGTGATGTAATTTTACATTAGTGTTTGAATTTAACTTAATTTATATAAGTTCAGACCAGAGAGTGTACGATCAAAATTAGCAAAATTAAGTGCTTAGGTAGAAGTTTTTGGGAATGAGAGAATTTTAGTAGCTAGAGTTCTATTCAGTGCCGAATTTCTTCCCAACAGAAATAATCTTATGTAATAATCAGTCGTCCTGTGCAGTTTGCGCATAAGAATGAAAAGTGAGCCAAAATGTATATGCAATGCATAACTTTTTTTACGCTAGAAAAGCAAAAAAGCAAACAAAAACGTGACATGTTGCAATTAAAGTATGATATTGTGATTTTTTTCTTGTTACTCACTTTACCGGGTACTATTTAAAAGGCTGTCTCAATTATTACAGCCAATTTATTTTCCTTCATCTCTTTAGTGATGCCCATTAACTATCACACGATGGGAATTTTTAACTGAGAACCGTAAAACTATTTAAAAGGGAAATGTTACTCTTTAATTACACAGTAGCTAAATGATGTCATTGAGAAAATTAAGGCTTAAAAAGTCGAGAAAATATAAAAACTTTCAAAGTAATTCCCATTAATTATCAAGAAAACAAAAAAGCTTTTGTTCTGTAATGTTTCGCTTTATCATTAAAAGTCTGAGATGTTCTGTAATTATTTCATTAAAAGAATTAAATGCATTTAAGGATTCGACCTCGTTCGGAGTATTATAGGAATACTGTTATCACATTTTTTATATTTCATTCAAGTAAACATTATGGAGGGACATTTAACGTTTCAAATGAATTCCTATTTTTTTTTTTTTAAATGCGACATACGAGTATGTATTAAATTTCAGAGAATTTTTTCTAAAACTTTGAAAATGCTAAATAAAAATCTCCTGAATTTTTTTTCTATCAATCTGCTATAAAACTAAACTACACGCTTTTTTTTGTAGCTGATCACAAATCATTATAAAAATTTGTCATATTTAAAATTATTATTTTTCAAATGACTGGCTATATAATTTGGAAAGTATTAAATGGAATTTTTCAAGGAAAATTATTCTAGTGCAATCACTAGGATAATAAAAAAAATATATACACAAAGCCAATAAAGTTCCATAAAAATTTGATCATAATGTTTTGAGTTATTATTTTCGAAGTGAACAAATTACGCTAAAAAAATCAGCGGCAAAAAATGCATTTGGAATTAATTTAAAGATAAGAAAAAGGGAGAATGCATTTATAATTGACCAGTGAAACACAAATCTGTATAAAACGAAATTTAGTACACGGATATATTAATTTTATTTAGTATATACCAACCAAAATTAGCATATCCGTGCATACCAACCAAAATAATCAAATTACATAGCCAGGGCACTGTCCACACTATCCTTGCTGAAGTCTAGACCAATGTCCGATCCAAGAGAGGGGAAGGGAGGCGATTTTCCTTCCCTTGGGCGATGATAAATATATAAACAATTAATAATAGATTTAACTCTCAAATAATATGATGCTTCATGTTTACATATTGGAACAGAACTACAACAGTTGCAGGCTACGGTTGGTCGTTTCAAAATTCAAATCAAATCTAACATAGTCGACTCTACCATCTATTGAGCCACAGAACAAACAATACCTAAAACAAACAATACCTAACACAAACAATATCTAATATGCTTCTTTACAAAAATAAATAAATAAAATAAAATAAAAGGGGAGGGGGTGAAGAGTTTTGACAATATTTCTCGAGGACATTCTTGTTTGTGTTGACTAACTATAACATCTACTGGAACTCGTAACAATTGATTAGAATTTCTCGGAGCTTTATGAGCTTCAGTCGAATCAAAGCTATCACTCGTGTAATTTCAACTATTCTTGACCACTCAGATCCTCTATCTTCAGATTTGTCTCTCTATTTCTATTTGTGAATTAATCTGCCAGTAAGTGAGTTTTGACGTCTTACGTCGTCTTTTATATCTTCATTCTGTGTAAAATACATCATGTGCATAGTATTAGAAAATACTTAAATTATAAATACATTTATGAAAATAATAAATATTAATAATAATAAAAATGTTTGAACATATACCTCGACCTTCTCCTAAAAAGAATTTAAGAAATTCTTAATTAAATCTAATGGTTTGAATAAAAAGCACACCAGTTAATTCAACTGCAAACTGAGCAAAAAGTCACATATAACGAAACAAGTCAAATATTAGTAATTTGAAAGTACATCTTATAGGTGACATACAGAACAAATGCCATTCCACATATGTAATGATGTTAGAGTTAAAACAAATTTACTCAGATTTATTTTTAAATTACTAAAACTAAGTAATATAGCTATTCTTACTAATAAAATATCCTATGCTATTAAATGTGTAAATGAGATTATAAGTAATTAAATAATGTTAAATCTGCATCTATAATTAATAAGATATTCTGTAAACTAAATAGTGCAAAATCTGTTTTTAATGGCACAAAGACAGAAAGAGAGGAAAGAAAAGAGGCTTAAAGAAAAAAAAAACAAATTATATTTTCTTATTAATTAAAACACATTTCAGTTAAAATAATTTTAAATCCTACAGATTTTATTAGTTTTAATTTTCTCTGCGACTTCATTCCATTTAAGTTTAATTAAAAGGAAACATTTTTCCTTTACACAGTTTTCGGGTTTCTATTTAAAATTTACCATCATCTCATATTTAATGGACATGTTCTCAGCTGAAGAGATAACGGCGGGCAAATTAGTGCTAATGGAGATAAATTGATAAAAGCTATTTAACGAAGTACATAATTAGAGAAACAAGATAGATATAAATATTTAATGTGAACGGTAATTAGTTTTTATGCTTTTGCTATTTATTTTAATTAAAATTTTTATTACCTTTAAATAAATGCAGTCATTTTCGGAATGTTATTTAAGATAAATGGCAGTGAAGTAGCTATACGTAATCGATTAAATTAATAATAATAAAAAAATTAAGATTTAGTTTCAACAGTAAAATTTAATTTAATTCTAATAAACCTGAAATCAATTTAAAAAAAATGTTTGCAAGATTTTTCCCCCCTAAATTATTAGCTAACATTTTTTTATTTAAAATCTCATTAAAGGATATTTCTTTCAAATGCTAAAAGGTGTAAATTAACAACATAATATACAGTTTCGGCTCACTTCGAGTCATTTTCAAAAACAAATGAGAATATTCTATAGTTGCACGGTTTTTGAAGATATTATTCGAAATTATTTAATTTAATTAACACCCTCAGAAATTAAAGAATATCATTTGCAGTAAAATTGACTCAATTAACTTTGAGAATTATTCAGGAGTATATAAAATACCTTTTATTAAAAAAGACGGATCTAAGAATTACTATATTGGCATGACAAGCAGGAAATTTAATTAAAGAAAAAAAGGAGCATATAGCTGATATTAAGTTTAATAGAAAAACCACAGCACTGGCAAGATTATATCAAGAAGAAACCATCCAAATAAATTTCAATGAAAGTAAAATAATATTTTCCCTCCAGTCTATACTATCCATCCATAATAAGAGAAACCATAGAGATAGTAATACGCAAAAATACAATATGTAACGATATAGCATCTTTTAACTTACCGAAACTGTGGCTCGAGTTACTCCATGGTTACACATATCAAAATAAACGACCAAGTAAAAATGAAAGATAACGTGCGTAATTTTTTAAAAGTACATGAAAATTAAATGATAGCATTTCAAATAATAACTTCAAAGACCGTACAATTATAAAATATTCTCATTTGTTTTTGAAAATGACTCGGAGTGAGCCGAAACATGTCAACAATCTAATGAAAGTTATTTTACTGTATATTATGCTGTTAATTTACACCTTTTAGCATTTAAAAGAAATATATTATTACAAGGTGTTAGAATTTATTATATTCTCATTAAAGGAATTAACTTTTTCTTATTTATATTATAACTAGCAAGCTACGCCCGCTACGCTGGTCAATTTCTATTAACGAACCTTTCATCAAACAAAATATTGACATTTCATAATTCACTTTTACATTTTCACAGAATAATAAGGCTACTATAATTTGTGACTCGTTCTATAGCCAATATACACGTCAGGACTCGTCGCCCTTATCATTATCTTTTTACGCGTGAAGGTTTCGCTATGGTACTCCATTGTGAAATTTGGTAATTTTTAAAATTCAATATTTGAAAAATGGCATAATCATTAGATTTGAAATTTATATCAAGAAATGTACAATTTTTTATCTTTCAAACGCAGTTAGTCTAACAATTTTCTGACAAATACTTTTCGAGCTATTATTTTTTTCAGTAACTTCAAATGTTTCATTTTTCGAGATTAATCTATGGCAAAGATTAGCAAAAAACCCAGTTGTCAGCAACGCATAGCTTTATATTAAAGAGGATGTTGGAGCAGGGATTGTCACCATCACTTTTGAAATCGGTTCTGTAGTTCCAGAGATTTCATAGAAATTGTAATTTAGAATGATTTTAGAATGCTTTTCGCTCATTTCACCCTTTTAAATTTCGATTTTTTTAAAATTTATTCTTAGAGAGCATTTACATCTTATAAGTAACTACAATGCCAAATTTCAAATTTCTAGCTCCTTCAGTATAAAAAAAGTCGCAATTTTCAAACATTTTTCACTCCTGCACGCCATTGGGGTTAGTGCACCGACATAATATATAGCCTATGTTGGAGTAGGGATTGTCACCATCAATTTGCCATCATTACTTTTTAAAACGGTTCTGAGAGAACGGTGTTTTCACGATTTTTTTTCAACGATTTCGGTGTTCTCACAGAAACCTTTAAATAGTTTTTTAAGCAACTTCAAACATAAATATGCCAGTTCTCAGTTTAAAGATGTAGTTTATGGTATTCCATGCCAACATTGCAATGCGATATATATAGGGGAGACAAGTCGAACACTTGAGACAAGACTAAAGGAGCACAGATGTGCATTTCAAAATAAAAATTTAAATTCCAAAATAGAGGGTCATGCAATAAAAACTGACCATTTTCCAGATTTTGCTAAATCTTTTGTAATCAGATCGCTGTGCAGCAACTACAGAACTCGTACTTTCTTAGAAGTATGGTATACGAAAATTACAGATTTACCTCTTAATGAAGCAGGTGCAATCCCGAATGAATACTCCGTGTTATTATAACTGTAACTTTGACTTCGAAAGTTTGATACGTTGCATTTTCTATTTGTTGATATTTTTGAACTATGACTTACGCTATGAAAAATTTTTGTTGAAGAGCGATTTTCCATGTAAATCTGAAACGTCCAATTTTAATATGTTTTTAATGTTTTATGAAAGTGTATTGTAATGACTGTAATTTTAATGATTTTAATATATTTATAATATTAGTATAGATTTCATTAATTAAAATAACAATTGTGGCCTTACATTCTTATATTTTATTTATTTATTTATTTTGATATTCCAATGGCAAATTTCTCCCGTTTAGTTTGCGTTACAATTTGGCGATAGTTTTTTGTTAAGAAAAGTGGTCGACGGGATACCAGAAAAGTACCCAACATGGTAGCTAAAAAGCCAATGGGCGAGGTATCTGATCGTGGAAAATTAGCCCGAAATCGTATGAATAACTAACTACTCAAAGAAAAGGGGAAACATGGCTGAAGACTGAAAAAAAAAAATAAAGAAGCAATATATAATACTAAATAGACCTTCGAAACTTTATTTTAGCAATCACGTTTTACTTTAAATCGTGGCGTTTGTAGAATTAATAATAATACACAATTACATAAATATCCGTAAGAATAATATTCCATTCCCAGATGAACAGTTAATGTTTCTATCTGTAAAAGTAAACTAAAGAATTAAATAACAAAATGATTTAATTTTAATTTCTTCCATTGCTATAGTAGCGGATGTATTTTTAGAAATTCTCACTTGTATTGTTAGAATTGTTAGATTTTGACGTCAAAGCGCCAAATTAGAAAAATGTGCAATATCTCACGAACTATTTCACTTATGAGTATTTAATTTCTTCCATTGCTATAGTAACGGATGTATTTTCAAAAATTCTCACTTGTATTGTTAGATTTGTTAGATTTTGACGTCAAAGACTTTGCCAAATTAGAAAAATGTTCAATATCTCACGAACTATTTGACTTATGAGTTATCTCACGAACTATTTGACTTATGAGTATTTAATTAATACCATTCGATTCAGCATATAAAAATACATTAACATATGTTATCATTTGTCACGTAACTATAATACCCGATTTTTAAGGAATTTTTTAAAAGTTTGTTCCCCTTTTGACCCCCCGTAGGGGTGGAGTTTCTGAAAATCCCGTCTTAGTGCGTCTCTACATACTAAGAAGTATTTTTCCTGCAAGTTTCGTCTTTGTAGGTTCAGTAGTTTCGGCTGTGCGTTGATCATCTAGCCAGAAATGACTTTCTTTTATATATATAGATTTTTAGACATATGGCTATTCCAGTTCTAATTAATGTAAAAAAGTACCGTTTTATTGTATGGAGAACTTTATAAACGTATGTGGTTTATTTCGACGTAAAGGGTCGTCTTCATATTAAAAATTGCACCAACTTCTATTTTTCAAATAGAAAAACTAACTTTTGACCAATATTTGAGTTTTTTCGATCAAAGCAGCCCAGAAAAAGGGCATAGCACTTTCTTTTAAAATATTCATAGATTTATAAAAGAAAATGTATTAACGTTTTACATAAATTTCGAAAAATGAAATTAAGATCTTAAAATGTTAAGTACCAGGAACACACAACAGTTATCAGAAAAATTATACGAAATTCTTAAATATAGAATAAATATACTCGGATTGCAATGTAATTTACATGTTATTAAGACTTACTATAGAATGTCCTCTATTGAAAATGAAGTGTGTAACATTTATAATTCCTTTACAGGAACACTCAAAATAATTTCGTTAAATTGGGGTCTACGGAGAAAAATCGTTTATGGTAGATTTTAGTAATGTTACCATACTTCAAACATATACAAGCTGATATGCATTACGGAGGTGAGATAAACATGCTTTCTGTATATTATAGATTAAATAGCATTTATAGTTTAAATGTGTTTAGAATGTTATAAAGTAAAAGACTATATAGTTATGACCTTTACCCCTTGACTACATTTTTTTTTACTACGCTAACACGCTCAGCCCCGCTTTGGGCTGCCATCTACCGAGCAAACGGTCAACTACGATCCCAAATGAACGTGAGAGATCAGTGGGACAAGCCAACACCGGCTCTATTAAGAAAGCCCGGGGACACTCAGAGTGACGTCACTAACCTCGGTCATTGATGACAAACCTCGTTTATTTTCCGTTCGTCATCATAACTTTCCGAGTTCGTTCCAAAACTTATCTCAGCCATAAGTTAGAGTGTACAGGGTATATAACCTTGTATATACGTTCATGCATTTCATGTTATAAATATTATATTCATTTGAGGAAAGACTCTTTCATTTTAATCCTTTTAAAAGTTTTCATTATAGTGTCTTTTTAAAGATAAAAAATCTTTTTTAACCCCCCCCCCTCCCCTCCTCCTTTTTATATCTTTTAATAAAAATAAAATATGAATAATTCATAAATATCAGAGTTTTTATTATTATTAACAACTAAATAAGTAAAATATAAATGTAGTTCTCTATTTTTTCTCTCTTTTAAGTTACATTTTATTTGCTTCATGTAACCATTTCATATGTTATATTCATTTTATTAAAGACACTTTCATTTTAATCCTTTTAAAAGATTTCATTATATTGTCTTTTTAAAAATATTTCATTTCCCCCACCCCTCTCTCCGCTTCTTTGTATGTCTTATAATAGAAATAAAATATGTATAATTCATAAAATATATATTTCATAATTCATAAAATATATAGTAAAAATATTCATATTATATAAAATATAATATATAAACATAAAAAAAACTCTTTTTTTTTATGGTGTATTTTTTTATATATAAAATGTATAATTTCTAAGTATAAGAGTCTTATTTTATTTTTTAAATTTAATATTAAGAAGAATATTCATCTAATTCATTATTTTTTATTTTCTATTAAGTAATATTTTATATTCTTCATGTGTTATAAATATATTTTCACTTCGTGAAAGACACTTTTTTTCTTCTTTTGGTTAATGTGCAAATTAAAGTTCATATTTGAGTTCTAGCACATTTTCAAGAAAATTAATAATATTTCGATTGACTGGATTGCTTTCCATTAAAGTAAGTACTTATTTAGAGTATATACATGCATTTTTAAGAATATTAGCAATGTTAATCATTATCTATTAAAATATGTTTACTTTGTCGTTGCTACATAAATAGACTAAAATATTTATATATTTTTTATACATAGATTAAATTGTAAATGTGTTAACGTGAAAATGTTAACTTAAATACTTCTCCTGTCACTAATCCATATGCAAAATTATATCAGTTAGTAAAAAGTGTAAGGTAAGAACTTAATATACTGCATTGTCTGTCATTTGATAATTACATATTTGATTTAATTTTCCATATATGCATTTCTTTTATAATCACCAATAAACAGAGATTTTTACTATTATTAGGAAATATTAAATATATAGTTGTCCTGTTTTGAGATAAAAAAAATTTGTGAAGGCCTCTGTTCTGAAATTAAAAAAAGGGTCTTTTAAAAGACATTTTTAATATATAACATTTATCATTATAACATATTTTTTATCAATTAAATACTACACATTTAATTATTACTACACATTTTAAATATGATATTTGATTTAAATAAAATTTTGTGAAAAGTAAAGGTTATTTTTGTGAAAAATAACATTTTGTAATTAAAGTTAAAATCCAGTTACTCAAATTCGAACCAGGATTAAAAAATACTTTTTAAATCCTTTTGCTGAAGTTTTCCTCTCTGGTGAACTTATTTGTTTGCAAATTACACATTTTAAAATGTCACAAAATAATTAATAAATAATAAATAGTAAGTTTTTATGGAATAAAAAGGAATTTTGTGAAGGATCCTGTTTTATTATAAAGAATTTTGTGAAGGGGTAATTTTATTAAATTGATTTTTGTGAAGGAGCCTGTTTTATTAAATAGGATGTTGTGAAGTAGCCCTAAATATTCACCAAATTTTTCTTGGTATATTACCCTTGATATATTTAATATTTTCTAATAATTATTAAACCACCTCTGGTGAGTTTTATTGTAGATTATATATATGTATAAACTATGTAATGTGTACAAAATAAATCGAATATGTAATTATCGTATGATAGACAGTACATTATAGTACAGTTTTACTAACTGATATTATTGATAACATTTTGCATGTGAATTAGTGACATCATAAGAAACATTTAATTAAGTTAATATTTTCATGTTCAGAAATTTTCAACGTAATATCTGTATGTTAAAAAAAATAAATATTTTAGCAATGGAAGATATTAAATATGAAAAAAATAAATAAAAGGGAAAAGGAAAAGCATGAGAATGAAACAATCATGAATTTATCAAAACGTATTCTTATAACTAAAGTTTGCATAAAAAACTTTTAATTAGTTTTTGATTATTTTTAACATTAAAATTATTACAAATTTTAAATGATAGCTCTAAAAAAATTGCTAGATTCGTAAGATAGAGAATAGATTATTTGCTATACACTTTAAAGATCATGGTCAGTAATGACAAATGAAATATTTAGTTACTTTGTACATCTTTTATTAAGTGTGACTAATTATATTTATTCTGAAATACACAATTTATATACTAATTCTTGAATAAATATTTACAAAATTACTTAAGTTAGTTAAAACTACATATAATTAATTTTTTATGTTACTTTTTAGTGGCATAAGAAAGGTGTTATGATATTAGTTACACTTCCAATCCAGATTAGACTTAATGTAAATAAAATTAGTAATAATAAATAAATTTAGTCTTTCTTCATCATAAGCGTACAAATACGAAGTATGTGAAATTATTTATGCACAATTTTCCATTGATATGTATGAAAAAAAAGGTAGGTGTTAACTAAAAAGTATTAAATTTACAAATGAAGCAAATTCATATTGAATATTGAATAATACATAAAAATTGTTGCGTAAGATTACTTACTAATAAATAAATAGTGCAAACGTAATAAAATATTTTTCGCAACATGAGCTTCGGACAAAGCTATGGAGTTAAGCCTACTCGCGCAGAAACGACAAATTAAACATATTTTAATACACAATGATCAACATTGTTAATATTCATAAAATTACACATATATACTGTAAATAAGTACTTACCTTAATTAAAAGCAATCCGATCTTGAACTGAACTACTTTAAATTAATATCAGAATTCAAAACACATTGATTTCCCAACACGTTGTCTCTGAAACGCACGGTACTATTCCTATGAGCAAGTACGGAATAGGAGAATATTGCGACCTGCTTCATGACCGAGGTTGATGACGTCAGCAAACCAGTATTTCCTCTGAAACCTGGCTTTGTAATAGAGCCGGTGTTGGACAAGCAGACATAATTTTCCAAGTGTTTCAGGGACTGCTGTGTCCAGTGGTAATTTTTGAAGTTGTACTGGGACATAGTGTCCCACTGGGAGCCTAAGGGTTAAGGAAGTACAAAACTCGGTTGAAATAACATATTTCAGATATTAAATTCTATAGAGATAAAACTGCACTGTCAAGACTAAAACAAGAGGAATCAATCAAAATACATTTCGATCAAACTAAATAATTAAACATACGTCAACCTATTATGAAGCAATAATTAGTGAATTCACAGAAATTTTATGTAAAAAAGATAAAACATGCATTGATTCATTATTTGACGATATTCCCAAATTATGGTATAGGCTCTTAAGAATTGATCAAGATGAAGTATGATTAGCACATCCCTCCCTCCTGTTGGTTTGTTTTAATGGTGTGTTCCATTCTCCAGCAGTTAAACGATGCATTTCACTAGATTTTGTCAGTGTGTATTTGTGTTCGTTTGTAACCCTGATGATGAGCAAGTGTTTGCTCGAAAGCTCTCGGTTTTATATGAAAATACAGTTTTGTATGTAAGGTATAATCTTTTAAACACCTCCCGTAAAGTTTTTATAAAATGATATATATGTTTTTAGAACATTTATGTAGTTTTTAGGGTTCTGTACTTAAAAAGTAAAAACAGAACCATCATAAGATCACTCCTTTGTCTGTCTGTCAGTCTGTCAGAGCTCTTTTTCTCGTAAACTATGGGACGTGAAAAGTTATAAAGCCTTTTTACTCACATATTTTCAGATTATTAGCCATTCACAAATATGTTTAGGAAAAAATTAGGAGGCTAATTAACTCACTTGAAAAAGAAAAGTTTTTTTTGTATATCATGTGGGATATCGTGTGAGAGATCTCGTAATATCGAACTCAAAAATATATTTGTTTTAATTTTGGGTATTATATTTTCAGAGATATCGTCGAAAATGCACTTCAAAAATATGTCCCCCCTGCTTATTTCCGAATGTACTGCAACTAAAATTCTGAAAAAATTAGGCGTAGTAGGAGTTTATTTAAACCTTACAGGAAAACTATAGCGATTTTTCTAGGTTACATAGTTTTTGAGAATAACGCATTTTTCTGTTACACACAAACTTTACTTTTCTGGCTGTCATCGGGGGAGTTGACGGGCGCTCTAGGTATCTATCGACGCAGAATCATCCAAGAATATTTGATAATGATTTTCGAAAAAAAAGTTGTCGGTCATTAGCCGAGATATTAATTAAGTTACTGGAAAAAAACTTTCCTTTTTTATATCGTGTAGTGTAGTGTTTGAAAGATATCGTGACATTGAACTCAAAAATATATTTGTTTTAATTTTAGGTATTATATTTGCAGAAATATCGTCGAAAGTTTACTGGAAAAATATGTCCCCTCTCCGAATCTACTGAAACTAAAATTATGAAAAAGTTAGAGGTAGTAGGAGTTTATTAATTAATAAAGAGTAATTAGTAAATTTAATGTACGGAACCTTTTGAGCGCGAGTTATACTTGTTACTTGGCCGATTTATTAGTTATTATTTATAGTTTGTTTACAGAAATTCACATAGATCACATTATGATCTATAGGGGGTAATTTTTTGTAGAGTATTTCAATGATGTTACGATACTTCAAACACAATGAAATTGATAAGCATCACTGGGATGCACTACTACATGTTTACTATAGATTATGAAGTGCGCAGCATTTACCGTTCATTTACAGAGACACATAAAAAATTCGTTTATATGATTAATTATGAGCAAACATTTCTGGAAGTGCGTTTTCAGCTGTGATATACATTTTAACCCTTAAATGCCTAGAGTATCAAATTTGCAACACTTTTTATTTAAATTTTAATAAATAACTCAACTTCTTCGCAACACTACATTTATATCGAAATATTAATCCTGCAAAATTCACATAAATATGCTACTAAATAAAGTAAAAAATATATCTTAAAATTTCTGGTGTGTAATCCTTAACCCTTCAATGCATAAATTTTTCTTTTAGAATTTTTTTTTTACTTATATTAAGGATTAGACACCAGAAAATTTAAGATATATTTTAAGGTTTATTTAATAGGATATTTATGTGATTTTTATAGGATTAATATTTCGATATAAATATAGTGGTTGCGAAGAACTTGATTTATTTATTAAAAGTTAAATAAAAAGTGTTGCAAATTTGATACTCTAGGAATTTAGTTTTAACTTAACTCATTTTTGTGTATTACGTTGTGTGTATAAATTCTATAGATCATATGCAGGACTGCACACATTCGCACGGATGTGGACAGTAATTACTGAAAATGGATTTATTGCGTTATGTGTTTTTAAAAATGTTTATTTAGATATCTCATTTTATTTTTTCAGAAAATAAAATTTCTTAACAAAATTCTGATAGTGTTGGGAAGTGTTTCATAGTCTATGCCTGACGCTTGATGTTGCGTCCCTGTTAATTACTGCACACTGTTGAAAAATTTTCTGTGAAAGTTGGGAGAATCTATTAGTAATCATTTATCGTAAATCGTGCAAATTTACAGAGAGGTAAAAACCAAGATTCTTTCGAAAAACTGAGAAATTAGTCTGTAAGTTTATCATAGACTTTTTTTTATATATACCGCTAACCAGGCCCCTACTTGCCGGGCATGAGTGCCTAGCTTGACGAGTTGGTACCTGGACGCGGGACGATATTCGTCTGGCTGTGATCCACCTGAAAAAATCCTTGCTGGCATCGCTGCAGTGCACTGCCACAGTTTTCTTTGTTTGCCGGTTCATGCTTTCTATTTAACATTGTTGAATTGACAGATTAAAAAAAAAAGCAAAAATTTAAAAAAAGAGAAAAGAATCGATTTCGTTCGTAATTTAGAACCTTGATCAGGTGACGAGACCTTCACCTGACTAGGCACCTCCAAGAGGTATAATTCACAGGGAACTTGGAGAACTTTGCACCCACGACGGATTTTGCCTGCACCAGGCGCCATTAATAAATTTACATGAATAAAATACTAAAAACTTTATAATTTTCAAAAATATTACTGTTTTAAAATCTTAAAATAAGTTGAAAATTGATATAATACAGCTGTATATTACAATCAATTGGATTATACATCATGTATTCCTTTGTACAAAATTTCCGGTACAAGCAGTAATTTTTTCCACAAATCTATGAGAAACGAGTGATCTATTCATTTATAATCTTTCTAGAGTACTTTAAACCGATAAATAATTTAAATTTACCGATAATATACATTTCCACACCGTGTTTTTAAAGAAAATTTTAACAATAAATAACACATCTGTCAAATCATGTGGAAAATTTACGTTTACGTTTTCCATATCAATTATTTCTATATTTGTTTAAAAAATATCTTAAAAAATGTTCCATGCAATCAAATATATTAAAATTACGCCTGCAAGATTTTCATTTACAATCTCACTTTCTCTAAGTAAATAATTTTACATTGGGATTATTCTAATTATCTTAGATACTCTGAAGCTGACATTCGTAAACATTTTCATGCGTAAAGAAGTTGTCACTATCAGCCCGAAAACTTGAGCACATTTAATTGAAAACATAGATTTATTTAGAGTCTTTTGAAAACATTAATTGGCTTTTAGAATCGAAGTGATAGTTATTAGAAGGGATTTGTTTACCTAAGAATATCCAGTTTAGTTAACAGAACGGTGGGAACTTGGAAATAGACAGCATCAAATACACTCGCGAGAATTCCGTTAATTTACTATTTATCGCGTAAATGAATATAATCCGCTTGTGAATTTAAAAGGTATTTCAGACGATGGTTGAATATTTATCTATAAAGATATCTGTATTTAAAGGAGGAAAAAATCTGTAATATTGGTTTTCGTTAATTGCATATGATTCACGAATCTAAGACCGAAGCAAGGAGGTTATGTAACGCTTAAAAATGTATAATGATACTCATTTTTACTTTCTTCTATCTTTACTAGAAGAAAGTATTGGATTCATGAAAATTTTCGACTTCCGGTTTTCGACGGATTTATGCGTTTAAAAGGTCCGGAATACGATTTGACTGTTTTTAGAAAATGTCTGTCTGTGAGTCTGTCTGTCTGTATGTGACAAAAAGTTTGTGGGCTCTCTATCTCAAGAACTAATGCACGGAATTTAATAAAACTTTTAGATTCAGTTAGACCTTGATATAAGGTGCTTATTAGTTTTTGGTGTAAATCCCCCAACAGGTGGCGCTGCTGTGTTAACGTTTTTGTGTGAATAGCTCAACAGGTGGCGCTGAAATGCTACTTCTTCATGATTTTCAGAATAGCTATACCTCGAGAACTAATGCACAGAATTTCATCAAATATCAGATTAAGTTAGACGTTGACATAAGTTGTTGTTCATTAGGTTTGGTGTAAATCTCCCAACAGGTGGCACTGTTATGCTGAATTTTTCAGTATTTACGTGATTTTAGCGATAGTCATATCTCGAGAACTAATGAATGGAATTTAATAAAACCTTAGATTCAGTTAAACCTTGATATAAATTGGTGCTGATTCGTTCTTGGTGTATGTGAAACCTGTATGAGATGGAAGAAAGTTTTGGGATTGGCACATACGACTAGTTACTTTCTTCTATCTATAACACGAGAAAGTATTGTAATCGAGATTTTTTTGGACTTCCAGTTTTCGACGGATTTACACGTTTTAGGGGTCAGCAATTCCGAAAAACATGTTTTTTATAAAATGTCTGTCTGTATGTCCATCCTCATTGTACCTTTGAAAAGTGTATGAGGATATGCATAGAAGTAAACTAAATTTGATTTATAGGTTTTTGATTATGGCCAGTAGGTCCCAGTTGAATTTGGGGCAATTCCATCGGAAGGAGGTACTGGGATAGCTATCTTTGTTCTATTTTCATTATTTATCATCAAAAAGTGTATAAAGTTATGTATATAAATGAACCAAATTGTATGTATATAATTTTTACTGTTGCCAGCAGGTCCTACTTGAATTTGGGGCTATTCCGCAGGATGGGGGCGCTGAGGTAGCGATTTTCACGATTTTTTGTAGCTGTGTTCTACATTAACTTCTCGTGCAGGGAAGTGTGATTCGCATGCAGGTAACCTGGCGCTTCACAAGCAGCTGACGTACAACAAAATGACGAAAAATATTGATTTTATTGGCGTTGTGATGGCGAATTTTGAAGTGTTAACGTGTATGAGGTAGAAGAAAGTTTTGGGATTGGCACATCCGACTAGTTTTAATATTGCCTTTTTTAGTGGAGGAAGTATAAAAGAGTTAGACTCGCCTAATAATGTAAGGAAATTACATTATCAGGTCTTTCACATAAGTCGCCTCAGTTGAAAGATTTAGGATGGCAAATTTATGACCAGAGACTCGCTGTCGACAATTTTAAGCCATAAAAGTCAAATAAGAAGGACTTTGATTTAAGTTGGTCTGGGAGATAATATCAAAGAACACACACGTAGTTCCGAGAAAAAAAAAACAACACGCTACAGAAACAACTGATGCATAGCCATTGGTTGGGGTTGGTAAAGAGGAGGTGAAACTGACCCTCTGTTATGCAAATTTCAGTTAAGACGGGAGATCAACTACCCAATGAAAAAAAAAGAAGGATGGGCTTAAAGCACTGTCATGCAAATTTTGGGCAGAACGAAGGACGGCCCACCGTGGTGATGAAAAAGGAGTTGTGAAAAAGAATGAGAACAGAACACACATCGATCTCAGAAGCGAAAGTAAGAGGTGAAATAAAATGACGCGATGAGTTTTGTGCGGTCCGAAAGAGGAAAATAGAGTGAGTGGTAATTTGATGGTAAGAAAGCAACGAACCCGAACAACATATATGGAGAGTGGTGAAGTTAAGCTAAGTTTTGTGAAATGAACATTTTCAATAAGTGCAGCGCTATTTAGTTAGCGGAAAGAGTGTTCTGATACAAAGAGAAACCTTCTTCAATCAATGTGTGGAGGTAAATATGACTCTGACCTAAGTAATTCCCCAGTTTATTTGATTTTATCAAAATATTATAAGAGAAGCTGGTAGTGTGACCTTAGTCACAAATGGAAGTCAGAATTTTAATTGTAAACAAATAATGTTGTCAAAGATCAATTTAAATATAAAAAAAAACAAATATAAGTATCCTTTGCAAGGATCAAAGTGTTAATGCCAATATTATAGGAGAAATTTTGTTAGGAAATTAAATCAGATGTGTTCTGATAAATCTTTTTTTTTTCTTGAAATAACTGTAAATATTGTAAATAAATAATAGTGTTAATTATTTGGAGTCTTCTCATTTAAATTATCTAGTATGTGTTTGTTTATTTAGATTTCCACTTTAAAAGTCAGCTAAGGGCAAGAATGATCATTCTCAAAAAGGGTAATGGGCTACTTCGAAATTACACAATGCAATGGAGGAACATATCCAAAATTTAATCTCTAAGGATTCCTTTTATTATTATTTTCTTGGTAAATTAATGTATTCTATTAGCCAACCCCAGAGAAACCTTTATGTATTTAATTCTAAGCTTTAATTTTGATCAACTTGTCCCAGCAAAAGGGTTATGTTGGAATGGGCAGCAATTAGAAGGGAAATTAAAGGATAAAAATCTTAAATAAATAATATAACTGAGCCATGCATATTTCTCTTCAACATCTGCATTCCTACATAATTCACTGGTGCCGTCCAGTTCTTAATTATTGTTAATTGAGTTTTCAATTTTAATGATTAAAAAATTGCAACTGGGTTATTGTCAAACATTAAGTTAAATACCTTTAATGTATTCTAAAATACAGGCTCATGTTAAAAGTAATCAATTTAAAATTTTATATTCAAATTGTGGAAATTTACAATCTATATAGTATATTGCAAAATAATAATTATGAAACTGTTAATTAGAATAATTTCAACTCTTTTATTTTAATGATAAGTTATTGGAAGATTAAATGGAGATTTTTTTATTTTGATGGTTTGTTTGACTTCCTCTAAAAGGCTCCACTACCAGCAAGTCGGTGATTTCGTAAATATCAGTATTCAACTTAGAAAAATCAGTATATTCGTAATTGTATGTATATTTTATGTTACTCTGATATGAACTTTGCATTTGATCTTTAACAGTATACTGAAACATTGTGCTAAGAAAGAATATCATTAAAAAGTCAAATGATATCGTAAAATGATATGAAAAATAATAATAATAATAAAAAAGATAAGGATTTATGTAGCATATAAAATAGTGTATTAGTAGATTGTTAATGCATACATATTTTGATACTGTATACTTTATTGTATAATGCATTTATATTTTGATATCTTTGAAATTTTGAAAATGTTTACACTTGGCGTAATAATATTTTTAGGTGTAAGAATTTCCATGCATTTTTAAAGTTAGATTTAGAATTCAGTATCTAAAATAAATTTTAATTATCAAAAAGCTGAATGCCAAAAAAGAATCGTAGAAATCATAGAAATAGCTTGAACTCGAGTTTTTCTGGCGTATTAACGCGAGGGCATATAAAAAAGTTAAATAAAGAAAAGCAAATTGATTCGAGTAACACGATGGCAGATCCATCAGTGGACACAATAATTTCTCTAATCCCGAATTTTGATGGGAAAAAGTTAAGTGATTGCGAGTATTTTCTCAGACAATTTGAGGACTGCGAAATATAAATAATATTATTACGGATACAAATTTACACAATAATTTATTTTCCGTTAATCCCGCATTATCTAATGAGAATATTAAACAACATCAGTATTCAGACGAGAAATTAAGCAAAATAATTAAGAAAATAGAACAGGGTAAAGAAAACAGAAATACCAAAAGGTATACTTTAAATGAAGAGAGGATGCTAATTTTAAAACCGGGGAAACAGAAAACAGAACTAATTATAGTGCCGGATGCTTTAAAGATTGCTTTGATGGAAGAAGTGCACAAACCGCATTTTGGCTTCGACAAAACCTATGAAGCCATGAAAAGTAGAATATTTTGGCACGGAATGTATACAGATATTCGAACTTATTGTGCCAATTGTGTACCATGTAACACCGCAAAGCCACATAAAAAAATGAAAGTTCCTATTCAAAAAATGGTTAAGGACCATGAGATAGGGAGTGTATTACATGCGGATATCGTCGGAAAGCTTCCACTTCCACTTCGTAAGAATAAATTTATTCTCACGATTGTGGATTCTACTTCAAGATTCCTAGAAGCCATACCTATTCGCAATGTCGAGTCCCAGACTATTCTCAATGTCTTTAATAAATACTTCAGTTATTTTGGATTGCCAAAACAGTTAAAATTAGATAATGGGCCATATTTTAGGGGAGCGGTATTCAAAGAGTACATGCGTGCTCTAAACATTGAAATTCGCTTCAGTTCAGTTTACAGAGCCCAAGGAAATGGCCTGATAGAAGTCGTGAATCGAATACTGAAAGGATCACTGACAGCCATGGCACAAAGTTCCTTACAATGGGACATTCGCCTAGAGTTTTTCAAACTCCAATACAATATGGCGAAACACAGAGCGACGGGATTTTCACCCGCCTTCCTTTTTTTTGGAAGAAATTTACGTACTCCTTTTACTGTACACATGCCAACAGAACAAATTCACACTCAGACATATGTCAAAAACCGAATGGCCCACATGCAGGAGGTTAGACTGCAAGCGTTGGCACAGCAGGAGAAAATGATGGCTGAATATGTGAAAGAGGAAGACCTTGATAAAATTACAACACTTGAACTAGGACAACAAGTTTACCTTAAGTCCATTAACCCTACTCTTTTACAAAAAAAATTTGAAGGCCCATTTAAGGTGGTTCGAAAAGTGCGAAATAACAATTACATTTTACAAGATGTAACGGAAGAAAGTAAAAGAACTATAAAAAGACACATTGACAGACTCTGGGCACCAAAACATGCTGACAGGTGCAAAACAGAGGAGTCAAGCTCATCAGAGGAAGAATAGTGGGAATAAAATACCATTAAAAAGGGGTAGTAAGATGTCACTGTTACAGAAAGACTAATAGCTTAAACAGTTTATGTCGAAAAATTTTAGTTGCGGTTTGCAGAATTCTACTAACTGTCAAATTTTAATATTCTCAAAAAAGCGATGGCATACTCAACTAGGGTTGAAAAAAAAAATAAGTAAAATAAAATAACATAAAATAAGATATCCCTGGCACATTTTCAAATTTAGATAAGAGCGACCCAAGGTATCACAAACAATAATAAATAAACAACGAAAATCACATAATCAATTGAATAAATATTTGGATAAAGACAAATAAGCAAGTAAGTAATAATAAATCCCTAGGCTAGGTTACGCAGGGCAATAAAATCTCTGAGGCGGTGTGAAACATTTTGGTGACCTACCAGGTAGGCGCGGAGTGGGGATTTGTTTATCAACAAACATCCCCAGTTGCCATGTCAACAAGCAGTGCTGACAACTTCGCGGAAGGAAGGGTCAGTAAAGATAAAAATAAATAAATAAAAATAGATAAATGAGGGTATCACTTACTCGGTTGATGTCTTCTTCGCGAGGGTGCACTCTTTGGGTGTGTGTCTATTCCTTGGGGGAAAATCCAGGCGTCCCTGACACACACCAATTTTTTACATAATACACCAAAATAATAAAAAAAAATAAAAAAAAAATTCACACACACACACCGGGGGGGAGTTTTCCTTATGCGTCCCCCGGTCTTTTCCTGTTGACACTGATGCATTCAGAACGCTAAAATTGGATTTTAATTTCTGTTTCCTCCAGGGGCGTGAAACGGTAGCAGTTGGTTCCTAGCTCGTCCGCTTGGTCAGGTTGGCAGGGGCCACATCATAAAAAAAAAAAAAACGAAATCAGTAAACAGATAAACAAATATCGAACATTCGTTTTTCATGGTATCATTTTGTTTTAATTTCGTGTTTTTTTTGGAAAATTTAGATAACGATTTTAAACTCTTAGAGAACGATAAAATAATAATAATAATAATAATAATAATAATAATAATAAGACGAAAGGAAATAATTCAGTTAATTAATTGAGTGATAATGATAATAATGACAGAATTTATTTTCTTGTTTCTATAAATTAAGGCTCACTTTTCAAAAGACTGCATGAGATTAGGAAATGAATCGGTCAAAAGATCATTTCATTCACATTTGCATGGTAAAGCCAAGCCGTTTAAAAAAAAAATTAATTAATTAATTAATTAATTAATTAAGTTACATTATTTTTTTTTTTTAGTTTAACTAAACAATTTGGATTTAACATTTAATCTCATTAACTAATTCGTCAAGCTGAGTTTTAAAAAATAAAAATTAATAATAATAATAAATAAATGAATAAATAAATAATAATAATAGAAATAATAAAGTATATATACATATAATTCCAGCTATGTAAATTTTTTTTAATTACTAGGATGCTAATTGCATATTAAGTTCCAACACTAATTGGAAATTTTTGCGGGCAAAATTTTCTTAACTGCAGTAATTGGTGGCGGGCAATTAATATGTAATTAAAAACAATAATAATAAATAAATAAATAAATAAAAGTTTTTTTTTCTCATTTAAGTTAGGTTAAATGTTCTAAGATATTATATTATTTCTTAATAAGTAGATAGGTGGTAAAAAAAAAAAAAAAAAAAAAAAGAAATACTAAAAAAAAATAATAATAATAATATTAATAATTATTATAATGATTAATAAATAAATAAATAAATTTTATCGGTTTTAAAATATTTAAACATTTTTTTTTAAATGAGCATTTGGAGATAATCTTAAAAGTTTTCAGTGATTCAGAGGCTTTTAAGTAATATGCATTTCAACGTGGGCTGCTCATCTAAAGGGGAACCGAAATTGATAAGATTCCCATATGCATATTTATGAAATTAATTCGATAACTGATTTTAGGAAATAAATGTATGGCATTCCGGTAGTGGACATATACTATTTAATAATCATTTAGCGTGGAGATGACTTAGTTCACACGTGGAATCTTGTAGGCTTGAAGTCATTTTTTTTCCTCCTTCTCGCTAAGTGTTTGTAATTATAAGGCCGTGATTAGATGATAATAAACTTTAAAGGATATTTGTTTTATATAAAGGTGGTAATTTGGTAACATATTCAACGGGAAATGGATTTTTGTCTTAATATTGAATTTCATGAAAGACCACGTGCATGTTATTTGGTGATCTCAATTTACGGGTCAAGACGAAGGGTTAGTGTAAACAATTGGCTTATAGTCAGTTTCAATAATTAAGCTTTTAATATATATCAAAAAATTATATATATAGATATAAATATCATTAAATAAATAAATAATGAGAATAATAACTCGTAAACTTACATCATAATTCGCAGCCATACTCCATGTGACGGGGCAAATCAGGCAGGTAGATCTGAGATGAGTTGAGGTGTTACGGACATACGGGAGGATCGCAAACGCTATTCACCTGCAGGGTTGAAAAAAAAAAGGGTGCGTTCAGGGGGCGTGTTAGAAACGCATTATCCCAGGTAAGGAAGCATTTAGGTGTTGAACCGGTCGTGGTATGGGATTAGGCCAGCATTTTCAGGTGTACGAGGAAGGAATGAATCACCTGTTCAGTAGGGGTACATGATTGACAGAAACGGGGTGAGAGTATGACCCGAGGTCACGAAGCTTTCCGATTCTTATCATTGAGTAGAAGTTTTTTTTTTCCTCTTTCTCTCGGGCAAAAAAAATTAACAGTGAGAGAACGGGGAGTTATTATTTTCAACATGTTAGAATTAACATGAGAATTTTTACGCTTAGGCGTTTAAAAAAAAAAAAAAAAGAAAAAGAAAAGGAAATAGAGAAATAAATAGAAAAATAAAATAGGAAAAAAGGGAAAATTATTAAAGAAAAATTTCATTTTTTTTTCTTTTTATTCATTCTTTGTTGTTTAATAATTCGAAAGAATTGTATGTATATAATAAAATTACAACAATCATATGAATGGACAATACAAATGGTAACTGAATTAATCCATAAAATTGGGTCAAGTAGTAGATGAATATCATAAAGTTACAACATCATGAATGTGTCATGTTTTCAGATTGCTAGGACTGTTTTTGTGTCCATCTAAAATATTTGTCTGTTTGCATTTATTAATTAGATATAGTGCTGAATTCATTCATTAATATGTGTAAATATTGTAAAGTTGAAGACATGCCATTTCATCGAACTCAGAAGAGTATTGCTATTATATATATATATATATATATATGTATAGATATACATTTGTTCCTTTCGGTTTGTTTTGGCCTAATTTTGGTTTCAATTTTAGTAGCACTAGATATAATTAAATAATTTGAAAAAAAAAAAAAGAAAATCTGAGAATGTGGATGTACAGTTTTATATTGGATTAAACTCTTTGCTCTATTGGTATATTGTTGATATACTCATATGTATATTTGATCCAAATCACGTGTATCTATAGGATTTTTTTTTTCTCAACAAAGTATAGAGAGGTAGAGCTAGACAAAAACTTTTTATTGCTCTATATAAATATGTATATATATATACATATTTTGAATGTATACTCATTATCATAATTTTTCTGTCAGGTATCTTATATATTCAGTTATGTATGTGTAATTGTAAGATTTTGCCTGAATTGGGTTTTATATATTGTATGATGCATGTATTGTGTTAAAAATAATTATCAAGAATCATTGTAAAGTTGAATACTGATCCTTACATATCACAGTGTATTATATCTTTTTGTTTTGTATGGTCTGTTTGGCTATTTAGATATTTTGGATTTGGTGAGTGCTCTATCTTAGACACACCGGTTATATTTAACCACAAAATTTAATTTTTTTGTACTAATGATAATATTTTATCTCTAAATTGTTTGGGAATACTTAGGAAATGTGTACATACATGAACTTTTTGTTGATTAAAGTCACACAAGTAATTTACAAATGAACATTTTCATCTGCATGAACTTTAGTCTACAATATGACTCTGTATAGATGAACGTGGACTGATATCATCTATGTGATCTATAGATTATCTCCAATGGTGATGGACTTCTTGGAAATGCAATGCTAAAGAAAACTGGACGTTTTCTTTCTTTTAGTACGGGGGGAAAGATAATGTAAGGAAATTACATTATCAGGTCTTTCACATAAGTCACCTCAGTTGAAAGATTTAGGATGGCAAATTTATGACCAGAGACTCGCTGTCGACAATTTTAAGCCATAAAAGTCAAATAAGAAGGACTTTGATTTAAGTTGGTCTGGGAGATAATATCAAAGAACACACACGTAGTTCCGAGAAAAAAAAACAACACGCTACAGAAACAACTGATGCATAGCCATTGGTTGGGGTTGGTAAAGAGGAGGTGAAACTGACCCTCTGTTATGCAAATTTCAGTTAAGACGGGAGATCAACTACCCAATGAAAAAAAAAGAAGGATGGGCTTAAAGCACTGTCATGCAAATTTTGGGCAGAACGAAGGGCGGCCCACCGTGGTGATGAAAAAGGAGTTGTGAAAAAGAATGAGAACAAAACACACATCGATCTCAGAAGCGAAAGTAAGAGGTGAAATAAAATGACGCGATGAGTTTTGTGCGGTCCGAAAGAGGAAAATAGAGTGAGTGGTAATTTGATGGTAAGAAAGCAACGAACCCGAACAACATATATGGAGAGTGGTGAAGTTAAGCTAAGTTTTGTGAAATGAACATTTTCAATAAGTGCAGCGCTATTTAGTTAGCGGAAAGAGTGTTCTGATACAAAGAGAAACCTTCTTCAATCAATGTGTGGAGGTAAATATGACTCTGACCTAAGTAATTCCCCAGTTTATTTGATTTTATCAAAATATTATAAGAGAAGCTGGTAGTGTGACCTTAGTCACAAATGGAAGTCAGAATTTTAATTGTAAACAAATAATGTTGTCAAAGATCAATTTAAATATAAAAAAAAAAACAAATATAAGTATCCTTTGCAAGGATCAAAGTGTTAATGCCAATATTATAGGAGAAATTTTGTTAGGAAATTAAATCAGATGTGTTCTGATAAATTTTTTTTTTCTTGAAATAACTGTAAATATTGTAAATAAATAATAGTGTTAATTATTTGGAGTCTTCTCATTTAAATTATCTAGTATGTGTTTGTTTATTTAGATTTCCACTTTAAAAGTCAGCTAAGGGCAAGAATGATCATTCTCAAAAAGGGTAATGGGCTACTTCGAAATTACACAATGCAATGGAGGAACATATCCAAAATTTAATCTCTAAGGATTCCTTTTATTATTATTTTCTTGGTAAATTAATGTATTCTATTAGCCAACCCCAGAGAAACCTTTATGTATTTAATTCTAAGCTTTAATTTTGATCAACTTGTCCCAGCAAAAGGGTTATGTTGGAATGGGCAGCAATTAGAAGGGAAATTAAAGGATAAAAATCTTAAATAAATAATATAACTGAGCCATGCATATTTCTCTTCAACACCTAAAAATTGAGAAATTTTAGATTTTGAAATTTTCTCAAGCCACTACACGTTCTTTTTAGATAATACATTGCTATTGATTCATAACTGCTAACTTTCAGATTTTTTTATCAGTTCAAATAAGCATGCTTTGAATCAGAAAATTTACGTAATAACATGCTTTTTTATGTCATACTTATATGAATCATTTGTTAAGTAAAAGGTATGCTTCAAAATTTGTTTATTTGACTTGAAAAAAGAAGAAAGTTGGCAGCTATGTCGATTTGAAGGCCATACTACACAGTATGCCAAATAAGTAATGAGACTGCAGTTACAATGAAAGAAACAAGGTGTACTTATATATTTTTGACGAAATAATCTTCTGTGGACTCCATACAATGTTTACATCGTTCGGACGCATGATGGAAGTCCTGAGCTGGAACCTATTTCAATTGGTTGGTCATTCCCGGGTTAGTTGGTCACGCATTGTAACATTGAAAATCCTGAATGTCATCAAATCGTCTTCCTTGACACTCATAATCTGTGGAAGAGAAAAAATGTCTGCTCATTGTATTGCAGCAGAAATCAATTATCCCGCTGAAAATCTTCTTACCTGATGTGTTGCATGTGGACAAAAATACATTGCATTACACCACCTTTTCTCTTGTGCAATTTTTTTAGGATTGCCCTGGCGGTTTCTTTGTCCAGTCCAAGTTCTGTAATAAGAAGCCTAGTGATAATTCGGCTGCCATTTCATCAATTGCACATTCTTTCCCCATAATTGCATTTGTCCAACCACTCTCACCACTCGCAGGACATCCCACACTTTGCTCTCCCGCTAGGGATTCTCTCCCCTTTTCTTTAAGTTCAGAAAAAAACAACGAAAAATCTGTTCACGACTAAAACATTCATTAAGATAAATGTTCTGCATATCTTGGTACACTTTTGTGGCGCTTTTGATCAATTTTCAGTAAAATTTAATCCTCACCCTTTGTTTGATGCACGCTTTGACACACTGCAATGACATGCTTCCACTTTTACGGCTACAACGCGGAAAGTGCTACGTCACGCCACTCAGGCATCATAAGATGCACTGTAGCGGTCGATTCTATAAACTGGATTCAGGTTTGCATAATGGTCGGGGAAGAACCAATTTCATTATTTATTTGGAACACTGTGTATTTACCGTTTTTTCACATGCGAAAGTAAAAAAAAAGATTTAAACCAATGAAGGAAAAAGTATATTTACTGATGAAAAATGAGTTACTTTGGCATTTCTCAAAAACATTTGGATTTTTGCAGATCATTGCCTTAAATTAAAAAAAATACAGGGTGATTCATAAGCAAGTATACCACTTCCAGGAACCGTTTAAGGCCCCAAATGTAAGCCGTAAGGTAGGTATACTCATAAAGTTTTTTTTCCTCGTTGCTGTACGAAGTGACATAGGCGATAGCTAGCGTGTCATGCAAATATCAGTAGATATGGCTGCGTCTGCAGTGGAAAAGGCATTTTGTGTTCTTGAATTGAGCAAAACGGAATCTGACACCATTGTGCAACGGCTTTTTCGAACGAGATTTAGAAAAGAACCTCTAACCAGAAAATCCATTTATGATTAGTTTAAAAATTTTTAAACTTACAGGCTTCTTGTGCAAAGTGAACTGAAATGATTACCGGTTTGGTTGTGTGTCATATGCCTAAGGATGCACACATAGATTTTTTAAACCAATCATAAATGGATTTTCTGGTTAGAGGCTCTTTTCGAAATCTTGTTTGAAAATGCTGCTGCACAATGGTGACAGATTTCGTTTTGCTCAATTCAAGAACACAAAATGCCTTCTCCACTGCATATGAAGCCATTTCTACAGATATTCACGTGACACGCTAGCTATCACCTATGTCACTTCGCACAGCAGCGGGAAAAAACTTTATGAGTACACCTACCTTATGGCTTGCATTTGGGGAACGCGCCTTAAACTGTTCCTGTTTTACAGTATCTGGAAGTTGTATACTTACTTATGTATCACCCTGTATAATAACGTAAGCTGTGAATCTTTAATTAAGCAAACTCGACAAAGTAGATGAGCTCAGATGATTCTGCCTAATTATAATTGTCTTCTAATATTAGAATTTTTTCTTTATTGGTACTGTGAATCAAGGCTGTATTAAGGCAAAGGCAAACAATGCACGGGACAAGACACATAAATTTAGGGGTGGTGGGGCCAAATCTGTAGATAAATTAAAAAATGCAGTAGTTTCATGGTTTACATTGACATTAATGTTCTACAAAAGCAACATGTGGCTATTATATTATAAAAGTGTTTTCTCCTTGAAAAATCTGATTTTTCTTGCAAACTGTTAAAGTCCAATCAGATTAGGAGTTAGCCGAAATATTATAAGCACTACCATGAATCTTTTCTTGAATAAAGAAGAGAGAAATGTGGTTACAAAGAGTTGCTAAGCGCTTCAAAGAAAAAATTACATAACATGTTGATGGCCTAATCATACTGGAAGTAGACGAAACTTTAAGCGTTATGGCAGCCATCTTGAATTCAAAAGCTTCTGCTATTACGCTACTGGTTGACAAAGCGAAGTCATAAAGAATTCAGCATTTGTAAAGGAAAAAGTTTCAAGTAATGCGTCATGTACGAAACTTTTATCACATGCCATTTTTCGAGCAACAGCTGTAGATAGGGATTCGTGTTGAGCTTAAAGATTCACTCGTATAGCCAGAGCCCGATTTAGATTATCTGGGTCCCAAGGCCCATCACATTTTCGGGGCCACTTCAAATCAAAATATAATAGGTGGAATTTTTTTAAGGAGAGGCGATATTCGGAGGATATCATCAGGTATTACGGTATGATTGCCAATTTAACCAAAACTGTTTTTGGTTTTTGAGCAAATCATTGCCGAAAACTGCATTTATAAGAATTTGTTTCTAAATTATTTTATTTATTTTGAGCCCCCATAAATAGTGAGCCCAAGGCCTAGCCCTAGTGGGCCTGTGCGGCAATTAGGCTCTGCGTATAGCAAGCGAGATTAGGTTTTAATTCAATTCAAACTTAATGGTATTGTCCAATCACATTAACTACAGAGGATGCCAGGGGTGGAAGTTACCCCCCTCTCTGAAGGAATTTGATATTTCAGAATGTATCGGTCATTGCAGATAAGTCTGAAATTTGTTTTCCTCCCGAAATTGCCCGAAATCTAAAGTAGCTTATTAGATTGGACTAAAATATCACTGTCAGTATTATTATTATTATATAAGCGTTATCATTAAATAAACACTTTAAGCACGGAAATTAATAATTATCAATAATATTTATTAAAGCTTTATTATTGCAACATTCAAAAAGTGAGACATATTTATCATTAATGAGTACTTTGGATAATTAAAATAATATATGTGAGAATATAAATGAATCAATTGCTTCCCAGATATGCACTACAATATGAAAGAAATTTTTACCTCCCTCCCCCCCCTTAAAGGAAACTACCCTTTCAAAAAGAAAGTTCTGAAATGGCGCTCCTGATTAACAACCTAACACTGTATTTTAGTTGCCATAGTAACCAATATTACTTCTCTCAATTTTAGAAATTAGCATGCTTTCATTTGTTCTTTGTTTTAAAGGTCAATTTAGTTTTCAAAATATGCTGTGCTTGACACATTTTAGAAAGCTAATTTTGACGCTAAGTGTGGGATATAAAATATGTTTACTACAATTTCATTGTTATTATGAATGTATTGTGTCACTGCATGCTTGTATTATTATAGAGAAGTATATATTGCATTGTTTTAAAAAGAAATATCCCGAGACTTTTTTTAAAGAATATGTTAAATGATATATGTTTTATAAGCTGTACGCAATAATTTAGTCTTGTGGCATTAAAAATATCTAACTGTGATTCATTTAAATGTTTATACTGATGGGGGGGGGGTGTATCAATTCTATTATCAAGACTTCCAAAAGTCGTAATCGGAACCTGCCGTGCACGCAATATTCCCTTAAAAAATCCAATTAATGATTTTCCCCACATCAGCAATATCTTCCAAATATAATTTCATTTAGTTACATCAAAAAATATATAAAATGTAAAGGATTATGAATTTTAAATTTTTTTATGCATGATTTTTTTCGCGTGTGTGTGTGTGTGGGGGGGGGGGGGGGACCCGTTTTAAATTCCTAACAATAATAATGCCCAAGAAAATGTATGTGAAAGATAGCTAATTTAACATTGCATTACATTGAATTCTGACAACAATTGAATAACATAAAATTATTTTCTGAAATAAAATTAATAAAGTATAGTCATGTAATTTCTCCAGGGCCTTTTGATAAATTAGTCATTGTAATTGTTCGATAAATCTATACTATAAAACTAAAATATGTCCGTGAATAACGTTTACGTGATATGAATAGCGGCAACGATCTAAGCAATCTATTTCTTTTTTTTTCGAAAATTTAATTACTTCTAAACATCGCATAATTTAAATTTTTACACCGTGGAATCAAAGAAAAAAATGTACTTTCAAATGCAATTTGTTTGAAAACTCAATATACTGATTTTTTATGGTTTTTAAGATAATTTTCAAGTAGGATTTTTTAGAAATCTGTATTATAAAGCAAAAACATGCGTAACACTTGCATCATGTGGAGGTGGCAAGGATATAAGCAATCCATTTCTCATTTTCTGTAAATTTAACTACTTCTGGCGTAAATTTTTAAACCGTCGAATAGAGAAAAAAAATTACTTTTAAATGCAATTTGTTTAAAAACTGTATCTCAATTGACTGCTTTTTTATGTTTTTTAAAACAATTTTCAAGCACAATTAAAAAATTTATATCTATTCTATATCGCGTACAGCTCGAAGATTAAACCGTAACAATATAAATAACTCAGCGTTTGTTTCTGGTTAATATTCCAAAACGAAATCAATACTTCACCAACAAATAAATTAATTAATAAAATAATATAAATAAAACACGAAATAAACAGATACTTTATTGAACTACGTGCTTAAACACTAAAATAATAAGATAAAAACAATCTGTTGTAAGTAACAAATTCTTAGGCGATTTCTTCGTTATTAATCTCTGTCATTTGGCTAACACGAATTTACCACTTTTAATAAATTTCGAATTTATTTGAATACATAATCGAAATTTTTCATATAAAAATATTTTTCAGTGGTATTATTGGGCAATCTAAAAATATACATTAAATGTAAAAAAAAAAAATCTATTAGAGTTTTTAATAAAAAAAAATGGGTTTCACCTATTTTCTGTGCACAGAGTGTATGTTCTAAAACTCCAGAAGTCCGGGTTGGATCCCCTGATTTATTTAACTAATTTTTGTATAGTCCTGAAAAAAGAAACAATAATAACAATAATGAATGATAAGCGATGCTTGCAACAATATTAGAGTGGCGAAGAACAGTAAAATATTTCCAAAGGCATTATGAGAAGAACATCGTTATGTATTGACCACATTTGTCATTTCTGCATTTACAATGCCCTATTTATATGTATTTTCGATGCCTTTTTTTCACACATGTTAACTTATTTTTGATCTGAAGAATGAGACATCATCAATATATGAATGAATGGTCTCTTTTTTTTATTGACGCAATAACATTTTAATGGTCCGAAACAGTTGTATTGTCAGCGTTCAACTTACCTCCAAGAGGTAAAATTAAAGCGCGTTTCAATGTTTTTGGGACACCTTATCTAAAGTAGTTTTGAGAAGTTATGAATTAGCACGTTTTTATGGACCTGTACAGAAATAGTAGACAATTAAAACGCAAACATCTGCATTACCTTTAAATGAAAAAAAAATGCATTGTTTTAGTAGGATATATGTATAAAAGTACAAACTCGTATTTCCCTAATTTACTTTTCGCAGAAAAGATTGAAACATTAATAAAATATAATGAGACACCTTTCCAAGTGTAAAATGTTTTTAAATGTTAATTTAATATGTTTTATTCTAACCAGAGTCCCGAAAAGGAAACCAGACACGCCAATTTTCCAATAGTTGCTTAAAAGTTTAACCTTACTTATTCCTCTTGCAATATAAATTACAGAATTTTCCAAAAAATATTCTTTATCAAGTTTTTATCTTGTTCAAACTCAGATTTCCGTGATAATTTACGATCGCACGGAATATTTCCCATAATTTAGATTAAAAATAGCTCTCGAGGGAAAAATATTAATATATATTATTAATATATATTACTATATATATAAAATGCAAACTGAAATTTCGTTCCGACTGCTTATAACTCGAGTTCTGCTGAATGGATTTTGGTGAAATTTGCACTGTTAGATAGATAATTTTTCAGGGAAAGTTTTAGTATGTAGCATATCGTTCTACATAGATAAGTTATAGAATTATGATGGAAAATTCTATTATTTTGGACGAAAAGATTACCATTGGTCATTTTTTATCGTTGGTGAAAGAATTGAAACGGCTATATCATTTAGAAAATAATACAAACATCTCGAAAAATAAAAGAAAAAACTTACTAATTTTATTTAAAATTTAAAAAAAGGGAAAAAAATAAGAAAAACAGTTTGCATAAGATATAATGTTATAAAACGAAAATATTTTATTTAAACGTGAAAGGGAATGTTCGCAATGTTTAAAAAATCATTCATTGTTCAATTATTCAATTGCATTTGAAACCATATTTGGCGATTTATCGTTTGCGCCAGGTTAAGAAAAATGCATCTGAAAAGTTGATTAGATAAAAGTTGAGTAACAATTTTGTTTTTGATTTGTTCTTTTTTTAAAAATTATTTTTTTTTATCTAACTCCTCCATCATGTGACTTACAGAAGAAACTAGCAGATGTAGTTATAAAAATGAGTGTACTTGTGAGTTACATGTTCTTTGTTTATTTACGATTTTGATTTTACTTTTGTCGCCAAATAATTTGATTTTAAGCCAAAAAGGTCTAGGTTTTTCCAGGTTAATTGTTACATGATTGCAACTGGTATATAAAATGAAAAGGCAGTAAAAATGACGTTATTTAAATTTTATTCAAACAATTCAGCTTTAAAAACCCACTTCATTATGATTCACATTTCTTTTAAATATGAAAGTTAAACACTGTTCTTTGTGTACAAATAATTTAATACATTTCTCACTGTATTTACTCTGTTGGAATCTGAAGATAGAAAACTGTAGTAGACCTGCCTGAAGATGACGTATACTACGAAATATAATGTAACAACGTAGAGTAAGATTGTAGTTAAACCACCAGAACCACACATATCACCAAGCTGAGAGCCATGGAGTTCAAGAACTAACAAACGAAAATGAATAACCCGAGCATTATTTCAGTTTAATGGTCAATCTCTGCAATGATTGTATATACTCTCTTTTTTAGTAGTGTGGTGACTAGAAAACATTTTAACTTCTGTTGGTCATAACGGCTGCATTTCTCTAACAAACTCTACTATAAATGATCAAATAAAAGAGTTGCTTCTTAATAGCCCGAATTTTGTCAAACGCATAAGAAGCAATGCGGAAGGATTTTCCAGGTGAAGGTTCATATTACTTTAAAATACATGATTAAAAGACAACAACAACAAAAAAAAAAGGTTTTGATTTCGTAATAAACAAACAGTTGCGGATGAAATGTATGTGACTAATGTAAAACTGATTAAAGATTTTCAGCATCCCTCGGCGGGTACCTCCCTTCTGGTTATTTCGCCATGGGAAAATGAAATTAATATATCTAATATAAATATAATTGTAACCGGAAATTTTTTCCAGTAGTATGGAAAATAAAATTTGTTTGCATTTTTTAAAACTTTTTTTGCAAATAAAATTACTGGTGTGCGGTATATGTTTATTTGATCTAATTTAGCAATAAAACGACGCGTTCGCATTGTGTTAATTTCAATTCTGTTTTTTCCATGTTTTGTTCTTTTTTTTTTTACTTTGATTTCAGAAGCCTACATAATCTCTATAATAAAACCGTAAGTCATGTGACTGTCATCAACAGTTCCGGAATGTCCGTTTCACTTTTTCATATGCCAGGTGGCCATTTTTATTAAAAATTATTTTTTCGAATAAAACTTCATAAATGTGACATTTTTAGAAAGATCGTTCAAAATAAATTAATATTTGAGAGATGACTTACGTTCAATTATGTATATATTCTCCAATAACTTCAGTTGAAATTAGCTTCGCAGTTCAAATTCTCTATCCATGAAAGTAAACAACAACAAAAAAAAGATTCATTCGTCGTGAAGGTTTAAAATATTAAACCATTAAACCATGGAGATAATCGTTCGTAAAGTTAGTTTTCCATGAAAGATTTTTTGGAGCGCTGCCTGGTGTCAAAAAAATAATTCGTACCAGTGACACAATCAAAGTTTACCATAATTATGTGCTATACAACTCAGCTTCATTCTTTATCTTTTCTTGATGTAAGCTGAATGTAAACAAATACAACTCATGTAATGATATTTAATGAATCAAATTTCGAAACAAATTGTCAGTTAATTTGGTATTTATGTATTATACGTGAAAGGAAGAGAGACCACCGAAAATGATTGTTAATCACCAATCATATTTACCATTATTAATGACCAATCGCTTTCAAAACAGTAATTTAATATACATTTACAAAATACATAACATCATTAAGTACTTTTGTGTTATTTGGGCGCAAATCTCGCCAATAGAATTTTTAAAATCGCCAATACCAGCTTTTATTTTTCGTGTGTGCAAATTAGAAACGTTACTTTTATTTTGAAATCAAATGTTCTGATGGAACAGCTGTCGTAGACGCACCGGGGCACTATATTAACTATAGAGTTGCAATATAGAGAGAAAAAAGCGGGTTGCTGTAATTAGAATTATAGGCGGTAATGTTGGTGTGACATATTTACGTGATTATCAAAACTGGCTTCCAAAAGTTCAATGTTTCACCAAACCATACTCGAAAATTACGTGTTATAACATGCACTCCGATTATGTCACATTATTCAAGACGTTTTAAATGAGAATAATGATAGATTTTCTTCTTGACTCTCCCGTAATCAAGTCTACAGCCAAAGTTAGCGAGAAACAAACAAACAAACAAAAAAATATTGGCAACAATATGGTTCAGTGTAAATAGTGGATATCATTAAAGACTTTCACAAAATAGACTTCATTGCACCAAATCGTATTAACTAAAATACGCCATTTGGCAATGGATCCAATTACGGAAAACTACTTAATATGTTTAAGAATCTCCTCATTAGCAAGCATATTGCAACTGATAAGCAAACGGATATGAAGCATAAATGCTTAAGTTGGTTAAGCGGTTTTTGTCAAGAAAGATGAAATACATAACAACAAAAAATATGCGAAATGCTACCATGATCAAAAAAGTTTTTGATTTGTCTATTAGAATCTTCCGGTTTGGCGAAGGATTACGGAAAAAAAATAAATTATGAATAAAAGTAACGTGTTACAGTGCTTAACATACATTTAAGGGAGACCAAACTGGTCGCCAGTGGCGGCTAGTATTATATAGAGCAATTTTACTTTAAAAATATTTTCCATGCAATATGATCACAAGATCATTCATTTTTCATAGCACCCTTGTTCCGGTTTCCAAAGCAAAAAAAAAAAACATAATTTGAACCAGAAAAGTTATTTAATGGAAATGTTTTTTTCAAAACTAAAATTTGAGGTTTTATTTGTTTTGAAAAAAAAAAAAAAAAAACTGCAACAACAACAAAAATACTGATTGTTACGGCCAGCCACGCATTTTCTCAGTCTCCTAAAATCTTTTTTATTTTATTTTATTTTATTTTATTTTATTTTATTTTTTTGACAAAATATAAATATTTAACGAACTCGGTATCCGGTCGCTTGACCATTGCAATTATATGCTTGGTAAAGCCTACAGAACAATCTAAAATCGGGAAACCTTGAATTTTTGCGGAAAAATAATTAAAATTTTTAATTCGAAATTCGCACTTTAGTGAAGAATGACGCTCATGTTTTGTCGGTGCCAATTAGAATAAGTAGGGTACAAAACTTGTGATTATAAATCTTTTTCCATTCTAATCTTTTATTGTCACATTATCAGAATATATATAAAAATGCAACGTTAATTATCCGTATATTAGATAAAATTTAATAGATATTCTAAATATTTGCAAACAGCAGTATATTTATGGATTTCTAGACAATCTTGATGAAAGATTAACAGTTGCATCTTTTTAAAAAAAATAATTTTCATTGAACTTCAAAATGCGAATCTCAATATTAATACAATAATTTTAACTCATTGCTAGAAGAGTGAAAATTTATAATTAGGGTAAATAAAGCATGACATATAAAATTAGATATAAAACTAGCTATTCTTATGGAAATTTTCAAAGTGGGAGTAAAAATAATCACTTTCACAGTTTCTTTAGACAAAAAAAGTGTAACAGAAATATAGAAAATTATAAACAAGTAATTTGGGCGCAATTAGATTTATTTTATCATTTTTAGAACTGCAGTATGTCATATATTCAGATTTATTTCATGAGGTACATTAATTACTACTTATGTTTTCTCTGTATTGATTATTTTTTAGAAAAAGTATTACGAATGAAATAAATTAATTGACTAGTGGTCAGCTTATTAATTACTAGATTAACAAAAAGTACAAAAGCTCTGTAGAAATAACTAAGATAATTCAATGTACTGAGTCCTTTGATAAAAGTATTTTTCTCGTAAAATTAATCATATAATTTTGCGTTTTTATCAGCTTTTCACTGGGGTAATTATATCTCACTTGAAAATGATGATAAAAAATGTTTAGAATACTAGAGAAATGGAATTAGTTTAATGGGGGAACTGGTTTAACAAGTTAAATTGGTTTAATTAATATAAATTGGCTTAATAAATGGAATTGATTTAATAAATGTGGGTTTAGAAAAAGGGAATTGGCTTATTAAGTTTTGGAAATAAGCATGAGGTTATTGGTTTAATAAATGTGAGGTTGTGAATATGGTGAATCCGTGAAATGAATAGTTTAACAAATGTGATGTTGTGAATAGGTGTGAAGTTATTCGTTTAATAAATTTGAAATGTCAAATAAGAGTGAGGTTATTGGTGTAATAAATGTGAGATAAGGTTTTAGGACAACTAACCTAGAATAACGTAGTTTCACATTTATTAAAATTACTTGCACCCATCAAAAGTGAAATTTTTTATACACAATAAACATATTTTCGGAGTAAAATAGCCAAAGAAACAATAGACGTGAATGAAAACAATTTCTTCCAGAGTTCATTTTACATAAAAGAAAGAACTTCCGCTGAAAGTTTTTACATTTGCATACCATTCTTAAATATTTTATTTATATATTTCTATTGTGCTTGAAAACATTTTTACAGTTTAATGATGCAAACTCTAACTCATTTCATAAGAAAGTGGATTTGTCTGAACATAACAGGTTAAAAAAGATGGCGAAAATTCCTTCTCATTAAGGCGCAAGTTCAAAGAAAGACATGAATTCATATTCTTTTATGTTATTTTTTCTTAAAGTCATTATTGTAAAATAAAAAAAAAATTTGGAAAACGAAATATTTATGAAAACCTTGAAAACATTAGAAATTAGCTATGTATAAAACGGGAAACTTGTGGTTATTGAACATGTTAAATAAAATTATATTACAGACACTTTGAATTTTATATTAACTTTTGAATGAAAATTTGATATATTTATAGAAGAATTTTTAAATTTTTGCAAATATACGAAATCTTGTTACATGTCAAGAATCTTGATACGAACAAAGATTCTTCTGGGTATTTCTTTCTGCTGATGTTCATGTCTCTTAGCATTTTAAGTCATATATATTATTATTTTAAGATTTAGGGGGAGGGGGCCGACCCGCCCCTTCATCTCCCCACGTAACTCACGCCCACGAGTGTAAGTAATTTTTAGAAAACTTTATAATTTTGTGGAAAGCAATTCTTTAATTACTTAATGCGACAAAAATAACTTAGGTAAGCGGACTTGGTAACTGGAATTATATAATTTTGACACACGTTCTTGCATACATACATTTAATTTTTGCATACAAACAATACATTTTTAATTTTTGTTTTGTAAAATCATATGGATTTATTTGAAATAATTTTCATTATCTGTCCATTCGTAAAGTTAACTCAAATCAAGTTGAAAAATGCTATTATATATGTAATATGTATATTAAAAAATGTACACCAAGAGTAGTCGAATTTTTAATAAAAACTGTTTTTAATCAAAATATAATTTGTTTAACATAATTTTATTACTATATAAATTTTTAATGATAGGTGTTTAATATTTTTCAGAATCTATAACAATAAAACGAGTAAAATATTTTCTGGAAAATGTCTTTATCGTCTAAAGTATAGTCTTTATCTCCCAGTCTACTTTTAGAAGGAATAAAACTAAAAGATTCTTTATCATCGTGTAGATCATAATGATATGGGGCAAAACTGCATTCTAGACGTTTCTATCTGAATTGGAACCCCTCCTCCTCTCACAATATATCTAAGCTTGAAATTTGAGAGTTTCCAGCTGCATCTGGCAAAATACCAAACAGAAAACGAAAATCGATAAAACTTCTAAATTGATAGAGTTAAGAAAAACAGATCAGACCCATATCATGAAAATTACTTTATCGTAAAGTTAAATTTGTAATCAATATGTCCAATTCTTTTTCCTTTCAAAGACAATTCAATATTACAAAAGTCAACAAACTAATCCGACTTAATGCTAATCAATAATCACACTTCAGCTTTTTTTCTTCAGAATCGAATTCAATATATACTTCTGAAGTCTTAATAATATTCAGTTTGTAAAATTCATTGATCTTTTCAATGCAGGAATTTCTTTAAAAAAGTTAGGAAACGATAATCTTTAATTGAAAAAAAAAATGCAATTAACTTTTAAATTGTCAAACATAGTAAAAAGTTTTGTTGAATGAATTTTTTATTCTAAAATTCTGAATGTACAGATGCTTGTTTGTTGAAAATCAGATGTGAGATGTTTAAAGGGATGCACTTTTAAGCATGCCAAAACCAGATATTTTTTTTGTTTTGTTTTTGTTTCTTCAATAATTTCTGAACATTGAGAAAAAAACCCTCTTTCAAAAATTTGCATTTTTATTTGAGTTATAGCATATTAAACAAAAAAATTAGCACTATGATGTTATTATTTCATTTTACCATATTAGTATTTCAAACTTTAAAGGGATTTTTATTCTCAGTTTGCACTTACAGTTACCCTGTAATTGTTTAAGATAAGTTTATAAAATTGTAACTATGTATGCATTTTTTGAGAAGTCACATGCTAAAAACAAAATACACTGCCTAACAAAGAAAATATAGCAACATGAAAGAGTGAGTTGAATGTGATGAAATTTGGCAGACAAAACAGAGACTGCAAGACTCCAAGTCTGCAGAGACTGATATAACTAAGTGATTTTCTTGCAAAAGGATAATGCAATACAGTTATTAAATATACAGGGACTGAAAATATCTTTTGACTTGCAAATTTTATCTTGCTTTATTCTATCTTGCTTTATTTTATCTTGCTAAATTATCCTGTAACAAACTTGCATTCAAATCATTTAGATAAATCGTTCAACTGCGCATTTCTTGAAATTTGCATAAATTTACAGCCAAGCATAAAAAAAAAAACCTTTGTAGTTGGAAAAAGTAATGTCGTTTAGTGGCAAAATTTTGTTTAAACTGGTACATGAGTAATAGAGTGATTTGTAAAATTGTCTTTCTTTTAAAAATTGTGCAATCTTTAAGTTATAAAAAATGAAAATAAAAAGAGAAAACAGATTTTTGCCAGGTTTAAAGGTAATGAAGCTCCTTAATTTATTTTTAAAATGTTAGTACGGTAAGTAGCTATAGACTTTTTAAAGGTCCATCTTTGCATATCTATAGATTTGCGTTTTGATATAAAAATAACATTGAATATTTTTGAAGGCTTATTCAGGACGAGCTGTTTGAGAAAAATATTTGTATACTTGAATCGAAATAATGGTTATGTACATTTTATTAATTCTAGATATTGGGGTTGGGCATATATAAATATTGAAATATCTAATGCAGCTTTTAGTAAAGAGTTAGACTAGAATTCATGCTAATGATCCTGCAGTGAAAGTTCCTTAAACCATGCAATAGAGTTTATAATATGATAAAAAAGGCGTTGTGGAATATTTAGGTATTTTGAAAATTATCTACTATTTTAAAATCATATAATTTATTGAAAAAAGTTACACATTAATCTATTTATGTAATATGTTCAGACGAATTTTTGTTTTAGGCTTTCAATTAATTTTGCTATGTAATCAGTATGATTCCTTCGACAGAATTATACTAATCATAACCCAATTAATATTGGAATAAAATTTTTCTAAAAGTAAAAAACTATAAGTATCTTTTATTATAAAAACTCTTTTACAATACGAAAATCTCAGTTAAACATTGAAGGGAAGTTCTACTTTGTTGATTTAAAGAGTATGTAATTTTTAGGAATGTTTATAAAGAATATCCATTAAAGACTGAATGATAAAACTTTCTACAAATGTAATCCTATATTATTTTTTATACGGGAGCACATGCGAAATGACATACCCAGAGTGCATGCGATTTTTGTTTTGCCACCAATACATGCAAACAATTATGCTTGCGTTCTTTAATAGCAGACAATTGTTACAGATTCTGCGAATTAGTACTAAGTGGAATTTTTTTTTTCATAAAATAGTGGGGCAAATGTAAAAAACCTTACGCTTTTAGGGTATGTCATATCATGCGTGTGTGCTTCCGACTTACGTTGAAATAAAAAATTGACAACTTATTAAGAGCCACAGGTGGCGAGATGATTAGCTGAAGACAACGCAGAGATTGATGACATGACTGGACAATGACAAAAGTTTTGGAACTTCGAAAAAAAAAAATGTGATCAATTTTAAAATCTGTGCAGATAAAGTATAAAATGTGCGTTATTTATGGGTACAGATAATATGAGGATATATTTATGAGCACATTTATGCGCACTGTTGTTTTGGATGCAACGAAAGAAAAATGAACAAGTTTTGGGAGCTTATTTAAAGAGATTTTGTTATAAATCACTGTAAATCACGCGAAAAATGTTATTTTTTATCATTCTGGTTTACTTTATGCACAAACACTTACAGATTATAAAAAAATTGATAACTTTCTTTGTTTCACACAATTTCCCGAGGCTTCAGAACTTTTACCGTTCAATCATCTCATCACATTGTCTTCAACCTAACACATCGCCCTTCTGTAGTTTGAAATAACTTGATAATTTTCTTTTAATTTAATAAAGATATATTTATGTGTGTACTATATTTTATTATTCAATATTAAACGGATTTTTTTTGTTTTATATATATTTTTTTCTATGTTTAGTCAACAATCTCCTTTTAAACTCATATGATTAGTATAAAATTTAATAAATGAAATATAGTCTAAAAAAAAAAAAAAAAAAAAAAAGCAAAATTCTCGTATTAATCATGTTTCAAATAATCGTAGATCCATTTGAATATTTTTTTATTTATATATTTCCAAAAAAATTATCCAACTGAAATGTTTATTTTCAATGAGATATATTGAACGGCTATTTAACTAGGCATTTTTAAAAAATTCAAAATATATCTTTATTTACAAAACTTTTAATACATTCCTGTTAAAAAATGACACATGACCTACATTATTATGACTTTAATTTTTACTTAAAAAGAATAAGCGTCGTCAATATCATGGCTGTGTGAATTTATAGCTAATTCTTATTATGAACCGAGCAGAGTGAATTTTTACTATCAACTGTCTAATGCAGCCGCCTGCTGTTATCTTTTGCACCCGTAAAAAGAAAGTAACCGAGAAAGTCTATAAAATTGTCTTTAATATAATGTTAATTTTTATATATAAGTTTTTAATACAATTTTTCTAGTTACCAATTGAATGATCCTGATAATTTTGCCTGTAAGATGTTAATTTTATTTTTCTAAATTTATGGATAAAACCGTAACACATTTTGTTTTATAACTAATATTTTAAAAATATGCATATATATATATTTGTAGGTCTCATTTGATCCAAATAACCCAAGTAAATTATCAAAAGGGGGTGTTACTACTTGAAAAATGAAAATTCATGCAATTTTCAACATGTAGACGACCTTTGATGCATAATTTTTGTATAGCATATAATAATAGACATTATATCATATCTTTGAACAGTTACACATTATTCCAAGTCGATTGGTACCTATATTTTTTATACGATTATTTGCAGCAGAATAAGTAGGGGGTAGAGTATTTTTTTAAGGACTGTATAATGCACATCAAAAAATCGTTTCGTGTTTGAAATGATAAAATATTAAAAGTTAGTTAAATAATGTAATTGTTAAAACATACAATTTAATGTACTCTCCCAACGCAAAAAAAGATTATTAAATTAAATTAACTAGTATTAAAGAAGTCATTCTACAACTTATGGCTGTGGAATAAATATCGCTAATGCATAAAGAAAAAAGAAGGATTGAACAAAATACAGCTTAACACAAATGATTTTCCTTCTATGAACTTTTACAGCTGTCCTTCAGTTGATGAGTGTTCGAAAAATTCATTTATTTTCTCATTGGAACTTTTTTTTCTACATTGGATTAATCTTACATTTTTACCCTTATCAACTGTTTTCAGGCTTTCTGTTCATTTTTTACTGAAATGTAACGTGTCGTTCTAAAAGAAAAGTAATTAAGAGATTAGCCTTTGTTGAATCTATGCTTTTTTGATAACTTTATATTAGTTATTTAAAATGACATTCCTTCTACTTCTACTTTACTTTAATTTTGGTGTATTGATGTAAAAATTTGCTTTGAAATTATATAATTTGATATCTTATTACTGAAAACTATTAAATATATTAATGTAGAACACATAATATTTATCATTTTTCACATAAAACTTTCATTTTCTAAAAAAATATACATTTTTACATTGTAGAGGGCGTTGTCATCGTGGAATAGGTTTTGCTCAGTGGACTTTACCCATGTCACATCATCTGCGGGTATATAGAAGAAAAACACCAATAGGCGTGAAGAACATTTTAAAACAGCTTCCCCTTCGTCCAATAAACAGTCTTTTTTGGAGGGCATATACCCGCAGAGGCCGTTGTTGCAATTCGTCGGTAAAATCCAGGACTTTACCAACTTTACCCACTTAAATATTAAAAAATGCTTTCTACGTGCGTTGGTCAAAAGTTATACTAAATTAAGAGTTTAATAATGCTCATTCATGTGATTTCATTTTTTTTATAATTGTCGAGTATGATTATCACCAAGTCAATATATTTCACCATGTGTTGTTTTACATGTGATATGTATTTATTTACCTAAAACAATTACACTCATTACTCTAATACAGAGATTTCCAACTTGGAGTATTCGTAATTCTGGGAATACGTGGCGTACAAGCTGGTAGTACCCGAAAAGTACATTGGTATGGGTGAAAAACGCAAAAATAAAAAAGTTGAAATGAAAACAGATAAAAAAAGTTGAAAATTTTTCGTTTACAAAGAGAGATTTGCGTGAAAATGAAATAAGCCACACTGAAAATAAAGGAAGATAAAGGAGTCTTAAATCTAGCAACTGGTGGATCATTAACTGTGAATATACTCGTTCACTATTAATAATATCCACCCTCCTTTTGTTTTCGTTTATTGTTCTTTTATTTCTAGTAATTTTAGAAATTCAAAAGAAACCCGTATCGTATCGGAGCTTTCGGTTTCGATGTTTTTATTTAAAACCCAAATTTACAAGCAAGGAGAAAAATTATATGAGCAATGCATATGTAATTTCTAATTTGTATCACGATCGCCATTTCATTATTTGATTGGAATCATCAAGTTGTTGTGTAAAATCGGTAAAATCGGTAACTGTCGATTGGAATAATAAACATTTTTCCTTTACGGGTAATGGTCTACGAGTTATTTTACTTAGAAACACTATAAGTTATATTCTTTGCTATTTTTAACATCGGTATCTGAAAATTTACTTAATATCATTTTAGTAAAGAATTTCACATTTAATTTTTATGAAATTGTTCTTTTATTTCTAGGAATACCTACTGGCTTGCGGATGGGAGTATGAAAGTTATACTGTTAAATGCTTAGCATCGATTGATAAATATGGCTTAAATAGGATCTTCATTAATTTCACTAGCGATGCATTTAACGTTTATGAAATTGTTCTTTTATTTCTAGGAATATCTACTGGCTTACGGATGGGAGTATGAAAGTTATACTGCTAAATGCTTAGCATCGAATGATGAATGCGGCTTAAATAGATTCTTCATTAATTTCACTAGCGATGTATTTATTTTTTATGAAATTGTTCTTTTATTTCTAGGAATATCTTCTGGCTTACGGATGGGAATATGAAAGTTATACTGCTAAATGCTTAGCATCGAATGATGAATGCGGCTTAAATAGATTCTTCATTAATTTCACTTGCGATGCATTTAATTTTTTTGAAATTGTTCTTTCATCTCAAGGAATATCTACTGGCTTACGGATGGGAGTATGAAAGTTATAGTGCTAAATGCTTAGCATCGAATGATGAATGCGGCTTAAATAGATTCTTTATTAATTTCACTAGCGATGTATTTATTTTTTATGAAATTGTTCTTTTATTTCTAGGAATATCTACTGGCTTACGGATGGGAGTATGAAAGTTATACTGCTAAATGCTTAGCATCGAATGATAAATGCGGCTTAAATAGATTCTTCATTAATTTCACTAGCGATGTATTTCATTTTTATGAAATTGTTCTTACATTTCTAGGATTATCTATTGGCTTGCGGATAGGAGTATGAAAGTTATACTGCTAAATGCTTAGCATCGAATGATGAATGTGGCTTAAATATGTATAAATCGAATACTCTGTGCGAATTTTAATTCATACACCAAAACCAATTACAACGTTGTAACGCACAAATATAAAAATTGAGACAAAAAACCACATACGGCCGTTTCAAGGATGCATCGATCCCCTTCCTCAGTGCGGAAAAAAAAGAAAGATAAAAATGGATTCAAAGAACCCCTCGGTTATAGCCCCGAGTACTGGCTTGAATAAAATGCTAAAGCAAGAGTTTATATATACCAAAGAAGTGACGTACTTGACCGGAATTAACTGAAGTAAGGAGTCACTGCGCAGGATCCCTCCACACGTGCGAGAGAAAAGGGGTGCTGGTCATATCATTCACCAAGGATGAACTGTGTTTGTGAATAAGGTAAGCCTCGTGAAAGTCGAGATCTATAACTGAATTACATTTTTGGATAATTTTAGCTTCTGAATAATTAAACCTATGGTTGGAATCCCAACAATGGTTAGCTATTGTAGATTTCTCACACTCCTGCTTTTTAACATAATTTTGGTGTTCTTTCAGCCTAATTCTAAGAGCACGCTTCGTCTGCCCAATGTAAGAGAGGCCGCATTCACAAAAAATTCTGTAAATGCCCCAGTTATTATGTTCATCAATTGGATCTTTAAGGTTGGAAAAATAAACTTTATTGATTGGAGAGAAAACAACTTTGAAACTAAACCTATTTAGAATACGAGAAATTTGTGCACTGATTTTATGAAAATAAGGTAAGACAATAACATTTTTAAATTCTTTATTAGCTGGAACAGAATCAGTGTTTGTCGGAGGTTTAGATAAAATACGGTTAATTATATTCAAATTAAATCCACGATCGATGGCTACTGCTTTAATATAGTTAATTTCATTATTAAACAACTCGGAATTTGAAAAAATTTTACGTGCACGGAAAACAAGTGTATTGAAAGCTGCTAATTTTTGATGGGGGGTGGGGAAGATTGGATCTATAATGAGGGGGTAAACTTACTGCAAAAGGTTTACGGTAAACTGTTGTCAAAAATTCACAATCATTACGAATTACTAGGACATCTAGAATAGCTAGATGTTGTTGAGTTTCAACTTCGAAAGTAAACTGGATACAAGGATTAATTGAATTAAATTTATCAAGTACAGCATTAATATTGTATTTAGATAAATCAAGTAAAGCAAAGGAATCATCTACGTAGCGTGTACAAAATGGAAATTGTATTAATTTAAATAATTTAACCTCAAAATAATGCAGATATAAATCACTTAAGACTGGGCTTAAAGTGTTATAAAATGTCGGAAGGTTTAGGTATGGGTAACCCTTTAAGCCCAGTCTTAAGTGATTTATATATGCATTATTTTGAGGTTAAATTATTTAAATTAATACAATTTCCATTTTATATACGTTACGTAGATGATTCCTTTGCTTTACTTGATTTATCTAAATCATATATTCTAATACGAGCAAATCTTGTGTGTGGTTATATATATATATATATATATATATATATATATATATATATTGTGCTGTCCTCTAAAAAAAACCCAGTGTGAAATGTTTCCTAAAAAAAACCCACCCTAATATTTTATCAAATATTTTCACTGAAGTCAATTTTTGGTTTTGCGCTGTTTCTATACACCATTTGCAACAATAAAAACATTTGATAATGCCTAAGGAGCGTTTATTTAGTTTTAAAAGAATTTATTCTAATAATGCAGAATTTTGGCAAAACATGAGCTTAATTTTCACATATTTGCTTGTTATAATACGTTATGTTAGAATGATGTACATCAATTTTGAAATGTTTTTATGTTAAACCATTAAAATGTGAATAAAATAGTACATTTAAAGCTGATTATGTCATATAGGGCTCGGCTGACGACCTTTGAAAATGGAGCTAAAAAAAACCCATGGTGGAATTAAAAAAAACCCAAAAATTTTTTCAATAAATAAATGATAAAATACACAATTTTTTTAAAAAAAATACATTTATTTTTAAGGAACATAATTAAATTATGCAAATTTAATGTATATTGAAAGCATTTCTAAGGATTTTTTTTTTTTAGTATGTCATAAAAAAAAATCCATGTTTGCAAAATTAAAACCCATCAATCTTTTTTACACACAGATACCCTTCACTTGTATTTTACACATTATTTTGATGTTTTCAAACTTTTATTTATTTTATTTTATTCACTCTTTTAACTGTTTAATGCAAAATATTTTACTTAAGTTAGGAATAACTAATATTGATGCATAGCTGCTAATTTGTACTATTTATCTTCTAAGCATACAGATGAACTGTAAGTTTGTGCAGTTTTGTGCAAAACACAGTAAGTGAGTCTTTTGCATAAAAGGTAAAACTTGAAATCTGATGCATTCCTCCTTATGTAATTTAAAATATACCACAGAAGAAAATCGTAATACAATTCAGGAAGGGAGTGGCAGCAATTTAATCAGCAAATTTTCTTTCAAGAACACCCTTTCTGTGTCATCGATGAACTTCATTATCTTTGCTTTATCATCTGAGAAGGTAAAGCCAGGGTTGTAATTTTGATCAGTCAAAACTCATTTTAACCAGGATTGTGATCAAAACTGGTTTTAACCATTTAAAAGTGGTCGAATTTGCTTCAACCACTCAAAAGTAATTGAAACTCTATTAAAAAGACATTTGACATTTTTGGATTTCACAATGCACCTGGTGAATTGTTATGCAAACTCTTCATCAATAAAGATAATTTTCAAAGTTTGATCTGAGTTAGCCTTAATACAGAAAAAGTCATTACTTGATAAGTAACACATGTTGTATTAAATTTATTTTAATAAAATAAATTTTAATCTCTTTTTCCAAATCAAAATGAGTCTTAATTACTGATGATCAAAACATATTTTGACCAGGAAAGTTAAAACTGTTATTTTTCATGTTTAAACCAATACAAGCCTAATATTAGGTAGACCAACAAGGACTAATAATATTAGGTAAAAGGCAAAATTGGGAAATTTCATTAGTGGCCAGTGGTAGTAGTTTTATAAGTGGCCACTAACTTTAAACTAGTAGCCACTTTTATATTTAAAAATGTTAAACAGTAAACTTTTGTTAAAATTTTTATTAGTATTAATCTAAAATTAAATAGCCCAAATAAATATGTTAATATAAACATATTGCAACCAGCAAAAGTAGAATCCTTGATAAAATGCAAGAAAATTTTACTCTCTCCTTGTGGGAAAAGTGCCATAAGGTGGCCGCTGGCAGACGTATTTAGTAAAGGCAATGGAAATTTATTTGGTGCCAAATCTGGGCTAAAAGTTCAGGTATGATAGTATGACTTGATACTTGCTGCCATTAAGGTTACTGCATCAATGGTAGGAAAAAGTAAAAGCATTAAAAATCTGCACATGCAAAAATGTTGAAGAAATGTAATTAGTAAAATAAGATTTTGTGTGGCAATGTTGGCAGATGTTCTGGAAACAGCACCAATCCATTCCTTGTATTACCTAAGTACTCAATATTTTTTAATATCAATTAGATACATTTTTTTCTAGATTGACACTGATCAATTTAATAAACACAAACTACAGCTCGTACAAGATGTAAGGAAAGAATAAAGATGAGTGTTTCAGTTATGACACAAAAAGAAATAGATGAAGTGTTAAAATCACACTAATTTCCAAGCACTTAAAAGCATTGTAATCACTGTTTGCTGCATTCAAAAACAAGCATTGAGAATGAAAGTACTACTACTAGTGAAGATGGCAGTCAGGAAAGTAATAAATCTTTATGGAGCTCAGATTTATCAGATACAGATATGCATAATACAGAAGAAGCTGCAATTTTGAACACCGCAAGTGATATTACTGATAATGAAGACAATGATTTATTCTGTTCTGTACAAGAAGCTGAGAAGTTACAATGTGGTCAGTAAGTGATTATTAAATAAGATGATATAAAGTTTCGTGTTATTATTACTGAAGAAGTAAATGATGATCGTCAAATAAATTGCTTAATGCCGACAAAAATTAAGAATACTCAAGTTTGAATCTAATCACTATATTATTCAGAACAAAAGAAATCAAAATGTGGCTATTACTAATGCTTCTCCATTAATAAACTCTCGGAGATTTTACAAATGCTATTTAATAATTTTCTTCTTAAATTTACTGAAGATGTATGCAAAGAAATGTGAAAAGTCTGGAGCGAATTTACAAATAATTATATTTTGCATTTGAAATTCCTTCAATTTACAAAATAATGAAATATTTAATATTTTTTTGCAGAATTGTGGTTTAAAAATAAATAATAATGAAAAAAAATATATTTTACTGTCAAATAATTTTATTTCCAAGTATTTTTACATGTGGGTTTTTTTGGGAAAAGGTGGGTTTTTTTCAATTTCTTGCTTAATTGGCTGTCATTTTGTAACATATTGATAGAATGAAAAATGCTCAACATTAAAATCTTAGTCAGATCAAGCCGTGAAAATATAGCTATGTTGAATTTTTTTTGTATTCCTTACTAGACTTTATATAAAGATAAATTCAAAAAATGGGTTTTTTTTAGAGGACAACTATATGCAAATTTTATCTTAAAAACGGCTCTAACGATTTTGACGAAATTTCGTATCATACCGTTTTGGGGCACCAGAAAACCATTGGGCTAGGTCACATGTTCGAGAAAATTCGATTAGTGGGTCATTTGGGGTCATTTGGGGTCATGGTCTAGCTATTTGTATCTAAAAAACGGCTCAAACGATTTTGACGAAATTTTGTATCCGACCATTTTCGGGCACGAGAAGACTATTGGGCTGGGTCACATGTTTGAGAACTTTCGATTAGTGGGTCATTTTTTGGTCAACGCGGGTCAAATTAATTTTATTAAAAAACGGCTCTAACGATATTGATTACATTTTGTGTCCTACGAGTTTCGAGCACGATAAAATCATTGGGCTAGGTCACATGTCCGAGAAAATTCGATTAGTGGGTCATTTCTGGTTCATTGTGGGTCAAGATCTAAAAAGCGACTCAATTTACACTAAATTTTGCATACAATGGTTTTCGGGCACGAAAAGACTGTTGGGCTAGGTCACATGTTCTAGAAAATTCAATTAGTGGGTCATTTTGGGTCAGTTTGGGTCATGGTCAAGCTAATTGCATCTAAAAAACGGTTCAAACGATTTTGACGAAATTTTGTATCCGACTATTTTCGGGCACGAGAAGACTATTGGGCTGGGTCACATGTTCGAGAACTTTCGATTAGGGGGTCTTTTTGGGGTCAAAGCGGGTTAAATTAATTTTATCTAAAAAACGTCTCTAACGATTTTGATTAAATTTTGTATCCTACGAGTTGCGGGCACGCGAAAATCATTGGGCTCGGTCACATGTTCGAGAAAATTCGATTAGTGGGTCATTTCTGGGTCATTGTGGGTCAAGATCTAAAAAGCGGCTCAATTAGTGGGTCATTTTGGTCATGGGTCATCATGGGTCAAGCTATTTTATTTTAAAAACGGTTCAGACTATTTACACTAAATTTTGCATCTTATAGTTTTCGGGGAAGAGAAGACTGTTGGGCTAAGTCACATGTTCGAGAAAATTCAATTAATGGGTCATTTTGGTCAGGGGTCATGATATTTGAACTCAAATTTACTTTTGACAGAGCATAGCTCGGTCTTCCCTGCTCGTACAATATTAATGCTGTACTTGATAAATTTAATTCAATTGATCCTTGTATCCAGTTTACTTTCGAAGTTGAAATTCAACAACATCTAGCTTTTCTAGATGTCCTAGTAATTCGTAATGATTGTGAATTTTTGACAACAGTTTACCGTAAAACTTTTGCAGTAAGTTTACCCCCTCATTATAGATCCAATCATCTCCCCCATCAAAAATTAGCAGCTTTCAATACACTTGTTTTCCGTGCACGTAAAAAGTTTTCAAATTCCGAGTTGTTTAATAATGAAATTAACTATATTAAAGCAGTAGCCATCGATCGTGGATTTAATTTGAATATAATTAACCGTATTTTATCTAAAGCTCCGACAAACACTGATTCTGTTCAGCTAATAAAGAATTTAAAAACGGTATTGTCTTACCTTATTTTCATAAAATCAGTACACAAATTTCTCGTATTCTAAATAGGTTTAGTTTCAAAGTTGTTTTCTCTCCAACCAATAAAGTTTATTTTTCCAACCTTAAAGATCCAATTGATGAACATAATACCTGGGACATTTACAGAAATTTTTGTGAATGCGGCCTCTCTTACATTGGGCAGACGAAGCGTGCTCTTAGAATTAGGCTGAAAGAACACCAAAATTATGTTAAAAAGCAGGAGTGTGAGAAATCTACAATAGCTAAACATTGTTGGGATTCTAACCATAGGTTTAATTATTCAGAAGCTAAAATTATCCAAAAATGTAATTCAGTTATAGATCTCGACTTTCACGAGGCTTACCTTATTCACAAACACAGTTCATCCTTGGTGAATGATATGACCAGCACCCCTTTTCTCTCGCACGTGTGGAAGGATCCTGCGCAGTGACTCCTTACTTCAGTTAATTCCGGTCAAGTACGTCACTTCTTTGGTATATATAAACTCTTGCTTTAGCATTTTATTCAAGCCAGTACTCGGGGCTATAACCGAGGGGTTCTTTGAATTCATTTTTATCCTTTTTTTTCCGCACTGAGGAAGGGATCCTTGAAACGGCCGTATGTGGTTTTTTGTCTCAATTTTTATATTTGTGGGTTACAACTTTGTAATTGGTTTTGGTGTATGAATTAAAATTCGCACAAAGTATTCGATTTATACATATTATAGGGCTTCAACGGGCCTTTTAGTCTTTTAATTTTTTATTTAAAAAAAGGGGGTGTGTATTTTTAAATTAGTTATTTATTTTGGATTTATCATGTCTTTGGCCAATCGTTTTATGAATCTCCGACTTAAACGTTTCAAATATCTTAATCATTTATGGTTTTTAATCAATTGCAGACGTCGCAAAATTATTCCTGGGTTTATTTCAGTTACTAGTAATTTATTTCAGTCAAAAAGTATAAAAAAAAGCTATATTTAATTCTCGTCTATCTCTTTTGAGAGCACTTATTCAGGATACTCGCACACGTTTAGCTAATATTGAAAAAGAGTTGTACAGACTACATCTTTCTGCAGCTGATTCTTATCAAGATTTTTCATCTTTTGACACAATTTCCTGGAACAGAGCATGCTCGTCTGCTCACAGCCATAAAATAAGTTTAGAAAGGAAATTTGCGAAAATAGCTGAACGTTCTACTCCCAAAATCCCTGAAAACTTACCTGTAGTAAATAATCAAACTGTGGTTAATTTTTCTGATATTGAGTTGAATGATAGTCATATTAATGTTTTAAAACTTAACAACAATTTTACAGTTGGTAAAAATCCTGAAATTCCAAAAATAATTGCTCCAATGGAAAGAGCTTTCAAGTTTAGTGCTTTATCACCTACGCAAAAAAATTCCATTAGACATCTTATTAAAAATAATGTTGATTTTAATGCAAAGCTTGACCGGACTAATTTAAATAATTCAGAGAAAAATTGCCTCAAAACTCTTAAATCTAATCCAGATATCATTACAACTAAAGCAGACAAAGGAGGTCAAATTGTGGTACTAAATAAAACTAATTACGTTCAAAATGTCTTGAAATTAATTAATGAAGAGCCTTACATCAATATCAAGAAAGATCCATCTACTTCTGAACTGAAAAACATAAAATCTGCGGTAAATTCATCCCCATTATTGCTGATTCCAGCAAATATACTCTCATTCCTTCTGTGGCAATTTGTGCTCGGTTATATGCTTTATTTTTGTTTTTTGTGGGCCCATCCATCCTCCCGCTCCTTCGACTGAAGGGGCCCCACATACGGCCACTTCACGGCAGGCCTCTCCCACGAAATGACAGCTGATGTGATCCTCATCCGACCCCCTTCTTCAGACGCGGGTTACGCGTCGTCATATGCTGATGAAAGCGCCAAGCAGCGATCCCACCAAGAAGGACCCTCGTACTGATGACCTTTAATTCTTTTTTATTGATTACACCAAACGTACAAAGGTCATCTATGGAGGCCGCCGACATTACGCCGCGCCAGTTGGTGGTGAAAGATGAAAATAAGACTCCCCGGGGTCGTAGGGGTTGTAAACTGGCGCGTAGGGCGCTTTCATATTTTTGGCTCTTTGTTCTATGAGCCGAGTCGAGATGTATCTGATCATTTACCACCTGAGCGTCGATGACGATGACTTGCTCAGGAGAGTACGCTACTAGGTCGGGCTTAAAGACCCCAGCCTCGACCCTGTGCACCGGCTCCATATGCACTGAGTAGCCCCTCTGCGACAATGACCGGCTGAGGTATTTAACCACAGCGTCGTGCCGCTGGATTCTCCGGAAGTGTGTGGCGTGGCACTGTTGTATGATATGGTTGAGGGTCTCAGGGACCCCACAACCCCTGGAACACATTTTATCCTTGTCCCTGCCACGAGCTGCACGAGATTTATTGAAAAGACAATTATATCTCATGTGTATGCAGCTGATGTAGTCCCGCCCAGAAAGAAGAGCTGTTCCATCTGAGACCCATAAATGGGCCTGCGGCACTTTTGCCGCCTGGGCGAGTCCTACCCCATCACACTTCCGGGACAGCTCCACTCTCCACATTGACTGAATTTTCGCTTTGGTGTTTAGTATTCGATTTTCGTACCTAAGGATGTTTTCGGTACGTGTGGAGCTGTCACCGAGACGTCTCCGCGCCAACATTGGGACATTCCACCTCATAGATGGAATCCCCATGCCGCCATCACACACAGAGGCGTGAATGGCACTAGATGGTAGGTCATGGGGGAGGTGGAGGCAATCTCTAACAAACTTCCTTACTCTAATATCTAGGCGCTTAAGATGACCAGTGTGGAGACGTCCCATGATCAGTTGGTGCATGCAAGATGGAATTACATGCACACGTAAGATATACATCTTCTGCTGGGGCTTCAGACGGCATCCACCGAGAATTTTTAATTTCTCAGTTAGCGAAGATGGATCCGTGAACTTCCGACCATCTGGAGTGAAGCTGACACCCAGATATGAAAAGTTATCATTAATCTGTAAGTTCTTCAATGTTCTGCCATATACAAGGAATTTTCTTTGCCCATCGAAATAGGTAGATCTCTTTTTCTTGTTAGCCAGCCAGGAAAATGTAAAGGTTTTTTCAGTGTTCAGCCTCAAACCAGTGGTCGAAAGGGCCGTCTCGAGGGATTTTAGCATTTTATTAAGCCCCAGCGCATCTCGACTGATGAGGACCAGGTCATCAGCATAGGCAATGTATGGGGTCTTACCTGAGCCTGTCTGGACACCAGACTCCGAAGGAATCTGGGCCAGGATCATGTCCATGACCAAAAGGAACATGATCGAACTTAGAGGATCCCCCTGCCGGACCCCCCTCGTTGGATGGATTGGCTCAGATACATTGCCTTGGAAATTCAAGAAAGTTCTTGAATTCCCATAGACGAACTTCATATATGATATGAAGTCGTCAGGGAGTCCCACTGACTCCATGGCCGCAAAGATAGAGTTGTGCGAAACCGAGTCAAAGGCCTTAGCCAGATCACAAAAAGCTAAAGAGGCAGAATTTATTGATTTTATGTGCTTATATACATCATCCAACAGATTTACAGCTTTTGATATACCGTCAATAGGACGAAATCCTAATTGAAAGTTATTGAATTTTAAGCTATTGATCAGGCGTTTTGCTAAGACCTTGTGGAACTCCCTAAGCATAATTGACGATATGCTTATTGGGCGGAACTTTGAGGGTTCCGCCACTTGACTTTCTTTGGGAATAAAGATCGTTTTAGAGTCAAGTATATGCTCAGGGACCCATCTGAGCTTGAGCCAGAGCGTATAAAGTTTTGCTCTGGCTCGGGCACTAATTTTGGAGCACTGCGCAGTAGTAATACCATCGGGTCCAGGAGCCGAACGATATGATATCTTTGCCTCATTGACTTCCTCAGGTGTTATGTAGTCAACAATGTCTGTTCCATCGTACCTCCCTAAAAGGGGGGTAAAAGTCGGAGCAGCATTGTAGTCAGTTTGAGTTAGCAGCCGTGCCCAAAACGAAAAGATGTCATTGGCCACTAACTCAGGTGAAACTGACGTATTATTAAAGATACGTTTGACCGCAGTGCTCCGATTCTTTTTATATGCGGCCTGCAGCCGCTGGTACTCGACTTTTCTAGCTTTCCTCCTGGACAAGGTACTAGTATTATTAGTATTGCACTTTTTATCAGAAATTTTCTGCTTCAAAAAACTTGGATTCATATTTAGGACAAATGTCATAATTAATGCCTTTGCCCTATCCGGATCATGGGCATAGCAGCTTAAGGCCTCATCCAGGAGTTCCGCTTCGTCAGCACCAATCGAACCAAAATTCTGATTCGTATTGAGATCATCAATGTAGTAGGCAGTGGTGCCCACCATTAAGGTCTTATCGGGATCAGACTCAGATCGTATTTGACTCATAGATGGTGTTTGAGTCGAGCAGGGCAGGCTGCTCAAGTCTGATCCACCCCTATGAGGCATTGTAGGGGTTGGTGGCATCCCGGAGTCTATTTAGATGTTCCACCATTAACTTTTTGTACTCCGCACCACGCCTTTTTCCTTTTATGGCTTCCAAGGTTCGCCCGGGGACGACACCGAGAAGCCTTTCGTTGATATTTCCTTGTGCATTTTCAATCACAAACAAGGCCTCCGCCTTTGCCATGTTCTCTATCTCAAGAGGTGTCCACCTTGATTTCATATTTAATTGGCGGTCCATTTCCCTTTCAACCTCCGCTCGATGGAACTGAGCGGAGTGGGCCTTCCTCCGGTGTAATGTGAGGCCCGCTTTACTTTTCAGGGTCCTTCCACAAAGATCACACTTATTAGGGGCGCTCCCATCAGCAGGAGTCGCTGAGGCACCAGCCGCCGAATTTGCTACAGCAGTGCCAACAGCACCGCCGTCTGATTCTAAATTTGTACTCGTGACAACAGCAAATGAAAGTGGGAAATTGGGTTGTCAGCCCAAGTCCCTGGAGGGTTTGCTTGCCTGGTTCTGCACGTGCAAACGGGACGAACCCGCTACACCCTAGCTGGAACCAACGTAGAGGTACCAGGTCAAACTTGGATAAGGATAGGCTAGATTTGCCGTACGTCAGCGACTGAACGACAAATTGAGGTACGCTTCACTTATCTCATGTAACTACGGAGTCCCCATCGGAACACGGGATCACCTGAAGTTCACAAACCTGATATTCCATTTCGCCCTATTGTTTCCAATATCGGTACTGCGTTATACAAGCTAGCTAAATATTTGGTTTCCAGATTTTCCCCCCTCATGGTTAACAATATTTATACGTCTAAAAATTCGGTTCAATTTCCGAATAAAATTCGTACCTTTAATCCAACAGGTTATACTATAGTTTCTTTTGATGTTAAATCTCTTTTTACAAATGTTCCAGTACAAGGTGCTTTAGATTGCTTAAGAAATAGATTGAATGAGTTTCACTTTTTTCAATATGAAATTGATAACTTGATAGCTTTAACCAGCATTTGTTTTTCACAAAATACTTTTGTGTTTCAGGGTAAGTTTTATAAAATGTCGGAAGGTTTAGCTATGGGTAACCCTTTAATCCCAGTCTTAAGTGATTTATATATGCATTATTTTGAGGTTAAATTATTTAAATTAATACAATTTCCATTTTATACACGTTACGTAGATGATTCCTTTGCTTTACTTGATTTATCTAAATACAATATTAATGCTGTACTTGATAAATTTAATTCAATTGATCCTTGTATCCAGTTTACTTTCGAAGTTGAAACTCAACAATATCTAGCTTTTCTAGATGTCCTAGTAATTCGTAATGATTGTGAATTTTTGACAACAGTTTACCGTAAACCTTTTGCAGTAAGTTTACCCCCTCATTATAGATCCAATAATCCCCCCCATCAAAAATTAGCAGCTTTCAATACACTTGTTTTCCGTGCACGTAAAATTTGTTCAAATTCCGAGTAGTTTAATAATGAAATTAACTATATTAAAGCAGTAGCCATCGATCGTGGATTTAATTTGAATATAATTAACCGTATTTTATCTAAACCTCCGACAAACACTGATTCTGTTCCAGCTAATAAAGAATTTAAAAATGTTATTGTCTTACCTTATTTTCATAAAATTAGTGCACAAATTTCTCGTATTCTAAATAGGTTTAGTTTCAAATTTGTTTTCTCTCCAATCAATAAAGTTTATTTTTCCAACCTTAAAGATCCAATTGATGAACATAATACCTGGGGCATTTACAGATTTTTTTGTGAATGCGGCCTCTCTTACATTGGGCAGACGAAGCGTGCTCTTAGAATTAGGCTGAAAGAACACCAAAATTATGTTAAAAAGCAGGAGTGTGAGAAATCTAAAATAGCTAAAAATTGTTGGGATTCCAACTATAGGTTTAATTATTCAGAAGCTAAAATTATCCAAAAATGTAATTCAGTTATAGATCTCGACTTTCACGAGGCTTACCTTATTCACAAACACAGTTCATCCTTGGTGAATGATATGACCAGCACCCCTTTTCTCTCGCACGTGTGGAGGGATCCTGCGCAGTGACTCCTTACTTCAGTTAATTCTGGTCAACTACGTCACTTCTTTGGTATATATAAACTCTTGCTTTAGCATTTTATTCAAGCCAGTACTCGGGGCTATAACCGAGGGGTTCTTTGAATCCATTTTTATCCTTTTTTTCCCGCACTGAGGAAGGGGATCGATTCATCCTTGAAACGGCCGTATGTGGTTTTTTGTCTCAATTTTTATATTTGTGCGTTACAATGTTGTAATTGGTTTTGGTGTGGCTTAAATAGATTCTTCATTATAGATAACAAGTGTGGAATGCTTTCATCACAACTAAAGAGTCATAAAATCATGTCGACGGCCGATTGCACAGAGAATATATTACACATATATATGTATATAAATAATCAGAAGTGCAAGTGCAGCTATGGATATCAAAGAATAAAGCAACAACAACAACAACACTGAAATTTAGGAAAAAAGGAACACATTTTTGCCTCAGGAAAAGTTTGTGAATTTGGAAAAACGGTTATTAAAAAATACTTTTACGTATTTTCATCATAGAACAATTTTCCAGAAGAAATACGTTTTTACATATAAAATTACAAGATAAACATTTAATATATATACGTGTTGCTCGTATTTTTTGAAGAAATCTTTTGTAAGATCAGCTGACTAATCCTTTAAATCATATTACTTACTTTTATTTGATTTCCAGTTTCCAAAAAGAAACAACCTCCTTTTTATACAATGAAATTAACATTTAAAATTACAAGTGAAAATCTGTAATGATTAAATTTTAATTACAGTCCTTTTATACTATACCCATATATTTACCCATTATATATAAAATCCTAATGTAATGATTTTATTAAGTATGTAATTTTTGGAAGAGGGTGAATATATCATTTATTGTTATTTTACAGAGCCTCAGAAAATAATTCGGTTACACCACTGTCTGTTGGCGGTAATTACTTAAAATGTATTTTACTACAATTATTATTTTAGAAATTCTACGATATTTGTATACAAGGCTTATTTCTGCATGCTCTCCATTGAAAATATGGTATGCAACTTTTACAGTTCTTTTACAGGATAACACAAAAATATTTCGATGGTTTACACTTTATCGCCAATTACTGTTGGAAGAGCTATTTTCTATGACCTTTATTCAACTTATGATTCTTCATCTTCATGTATCTCTGTGTTTAACTCTCTACAACTAACGCTTTTTAAGCTCAATTTTCAGGAATATATTTTGCTCAAATCTTCAGAAAAACCTTCCGCTATTCAAAAAAACATATATTTATAAAACAATTTCACATTACAGTTTTTTTTTGTTACGCTGGTAGCGTCCTTGATGGACATTGCATAGCTAAAATTAATTTTTTTCTTTCTCTATGTTTTCTCATATGGCAATCATACTCTAAGTTAAAAATAGATAACATAATTTAAATTCACCTTTTTAACGCCGATAACGTCCCCTGGCGAGAAATAAGGTAACCAAATTTAAATAAAATTGATTTTTTTTATGTTTCATTGTATGACAGCTATACTGAAGTTAAAAGTAGGCAGTACAGATTTAACAGAATTTTCTTTTATGTTTATATGTCGCTGGCGAGAAATAGGTTAACTAAATTTAAATAAAATTGATTTTTATATATATTTTAACCAATCTTCAGAATAAGCTTATGCCACGGTCAAATTTATGTTTTGAAAAAAGTTTCACATGATATGTTTATTTTTATTACGCACCCGGTGAGAAATTTCATAACTAAAATTTTAAAATGCATTTTTAATGTTTTCTCATATGGCAATATGATACTCCAAGGTAAAATCCGATAGGACTGATTCAGCTCAATTTTCTTTTATGCTGATAACGCCCTCTAGCCAAAAAAGATTGACCAAATTTAAATAAAATTTATATTTTTTAATGTATGACTGGCTAACATCCGTATTCAAGATAAAAATAGGTAGTATTAATTTAATACAATTTTGTTTTGTGTTTATAGTGACTCATGGAATCTAGCGAACGCGGAGCAAAGGGCGCAGTGAACAGAGCCCCCCCCCCCTTGTCAATAATAATAAAAGTAAGATATTTTCCTACGGTTTCGATTACGTCGTATTTTAACATTTTAAAACTACTTATAATATGACTCGACTTGTTTCGCAATATCTTATTTCTGTATCGATGTTATAAAATAATTTTAGTACAATGTATATTTACGCACTTATAACTGTATAGTATGTTTACATACAAAATACCACAACAAAAATAGTATTTTAAATTAAGAGTTAAACATTTCATTCAATATTTATACGTGTATTCATTATTTGTTGAAGAATGCTTTTACAAGATCAATTAACTTTGCTCATTAATAGATACTACTGAATTTCGTTTTAGTTTAAGTTTTCTAAGTCCTGAAAGGAACAAAATTCTCCTAATAACATAAAAATGAATAGAATTCCTGTTTGGAGTAAAAGTCATTAGTGATTAATTTCAATCGCAACCCTAGTATACTGTGCTCATATATGGATATAAAAAAATATTTTCCTACGGTTCTGAGTGCGCTTTTTAATATTTTAAAACTAATAACGTGCCTTGACGTGTTAGCTATGACAAAGTGTTTAACAATGTCTTCTTTTTACATCGACGCTAAGCGGCTTTACGCATTTATTCTTGCATAATTAAAGTGTTTAAAAGTTCTAGGCGTAACAGAATTAATGTCAAAACCTTTTAATCTGAACATTTATTTTTAATTATATTTACAAGATGCATTTTTCATTTAATGGAAAAATAAAGCTCTAATCAATTTTTAATGTCCTTTTAAGCTGGATAATGAGTGCAATTTTAACAAAATTCATAAATCGATATTTTATGCATTTATTTTGCTCTCTGCTGAATATTTATTGAAATAAATTAAATGAGACAAGCGAGAGGATTTTTCTTTAAATAAATTAATTATGCTTTGAACTGATTTTTTTCATATTAAAATTGTTAAAAGAGGATTCTGAATATTAAAATAATGGCCGAGAGAGAAAAAGTTATGCTGTTAAAACTTAAGGATATTTTAGTTATGTAAATTATTGCATCTAAAATTCTAAAATAAAGATTTTTTTTCTATAACTTTCCTAAGGAAACCACCTTAAAATTTAATGGTTTAAAATTTATGAATGTATACCTGAAGCTGCGAGTATTTTTTTAAATAGCATTTTAAATAGTAATGTATGCATTTTGATATATTATCTTAATTTTTAAGAACTATGTTAAATTTCCAATAAACTACTAATGAATAATTTTATAATTACTTACATTTTTTTATTCATCATAACAACGTTACATTTTAGCAAAGAAAATGTATTTTTGAAGTTCTTTCTTGGAATAATATAAATAATTAAAGTAATAATTTTAAAAATAATTTAATTGAAAATACACGAAAGCAACTTTTTAGCAAGTATCGAAAGATAATTCAAATAACGCAAATTTGTAAGGTAATTTTTCTTTTAATTAATAATTATTTTTTCATTTCAGTTATAATGGGTTAGGAATGTTACAAAATTACACTTATGTAATATTTAAATTTTCATTGAACTAATTATTCATCTAAATTCATCGATATGAAATATTCGATATATATTTCGGCGCTTCCGTTACATTAAACTACATTAATTTGTTTGCAGTAGCAGAATAGTAGGGCATGGGTTCGCAACCGAAAGAATTACTGAGTATTGAAAAATGTCACGGGAAAGCACGGGGAAAACCCCTGTGAAAAAGTTTATTTCAAAGTTAAACCACTTGGTTTTATAAAGCAATGAGATTAATCAAAAAATCGTCTTTCTAAACTTTAAAACACTCTTCTTTATGGTTCAATCTCGAAGAATGAAGCTAATCAATAGCCAATAAGAACAAATAGTTCTTTACACTCTCAATATATTGATCAATATATATATTGAATTTTCAACTGTGTTATGCGTTTCTTAATAGAGTTCAAATTTAACATACTATGTAGTATAGATACAAATCTATAGATCGTATGCAAGGCTACCCAACAGAATTCAGATATTTTTTCCCACTATAGATGGTACTTGCTATAACTGGGTTTTCAAATGTGTTATGTGTTTTCCAAATTGTTTATTTAGAGCTGGGCGGGGCTAGTTGAGCTTAAACAGAAAGGTAGGTCTCCCCGCCTGGTTTGACTTTGACTTTGTATATTTAGAGATAATCTTTCACCTTATTAAATGGTGAAGTTTTGTTACAGTATTCTGGAAGTGTTGGAAAGTGTTTCTCAATCTATGCTTGGTGCACGATTTTACTTTCTTGTTTGCAAATGATAAAGGCAGCCACTTTATGATTCAATATTTTCCCAGCCTATTCTTTTACCACTAGTTATTCATTTTATCTATTTTTGGTTCAATATTACACTAGTTAAGTGTTCAACTTACACATGGTTCAAAGTAAAATTAAAATATTGTTTAATATTGCACCATTTCATGCTTTATGTAAAGTACCATTTCATGGTGAAATGTTTAACCAACTTATGGCTCCGCGCTGTTAAAAAAGACAATCGTTTATCAATACAGGTGTTGTCTTTCTTAAGGTTTACGAAAACATAATACAGTAAAACCTCTAAATAACGGACACCTAGGGAGCTCAGAATTTGTCCGGTTTTCGGAGGTGTCCGCTGTACAGAGGTAAAAGCGCCCAAATGTATAGGTGATGGGGATTGAAAAAGTGTCCGCTAAATAGAGATGGCCGCTAGTTGGGAGTGTCCGTTATGGAGGTTTTACTGTATAACCTGTTACCAACACCGAGTTACCAACGGGAACGAAAAGCGTTCCTTTATCGTCAGAAACCTCAGAAACCAATGGATTTCCGATATTAAAAGAAGTATTTCTGAAACAACTCCTTTTGCTGACCGTAATTTTCGGAAACGTTTCCGAGTAGTTTTTATGTATTCTTCAGTTTTTTTTTCCAATCCGAAATATCGGTTTTCAGATGCTATCAATTCTCAAGTAAATATTTTTATGTTCAGTTAACATGATAAATCAACAACATTACATAAACATTGAAGTTAATAGCATTAGCATTAACAATAAAATTAAAATTAATTTGTTACTCGTGCATGTATAAATTCTGTTATGCAGCTGCAAGTGTTTACTTGAGAATTGACTGCATCTAAAAAACTGATATTTCGGTTAGAGAATAATGATTAATACATTAGAAAAACTACTCTGAAACGTTTCCGAAAATTACAGGCAGCAAAAGAAAACGTTGTTTCAGAAATGCTTTTTTAAGTATTGGAAAACTATTGGTTTCAGAGTCTTCTAAAGATAAAGAATGACTTTCCGAAATCGTGGGTAAACCGAAAGATGTTATATTATATTTTCGCAAAGCTTAAGAAAATAAGAGCTAGATTAAGAAACATTTGTCTTTTTTTGCTGTGCAGCTACTACAACGCCAACTTGGTTAAATCTAGTACACTGTAAAAAATTTCCAACCCTTTTCCGTTTCGTAAAAGATAAATTTCCTTTACGATACGGAAAACAACCGATAAAATATTTTTTCCGAATCACAACAGAAAGTTTTCCTAAAGTCATAAAAATAATCTTTTTATATCGTATTAGTTTCCGAAATTAGGAAAATAGCATTGACCGGACTTACTGCGCAGTCTCGCTCTCTGCTGACGTATGAAAGGCGTGGCGTCACGTGATTGATAACAGAACACAATCGAGATTTTCGATGAAGAAGACCTACGCCATGTTGTTAAATATTGGACAATTGTTCTACGTAGTTCTAACTTCGCAATGGTAAGTACTAAAATTTATGTGATTTTTAATATTTGGAATTTGATATGTCCATATATTTACAGTGCATGATTATCAAACCGAATAACATGTTTAAGGAGCTGCGTAGCCTGAAATAAAATGCATATTATCTTATTTCTCGCTCAGTTTATTTTTTATGAGAAAAATATCCCCAATCAAAAAAATATTTTGATGTGCCAGAAATTTCTAACTTAGATATTATCTTAATAAAAACTCAATTTTTGTAGACTGCTTTTTAAATAGTTTTTAACTTATTCTAAATTCAGGTACTTGTTTATTTGTTTAATTCTGTAAGGCATCCAGTGTTGAATTCAGGAGATAGCCGGGGGAGGGGGGGGGACATTCCTCTCTCCCGGAGCATTGAAATGTCCACCCCTTCTGAAGATTTCGGATTTTATGATTTAATGGTCAAAAAGTGCAATTCCCCCCCCCCCCCCCCTCCCTCGGAACTTTATAATATGCCCCCAGGAGCCACAGAAATCCCTCTCGGAGAAAAATGCCTGAATTCAACACTGAAGATATCAATAAATACCTATGATCTTAAAATAAATTCATGAGATTTTTCTGTGTTCGATGCCATATCAGAATCATATATTGTCTTTTTTTTCAGGTACTACATTATTATAGAATCAATTTAACATTTTATTATTTGTAGTGTATTAAAATTCAATTAAAAAGGAATGTCCATTAAATTCTATAATGTTGATTAAAAAATTGAGAAATGTATGTCAGGGTGCTATAACGAAATTTATAATGGTATATGGTAAAATAAATTTCAGTAGTCTTTTAATATCAGACAATATTTTAGTTGTGAAAAACGTAAAGTAGAATATGCTTAATACCTTGAGGTTGATTTTACCTATATTCATGCTGTAAAAGCTTGCATACAGAAGCTTTCAACTGCCCCACCCTGTATATTCAAATTTAATTTATTAAATTTTATTTTTCTCACATTATTTTGAAAATAAAAAATGACTTTTAATCTTTTCTAATAATTTAAAATAAATAGAATAAAAAAAGCAAACAGGGAATTTTTGTCAGTAGAAGTGGGGGGGGGGGGAAGGATTTATTTTAAAAATATAAAGCTTCAATTCTTCATTTAAAAATTAAAAAAAAGAAAGAAAAAGAAAACCTGTAATAGCTTTTGTTACATTTCTGTATTGTTTTTCATCCTAATTTATATAAAAATTATCTTGTATGTGGGTTTCTAACAAAAAAAAATATCTAATTTGATTTTATTTCATATGTGTGCTTTCCTTTAACTAAATCTTGTCATGTATTTAAATGCACGTGTTAATACTGTGCAAATTTCAAGAAATAAAAAATGTTCAAATGAGTCATAATGTCAACATATAAATCATAAATGTTCTGAAAATTCTGCTATTTTTGGAGTTCACAGAACCCGAAATATCATTGTAATAGAATTTTTAATTAGCTCACAGGTTATCAAAGCCGGACCCCCCCCCCTCCCCCCGCTTAATTTACATAAATAGGTTTTTCATGCAGAATTATCCGATTTTAAATTTTCAAATTTTATGTATATGTTCATTCTGATAATCCGATTCCTTGATTAGTTTTGGGGGTTAAATTGCTAAGTATAAAAGGGGGAGGGGGAATGGGGGCTGATACCCAGTTAATTTATATAAATGGGTTTTTCATGCAGAATTATCAGTTTTGTTTCAAATTTTATACATAGGTTCATTCTGATAAGGCGCTTCCCTGATCAGTTTTGGGGGTTCATTTGTTAAGTTTACATGAGGGAACTGGGGGCTAATCCCCCCCCTTAATTTTTAGATAATGTGTTTTTCATGCAGAAATATCCGATTTGTTTCAAATTTTGTATATAGGTTCATTCCAAAAAGGCGCTTCTCTGATCAGCTTTGGGGGTTCAATGGTTAAATATAAAGGGGGAACAGGGGCGAATCCCCTCCCTAAATTAAATAAATGGGGTTTTCATGCAGAATTACACAATTTGCTTCAAATTTTGTATATAGCTTCATTGTGATAAGGCGTTTCCTTCATTAGTTTTGGGGGTTCATTGGTTAAGTATAAAGAGGGCAACGGTCATTAATCCCCCCACCCCCTTAATTTAGGTAAATGGGTTTTTCATGCAGAATTATCCGATTTGTTTCAAATATTGTATATAGGTTCATTCTGATAAGGCGCTTCTCTGATTATCTTTGGGGGTTCATTGGTTAAGTATACAGGGCGGAACTGGAGGGCTAATCCCCCCTTAATTTAGATAATGGGTTTTTCATGCAGAATTATCCGATTTGTTTCAAATATTCTATATAGGTTCATTCTGATAAGGCGCTTCGCTAATCAGTTTTGGGGGTTCATTTATTAAGTTTACAGGAGGGAACTGGGGGCTAATCCCCCCCCCCTTAATTGAGATAATGTGTTTTTCATGCAGAAATATCCGATTTGTTTCAAATTTTGTATATAGGTTCATTCCAATAAGGCGCTTCTCTGATCAGCTTTGGGGGTTCAATGGTTAAATATAAAGGGGGAACAGGGGCGAATCCCCTCCCTAAATTAAATAAATGGGGTTTTCATGCAGAATTACACAATTTGCTTCAAATTTTGTATATAGCTTCATTGTGATAAGGCGTTTCCTTCATTAGTTTTGGAGGTTCATTGGTTAAGTATAAAGAGGGCAACGGTCATTAATCCCCCCACCCCCTTAATTTAGGTAAATGGGTTTTTCATGCAGAATTATCCGATTTGTTTCAAATATTCTATATAGGTTCATTCTGATAAGGCGCTTCCCTGATCAGTTTTGGGGGTTCATTTGTTAAGTTTACAGGAGGGAACTGGGGGCTAATCCCCCCCCCCCCCCTTAATTTAGATAATGTGTTTTTCATGCAGAAATATCAGATTTGTTTCAAATTTTGTATATAGGTTCATTCCGATAAGGCGCTTCCCTGATCAGTTTTGGGGGTTCAATGGTTAAATATAAAAGAGGAACAGGGGCTAATCTCCCCCTAAATTAAATAAATGGGTTTTTCATGCAAAATTTCCCAATTTTCTTCATATTTTTTATAGAGCTACATTATGATAAAGCGCTTCCTTTATTATTTTTGGGGGTTCATTGGTTAAGTATAAAGAGGGGAACGGTGATTATTCCTCCCCCTTAATTTAGATAAATAAGTTTTTTATGCAGAATTATCCGATTTGCGTCAAATTTTGTATATAGGCTCATTGTGATAAGGCGCTTCCCCGGATCAGTTTTGGGGGTTCAATGGTTAAATATAAAGGGGAACAGGGGCTAATCCCCCCCCCTCTCTAAAATAAAGAAATGGTTTTTTCATGCAAAATTACCCAATTTGCTTCGTATTTTGTACATAAGTTCATTGTGATAAGTCGCTTCCCTGATTAGTTTTAGGAGTTCAATGGTAAAGTATAAACGAGGGGAACGGGGGCCAATCCTACCCTTAATTTAGATAAATGGGTTTTTCATGCAGCATTATCTAACTTGCTTCAAATTTTGTATGTAGGTACATTGGTGAAGTATAAAGGGGAGAACAGGGACTAATTCCCCCCCCCCTCTCAATTGAGAAAAATGATTTTTTAAAGCAGAATTATCCAATTGTTTCCATTTTTTTTTATAAAAGGTTCATTCTGATAAGGTGCTTCCTTGATTAGTTTTGGGGGTTCAATGGTAAAGTATAAAGGGAGCGAAATGGGACTAATCCCCCCTTAATTTATGTAATGGGTTTTTCATGCAGAATTATCCGATTTGCTTAAAATTTTGTATTAGGTTGTTTCTGATAAGGCGCTTCCCTGATCAGTTTTGGGGGTTCAATGGTTAAATATAAAGGGGGAACAGGGGCTAGTCCCCCTAAATTAAATAAGTGGGTTTTACATGCAAAATTACCCAATTTGCTTCATATTTTGTACATAAGTTCATTGTGATAAGTCGTTTCCCTGATTAGTTTTGGGAGTTCAATGGTAAAGTATAAAGAGAGGAACGGTCATTAATCCCCCCCCCCCTTAATTTACATAAATGGGTTTTTCATGCAGAATTATCAGATTTGCTTAAAATTTTGTATATAGATTGTTTCTGATAAGACGCTTCCCTGATCAGTTTTGGGGGTTCAATGGTTAAATATATAGGCGGGACAAGGGCTAATCCCCTTAAATTAAATAAATGGGTTTTTCATGCAAAATTACCCAATTTCCTTTAAATTTTGTATATAACACATGGGCTGATAAGTTCCCGGTCTGGCACACAGATGACGTTGCAATTGCCGAACCGATGCTTTTTTTTAGTAAATACTAACCTTTAAAAGGTAGCAGAAAAGATGTCATGATGATTCGCCGTGTGGATAAAACGTTAGAGTGGTTTTATTTGAACAACTTTGTTGATAAACAAAAAAAATGCATAAACAAGAATTTCAAGAATTGTATTTTGATGGGAAAAAACACTGTTCAAACAAAAGCTTGGCTTGATAAGCATTATCCGGACGCTGCACCAGGTAAATCAAACATTATTGACTGGTTTGCTGAATTTAAACGTGGTCGTACGGACACCAGTGATGCACCACGCAAAAGAGGTGGTTACTCCGGAAAACATAAAAATAGTCCAAAAAATCGTTTTGGGGAACCATAAAGTGAAATTGCAGGCGATAGCTCAGACTCTGAAGATATCCAAGAAACGTGGAGGTTTTATTTTGAATGAGCATTTGTCTATGAAAAAGCTGTTGTCAAAGTGGCTGCCGCGCGTGTTGACTTTTGACCAAAAACAACAATGAGTCAATGATTTAGAACACTGTTTGGAGCTTTTTCGTTATAAAATTGTTATTTATTATTAAACTATTATTATTATTTATTTATTAAATTATTATTATTTATTTATTTATTAAATTATTATTTTTATTTATTTATTTATTAAATTATTATTATTATTTATTTATTTATTAAATTATTATTATTTATTATTAAAGTTATGTTATTTATTAAAGTTATAAAGTCATAAAGTTTTGTTAAAAAGTTGTGTTTTCTTTATTTAGAGCAGGAACTTATCAGCCCATGTGTTAGCTTCATTGTGATAAGGCGCTTCCTTCATTAGTTTTGGTTGTTCATTGGTTAAGTATAAAGAGGGGGACGGTGATTAATCCCCCTCCCCTTACTTTAGATAAATGACTTTTTTATTCAGAATTATCAGATTTGTTTCAATTTTTATATATAGGTTCATTGTGATAACGCCCTTCCCCGGATCAGTTTTGGGGGTTCATTGGTTAAATATAAAGGGGGGAACGTGGTCCAATCCCCCGTAATTTGGATAAATTGATTTTTCATTCTGAATTATACAATTTGCTTCAAATTTTGCATATAGGTTCATTGTGATAAGGCGCTTCCCTGATTAGTTTTGGGGGTCCAATTGCTAAGTATAAAAGGGGTGGAACGGGGGCTGATCCCCCCTTAATTTAGATAAATGTGTTTTTCATGCAGAATTATCCAATTTGCTTCAAATTTTGAATATAGGTTCATTCTGATAAGGCGCTTCCCTGATTAGTTTTGGGGGTTCATTGGTTAAGTATGAAGGGGGAATGGGGCTAATCCCCCCTAACTTAGATAAATGGTTTTTTCATGCAGAATTATTGGAATTTTCTTCAGATATTGTATGAGGTTCATTGTGATAAGGCTCTTTCCTGATTAGTTTTGAGGGTTCATCGGTTAAGTATAAAGGAGGGGAACTGGAGGCTAATCCCCCCCTCCTTAATTTAGATAAATGGGTTTTTCATGCAGAATTATCCGATTTGCTTCAAATTTGGTATATAAGTTCATTCTGATTAGGCGCTTCCCTGATTAGCTTTGGGGGTTCTTTGGTTAAGTATAAAAGGGGGGAAAAGGGGTTAATGCTCCCCCTAATTTAGATAAATGGGTTTTTCGTGCCGAATTATCCGATTTTCTTCAAATTTGATATATATTTTCATTGTGATAAGGCACTTCCCTGATTAATTTTGGGGGTTTATTGGTTAAATAAAGGGTGGAACGAGGGGCTAATCCACCTTAAGTTAGATAAATGGGTTTTTTATGCAAAATTATCTAGTTTGCTTCAAATTTTGTATATTGATTCATTGTGATAAGACGTTTCCCGCATTAGTTTTGGGGGTTCATTTGTTAAGTATAAAGTAGGGAATGGGGACGAATTCCCTCCCCTTAATTTAGATAAATGTGTTTTTCATGCAGAATTAACCGATTTGCTTCAAATTTTTTATATAGGTTTATTCTGATAAGATGCTTCCCTGATTCATTTTTTTTTGGGGGGGGGGGCTGTTGGTTAAGTATAAATGGGGAACGGGGACTAATTGTCCATTTTAATTTAGATAAATAGTTTATCATGCCGAATTATCCAATTTGCTTCAAATGTTGTATACCGGTTTATTTTGATAAGGCGCTTCCCTGATTAGATTTGGACGTTTATTGGTTAAGTATAAAGGACGTAAATAGGGGAGCTAATGACCCCCCCCCTCCCCTTTTTCTTTGAAATAAGAGTATAATATGCAAATAGTGTGAATAGCCTGTGAGCTCAATGCCATCAGTTTGACTGAGCACTTTTCTTTTTATTATTTTATTTCCAATTTAATGTATATAAATTTTTTTAATTAATATACTTTTTAAAAAGTTAGTATCCAGCCGAATATTTGATAATCTGCTAAATCACTATTTGTTACATATCGTAAAATTATTGTTATGTTTTTCTACTATATTCCTGTGGCACCATTTTTTTTTCTTTTAATGCTGATTGTGAAATCCCATAGTAACCTATGTAAATTTTAAAGAAATGATAAATTCCGTTATACAATTATCAAAATATAGCTTTCACCAGCAGGAAACAGATGTCCAATGCTGGTAGAGTACATTTTTAAAAATTTCCTTAAATTTTAAATTTTTTTAAAATTTTATGAATTTTGAATTCTTTATTCAAAGGAAAATTTTCAAATATTTTGTTCTTAAAAATACTTATCGCTGAAGACGAAGTGTCCCCTTAATCATTCTTTGCTCTTGTGCTGTTTTTTATCTTTTTAAATATACATGGTCACTAGCAATTAGTACAATAAAAAAAATTAATATTATTACTGTTATTATTACAGGATAATACTGCAGTGATCAATATCGCCTTACAGCTAGAACAGATCATCCTTGCCTAATAGAGAATGAGGATGATAGAAAGGACGTCAAGGTGTTTTCGTATGTTGATGGTGTGACACTTTTTTCGGAGAAATGTTCAACTGAGTCAATTTCGTTGCTGTAGCATCCTACTGGGTGTTTAATTAAGACTGTTATCAGGCCGGAATCTAGGCAGGCTTTTTTATTAACTGCATCAATTCTAAAGGAATAAAAGCCAATAGCAATCATAGCATAAATACAGTGCTGTAATTTGTTTTATTAAAACATTTTGATTTATAGTTTTGTTGAAAATAAATTTTATTTTTCAGTATAAATGTTTGTTTTATTTTTTCTGTCTTTTGTTGTTAGCCAGAAAAAATCGAGTAATTTATATATTTTTTAAAAAATTGTATTTTGTCAATACGTGCAATTTAATGTTTGTGTAAATTAAATGCGCTTGATTTATTTTAATAAGTTTAAGTAAAAAAAAAAAAAAAATAGCACATACATATTTGCTAAGACCGATTTTTTATTGAATGCACTCTTATTTTATAGATATTTTTTCTGAATTATTTGCAATTTTTAATATTCTGCTATTAAGTGATCTGCCATTGAGGAATAAAAGACTCACAAACATTTATTTCTTTGTTATTAATCATGATAAAAAAAATTTGTAATCAATATACTTTTTAAAAAGTTAGTACTCAGCCGAATATTTGATAGTCTGCTAAATCTCTATTTGTTACATTTTGTAAAATTATCACGTTTTTCTACTATATTTCTGTGTCATCATTTTTTTCCCTTTAATGCTAATTGTGAAATCCCATGGTAACCTATGGAAATTTTAAAGAGGTGATAAATTCCTTTATACAATTATCAAAATATAGCTTTCACCAGCAGGAAACAGATGTCCAATACTGGTATTGTACATTTTTAAAAATTTCTTTAATTTTTAAGAATTTTTTTAAAAAGTATTTTTATTTTAATTTATATTTAAAAAATATATATATATTAACTGACAACTGGACTTCCACTGTAAGTAAGTGCTTATATATTCCATATTTTTGCTTTTTTAATTTCTAAAGAGTTTATAAGTATTATTCACAAGTCCTTATTTTATTTCTTCAAAATATAATGCAGGTTTTAAGTTATCAAATTGGCTTTTGATAAGTTTATTTAGCTGATTCGCCAGATTGGTGTTATAACTTTTACTTCAATATAATCTTTTGTTAAAATATTGTATGCAAGTACATGATTTTGGAAAGAATTTTTTTTAATTACTTTTTTTACAGCAATTGGTAAATTTTGGTATCTTTTGAAATCTAAGCATAGTTTCATTGCCAATTTCTTCAACGTTATCTAATCAGTTATAATACAGAAAGTTCAGAAATCTTAAAATATTTAGATCAATATAATTGAAATTATATTTCAGCACTATAATCTCAATTTAAATTAAATAATTGCTAAATAACACTTGTATAGTCTAACAATTTTTAATCAGAGTTCATTGATTTAAATCAACTTGATTTCCTTAGTGTATGTATTCTGTATTCCAGAGTAGTGTATATAATCTGGAATAGGTATGTTTAAAGGAATACTGTATATAATCCAGATCTAGAGTAGGATGTTTAAAATTTCATTTTTTTTTCTGAATAAAATTCTTACATTATCTTTTATATTTTAAGATTTTTAATCGAGAAATTTGGTCAAAACAAAAAGATTTAGCTTTTAGTAATGAAGAGTTTATATGCTTTTTATTTTATCAAAGGGGTAATTTAAGGTGGTATATATTTTATACAGAATAGGTCAATAAAAAGTATATTGTTAAATTGCAGTTAGTGTAAATAAGTGATATATAACACAAGACAATTTGTTTAATTTATTTCATGTTTTCAAAAGTAAAAGAGAATTCACATTTTCAAATTATATCATTTTCTGTTGCTCCATTTTTTAACTATATTTTTAACTGTTTATATGATTAAAATATTTCAAATTAAACAAGTGAATGAGTTTCTCTATATATTTTTAAATTCAAATAAATTTAAATGAGCTTTTCTAATTATTAATTTTAATGATTTAGTAAAGGTTATTTTACTTTAAAACGCGTAATTTTAAAATTGTATTTTGAATTTTTAAAAAAATAGCTGATTTAAATTTTAACAAAAAATGATTTTCATTTACTGAGCCTTTTTGTTATGTAATTTTCAGTTGAGCTTCAAGTTCAAAGTCTTGTACATTTTCAAATTGTATGGCTTCTGAAAATTGTTTATCATCAACGTATTTATTAGGGTTAGCTGAATTCTGTATATTCTTATAATTTACATGACTTCAAAAGTTTTTAGATTTACTTTATTATTATTATTATTTTATGGCGTTTTAGACAGGAGAAAAAAATTACCTTCCACATAAAAGATAAAAAATTAAAGTTTCAATGCTGCTCTATATAAATTTTCAAAATTTATAAAATAGTTTCTGGATTTTTTTTTGTGTGTGTGTGTGTGTAATAGCAGAAAAGCACCCAAATTGGGTTATAATAGTTAGGTGCAGCAATGTTCCTAATTGGAAAGTGTCTCTGTGACACAAATTGGGTATAAAAAGTGACAAATTTGAAATATCATATGTATTTGGGTACAAAAAACATTTAATCTCCAAACTGTCACAGTAAAAAACAAAGTTATTCTTCTGGAAACTGTCTTTTTAAATTTAATTAAAGAAAAAATAAGCTTAGAGGGTCATATTCATGCCGAAATTGTAGCAAATTCAATAGATACATCTAATTGGGGCATCATGTTTGTTTTTTTCAGTAAATGTTGCCCTATGATAACAAACTGGAATTCACTCAGTCAAGTAGTTTTGAAATTATGAAAATATAAAGTTTGTAACTCCTAATCTGTAATCGTTGCAAATCAGACTGTAATGTGGGTAGTGTTTTAAGCATAACTTAAAAACTACTTAGCGGAATCAGCTGTGATTTTTGATTTGCATATTTGAAGTTCTTAGAAATCTATTTCTATTAAAATTAATTTTTTTAATTAATTTAAAAATACATTTTTTTTTATAAATTAAACCATAAAATAAACCATAATCTATAATTTTTTAATCGAAATAGATTTCGAAAAGCTTCAAATAAAATATATGAATATAAAATTATTACGTCAAGTATTGAATTGTATAAAAAAAACTCCACAAGCTGTTTAACATTAGGAGTTCCAAACTTTAAACTTCATAATTCTTAAACATTTTGACCAAGTGACTTCCCTTTTGGTACCCTTGAGAAAAAGTTACCGAAAGAGGCAAATATAATGTCAAAGTTAGATGTACATATTGAAAAGTTCGGAGTTTTGTGCAACTTAAGAACGAAGATAAGATTGTTTTTTTTAAGGCGTAAATTAAAAGAAGTTCTCGTTTTTTAAGGAGGGGCGGTCACTATTGTGATTAAAAAATGTTTTGTATGTTCTTTGTTTTGGATATACAGCAATAGAAAGTCTTTCCAGCATCAATAAAACTTCAATGTTAGTTGCATACACTTCATACGCATGCAACATGTCATATACTTGTGCTACACCCAATGACATAAGTGTGGGTTTTAAATATCCAGTCCAAATTGAAAATATTTTGTTCCGTTTTTAATATCTTATTTAACAGTTTTTTGGCATCCCCTAAATATTTAGTGCCTGGGGAAATCATCTCCCACACACACTTCACCACTGACTACACCTATGTATATTCTGGCACTAATAAGCTGGCATCTCTGTACAGTCCACTTTGCTATACAGACAACAGATGAAAAGGTTTGTTTTGGGCACTATTTGGATTTTCTTTTATATTGCTTAAAATATATTAATTTTTTTTTTCCCTAGGAAACATATACACATATTCTAAAGAAAATAAAAGCATATTATGTATTTTATGAACATAAAATCCATTTCATTGTGTACTTTTTATTTATTTATACACTTTTCTTTTACGAGAATTACTTCTTGTTTATAAAGATACTTCCCTAGCATTCCTTGTATAAAATACTTATTTAAAAAAAATGTAAATACCCATGAGTTAAACGTATCAGTATACTTGTAACAAATAAATAAAATTTCAAGCTGATTCTGTATTGTAAAGAAACTTTTGTTATAAAGAGTAGGACCAATAAGAGATGAAAATATTGCTTTTGGACACTGTTTTGATTTCCTTTTATCTCAATTAATTATTATTAAGAACTTTTTTGAATACATACATACATTTTAAGTATTTTGTTATCATAAAATGCATTACATGTAATGCATTTTATGATAACAAATACTTAAAATGTGTGTATGTATTCAAAAAAGTTCTTAATAATATTTAATTGAGATAAAAGGATATCAAAACAGTGTCCAAAAGCAATATTTTCATCTGTTAATGTTCCTACTCTTTAAAACAAAAGTTTCTTTACAATGCAGAAAATTTTCCGATCATAATGAAAAAAAATTCCGTAAAGCAAAGAAAAAGTTTCTATTCTACACAGGAATTTTTAATTTTTTTCATGATTAGTTTACTTACTGATTCGGAAAAGTTTCCTTTTTAAAACGGAATACTTTCTGTCTATTCTACCGTTCTACCAAGACATTTCTTAGTGTGAATGGAAAGTTTTCCTTTTTAAAACGGAATACTTTCTGTCTATTCTACCGTTCTACCAAGACATTTCTTAGTGTGAATGGAAAGTTTTCCTTTTTAAAACGGAATACTTTCTGTCTATTCTACCGTTCTACCAAAACGTTTCTTTATGTGAATGGAAAGATTTCCGTAAGACCCAGGAATTTATTCTGTGTCTAAAGATTAGTTTCTGAATCAAACAGGAAAAGTTTCCTGACGGAAAGAAAAAACTTTCGTTTTTTTTCGTTTTTTTTTCCGTGTTGGTTCGGAAAAGTTTCCTGTACTATACGGGCAACTGGAAATCCTATTCCTACCGGAAACTTTTCCGAATTTTTTTTTACAGTGTACGACATTTTTAACAGTGTTGATCAACATTATTTTGGTCACGCTCCACCCGAAAATCTCCAAAATCATGACCCTTCCCCCTGAAATATATGAGTCTTATTATTTAAATGTGCACTCTTATTCACACAGGGAAAGCTTTCAAAGGACATAACGCATATGGGACGAACGTCCCACATGCTTTTTTTAATTTTTAGGTGCCACTACTTATTTAAACACTGAATTTAAACACTTATTTAACAACTTATTCAAACACTGAAATTCGATGATTAGATAAAGTGAAAATTACTGTTCTAAAATAATGGCGTTTTATTCAAGGGCTTTGTTTACCCTATAAGGCACGCAAACGTGTCGCTAATCACAAAATGAATAACAATGAGAATTCACTTCAATGTTTTTAGCTTTTTAAACAGTAAGTATTTTGTCACAAATATCATTTAACATAATTACATCATTTTTTTAACATAACTTTTTTTTATTCTATAAATTCCACGAAGCAATGCATCTTCACTTTCCTAGTTAGAAGAGAGTTTTGTTGTTCTTTGCCAACTCACCTCAGTAAGAAGCAAAAATGTTATATGATATGCAATTTTATTTTCATAAAATGTTTGGAAGAGATTCTCACATTTGGCATTAAATTTGATAGCATTAATACAATTTACAGATAATTGTATATCAGTCCTACACTATAACCATATGAAATTTACTTTTAACCTATTTCCTTCTTTGATATCCATTTGGGTCTTTTCTAATTTTGTAAGGTTGGTAGTAGCTAGTTTTGAGACTGCTCAAGGCAGTCAATTTTACATAACTCTTTAAGTAATTTGATGTGTTTCTTCGTACGACATATTGCGCAGCGAACAGAATTACAAGGCTATTTGAATAAATAATTGAAAAAGTTATGTTAAAAAAAGGAAAGAAGTGTGTGTGTGTGTGTGTGTGTGTGTGTGTGTGTGTGTGTGTATTTTTACTTTATAGAAACGTAAGTATAATTTTTCCGGTCACTGTTATATTTTGCACTTTTGAATAAATCAATTTTAAAATTGAATAAAAAAAAATATATTTAAAATTTTATTTTTGAAATTTGCCTGCATAATTTTTATTAAAATCTACAACATTATTTTTTCAAAGAAGACAAAAAGAACTGGTAAAAAATGGGGGTTAATAGCTTATTTGAAAATGTCTCTTAAAACTCAAATTGCTCCGGGATGTACCCGCCCCCATGTTGGGAACCACTGGTGTTGATGCTTCCATTAAACATTTAAAATGAAAAATTGTTCCTTTGAGTGATTTTCTGTAGAGAAAACAGAGTAAGAAGCCTGGATGCTATTCCATTCTGGTATCGATCGAATGCATTGTGTCATTCCTAAGACCTTTCGTGAGTCAACCGACGCCGTGACTTCACATAATGATGTAACATAACCCCTTGCCTGTGACGCCCTAACTCAGTTTGGCCAAGAGAAAAATCGGTGTTTCAATTCCGTGAAGCCCGAATTTAGTTCGTCCAATGCTTAAAAACTATGCAAAGAAACTGTTAATTCGAGACAAATTTATATACATGCCTGTCAAACACAATGTGGTTTGAATGAAATTTGGAAAGAACTGCAAAATTACAAAAATCCGACAAATGGCGCGAAACTGCCGCACTTTTCGCGGGAAAGTATCGCCATCTATTGGGAAAATGGTAAATTATATATTATGCATTGGTTCGGGCTTCACGGAATTGAAACACCAATTTATTTCTTACCCGAACTCAGCTTGGGCATTCCAAAATTGGCGCATTTGCGTTACCCGAACTAAGTTCGGGCGTCATAAGCAAGGGGTTGAGGAGAAAAAAATAAATTCCATTTTTGGCACGTTTCCTCAAATATATTCACAGGCAAGGGGTTAAAATTTTCAGAAACGTATGAGTCAATCCTTGAACTGCAATGTCCTAAGACTGGTTGAGAAAAGCAGCTTTGAGAAGATTTACAACGCCGCCCTGTTAAAAATAAAATGAATGTTTTAACGATTTTTTTCAACCAGTTTTACTGATTATAAGATGAAAATAAAATCAAGTTTTCTATTTCACTGGATGTTCATGATATACACCTTTCTATCGTTGTCCAATAGTAATTCCTAAACCGTTAATCTTATACACATATTTCCAATTGAAAAAAATATTTCAAATGCTGTACGTCATCATATTTAAACACATTTACGTCAAAATACTTATTTCTGTACAATTTATGAAAATTGAATTTTTTATACGATCCCTGGATCCTGTAAGTTATATTTAGGAAAACGTTCCCCATGTTGTAACAATTAATCAAAATAAGTCGCATTTTTTACCTCTGAAATTTACCGAGTTATGATATTTTGAACTTTATGAAGTTTCAGCTTTTTCTGGCATTAAAAATAAAAAGATGCATTTTCAGTGCCGAAAAACGCTGAAATTTTATAAAAATGCAAAGTATCATTAACTCGATAAATTTTTGTAGTTAAAAAAAAAGTTTTTTTTTCTTTTGGTTTTGCTTGTTAGAGTATGGATAATGTTTTTCTAAATATAACTCATAGGATCCAGGGACCACATAAAAGTTCAGTTTTCATAACTTATACAGAAATAACTATTTTCACGTAAATAGCTTTTAATATGTTGGAAAGCATTTTTGCAATTGGAAGTATATTTTAAAAACTAAATTTTCAGGAATTGTCTATTGGAGAACAATAATTTGAGACACCCTACATATTGCTATGATTATACTAAAAACGCTTTTAAAATTCATTTTCAAAATAAATTTCTAGACATATTATCAAATGACATTTATGGTAATGTTATGTGCTTTAAACAGAAATAACAAATGAGATAGTTATTAAAAATTTTAATTTCACCGGAGAGAAAAAATGCCTCTAATTACGTAACTTTTGTATGAGATTTTGAAAACTGTCCTTTTTTTTTTATTTGTGGCTCATGAATTTTTTCTTTTCTATATATCAAATTAAAATAGTTATGACGATTTTTTATGAAATGACTTGAAGACATTTAAAAAATTCTGAGACACAATGGTTCATACATTGTCATCACTATCAGAATCTAAGTTGCCTTAGAACGTTGGGAGTTATTAGCAAGGCTTATGTGTTTTTATTAACTGTTCAAAATCAGTCTTATTTTTCTTTTTTTTTGCATGCATTTATTTAATTAACTATTTAAAATATTTCATTCCAGTTCATTTCTATTTTTTTTATAACCAAGTAATCTTAAGAATTTGTTAAACTTTATTTAAAAATTTCATCGTCAAATTATTATTCAGTATTCAAGCACTTTAAGCTACTTATGAAACTTTATTCGCTAGCTTTTGAGCATTTTTATATATTAAAGAAAAAAAAATGCTTCATAGAATGCCATGAAGAAAATATTTTTTACTTCTATACAAAACTTTTCAATCACCATTCACTATATTTTTCAGGAGCTTCAAGCACTATTGCTTGTTCCTTTTAAAATAAAAAAAAAATGAAATCTAAAGTTTCAAATTCAATCAAAGAATGCGATTGTCTTTTTGTTCCATTGAATCTTTTGATATGCTAATCTACTGCTTAAAGGAACTGCATTCAAGAAAAGAAAAATGTTATGGAAGAATGCATTTTCCTCGGTGAATTTTCTAAATATTATTAGAACTACAAAACCAAATAAGTGAAAAATCAATTCTTCGTTTCCGAAAGAATTCTTCTCTTCAGAAAACTTATATTAGGTCAAACTGTTATTGTGTTTTCGACATTAACTTTGAAAATATTTAATTGCAAGGAACGTATTCACTTAAGCAGTTAAAACACATACTTTCTTCTGTTCTTTTAAAATAAAAGCCAATACTTAGCATTTAAGTACCGCTGAACCATTTAAAGGGACAACAAAATTCATTTCAAAGTTCTCTTTTTTTCATGTTGGTTAATGAACGATTTCTTTTCAGCATATGTTGAATAAATTATTCTCCGATTATTTAAATGAGGAAATTAGAATAAATTACTGAAGTTCATGTTTATTAATAAAACAAGCAGCGTGAAATGATTTTGATTTATTTAACATCTTTGATTTTTAAGCATTTTTTAAAATAGTTTGTATCTTTTAAATGTAAAAAAATGTTTTTAAATGTATTATTTTAATAAATAATATGTTGACTTCACCATTTTGTCGTTTGTCAAATAAAGTGTGATGCATTATAAAATTTTTTCGTTTTACTTTTTCACTTTTGACAATTCTTAAGATAGTTGAAAGGTGTTTGTAACTTCGTTTTTTTTCCTATAAGTTTAGATAGACAGAAAAATAAAATAGAGTAAAACCTCTAAATAACGGACACCTTGGGAGCTCAGAATTTGTCCGGTTTTCGGAGGTGTCCGCTATACAGAGGTAAAAGCGCCCAAATGTATAGGTGATGGGGACTGAAAAAGTGTCCGCTAAATAGAGGTGGCCGCTAGTTGGAAGTGTCCGTTATGGAGGTTTTACTGTATATTAATTACCGTATGTTCTACACAGAAAATGATACGTGTGGAATCTGTAGACGATAAATAAGCGTCTAGAGATAGCACGTATAAAGACAGTCGTAACATCCACGAAGAAGGCTAAACGCTGCCTGAGTAACTCTATGGACAAGAACAGATCTTTTGAGAGAATAAGTTGATTTCTTGCTTAAACAGGAACGTAACAACTTTTTTACTAGAAACGTGTTTTTGCGGTATTATAAATTTTCCAACTGAACAAAATTTTATTATACTGTATGGTGCATGTAGCAACTTCTAGTAGCAAGTGTCTAGGCAAGGCCTTAAATTGAGTCTAAATTTATTGTCGTTACTTGTTTGAAGTGCTTCTTTGATAGATTAATACGTTTTCCATCTGAACAAAACTTTGGTTGGTATACTATCTGGTGTGTATGAAGCATTCCTAATTTTGTGCAGGGCCGCAAAAAAGAAAATACTTTACTGACTACGAACTCTTATATTTTGAAATATATTTTAGGGATGTGACAAGAGATACAATCGTTCAAAATTTATTATGCAATCTAACGTTTATCGCACTTATAATCATATACAGTAAAACCTCTAAATAACGGATACCTTGGGAGCTCAGAATTTGTCCGGTTTTGGGAGGTGTCTGCTATACAGAGGTAAAATCGCCCAAATGTATAGGTGATGGGGATTGAAAAAGTGTCCGCTAAATAGAGGTGGCCGCTAGTTGGGAGTGTCCGTTATGGAGGCTTTACTGTATAAGACTACAAGTAAAATTGTATATAAGTAACTTAGTGCCAAATTTCGACTAAACTTGTGTGGTGGTTGGATGATAGTTCCTTTTTTTATACAGTGGAATCTTGTTAATATTCCAAATAATATATATTTGGGCTTGTGATCAAAAGAATATAGTGAGTACATATATTGTTATGGCCGCAAAAGACCACTTCGACATGACATTAATTATTAAATAAAGATTCGCTAAATATTTATTCATGCAAATTTATAATCAAGAACAATGAAGATAAAAGTAAAAATTGTTACCTGCAGTCATCTGAAAGAAATAAGATAAAAAGCAAGTGAAAGAATTTGCACTGCAAATTTTCATCTTTGAATAAAATCTTTATTCATAAAGAGATTTTCTTCTAAAAAAACATATTACTAAATGGATGATCATTTTTATAGCTCCATTTCCTTTTTAGCACAAGTAATTGATACCTTTTATTTTTAACCTTCCCTTAGGGAGTTCGGAGGCAATTGCGTTAAAAAAATATTTTCTACGACTTGTCATTAACCCAACAAAGAACGTCGCATTAGATGAAACAGAACAAAAATTAATTATCCGCATACAGGACCAGTAGGATCTGTGCACTTATCACAAGTAAGAACCACTCATCGCGTCTCCATTGTGGAACAGCAAAAACCTTTGCCGTACTTAGAAGATAATGTATAGGCCGTCAACTATCACATTTAAAAAAAAAGAATGTTTTCTTCATATCGTACTTTAGATGTACGCATTTTGTACATTTTTCACAGCAGCAAGACAAGCGATCACCTTCCACTCTTGTGGAAAACGTCTCAGTGTCTGTGTGTGAGCGCGCAGCTTCAGCACCGACTGGGAACGGAGGGGAGGGGGGTGCCAAAAATTCTAAAACGCCAATCGGCAGAGATAAAAAAAAAACGTATTAAAACATTTGAATTTGATTGGCGAGGGGCGGAGCTTAGAATAGGAAGTGAACATAGCCAAAGAATGTTATCGAAGTATCTAGTAGAATCCAATACCGGAAGTAGAAAGGTAACAAAAAAGATTATCAATTTTAAAAAGCGAAATGTTATGAAATAAAGAAAAGTTTACAGGGGAAGTTTTAAAAAGGAAAGAATTAAAATAAATTTGAATGTGAATTTTAAAATTAAATGAATAAGGACTAATAAAATATTTCTTAAATTGAATTAAAATATGGCAGTGGTTGTAAGAATCACAACATATACTCCGGCCTCCCCAAGAGAAACTATTGGTGAGATGGAGAAATTTAACAATTTTGACATCTAGTCAATATTTTCTCATCTATATACAATATACATATAACTTGACATAATGAGAAACAAAATAAAAAGAATAATAAATTTACATTCTTCTGGCAAAAAGCACACAAAGTCCTTCAAAATATAGTTGCTAACAGTCCAAAAAGTAAAATCTTTCAAAACAAAGATGCTGAAAGTCCATTCACTGATATGTGAAATAGCAAATACAATACTATAAAGTAATTTCAGTAGCAAAAAGTGAACAAAGTTTTTTGAAATAAAGCTGCTAAAAGTCCATTCACTGATATGTGAAATAGCAAATACAACACTATAAAGTAAGTTAAGCATATACTAAAAGAGTAAAAGAGGTTGTAATATTGTACACAAAAACAAATAATATTATATGATACAAATTGGTAATCATACTAATAATGACTTTCCTAATTCAATATAGCATAACATTAGCAATAAAACATTTCCATTTTGGAAAAGAAATTTTCAACAATAAGACCTTTGAATCACAACTGTATTTCTAGTCACAGTCGATGAACTATATTTCAATTTTGTATTAACATTTTTATTAGAACAATGCTTATATAAATTCAATAAATTACACATTTGAGAATTTTTCCATAACAAAAATTCAAGATGTAAGCAAATGGTCAAGAGAGAATATTTAGACTCTCATTAAAAAGAAATATATATATATATAGCACTTTCTAAAAAATCAACTTTTCTTAGTTGAACAACTCTAATACAACAACATTAATACCTTCAAAGTAAATAATGGCAAAGAGAGGATATTTAAGCTCTCAGAAAAGTACATAAATAAATGTATCATTCTACCACATAACTTTAATAATATTGACCTTGTAAAAAATATCACACAACATATCTATACAAAAATATCCTGAATGCTTATTGAATGTTTAATTCGAATTTTTAAACATTTTTAAGAATAAACATGTAATTTTAATTTTTTACATATAAAATACATAAGTATTTTATTTAAATGTAATGACTTAAAACAAACTTTGGATCCAAAGCATATAATTTGCATATGCATAAACATTTTCTTCAATTTGTGGGTTTTCAAACACCTATAGAGCTTAATGTATTACCAACCCTTTTACATAATACACCAACAATAATAATATTAGAAGTATTAGCATGCATACTCTTTAGATGTTAAAAAGAGGTTAGATGTTAGGGCATGCAAGAAGTAACATTTGTATTATTCTAAAAGTCACAATAGGGAAAGTGATGACATATGTACTCATATTATACCTTATATCAATAACAATTTACTTTTTAAGTTAAATTACCTTATCAAAATAATTTAATCAATGACATTTTATCTCGAACTATAATATTGAATTATAAGTTTTAAAAAGAATTACAATTTAAATCAAACAGTGAATTTTAGAGTTTTAAGCTCATTTAAAGCACATTTCATATTAAACTTAAATTCCAAAAATGAATATGGTTTTGAAGAAATATTTCAGTGAGAAACATAGTTAACAGGAGAAACCAAAAAAAAAAGATTTACATACTTTTACAGGATGACAATTCCATTGTGTCAAGGCGAAGGTGACTTAAAAAAAATAAACATACACAAATGCTGCCTGCAGCTTTGGTAGAAGAAAACAAATAAACAGTCAGTCTTCACATTTGACAATCCAGTCGAGCTAGCATAGAACAAATTTTTACAATGGTAAAGGCATCCTAAAAAAAATTAAGATTAAGTTACACTTTATACTGTTTATGATTGCGAGGGAGAAGATCATAATGCTTTGTGCTTTGAGTAGATTTGTTTAGAACTGTAGTGTTACTGCCAGATGCTTGTGAATGTACTGAACTAAGTGAATGAGAAGATGTTTGCTGGCACTTTGAAGAGGTGTGAATTTGAAGAGATGTATTGTTATTAGTGTGAGAGCAAGGAGAATCACAATTAGCAGTATGAGCACGAATATGTCGTTTCACAGGAGAAAAAGATGCACTATCAACAGCTGGCTGATCATGTGTTGCACTTCTAGATGAATCCGCAGGATGAAGCAATGCTTCATTTCTTTACTGGAGTTTCAAGATTCTGTTAGTATGAATTAACATAGGTGATGGTTGATTATTGTTGCAATCTTGAATTTGAATAAGTACAGGTGAAATTATTTTCTTATCATATAAGGTCCTTGTACTTTTTTGTTAAATACACTGGGAAATTTTACATAAACAATATCATCAGCTTTGATATTAGTAAATTTTAATTTTTCCCTTGATTTTTGATACACTTTTTGTCTAGAAGACTCGTTATTTTTGTAAGCTTGATAGTATACTTTTACAATAAAATCCATTAATTTGTGAATTTCATAAGCAGTGTTAAGAATTTTCCAGGAAGAATGGGTTTTATAATTAGCATAAATATCATTCACCTCCCTTCCAAAATGAAGAAGATTTGGAGTGAATTTTGTGGCTGGATGAGGTGTAGCGTTATATATTGAGTGGTGGATTTTTAAAGCAGTTGGAACATCAAATCCTTGGGAAGCCATTGTATTCACAGATGACTTTATTTGAGTCTTACATCTCTCACTCAATCCATTATAACGTAGGATACACAAGTCGAAGCTGTTTAGTCAGGCGATATGAAAAAAAATTTTATGGACTCATTCGAATCCAATTTTAAATTTTGAAGAGATTTGAGAGACAGTTTTACTTGGCAGAAAATAGTTAATAAAATCATTTCGAATGCTTTGTAAGTTAGAGTTTTTAAATTGAAACTGTGTCTCAAGAAAGAAATGCAATGCACTACCCTGTAATTTTGACTTGAAAAGAGCAAAAATTTCTTTGTCAGAGTAATTATATAATTCCTGCATATCTGATAACTGATCGAAGAAAAATTCGACCGTCTGAGGATTCCCATCAAAAGGTTGAATGGAAAGGCTTAACTTTGCTTTCGGAGGCATGGTGACAAATTTGAGAATAATTCTTAATAAATTTCAAAATAGTGTGTTTTATGAATCAACCGAAGTTAAACAAAAATTAATTTTCATATGAAATCACCTTTTAAAATAATGTCAAATCACCAGAATAATTTTTAAGAATGCAATAGTTCTCAAAATATTATCAAAACAAAATGGTATAAATCGAAATTAATCATTCACTTATAAGTAAGAAAATTATTTTTCTAAACTCATCTTCTTTTGTAAATAACAACATAAACAACCATTTTTTTAGTAATAAAATGTAAATATTGCATAAAAGAACACAATGGATTATGTAGAATCATATGGAAACGTTTTGTTTTCAAAACAAAATCCTATTATAAGTCTAGAATTCTTAGAATAAAATTGTAGTTTCCTCATAAAAAAATATGCCTCATTGAAAAATATGCATGAAACATTACTAAAATGACTTGTTAAAAGTAAATAAAACACACAATGCAATTATCTGGCAAAATTATTTTTAATCCTTTTATTTTAAACACTTTAAAATACTTAAGTAAGCCAACTTATCAAATATTTCAAATATTCCACTAATCAAATATTTCAATAAGAATGCAATTTTTTTTAAATCAAATTTTATAATATAACAAAATATAATTTAATAACTGTCATGTCGTTAAGGTTTCTAATGGTTTAGGCACCAAAGAGGGAACTGTGGTGGTTGGATGATAGTTCCTTTTTTTATACAGTGGAATCTTGTTAATATTCCAAATAATATATATTTGGGCGTGTGATCAAAAGAATATAGTGAGTACATATATTGTTATGGCCGCAAAAGACCACTTCGACATGACATTAATTATTAAATAAAGATTAGCTAAATATTTATTCATGCAAATTTATAATCAAGAACAATGAAGATAAAACTAAAAATTGTTACCTGCAGTCATCTGAAAGAAATAAGATAAAAAGCAAGTGAAAGAATTTGCACTGCAAATTTTCATCTTTGAATAAAATCTTTATTCATAAAGAGATTTTCTTCTAAAAAAACATATTACTAAATGGATGCTCATTTTTATAGCTCCATTTCCTTTTTAGTACAAGTAATTGATACCTTTTATTTTTAATCTTCCCTTAGGGAGTTCGGAGGCAATTGCGTTAAAAAAATATTTTCTACGACTTGTCATTAACCCAACAAAGAACGTCGCATTAGATGAAACAGAACAAAAATTAATTATCCGCATACAGGACCAGTAGGATCTGTGCACTTATCACAAGTAAGAACCACTCATCGCGTCTCCATTGTGCAACTGCAAAAACCTTTGCCGTACTTAGAAGATAATGTATAGGCCGTCAACTATCACATTTAAAAAAAAAGAATATTTTCTTCATATCGTACTTTAGATGTACGCATATTTTACATTTTTCAACCCCTTAGGCAAGCGATCACCTTACACTATTGTGGGAAACGTCTCAGTGTCTGTGTGTGAGCGCGCAGCTTCAGCACTGACTGGGAACGGAGGGGAGCGGGGTGCCAAAAATTGAAAAACGCCAATCGGCAGAGTTAAAAAAAATACGTATTAAAACATTTGAATTTGATTGGCGAGGGGCGGAGCTTAGAACAGGAAGTGTGCATAGGCAAAGAATGTTGTCGAAGCATTTAGTAGAATCCAATACCGGAAGTAGAAAGGTAACAAAAAAGATTAGTATCAATTTTAAAAAGCGAAATGTTATGAAATAAAGAAAAGTTTACAGGGGAAGTTTTAAAAAGGAAAGAATTAAAATAAATTTAAATGTGAATTTTAAAATTAAATGAATAAGGACTAATAAAATATTTCTTAAATTGAATTAAAATATGGCAGTGGTTGTAAGAACCACAACAACTTGTTTCTCAAAAAAAAAAAAAAAAAAAAAAAAAAACCCACAAGATTCTATATAAATTATAGAAAATCAAGAAGAAGAAATTTGAGTGCCAAAAGCCAAATTCAGCGACTAGAAATATGATTTGACTTTGTTTAAGCTAATTTAACTTTTTTTTTTTTCATATTTTTAGTTTGTTTAACTTGATTATAGACTTGAACTGATCTTTCTGAATTAATATTTATATAGAGGGTGATTATATTTAAAGTTGCGATTTCAAAACCTTCTAGCTTATGTTAGAAAACATTGATCAAAATCAAATTTTGTTTGGCGTAGCAAATAAATAAAAAATTAACCAACACATGACGCTGACTTTGTAAAGTACTTTGCTTGCCTAAGTGGAAAAATTAGCTGTTCGGAAGATATGCTATTTAAAATACGTGGCATCTGTACCGTACATTACAGCTCTGATGAAAACCTGGAGACATGGGGCTGCCATTAATCTACGCCCGAGTACCTTATCATGACTTGTCAACATGAAAGGGTGCTCGTGTAGCTCTTTTATCAGAATGGGGGACTGATTTAAGAGGCTACTTCACTCAGGCGAAAACACCCACTTGCTAATGTTAATCTATGGGAGAAATATTTTACGATATCTCGTTCGCATTTCAATATTTTTAAATGATTTTTTCTTTTGCATTGAATAGTTGAGGTCAATCTTTATGCATGCTACTTTGTACTTTTTTGATTTTTGTTGCAGTTTTTTTAATTGACGATATTTTCACTTTCGAAACCGGTTCTGAAAGTGAAAGTATCTTAATTAAGAGAAAAATTGTAATCGAAATCGAAAAAGTACAAAGAAGCGTGCATAGAGATTGACCTCAGCTATTGAATGCAAAAGAAGTCTATTGAAATGCGAACGAGATATCGCAAATTATTTCTCCCATAGGATTAACATTGGCGAGCGGGTGTTTTCGCCTGATTTAAGTAGCCTCTTGACTATCAAGAAGTTTCGGAGATCATAGGGCTTAAAATCTGGTCCAGTGTTTGCATACACTTATAGATGATTATTAAATTCTAATATACTTACTGAAGATAATTATTAAATTCGACGAGATATTTACAATTTATATTATACGAGATATTACGACGACAATTTATATAGGTGGGAAACACTTGACAGAAGACTGAATACATTTTTTGCGACGTCAGAAGAAGATGTGGCTGAAAGTCTAAAGACAGTCACAACGTCCATTAAAAAGATTAAATGCTGCCTGAGTAACTCAATGGACAACGGCAGATCTTTCGAGAGAAGAGCTGCTTCGTGCTGGAGCAAAACGTTACAACGTTTTTGACTGGAGACAGGTTTTTGCGGTATTATACATTTTCCAGCTGAACAAAATTTTATATACTGTATGGTGTATGTAGCATCTTTAGCGTCTTGGCAGAGCAGTAAAAATGAGTTTTAATGTATTACTATTTATTGGCGGTACTTGATTGGAGTGCTTCTTTGATAGGTTAATACGTTTTCCAGCTGAACAAAACTTTAGTTGGTATACTATCTGGTGTGTATGAAGCATTCATAATTTTATACAGGACTGAAAAAAAATGAGTTTATTAACTATGAACTCAATGTGAAGTGTATTTTAAAGATGTGACGCGACTTACAATTTTTCAAAATGTATTATACAATCTAATGTTTATCGCATTTATAATCTTTTATGAGACTTACAAGTATTATCGTATGTAAATAACTTTATTACAAACTTCGACTGAATTTATGTCTCAAGAAAACAAATTCTATATAAGATATAGAAAATCACGAGAAGGAAACTGAATACCAAAAGCAAAATTCAGCGAGTAAAAATATGATTTACTTTCGTTTAATTTAATTTAAATTAATTATTTTCCTATTCTTAACTCGTTTAACTTGGTTTATAGACTTTAACTGAACTTTCTAAATTAATATTTAAATAGAGGGTGATTTTATTTAAAGTTGTGATTTCGAAACGTACTAGCTTAAGCTAGAAAACATCGGTCAGACTGAATTGACATTTGAACTGAATATACATGAAGCAATCACGGAGTAAAGAGGAACTGGAGATGAAATGTTTACGTTTGCCGTGACGCCAAAAATGCAACCCTAAAGTCGGCCCAATCAACTGGAGGCTTGCTTAGAAAACCTCTTTCCGTCCAATGAATCCAATCATTGTTCCACGTGCAGCCTCTCTCCGTCCAATGAAGTAGCTTGTTTGCGCCTAATGATTTGAGCGATAACCGGCTTCATATTACAAGCCGTTTTTACGGTTCTCTGCCTCTCTATTCTTTCTCTTTACTCTGTGTGAAGCAATGGAATTTTGTTTGGTGAAGGCAAATAAATAAATTTTTAAAATGTACCGATAGATGATACTGGATTCGTAAAACACTTTTCTTTCCGAAGGGGAGATATTAGCTGATTATTGATAGATAGTACTGTAAACGAATTCTTTTGCGTGTCCCTGTAAATGAACGATGGATGCTACACACTTCATTTTCCATTCCGAACATGCTATAATAAACCTCATTAACATATATCAATTGTCTGGCAATCTGACTGTATTTACGTGAGTTAGAGCACGGGCATACAGACGACAGAGAGACAAACAAACCACAATTCATAAACAATTTCAACTATGTTGGAAAGTGTTAAAACTTGTAATATCTTAAAAATCTCCAACATTTATAACACTTTTCAACAAAGTTCAAAAGGGTTTATGAATTCGGTTTGTCTGTCTGTCTGTCTGCCGTCTGTCTGTCCGTGCTCTAACTCGCGTAAATATTTTCAGACTGACATGCAACTGATATATGTTATTGAGGTTTACTATGGCATGTTCGGTATTGAAAATGAAGTGTGTCGCACTTATAGTTTTTTTTTACAGGGACACTCAAAAGAATTCCGTGACATTACGATCTATGGGGAAAAATTATTTGCGGTTTATTTTAATGATGTTACACGATTTCAAACACATTGTAATTGATATATATCACTAATGTGCATTACAAGAGGCTTACTATGGAATATGGTGTGCATAACACTTATAGTTACTTTACAGGGACAGACAAAAGAACTCCGTTACATTACGTCTATGGAGAAAAATCTTTTGCGGTTTATTTTAATAATGTTTCACTATTTTAAACGTATTAAAATTTATGTATATAACTAAGGTGCATTACAAGAGGCTTACTACAGAATATTGTGTGTATAGCAGTCATCGTTCATTTACAGGGCCACATAAAAGAATTCTCTACTGTCTGTGAACAATAATTCCTGGAAGTACGTTTTAAGTTGCTTTAAGTCGATTTTAAATTTAACTTATTTTTTGTCTATTACTTGGTGTGTATAAATTCTGTAGATCCTATACAGGCAGCACAAAAGTTCGCGAACACATTTCCGTTTATTGACAGAAATTCCAGAAGGAGAATTTTAAACTGTGCTACGCATTTCCTAACTGAACTAAGATTTAGCATCCTATGTAGTATATATACAAATCTATAGATCCTATACAGGGCTGAATAAAAGTATTCGGATATTTTTCCGCATATTGTTGAATCCTGAAATTACTTTTTTAAATATATTATGCGTTTTCCAAATTGTTTACTTAGATGTAAAATTATTTTGGAAGTGTTGGAAAGTGTTACATAATCAGTGCTTGACGTATGATTTTTCGTTCTTGTTTTTAATTAGAAAGTTAAATAATTTACATTTTTTTCAACTGTGAAATCGGCGTAGTCAAAAAGTTATCTTAGATAAACTCGAAAGGAACTTTTATTTCAATAGTTTGGAATTTGTAATGAATGTAAACTAAATTACTGATAAAGGAAATACTATTTAAACTGCATGTTATTCCCAAAGGAATATAAAGATTTATTTTAAGATTAAAATGTTTTCATGAAACTTTAAAATATAAGGAACAGTATAAAAAAACAAATAAATAAACAACGCTTTGGGAAATAAGATGCAAATTATCACATGCAAACGAAAATCAGAAACACTCATTTTTCATATCATTAATGTTTAATTAGAAAAAGTACAAATGATTGAAGAAAAAAAGTTTGAAAATTTACAAATGAATTTCGCGTGTTCTAAGTTACGATAAAATGCATTTGCATAATAAAGAATTTTCACATTTATTTCCAGTTTTAATGAAGAATATTTTTCTTAATTTTTGAATTGAATGCAAATATAGGGTCCCTTGAGCATTGAATAAAAAATAAAATGCTTGGAAAGTATACATTTCCTAAGAATTACCTTCATTTGCATTAAACACTTTTAACAATGTTTTCGAATAAGTTTCTAAAATTTAATTTTGAAATAAATCGAAATACTACAAGCATTTTTAAGTTGTTCGTTAATAATTTGAGAAAATTTAATAATGCATGAATGCCTAGAGGGAAAAAGGAAAATGTTTTTCTTGCAATGAAAATCATTTGAATCATCATGAAGAAAAATTGAGTAAAACAATTATAAAAACAAAGTGAAGTGAAACAATAATTTGAAAAATGTTAAACCAATTCAGTCATAGTCATTGTTTTGTGTACTGTGCCTCGAGGCAGTCAGAATGTTGAATATTTATTTAGAAGTTTGAGGAAAATGTTCATGATTTATTAAAAAGAGATTTGGAAAGGAATGTAAGAGTGCTGAAAATTAATAAATAATAAAACCGTATTTTTTTACAAAACATATTACACTTTTTTTTTTTTTTTTTTTTTTTTTTTTTTTTTTTTTTTACACCTTAGAAGGAGAAAGTAGTATTGGTTTCAAGAAAGTTTTCGACAGATTTATACGTTTTAGAAGAACATGATTTGACTGTTTTTAGAACATGTCTGTCTGTGCGTCTGTATGTGACAAAAATTTTCTGGGCGCTCGAACTAATTCACGAAATTTAATAAAACTTTAGATTCAGTTAGACTGTGATATAAATTGGTTCTTATTAGTTTTTCGTGTAAATCCTCCTACAGATGGTGCTGATCTGCTGCATTATTCACGATTTTCAAGATAGATATAACCTTAAGAACTAATGCACGGATTTTCAACAAACTTCAGATTCAGTAGACGTGGACATAAGTTGTTGCTTATTTGGTTTTGGTGTAACTCTCCCGAGAGGTGGCGTTGCTATGCTGCATTTTTCAGGATTTATACGATTTTAGCGATAGTTATATATTAAGAACTAATGCACCGAATTGAATAAAACTTTAGTTTCAGTTAGAGGTTGATATAAATGGGTCTTGATTAGATTTTCATGTAATTCATATAACAGGTAGCGCTGCTATGCTGTATTTTTGGATGAATGCATAATTCAAAAAATACGCTTTTCCAAATATTAACATGTATGAGATAGAAGAAAGTTTTGGGATTGACACATCCAACTAGTCTATATAATAAAAGCGCAAAGCATCTGGTTGTCATCAACAATTCCGGAATGTCCGCTTCACTTTTTCATGTGTCAGGTTTTTGTACTTTTTTGTACCATTGTTGAGTCCAATGTGATTGTTAATTTTGTATTCTTACACCTTACAGCATTGGCGCACCCACGGGGGGGGGGCTAAGGGGTCTGAAGCCCCCCCCAGACCCTGAAACTTAATAGTGAAGTAACTATATAAAGTTTTCTATAAAATTATAAAAAGTTTTTTTTTTTTTTTAAGGTTTTTAGAAAATGTTTAAAACCTTTGTATCTCATTTCATCTTTATTCTCAAATCGTTTTCGACATACGTTAAGCGTAAAGACTTATAGCGGTACTCTGATTCTCTCAATTCTGAGTACACATCCATCATCCATATTTTTAGCAAGGTCAAGCGGATTCAAGTCCAAACGAGGGTGGTATTTCGTCTACGTTGTACATCTGTGTAATGAACAATACGACCCATTCAAGGTCGATAAACGATTGGCACTATCCATTTGGCAAAACATTGAAGTGGGGCGCTCGAGAAATGGCAGCCCCACACTAAAATCTTTTTATTACTCTAGTACAAATGAGGTGCAAACGAAAATATTGTTGATACAAACAGGTACAAACGATTGGCCCTATCCATTTTGTATAACATTGAAGTGGGGGGGGGGGAGGGGCTGGAGAAATGGCAGCCCCACACTAAAATCTTTTTATTACTCTAGTACAAATGAGGTGCAAACGAAAAGATTGTTGGTACAAACGAAAAGATTGTTGGTACAAACGAGGTATAAACGATTGGCCCTATCCATTTTGTAAAACATTGAAGTGGGGAGGGCTAGAGAAATGGCAGCCCCACACTAAAATCTTTTTATTACTCTAGCACAAATGAGGTGCAAACGAAAAGATTGTTGGTACAAACGGGGTATAAATGATTGGCACTATCCATTTTCTAAAACATTGAAGTGGGAGGGCTAGAGAAGAGGCATCCCTACACTAAAAATCTTTTATTACTCTAGTACAAATGAGGTACGAACGAAAAGATTATTGGTACCAAACGAGGTATAAACGATTGGCACTATCCATTTCGTAAAACATTGAGTTGAGGACCTGCCTTTTCTCCAGCCCCCCCCCCCCCCTACTAAAAACCTCTAATTACCCTAGTACAAATGAGGTACAAACGAAATGATTGTTGGTACAAACGGATACAAACGCTGTATAAACGTTTGGCACTATCCGTTTTGTAAAATATTGAGGTGGAGGGGGAACTGGCCGTTTCTCCAGCCCCCCCCCTCCACTAAAAACCTTTTATTACTCTAGTACAAATGAGATACAAACGAGGTATAAACGATTGGTAATATTTTAAAAAAAATGGGAGTAGTGGGGGCTGGCGAAATGCACCTCTGTTTTATTAGTACTTCTGGTTATACACTTTTTTTTTTTAGCATCATTCGTGTTAAAACGTTTAACTCAACGTATAAAAAAATAGCCATAGTTTTAAATTTTATATTTGGAGAATTTATATCATCAGAGCTCGAGAAAATCATCTAAGATTAGAATAATTCACCAGCACTTCATCACTAGGCTGGTAAGCATACATATTAATTTCTTTCTAAGGATAATTACACTAGTATATTCGTAAGCATAAAGTTTCAAATTTATTAATAGCCAAGAGAGGGCATATACCGCGGTCTGCCCCTCCCTCCTGTGCCAAACAAGGTACTAATTTACTGAATCATGGACACAAGCAAAAATAAAAAATGCTAAGACAAAATTGCAATGAAACGGTGAAGAATTCCGTTTTATACAGGTTTTTACTTTAGCAGGTAAACTTTCAAGGTGTTTCTTTTGCTGAGACCATGGAATGTTTGCGATCAAGACAATATTACGTTATAGACAAGTTTCATTTACACAAGTTAAACAATATGGGGTTATTTACACAAGTTTTACGTATACAATTTAACCAGTGTAAATTAAACCTCTCTATAACGGAATATTTATCTTAATCACAAACATTCCATGGTCCCATCGAAAGAAACACCTTTGCAGTTTACCAGCTAAGACGAAAACCTGTCTAAAGCGGAATTTCTCACCGATTTATTGTAATTCCGTCTTAGCATTTTTTACTGTTTTTGTATCCATTGTATCCAAGCCAAAGAAGACTCCATATTATAAAATTGACTTGTTTTCCTATTCATAATAGATGTAAATTTTCATGTTAACGGTTTTTAGCTCACAGGCTATCAAAGCCTGAGTGCTAATGGCCGCCAGTTCTGTATGTACGTAACGCGATAACTCTTGATAGAACTTGATTTATAGGTTTTGTTTATAGGTTGATTGTGATAAGGCGCTTCCCTGATTAGTTTTGGGGGTTCATTAGTTAATTATGAGGGGGTACCGGGGATGATCCCCCTGTTAATATATTGTCAATTTCTTTATTTTTCGAGGGTTTATTTCAAATTCTTTGAAATTAGAGTATAATATACAATTAGTGTGAATAGCCTGTGAGCTCAATGCCCTCAGTTTAACTGGGCAGTTTTCTCTTTATTTATTATCTCACAAGCGATCAAAGCCTGAGAGCTAATGTGCCCACAGGTTCTGTATGTACGTAAGTATGTATGTACGTAACGCGATAACTCTTGATAGAAATATCCGATTTGCTTCAAATTTTGAATATAGGTTCATTCTGATAAGGCGCTTTCCTGATTAGTTTTGGGAGTTCATTGGTTAAGTATAAAGGGGCAGGGGGAGGGAACAGGGACTAATCCCTCCCCCTTAATTTATATAAATGGGTTTTTCATGCAGAATTATCTGAGTTGCTGCAAATTTGGTATACCTGTTTATTCTGATATTAGATTTGGAAGTTCATTGGTTAAGTATAAAGGGTGGGAATTGGGGAGATAACCCCCCCCCCCCTTAATTTAGCTAAATGGGAATATCATGCAGAATTATTTTTTGAAATTAGAGTATAATATACGCAATCAGTGTGAATAGCCCCGTGAGGTCAATGTCATTAGTTTAACAGGGCACTTTTCTTTTCTTTTTTTTAATTAAATAAAGTTTAAAAAATGAATTGAATGTTCATAATATTAATTAATTAATAGAAGAATAGTTTTCCCCCTGTAAATATACAGCGGCAAAAAACCGTTGATACTGAAAAATAAATAAGTAGATAACATTTTCTGTCATTCATATCAAAGTTCTATTTATAGTAACAGGCTAACTATTTTATTATAAAATTATATTCCTCTGTTTTCTTCACAAAATGTTTCATTCTGTTCATTTATGATAAATAATATACGTTTTAGCATATGTTCAAATTCAAGCGATATCGAATTACTGATGATAAAGCAGAGACGCACAAGAGCAGTCATCGTAATTTCATTACGTTGCTGTACTAGAACGAATACCGTACTATTACATTACATAAAATATTATATTACAGAATATGTCAGCTTTATATCGTAAAATAAAACATTTTTGTAACATTTTTCATTAATCGTAAAGTATGAAAGAAAAAATCTGCACATATCCATAAATAATTAACAAATTTTGTATCACTGATGGATATCAGAAGTGGTTATAGTAAATTTCAGCTATTGCAGTGCGCAAATGCCGATGGTCACTTGATCACCGACTCGTGAGTGTCATGCAAATGCATTAGAGGTCTGCACAGGCCAGATTTTCGAGGCCAGGCCCGAACGAAATCTATCTTGCCCGTTGCAAAAGTTAAAAGTTTGGTCCGGCAAGTACAAAAATCAAAGAAAACAGGCCCGACCCGGTCAGTGACAAAATCAGTTAAATCATGGCCTATCCAGTCCGCTCAATTTGTATTAAAAAAAATTCCGATTTTACTCAACATAAAATTAAGATTCTTTTAAAGAATATTGCATACATATTTTTGGAGAAATTTTACAATATATTTTAACATATTATATGTTTACAAGACAGAAAAAACAGAATAGCAACATTAATGATTATTTAGATTTTTCAGCCTTCAAATAAAGATTCCATCAAAGAATTAATGTGGTTTAGAAGAAAAGAGAAAAAGAGGGTTAAAAAATCATAACTTTTAAGCTGTATAAAAAAGTAGATTTTTGAAAATATTTCTTCATAATTTATTAAAGCTCTTCTCAAATCGAATGGCACTACTTTCTGACACATTTATGAACTCAATTTGCTTCAAAAATGCATAATATTGACAGGTGGTCTTATTCAGAAACTATGTAATCGAATAGCGTTTTCCTTTTTCTGATAAATGCAAAAAATCTTTCAGAAAATACTATCAGAATTGGCGTTTTGAATTAAATTTCCGGACGGTAAAGGAGAAAAACCTATCGTCACAAGAAAGGAATACTTATATCTCGGTAAGTTATTTATTTATCAAAAAATGGTAAACAGTACTCGATTCCAAATCGCTTCAAAAGTCAGGCATGTCAATTTTATGCCTTTACAGTTAAAAATAAGTTAAAAAGTGTTTTGGAGAGTTTCATGTTGTGTTAAACTGGGAATTTGAGAATCACTTAAGGTATATTTTCACTGAATTCGTTAACAACAACTTATTATTTCTATTACTATTTTGACAAAACAAACTGCTTGGGCACAATTAAGTCCAGTTCCGACCCGGCTCGACTGTATATAAAAGAATTTAAGCCTGATCTCGGCTCGGCCCGAGTCTGCTAAAACAATAAAACTTGGACTCAGACACGATGTAAACATCCGATGCCGATCTCTACACTTGACATGTTAAATTACTCTATTGATGATGTTGCCAAACTGGCGTCACTTCATGAAGCAGATTTATACTTATTCTCGCGAACGTTATCATCACATTTTATCGGCTTTGTTTAAATTTTTATATCGGGCCGATTAAACGTAAAATTAATTTTTAAATTGGTAGTGACAGTGATGAACTGATTTTTATTCAAAGACGAAAAAAAGAGTGTTAAACGTATATCTTTCGAATATTCTGATTCTGACGATGCATGAAAACAACTGAAGTTTCAACAAGTAAAAATCTACAAGTCATCACGGATCACGGGTCCGAGGCCCGTACCCGGTCCGCGGGCCCATTAAATTTTTTTGTTAGCCCGTTTATTTTGTCAATCGGTCCGGCATGGGCTATCAAAAATCTTCCAATTCTGGCGGCCCGGCCTGTTTTAAAGTTTACCTTCATTTTGCCGGCTACGGTACAAGCCCGGGCCCGTGCAGACCTCTAAAATGTATTAGCCCCCCCCCATAGCGAAATCCTGGGTGCGCCACTGCCTTACAGACAAATATTATTACATTATCATTATAAACAATGTTAACACTTCTGAAGATTTTCTAAACACAAAAGGTTCATTCATAAACCACGGAGGTAATTGTTCACGATGCAGCCTGGTGTAAAAAAAATCTGAATGAAATTGGCAAGGAAGAGTGTCGTGCATGACGTCAAACGGTCATGCTTTTTTCCCCAATCGCGCGGGAATGACTAAGGTAGAAAATGCTCCAATATGGCTATCCGGGAAGCTGAAAATAAAGCGGCCGCGTGATAGTTAAAACATTTAAAAAGAAAATTATATAAAAAAAATAAAAATAATAAAAAAATAATAAAATAATAATAATAAAATAAGATTACGCCTTTAGTTTTTTTTATAATGAAACGATGAAACTTCGAGTTTGCACTTTTGCCGGCATTTAGAGAGTAATTCAAACGAAATCACATGCGATTATCTTTTTTCAGAAGGCCTCGGAAACGACCGTTAGACGGGCGAAGCTCGGATCGTTTATTTATATTTTTTCTTACTTTTCAGCGTTTAAAATATTTCATTGTTGCAGTTTCACAGCCAGTTGGAATTCTTTAGCATACGTGGATTGACGCAAAACTAACACCATTGTTGTAATTTGGACACAGTTGTAACCATAGAGACTATTTGGCGATTTATCACCTGCACCCGGTTAACCGAAAAATGCCTTAAAATGTTTAATAATTTATAATTAAGACTTAAAAATATTAAAATGTTGTAATGTTATCGGAAACACATCTGTGGACAGAATTTTTTAATTCGAGCATATCACAGGAAGGGAGTGAAAAATTAAATTACAAAATTCAATCTTTACATTCACGAACCTAGATAAGTTAAACAAGTTGGAAATTGTACATCAAATGTGACAAATGAGGTGCTTTCGTACTATAACTAATTTTATAAATATTCAGATCTTGGTGCAATAGCTGCACCTGACCTGTTATGTTCTCTCGGGAGCCATACTGGGGCCCGAAGGTCTTCTTTCCGATCCTGGGCTTATGGTCTGGGGCTTGGCTGGGTAGTGGAAGTGTACTTTTCTCCTTGCGAACTATTTGATTTTTAAGCTTAACGGCGGGCGGGTTGTAAGTAGGGTGATTCCTGTTGTATGTCACTGGAAATCACCACACAAGCTTGAAAAATAGCCTCCTCCAGCTTGTCGAGTGTTAAAAGATTGTTGTGGTAAACAATCGTCACTTCAGTGTCACTTTCGGAATTTCTTTCACTATGCGCTAATAGCGATCACCTTTCAACGGTGAAATCTTCGACGACTGATCGTTCAATGGAACAATGGAACAATGTAGGTAGCTTTTTGGAATACCTAGTTGCAGTCAACTGAACTTCCAGGATAGAGGTGGTTTGACTTGCGAGGCAAAAATGAGCCGTGAGAAGTTTAAGGGTTAGTAATTAAATAAGTAAAAATAGAAAGGTATAAGGAGATAAAAATAGTGTAACATATATAATTTAAGAGAGAAAAAAGAATGAAAGAAAGAATTCCATTAGTTCCAAGAGTGACAGACGAAACCTACCGAGGGTCGAACCCATCTCAAGTATAAAAAAAAAGACTCTTTTCAGAGACCATACAAAGAGTTTAATTTTAAGTTATGAGAAGTGTAAACAGTAAAAATAAAGGATAGATGCTTTTTTTTTTAAATTTAAATCAAAAGACACGAAAAATTTTGAATAAAAGGTGAGAGAGGAAAACTCAATCTTCATTATCTAGCAAAGTAACATATTTAGGGCGCTTACGGTTAATGGGGTCGGAGACCTCATAGTCTGGTAATTCGGCAATAATTTCATTGGGTAAGTTATAAATACTTTTATAGAATTTTTTGGAGAGATGACTGATACGCTGTTTTAGGGATGTAGTGCAGAGATCTCTGCGGATAGTTGTATTTCTCAAGTAGCGGTGGCCATTCCTGATAATATGAAGACTTTTGTTGTGTGATTTGTAAAGGTATTTCATGTTGGTATTACTAACGAAGCCCCATATCGGACAAGCATAGGTTAGGATAGAGCGGATGCATGCATTGTATAGAATAACTTTATTTTTAATAGAGAGGGTGTTACTTTTGAGAAGAGGAGAAAGTGAGACAGCAATACCGGCAACTTTGGCTCTTATGGTTCTAAAGTGTTTGTTCCAGGTAAGTCTCCTATCAATGATAACCCCCAGATATTTAGTATCGTTAGTCCAAGGAATAGTAACATTATTAATGGTAATACGGTTAGGATAAGTTAGTTTTTTAGAAAAGTAAACAGCAGCAGTTTTTTGTTCGTTGAGTTTAATACGCAATTGGATACACCAGCTCGTGAAGTCATCGATGTGTTTTTGAAGAATTTTGTAAAGAGTGTATGGGTGATGTGCAGCAGCGTAAATAGCCGTGTCGTCCGCATACAGTGCAAGATGAGTGCGTAATGTGCGTGGGATATCATTAAAGTAAATGTTAAAGAGAGTGGGTCCAAGGACAGAGCCTTGGAGGATGCCTGCAAAAATTTGGTAGAGTGTAGAAAGTAAATTATTGATGCGGACGCAGAAGAATCGGTCGCCAAGGTAAGAATGTACAAGGTGAATGAGGCTGGCTTTAATACCGTGCTTAATTAATTTGAAAATGAGGCCCTCATGCCAGACTTTGTCAAAAGCCTTAGCGACATCAAGGAAAATAGCTGCAGCTGGAGTTTTCATGTTGAGGTTTTCACTGAGGAATTCTACAACACGGAGAAGTTGATGTTGTGTGGAGTGCTTAGGCTTAAAGCCAAATTGTTCAGGAAAGAGAATGTTATTTTTGTCTAGAATGTCATGGAGTTGGGACCTAATGACGCGCTCAACAACTTTACTGATAGAAGGTAGAAGTGAGATAGGACGGTAGTTGACAGGATTTAGTAAATTGGAGTTAGGTTTGGGAATGGGAGCAACAATAGAAGTCTTCCAAGGTTTAGGAAAGTAAGAGTAATTGAGAATGGTGTTAGTTAGTTTAGTGAGATATAGGATACAATTTAAGGGTAAATTTTTCAGTGCAATATTAGTAATATTATCATAACCAGGTGCTTTACGAATTTTGAGATTTTTAATAATATTGGAAATGATGATTTGGAGTCTGAGCTCTCTTTATAGGGATCTGTAATGCTGCCTGCAGCAGCATCTATCGGCTGTATTTTTAATTAAAACTTAAAGGTTTCTGTATCAGATTCTTACGGTTTTTTTAATAAACATACCGCTGGTTTCGTGCTTCTATCTATCACTGTTTCCGAGTTATTTATTTTCAAAGTTAAGGGTCCTTCGTGAAACACCATGTAGCAGTATTTTCAGATAAATGACTATAAATGAGAGATTTTCAGTAGTATTTCAAAAGAAATCTTAGATTAAATGTTATACTAAATATTGTCAAGAGAGAGTTTTATCTTGCTGAATAATTTCGTTGAGATTTCCTTGTATTCATGTAAACAGTATTACATTTCGTGATGAAGAATCCCGATAAGTGCAATTTGTTTTTGAAGATCAAACAGAAAGTTTGTTTAGAACAATTAACAAAATTTTTTTACCTCTTCAACGTTTCTTAACTTATTACACAATTTCAAGATATTGTAAGCAATTTGTGACTTAAGTTATCAAAAACAATGGTAAAAATTCTTATTATTTTTTGAAGAAGATGATTTTAAATCAAGTTACAGATTACTTGAAAAATGCTTAGAATTTTTTTTCTGTAAACAGACATTAAAAATATTTATCCGTGTTTAAAATACTTTTCTGAACATTACAACTAACTATAATAGATCTACAATTATAATTAATTAAAACTTATCCGATATGAGTATTAGAATATTCCAAAATAAATGTATGAATATTATAAACAAAAAAGTAATTATAAGTACAATAATGGTAATCAAATGTGATTAATTCTGTACTCATTTGATATTTACTATTTATCTAGATTTCTCAGAGAAAACATTTTTACGTTAAATTAGTTCTAATTATCTTAGTTATACTGCAACTGATAGCGAGAAATATTTTCCTAAGTAAATAAGGTGTCTCTGTCAAACTTTCTAATGGGAAAAGTCTAATTGATAAAATAGATTTATTTAGAGTCTTTTCAGAGTCCTAATTAGCTTTTATCATCAAAGTGATACTTGTTCGAAAGATATTTATTTACCTAAAATAACTCCGTTTTAATAAACAAAATAATAGAAACGCAGAAACACCCAAAGGACATACAACTCTAGAAGTATTAAGTTAATGTTTATAAAAGGAATATTAATTTCTTAATTAAAATAACTTCGTCTTGAGGGTTCAATTTAGTAATTTGAAATTAAGAAAATATAACTTTAATGCATATGCAGAAAAGTATACGATATTTTGCTTAAAAAAAGATAAAAATCACCTTACTTATACAGAGACATACACTTATGCAAAAACTTATACAGAGTGTTTCAATAAAGGTAGAAAAAACTTTACGAGGTAGTAGAGCACCTCTTTCCTAAGCGAAAATTTTTTATATAGGAAACCAGAGTCGCAATCCATTTATTTTGTCAAAGACACGGGGCGTCTCACTGCAATCCGAGCCTGGAAGTTTCTTCATAACTTTAGCAATAATGAAAATATTTTAATGAAATTTGTAACAGATTTATCTTATTTTAGCTGAAACGTGATTACTTAGCCCGATTTGGATTAACTTCTTGCTTAGCCCGATTTGGATGTCGATTGCGACCATTTACATCAACAATTTTTCATTCGTTGCGATTCACACAAAGCAAAGTACGTCTGTAGAAAATCTTCACTATTGTTAAAGGCTTGAACATATTATGTTAAAGCATGAACACAGAGGATCATGACCGCAGCATGTTAAAGGCATGAACATCTGGTATTGGAGTAAGACAACCTGTATTTATAACTGAATAAATGAATTACGATCCTATGGTTCCCTGTGCAAAAATTGCTTATTGTAGCAGGTTCTAGCAACTTTTATAATTTGTTTTATCTTTTTGGAAGACCAATTTCGTTTGCTTGATACCAAATATGAAAAAAAATAAAACGAATTAATGTAAAATGTCAAGGAAATGAAGGACTAACTAAATATGGTTATCTTTATATAGGAAAAATGAAACGTTATTCCATTTCCTAGTATCTGAATAAGAATTCCTGCAAATTTTGTGCATTTATGAATAAAATCGACTTTGTGAATGTGTCAGAGAGTAACAGTTATCAATTAACACCTTTCAACAATCATTGACTGAATTGCAAAAATGTTTCAAATTATGTTATTCATCATATGAAAATCCATTTACGTGAAGTTAGTTTTTTTCATTTTTAAGTTACGAAATTTATATTTTATGTGCTGACTGGGTCCTATAGGTTGTATTTAGAAAACTTTTGTTCATATTATAAAAAGTAAAACAGTAAACATTTCATTTTTATACGGTTAAATCTTTCAAAGTTATGATACTTTAAATTTTACAAGTTTTCGGTGTTTTCTGGCATTAAAACACGTTTTTCCTTTTTAGCGATCGGAAATTCATAGTATCATATCTCGGTAAATTTTAGTAGTAGAAGAATGAAGTTTTTACCGTTTTACTTGTTATAGCAGGGAGGAAGATTTTCTAAATATAACTTATAAGACCCAGTAAACGTACAGAAATTTAAAATTTAGCAACATTTTGGAAAAAAAAATTGATATAAAATGCATTTTTATATGATGAAGAATAACATTTGTAACTGTTTTGTAATTGGAATTATATCTTTAAATCTAACGGTTTAGGAATTAGTTATTAACCAATGGTAGGAATGGTCGCCCTGTATACTTTATTCAATGTTTTGCGTTTTGTCTACAACGTTGATCACACCACTCTAATAGCCGGTTTTAGCTGAGATATCAACTTCTCTAGCATCAGTAGAAGTTCTGCCCAGTGACTGATTCATAGAACTACACATATTACGACGAATTTTGTGACAAAAATGCCGATAGGAATTTTGAATAAAATTTGTTTTTTTAGTTATTACAATTTTTTCGTTTTTTTTTTTTTACTGAACATTTCTTTAATGGAACAATCGGTTGCATATCCATATCTCTGCATTGTTTTACTTTCATGATTCAGTTCGTTAGCCTTTTTTAAAAATTATTATTAAAGGTTAATGCAAAGTGGAGAGCAAAAACTTCTTTTCTCGAAGGCGCATTGTGAAGGGAAGGAAGGTCGTAGACAATATGTTCAATTTCTAAAGTAAATTTAATTTTAGAATCAGGGTTATTTGATATGATGAAGATCTTCCATATGATGAAGATCTTCCATATGATGAAGATATCGTCCGCATATCTGAGCCTTGTAGGGGGGTATAATCAAATTTATTGCAAATAGTTGCTCTCAGGGACCGTATGTGGGTCCTAAGCATTTTGCTGCTATTGGTCTATGCCGATAATAATAATAGCAGAAAGCAAAACTAATTGTATACGATATTGCATTGATATAAAATTTCTTAACTGAATGGTTAAATTACGCTTATAAGAATACTGAAGAAGAGATATAAATAGCAGAAAGCAAAACTAATTGTATACGATATTTCATTGATATAAAATTTCTAATTGAAAGGTTAAATTACGCTTATAAGAATACTGAAGAAAAGATATAAATAGCAGAAAGCAAAACTAATTGTATACGATATTGCATTGATGTAAAATTTCTAACTGAATAGTTAAATTACGCTTATAACAATACTGAAGAAGAGATATAAATAGCAGAAAGCAAAACTAATTGTATACGATATTTCATTGATATCAAATTTATAACCGAAAGGTTAAATTACGCTTATAAGAATACTGAAGAAGAGATATAAATAGCAGAAAGAAAAACTGATTATATACGATATTGCGCTGATATAAAATTTCTAACTGAAAGGTTAAATTACTCTTATAAGAATACTGAAGAAGAGATATAAACAGCAGAAAGCAAAACTAATTGTATACGATATTGCATTGATGTAAAATTTCTAACTGAATAGTTAAAGTACGCTTATAACAATACTGAAGAAGAGATATAAATAGCAGAAAGCAAAACTAATTGTATACGATATTTCATTGATATCAAATTTATAACCGAAAGGTTAAATTACGCTTATAAGAATACTGAAGAAGAGATATAAATAGCAGAAAGAAAAACTGATTGTATACGATATTGCGCTGATATAAAATTTCTAACTGAAAGGTTAAATTACTCTTATAAGAATACCGAAGAAGAGATATAAACAGCAGTAAGCAAAACTTATTGTATATGATATTGCATTGAAATAAATCTCTCTTCTAAAGACAAGGGAACTAGCGCTATCACTGCCGCAAATGAATTCTTTGTGACCGGAGATCTTTCTAAGCTAATATTAAGAAAACTATTGCATTTAAAAATATAAAAATTCGTTGTTTTTATAGAGAAATGCTCCATGAACGCGCTGAAGTAGAACAGGTTTAAATCGAAGAATTAGTTTAAGAGCTATTTAATGTTGATGTCGGTCAAAGTTGTTCCGGTAAAAAAGTTTCCCTCTCAAACCGATATTCTCAAAACTGAGCAAAAAATATTCAAATCTGCGTATGTCGCATAGTCAAAATGGCTCCGAATCGAAATGACTCAAGTTTGAAACATGTATATATATATACTCATTTCAGAAAACATGCACACATTCAAAAATAAAATATCATGTGCTCATATTTAAGTATGTCCATGTTTCAAAAATGAGTATGAACTGACTTCTATTTGCTAATTTTTGAGTACGTCCATGTTTCAAAAATGAGTTTGAACTGATTCTAATCATTTTTGAGTATGTCCATGTTTCAAAAATGAGTATGAACTGACCTCTATGTGCTCAGTTTTGAGTATATGTCCATGTTTCAATATTTTGAGTATTACTAGTATTTCAGAATTGAAAACATTGGGTCGTGCTATTTGAAACAAAAAGTTTCATAACAAAATGAAAACATCGATTTACTCAGATTTGAAAATGTCATTTTTCTCAGTGTTTACAGGAACAAAAACTATGCATAGCAATTTAACCATTTTTTGCGGGAACGGGATATACTTAAAACGCTTGCGGTGTGCAGTATGCAATTATTTTTTTTTTAAATTTAACTAAATTTTGAGGTTTTTTTTTTAAAATTTAAAATTTCATTATCTGAATAGAGATTTATCTCATATTTCGAAAAAGTCATTTTTTTAACCTATTGCCAAACTTTAAACGAGCGCCAATAATATTTCATTTCAATTAAAAAATGTGTTTACACGTGAATATTAAAATCAAAAAGAAAACTTTAAAATAATAATTAAATGATCATGTGTTAAAAGCAGTAAATGGAGAAAATTACGTCATATTTAAAATGTTCAAATAATAATATTGCCAAACAGTTTCAATTTGAAAATATATTTACACGAAAGATTTATTTCATACTTCGAAAAGTCTTTTTACCTACTGTTCCCAAATTTAAAACAGCGCAAATAATAATATTACCTTTCAAGTAAAAAAATGTTTTTCCTGTGAAATTTAAAAAGAGAAAGAAAACTTTGGTAAAAATTACGCCCTGTTTAAAGTGATACAGTTAAAATGTTTTATTGAAAACAATTTTCTTATAACATCGTTATAAAATTAAAGGAGGCAACGACATTGTTTACTTAGCCATTTTATACAAGCTGCATTTCAAACGTTTAATTGAACTTAATTAATCAATCACAAAAACAGCCGTTAGCTGACGCGACAGGAGTTCATTTGGCCTTAAGAATGGAAAAATCCCATAATCAAAGCCAAATGAATCACTACCCGATTACAGAAGATCACCACTGGTCGTTTAATTAAAATTCAATTTTCCGTAATCTTTTAAAAAGTGAGGAAATTAGCATGTTTTTAGAGGCTGTGGTGTTTGAACGGAGGTTGGCGAGTGTAGTTGGTAGGAGGCAGAGCCCCCTAGTGGTCTTAAGAAAAGCTAAAGAAAAAAGAAAAATATTGTAAATTATGAATGCATGGATGTGAATACATTTTGGCAGTAGCCCAATTTGTACAAATTTGCTTTTTAGGGAGATTTTCTGAGCAGAAAAGGCTCAAATTCTCAATCATTTGTTTAAATCCCTCTTATTTATTGTGTTTGGTTTCGACACTTACTACTTAACCAGTGTACATTTTTAGAGCTACAGTTTCTTCTCATTTTATGTCCTCTGATGATGGCTGGAGTTTAGCTGAAATCGATTGGGATATTTTGAAATGTCTGACATGTGTGTTTTTTAACATATGATAGTTTTAATGTTTTAAAACTTTTATATTATATTTGCACCTTTTTAGTAATAAAAGAATTGCAAGTCAATGTATTTACATTGCGTATGTCAAATTTTCATTTTAGTAGATGTAAATCTGAATATATGAAATCAACTGGATTCGAGTACTGGACCTCCCGTTTCGAAACTGTAGACATTACTTCTGAGCCACTAATGCTTGACTACCTCACTGCAATATATATCACTTATGCTCTGTCACAGTTCCTTGTCCCCTATATAAGAGACGGCGAATCTATGGCGCGTGTGCCACAATTGGCACATGATAGAATATTTTTGGCACAGCGTTAATTGAAATTCTAAAACAAAATAGAATAAAATTAAACAAAACACACAAGCGGAGCATTTAAAAAAATAATTTTCCTGTAATTGAAAAAGTTGGCAAGCAACTAATTGAATTCCAATCTATTTCAATATGGGCTCAATAATTTATCAAATTATGAGAAGATTTGGAGAACATCAAAAAAGAAGAATATTAGGCATTATAAGTAAAAAAGCCAATAATAATATTATAGCGACTTAGTAAGAAATTTGCTATTTTGACAATTGTCCCCTCTACCTATTCCTGCGAGTAATTATTTTCGAAATGAATTATCTTTGATTTTGACGTGAAAAATACCCAGCGCGCGAAGCGAAGCATGGAATAAAAAAAAAAGACTTTTAAAAACATTCGAAATGACAACAAGCGTCTCTCAGAATTTTATAGATTGGGGAGTTGATAAAAGTTACGAATGAACTTAAAGTTTTAGATTAAGATTTGGAATAAGATAATTATTAATATACGTGTTATTACTTTTAAAAGGACATTAATAGGAATACATATTATTAAGAATTAAGGCAATAATGACTATGTCAGAATTTAGATTAATTTAAAGGAATAATGCGAAATAAAATTTTTATATAACATATATATATATATATATATATATATATATATATATATATATATATATATATATATATATATATATATATATATACACACAATAATAACACGTGATGCAACACTATAACGATGACGTAACAATATCGCAACAAAGTTTCATTCATACATTATTTTTACATTGTTAATTCATAAGTAACAATAACAAAAAAAATCCCAACAATACTTTAAAACAAATAATTACTGAACCTTATTGTTACATTCTAAAAAAAGTTCATTCCTATATAATTTGTGAATGTAAGACATACGAAAAAATACTTATCTTTAATATAATGTGAAAATCTTTATATTCTAAGTTTTTTCCTTGGCGAAAAACCTTTACTTTTTCGGTAATCGTTTATGTATAAAAGAAGAAAAATCTTATCCCTTAATTATTCTTCGTAAAAAAAAATGTCTCGTCAAAATATAAAAGACGCAGTCATTGGTTTCTTAGAGCAGAAAAATTACAAATATTTAAAACCACTTGATGAAGGTGGATTCGCATTAGTTATTGCTGTACTCTCTCCTCAGAAAGAAGTTGTTGCAGTGAAGATTGTGGAAAAGAAAAATGTCCGGTTGGTTGAAGATCAAGTGTGGCCGTGGTTGAGTCACAGAAATATTCTTCCTGTTTTAGATGTATTGAGTATGGACAAACCAGACGTTAAAATGTATATTACTCCTTTGCTGCTAAAAGCATTGGATGAAGCTGTTCACAACGATAAATTTAGAAGGGACATAAATGGACTGACCAAGTTGAAACTATGGATGATTGACACATTGCACGGATTGAGTTCATTGCACTTGTCAGGTTTATGCCATTGTGATTTGAAGACTGATAATGTCTTGATTGATGATGATGAACGGGCAGTGCTTTGTGATTTTTCTGGCCTGAATCACACAGGAAAGCCTCTCAAAATATATGTGGTCCTTTGATTTATAGGCCTCCGGAATGCTTTGATTCTACAGCATCTCAAAATATACAAGGAGTGCCGTATGATGTGTACACTTTTGGATTGATGGCTCTTAATATGTTAACAGGTCACTGGCCACAGATGCGATTGATGCAGTATACTGATGAAAACTAGTCTTGGTCGACGCATGTGAGACCAATTCTTCAGAAATCTTTGAAAAAGCAAAATTTCGAGTATTTTATGAGGAGCTCCTTGCCATACTCCAGCATATCATACAGAGATATAGAACAATCATTAGATTTTTTAAAATCGATGTTGAAGTTAAGACCTGAAGAACGGCCCTCTGCGCAAGATATCATTAAACATCCATTTCTGAAAATGGGTGGAAATCCTTTTAGATCTGAAAAAGAAAACGATTTGTAGTCAAAAGGAGGCAATCCGTTTAGGTCTGAAAATGAAAATGATTTACTCTCATGGGGAGATACTCTAACTACAAATACTTTTTCAAATGTCGATGACATACAACTTAGTGGTGAAAGAAAGGATAATGTTTAGAAAGTAAGAACGGCAGAGGCAGGAGTTGGTATAGTCCAGATTAAGTATGACATGAGTCCCCAGACAGATAAAAATAGCAACTTGCAATCAGCTGAAGAAACAGCTATGAAACTTGATGAAGTCAAACTTATGTCTGAAGAAAAATCTCTGAAAGCTTCAAGTCGATACTCGTCACCATCGGGACAGCAGTTTGTTAATGCAGACAGCAGAGACAAGTGTGATCCTTGGCAATGTCTTATCGAAAATTTACCATCTGACAGAGAGAACAAGAAAATAAGTCACGGTGTAAAGAAAAACATCAAACAGAAAGTGACCGATTGGTTCAGAAAGAAACTCAAAAAATATATAAATTAATGTTCTTCTTTAGTTTTACAAAGTTCAGGCTATTTATAGCCGACTTTTACTGAACGTGCTTTCCTTATGAAGTTTTGTGATTTCCGTACGATGAATGCAAAGTATATTTCAAAGAATTTATGTATGTGTTTTGTCTAAATGGGAATAGTTCAGGCTATTCATAGCAGACTTTTACTGAACATGATTTCCTTATGATGGATGAGAAGTATTTAAAATAATTTATGTATGTGTTTTGTCTAAATACGAACAGGTTCAGGCTATTTATAGCAGACTTTTACTGAACGTGATTACCTTATGAAGTTTTGTGATGTCTTTATGATGGATGAAAAGTATTTAAAAGTATTTATATGTTTTGTCTAAATGTGAACAGAGTTCAGGCTATTTATAGCAGACTTTTACTGAACGTGATTACCTTATGAAGTTTTGTGATGTCTTTATGATGGATGAAAAGTATTTAAAAAGATTTATATGTTTTGTCTAAATGTGAACAGAGTTCAGGCTATTTATAGCAGACTTTTACTGAACGACTGTTGAACGTTATTTAGTTCTAAGAATTGGACTTAGTTCTATTTTTTTGTTTGTTTTAAACATGTTTTTTGAAAAACAAAATGTTGAGTATAATCTCTTTGGCTGTCACATACAGGAATAAATAAATTTTAACAAGTTTTGTGTTCTATTTTATTGTCTATTTAAAGTTTCACTAATTATCTTGTAAGATTCCTGCGTCAATTAAAAAAAGTGCATAAAAGTTTCCTACTTACTATAAGAAATGTTTACAAAAATTCAATGTATCCTTCAATGAGCGTGTTCAGCTTACACGACCACAACGACCATGGTCGAAGGAGACTGGAAAATGGAGTTGGTCTTTCAACATACAGTTACAGTGAACTTGAGAATCAAATGTTCAAATCACGCATTTGCCTACTTATATTAATATTTTGTTGCATGCTAGTTGTGTACTTGGTGGGTGAATGGTTAAAGCATTGACTTTCTATCTAGATAGTGTGAGTTCGAATCCCACGCTTTCTTCAAGTTTTTTTTCTGCTTTTTTATTTAAAAATGTTTTGTCAGTTGCTATATATTTTTCATGCTAAATGGTAAATTTTGACATTAATAACAGTTCCAGATTAATATTAAAATAAATTAAATTAATTAAAATAAAATACTTATTTAAATATTGTATTTCAGATTTTTTTTTTTAAAGTGTTTATTGGTTACTTTATGTTTTTCATGATAAATGGAATATTTTTAATAAAAGTAAATTTTGATATTAATAACAATTACAGATTTATTTCTATTGTTATTATAAAATACTCATTTAAATACGATAAATGGGCAATCTCCCAATTAAAATTTTCTTTTACAGCGCTTTATAATATTTAAATTTTTATTCCAATTCGTTAATATTTTTTTAGCAAATAAGAATTGTGCAAAAATATCTGTGCGCATACGATGGGTGTGTGTTTTTTTATGGAGTACCTTATTGGTTTATTATTACTAAAACTAAAATGCAAAACATATTTTACAATATAAAATTCAATGTGTAAAATACTATAAAAATAAAATTATACGTATAACGTTAATTTTTTTAAAAATCAAATTAAAAAATGAATTTTGATAATTAAATATTTAAGTTTCAAACAATTTGTTACCGAAATAAATGTTTTAATAAGAATATTAGAAACTCTTTTTATCAAATTTTAACAAATATTTTAATTTACTAATACAAATGAAAGTCATAACATGTTGATATCACAGTTTTGTTATATTAACAGTATTCCATTTTAATGAAAATATAAAGCAACTGATGAAGCCCTTTTATATATTAATAAAAATTGAAAAGAAAAATCTAAAATAAAAGAAGAGGCTTATGATCCAGGTTCATTTGTTTAGTACGACAAAACATCGTAAGTGTATGTAATATTTTTTATTTAATTTTTATTTTTGAGTGCTTTTGTCTAATTTTTTTAAGGCTTTCTGTGTTAGACCTGTTGGGAGACGACTTTCATATACGATCCTTAATTATTTTAATATGTGTATTTCCAAATAAAAACGACTGACATCTCTAAATCAGTTTTAACTTTTCAGATAAATTATTTGCATAGAACAAACTTTTTAAAGTTCCAAACTTCCAAACAAAAACTAAAACTTTAGAGTGCTGCCAAATTTGAAAAGCAAAATTACATAAAATTATGAATTAGATAAATATAATACAACGAGCTACACATAATATGATGACCGTATAAAGACTATAAATTATGCTACAGCAGACCCACTGAGTTATATAGAATTATATTAGAGCTCAGTGGTTAGGCCAAAAGCTGACACAAATCGGTGATCGAACATCTGACCTGTCATCAACTTATATGTCACTAAAACTGATATATTAATCGTACTCCGCTATTGTTATATTTTATATACTGTTTCGTTAAGAAATACGAAAGTTTAAAAAATCAGTTATAAAGTTGAAAATTGTTAGATTTCCGATCAAACTGTTAAAGGTGTTCAATCAACCTTCCAAACGAAAAGCCCAATCACGTGATCAAATCGACCACGAAATTTTTTGGGTCAAGAGAGCGAAGTTTGCGCAGGCGCATCGGGCTAAATCAGATCACGTGATGCTTTGTTGTGTCACGTGATGTTTTGTGTTCATGATTCCTATTATGATATTCCTATTACAAGAGCCACTTTTTTGGAAGGATAAGGGCTTATAGTCGCTGGCTTCACTTATTATAAGGCACAGAAACAGAATATAATTCAATTATGGCTTATTTCCATGCTTCTAAGGTGACTCACTCCATGTAAATTTTCTCCTTCGACCATGGTCGTTGTGGTCGTGTAAGCTGAACACGCCCAATGTATTACTGGCGATTCTTGAAGCATTTCTTTTATCTTCTGAAACTCCGAGAAGAAACTGTGATGTTTTTACGAAATTTCAGGACAATAAAGAAATTTTATTTCAAACACGATTCCGTAAACTTTATTCCTGTTTGTAATATTTTTAATTGTCTTTCTAGAAATGCTTTCCGTAGAATTACCGAAATCTTGATTAATCTCTTATACGGCAATGTCCATTGCGTACGTGGTTGAATGTATACAGATTTCTTACGGTTTTTTAAAATTTGAACACTAGTATTATTGTATAGTAATATTTTACGCATTTCATATAACAGAAATTTTGAGGCTAAACGACACGAATATTATTATTCCGAAATTCTGATATTAAAACGGAAAAACTGTACGGACCCTGTTACATGGCACCCTGACGTAGCCAAGAGTTTAATTATGTGGTTACCTTGAATTTACGTAAACGTTTCTTTTATATCCAGAAAATGTTACACAATATTTGACGGTATAATGCATATAACTTCAGTTATTTCTATATTTGTGTGATACTTTATTGTATAAGTAAAATAAATTATACTAAAAGATAATTTTAAAATAAAGATATTTAAGTATATATATATACAGCTAAATCTTCTTAATTACTGTTATCGTTATGCTCTTGGAAGGGCTGCTATTTCATTCCCTTAAATGTTCGAATAGTTTTGTCCAAAACCTGCCTTTTTTAAAATATACTATTTATAATGCAACTTATGTATTGCATAGAATAAGTTAAATACTAATTCATTTGAGTAATAAAAGACCATTAAATCCAAATAACAAATTGAGGAAATTTGAGTTTTAAATCTGCGTATAACTCGGTTTATAAACCTTGAAGTTTGTTCCGTTCTTGTATGAAGTATTTGTTGCTTACTTGATACTATCATGACTTCGTGTGATTTAAAGAAAAACGGAAGAGAGTGTTAAACGAAATTTCGAACTCTTCCTAATTGAAAATTTAATCGGCGACATTCTTGGTTCAAGCAGTTCCCCGGCTAAAGTCAGTGTTGCCAGATAGTCAAAAGTCATTTTCCCCCAAATTATTTTTTTTTCCGAAAAAAGTTCCTAACTCTGCTTTTACTCCGAAAAAAAATATTGAAATTTACCATATTGAAATTTACTATATAAAATAGATAAAAAATATTGTATTAGAACTTAGAAGACGTGTGTGAACTGTAAAATGTATGCATGTATGTGTGTATGCATGCATGTATGTGTGTATGTATGCATGTGTGTTCGTATTTGTTTACGTTATCTGTTCCCTGGATTCAGTGTTGAAATGAAACATTTTTCTCCGGGAGAGATTTCTGTGGCTCCGGGAGGGACATTATTGAGTTTCAGGGGGGGGGGGATTACACTTTTTGACCATTAAAAACATAAAATCTCAGATCTTCCAGGGGGGGGACATTTCAATCCTCTGGGGGGTATGTCCCCCCCGGGCCACCCCCTGAATTCAACAAACCTGGATTTCGTTTTTCAGGTTTTATGTATGTATGTATTACGTTATATGTCAGAGACCGCGAATGTATGGCACGCGTGCGATAATTGGCACGTGATAGAATATTTTTGGCACAGCGTTAATTGGAATTCTAAAACAAAATAGAATAAAATTAAACAAAACAAGCAAGTGGAGCGGTTTTTTAAAAATAATTTTCCTGTAATTGAAAAACTTGGAAAGCAACTAATTGAATTCCAATCTATTTCAATATGGGCTGAATAATTTACCAAATTAAGAGAAGATTTGGAGAACATCAAAAAGAAGAATATTAGGTATTATAAGTAAAAAAAAGCCAATGATGAAATTATAGCGACTTAGTAAGAAATTTGCTATTTTGACAATTGTCCCCTCTATCTATTCATGCGAGTCATTATTTTCGGAAATAAATGATGCGAAAATATTAAATAGAAACCACTTGTCAGACGACCCTCCCCCCCCCCCCCCCCCAAAGTTCAGCTTGCATCCCTTTTAAAGTAACTAGATATGAACCACACATTAATTTGCTATCGAAGATGCAACGACAAAAATTGCATTTACTATTTTATTACTTTCTAAAATATATTATTATAATTATTACATGTATGTTACCCCCGTATTTTTTAATCCTAATAAACAAAGATTCAAGTAATTTTGATTCAATAATTTTGATCCACTAAATCAGGACTGTCCAACCTTTTAATAAGCGCGGCCGCATCTCATCTAGTAGCTAACATTGAAGGCGCCATTAGTCTCATATTTGGAAGCATAGAACAATGTTAGCTCACAATAGTAGGGAACAACATGCCAATTTGGCCTACGTTTTTATTCAGAAATTCCTAATTTATACCGAAAAATCCGAAAGAATTTTTTTTTATTTTAAGTAATCCTAAAAGGCATGTCGTTAAATGAAGTAAAAATGAATATTCCTAATTTCTGGCATGAATTCGAATTTCTGAATAAAACAGCAAGCAATACTGGCAACCCTGTGGGAATAAAGACATACAAACGTCTTAAAAATGCACAAATACCTCACAATGTAAACCATAAAGCCTCGTACTGTGCAGAGCTCGATGTAAAAAATAATTGCAGAAAAAAACATAAATTATAGTACATTTATAATTACATTTTCCTAATTGAAAGATGCCTATTAAAATATTTTGTAGAGAAAAGAGCCGAAAATTTAACGCCGCCTATAATAAAAAATCATGTGAATCACTAATGAATTTAAGGAAGCATCTTTTAAAATGGATATTTATTTTTTTTTAAACTCCTAGTAATAGGAATCATTCGAAAGGGCGCCATAAAAACCTTCAAAGGGCGCCATGGTACTCGCGTGCGCCACGTTGGACAGCCTTGCACTAAATTATTTTTTGGTTGTTATCACATCATGGTCACATAAAATCTTTTTTGAAAAAAAAATCGGCACGCGGATGTAAAAAGGTTCGCCGTCCCTGCCCTATATAATCGGTCTCAAAATGGTTTGCAAATTGTGTAAAATTGTTTCAATGCCCAGTCTGTCGGCTGAATTGTATGAAAATCTGTAACAGTTTTTGCGACAGCAATCTATAACATATTCGCCAAAGGGCAGCTCAAGCAAAAGTACCGTTTAAAAGCTATCGTGCTGACACACACATGCACCGTTATTACAATAATTTCCTTACATTATAAGCCCGTTAAGTAAAAATCAATAGTGTACTTGATTAATTGCATTTTATCATAAAGTTCTTAAGTAAAACAAATTTATCAACCTTTCTTTTATATAACATTATCAAAAAAGAATGATATAATATTTCTGAAATATAAACTGCATTACTTCTGAGCTACTAATGCTGGACTACATCACTGCAATATTTATCACTTATGCTTATTAAAAAAGAATGATATAATATTTCTGAAATATAAACTACATTACTTCTGAACCACTAATGCTTGACTACATCACTGCAATATTTATCACTGATGCTCATTAAAAAAGAATTATATATTATTTCTGAAATATAAACTACATTACTTCTGAGGCTTGACTACATCATTGCAATATTTATCACTTATGCTCATTAAAAAAGAATGATATAATATTTTTGAAATATAAACTGCATTACTTCTGAGCTACTAATGCTGGACTACATCACTGCAATATTTATCACTTATGCTGATTAAAAAAGAATGATATAGCATTTCTGAAATATAAACTACATTACTTCTGAGCCACTAATGCTTGACTACATCACTGCAATATTTATTACTTATGCTCATTAAAAAAGAATGATATAATATTTCTGAAATATAAACTACATTACTTCTGAGCCACTAATGCTTGACTACATCACTGTAATATTTATCACTTATGTTCATTAAAAAAGAATGATATATTATTTCTGAAATATAAACTACAGTTCTACGCAAATAACGATTTCTTAAAGATTATTTCATTTGATTATTGAAGAAAAAAGTAGTAATGTTAGGAAATTTTTCGTTTATAGATTACAAGGATCAGTCCTGAGATTTCATTTATACAATCCCAAAATTCCGGGATAGAAAATTATAGGCTCGGGATTGGACGGGACTCTCTTTTCGTAATATATAATCATTATGTTCAGTGGAAAAGCTACATATTCAGCGCCCTGGAGCAAGAAACATTAGTGCGCCCTCTTGTCTCTGAGAAATGTTTGGAAATTTTTGTCTTATTTTAGGAATAAACTTCGTATAGAGGGTACTTACTTTTGGATACCACTAATTCCATAAAGAAAATTTCCTTTATTTAATTGCATTATCATGTAATTAAATAAGGAAAATTTTACTTTTAGGAAATACTGGTATTCCGAAGTAAGCATACGTACGAACTTTAATATTACTTATTTTCTATTGAAATACTTACTTAATTTATTCTAAATTCTAGACAATTTAATAGTAAGATATTAAATTCAATAAATAGAAATAAAATAATAAAATAAATTATAATTAATTAAGTACTGGGTATCTACTTATATTTACAATGTATGGGGCCGGATTTACGTTTTATATGCGACCACGAGCCCAATGCTACCTGCCAAACATCAACTTTTTTTGTTCGTTTCTGATTTTAGAATTTTAATAGGGAAACACACTACCGTAAAGAAATTTTTAATTTTGACAGCATTTGACAGCAAACTTGAAGCATTTCGATGAAAAGTAAAAATGGTGAAAAGAAAGAAAAAATACATGCCCATACATCATTACAATGTAGTTATTGTAATTATAACTATAGAAAAAGGTATTTTTAACATTCAGATTTGTATCAAAGCCCAATTAAGGCACTTTGAGGTCCTAGGCAGTTTTATTCTGTGGACCTCCCAACTAAATATCATAATTAAGCTCAAACCTTGACATTTCTTCACTCCCATCTTTTCCAAAACTACTAAAATTAAAATTTGCACCAGTGATGCAAATCATCTTTTTTTTTTCTTTTTGTACTTGAATCCATTTTTAAAACACAATACCGGGGCCATATTAATTACATAATAGGGCGAACCTAGCATTTTTTCGGATCCCTCAAATAATCCTTAATGTAATTTGTGATGGGAAAGGGTGCCATGAAACTTCCATTTGCCCATAACCTGTAGAGTATACTTAAAAATATAAGTTCTGAATGAAATATAAAAACACGTATTGAATTCACGTGAAAAATGATTGTTCAAAGCATTTCTCACAGATTTATTAACAATTATTTTAATACAGCATACTATCGACATTAATAAAACAAATATGTTTATCTATCTGTCTGTCTGTTTGTTGGCAAAATCTAGCGCTCGTAGAGGTCTGAAAATTTGGATGAGGATAGATGGAGACAGGATTCAATACGTCTGAGGCTCAGATTTTCTAATTTTTTATATTTAACCGAGATATTAATTAAAAACCCTAATAAACATCGCAAATTGGCCAGTTTCCGTCGTTCTGCGGATTGTTTCTGTATATTTACGGGTTTCCTCGGATCTTCACTCAGATGAATGCGAAGCGTTCGTTTTTTATGCATTTTGAAATTACGATCACGGAATCCTCCAAACAATTACAAGAAAAAAGAAAAACACGAAACTTTTCGTCTTATATTTTCAATTCGGACGCATCTTTCATTAAAAAAAATATATATATTTAGTATTTCAAATTATCCTTTTTTCTGGATTTTGAAACTGTTGCATCCGCTTTCTGAAAGAAAGTACAAGAAAAAATATCCACTTATTTGTGGTACCTTTCCTTTTTTAACAGTCATTGATAATAATAAAATTTATTATAAAAAAAAATAAAAGCCAAAGTTTGATTTCAAGTTGTTTTCGTGTTTTCAGATTCCTTTTTTGAGTTTTTTTTTTCCCACCTTTTAAAGCTGCCGCATATGCTACGCGGACGGAAATATAAAAAAAATAAAATACCTTCTTATTCACCGTACTTTTCTGGTTGTGATAGTATCTTTGGTTTTGAAAAATAATAATATTTACTATTTGAAGGGGAAGAAATCAGGGTCGATGCGCATTTGTTTTGATCTTTTCTGTTTTTATTCTAATTTTAAAATGTTATCTCCTTTCGGATGAAGAAGATACCCACTTATTCTCAGTATTTTCCCGGTTCTAACAATATTTTTGGTTTCAAAATATATTAAAATTTACTATTTTAAAAAAAATATTTCTTGAAGTCGTTTCACGGATTCCACAAACATTTCTTTTTTATCGGTGCCTTTGAATATAGCGTTTCCCGTTTTAAGAGAATTGTGCTTTGAACATTTTCCGAGGGGTTTTCGTTTCTGCACATGTCCGGGAAAACCTCCACATTTTCAACACAGGTTGTCAATACACTGAAGATATTCTTTCGCATTTTAAAGGAGTGTGTTTGTGGAGGGGAGGGGGGGGGGCTAGTGCGCATTTTATATTATTTAGATTTTTCTCAGGACTTTTTGGTGAGAATTCATAGTTTGATATATCTAAAAGTCAGAAATTAAACAAGCAATAACTATAATGGGGCACTTTAGTTTGGAAATATTTTCGTTTAACAAATATAAAATCATATAAATTCGAGGTTCGTATGCAAAAACAGACAAGAGCGAGCGCAGTACGCCTGGTGTACACTGCGGAAAACAGTGGGGCCTTCGATTCTAAGTTTGTTTGGAGAGATTTTCGTTTAAAAATGTGAAATCATATAAATTCGAGAGTGTACTCTGCCGAAGGTAGTGGGTTTCCCAACATTATATTCGTTTGGAAAGATTTTCGTCTAAAAATATAAAATCTTTCAACACTGATTTTAAGTATATTTAAGGTTATTATCACGGGTCCGGGAAACGTTGTCAGCTAGTTAATACTAAAAAGCAATATTTCTGAGAAAATAACTTTTTCACTATTAAGTATTTCATTTTATCATGCCATATTAATCCCAAAAATATGAAATATTCTTTTACGTCTCAATTTTTAAAAAAAGTATTTTTGAAAAAAAAATTACACTTTATTTTACATTTTTTTTACTCATTTTCAGTCCTAAATAAATTCGACCTTACACCATAGGTCCTTCAGCTTTCACATGATTTTCGATATTTTACACTAGATTTATTGCATATATTGAGTAAATCTCGGATAAAATTCCGTGTATAAGAAGTTTCTTATTAAAATAAAATCATAGTATAAGTAGGCCCTTACAATGGACTTTTAAGTGAATATACAATCATTAAAAAGTCATCATTAATTCTTCATAGTAATCAACATTTTTTAATGGACTTAGCCAAATTAACATAGCCATTCTTTCTATTTCGGTAAAAAGGGTCAAATTTTAGATTAAATTCTAAGTAATATCATGAAGTTTCATGCATTTAAGAAGCTGAACATTTCATTTTCGTGTAATCATGTGACGATAATCTTTTTTCTAAGAAAAACCTTTTCTATATTTATGATAAAAAATTCTTATGAATTCGTTTAAAATTTGCCTTATCTTTAAATTAAAAATCGTCTTGGGACAGGGACCATGTGGCATATGCCAAAATTCTACCCTGTCTACGTATTTTATAAACTGTATTGACAAATGCATGTTTAATTTCCACACGAAAGAAAAAAAAAACTTGAAAACTTTTTTTTTCTCGATTTTTTGTTCGTAAGAGGGTCAATAAATTCCTCCAGATCAAACTAAGACGCTACTGTTTTTTTTTTTTTATAATTATTAATATAGTGATCAAAGAACTAAATCGGTGTTGTGACATTCTGCTTCTTAACCCTTTGACTACGAATTTATCTTTTATTAGAAATTGCGGCAACTGGCAGTCCTGCTACATGTCCCCCCCCCATAGAATAGTTAGTAAATTGTAACCTAATTGTAATCTAATTGATCCATGTGAAGCGTCTAGTGTTATCTCGAATGATGACTGAGATTTTTCATCTTGCATTTGGGAAAAGTAAGTGTATGGCGAGAGTTGTAGTCATCAAATGTATCTAAGCGTTTAAGTAAGTTTTAAAAATTTGCTTCTGCTGTCGTTGTCTCCAACGATAAAATTTAAAATAAAATTAGGCATACTGAAATAATGATGAAGAAGTTACTTAAGATGGCAATGTGGTGGTGTGAATTAAAACTTCACGAATAAAAGTAATTTCTTTTAAACGAGTATAAAAGTGCGCGTTTCAAATCGAGGAAGTTGAGATCCAAAAGCTAAATCAAGGTAAAATATCATAGGAATATACGATCATAACAGGTATGATCCATCCATAATAACTTGTTAATCATAATTATTTTTTTTTTAATTACAAGTATTTTTACAAAATTTTATTTCGTTTCGTTCTTTTAAATTTTGCGCCCTTATGATTCGTGCGCCTGGAGCAGTTTGCTCCAACTGCTCCAGGGTAGCTACGCCCCTGAATATGTTCATAAAATATAATTAAAAACGTTAGGAATATTACATAAAATAACCTTAAAAATTAAACTTAAGCACATACATATAAGGCTAGATCAGAATTAAACTTGCCTACATGTTTATTTTCATATGGTGTTGAACAGGCCACAAAATGCTATACGATACTAGTTTGACCAGTTCCATAAGCAAACGAGCATTTCTTACACCATGTTCAGGTTCAATTTATTTACATCAAAACCAGCATTATCAAATACCCATTTGAACATTTTTGGTAAAATAGTGGAGAAAAATATTTTGCAGAATGAATTGAAATTTTAATTTTTACCTTAGATTGTTAATTAAAAAATTCTATTCGAATTTTGGAAAATTTTAATTGAATTAATCTACGCGATTCACTCGATTATAAAAATGAACGTGACTAGGCTTTAATAGATTAATCTATAGTGCGAAGATTTTGCAATGAAGTCTAATATTTTTTAGTAATATTCAATATCTTTTTAGATGCAGGTTTAAATTTCTAAAAGAAAATTAAGGATACAAATATGTGCAAAATACATTAGTCAAGCCAGAATATCCTCTCATTTATTCCATCAAAATTACAGTAAAAAGTGATCGAAGATAGCAAAAATTACACGCGAGAAAAGAAAAAAACTAACAATTGTATTTTAACTCTATTAGAGGATGATGTCATCTGCTTCGGGAAAAATATGGGACAAAAAGAAATAAATTGTATACATATAAAATACAATTTAATTTAATATAACAAAGCATACCTTTTAGGCAACACCTGAAATACCACTGCTTTGATCGATGTATGGTGTCTTTTTCTTCTAAACATCCCAATTTCAATTTCGATTTTTAAAATAAACCCGTGATTAGATATGCACACTTTATCTTTTTTGTACTATCCATTTTTCATAATCAAGGCTGAGCATGATATAATGTTGTATTTTATATTTGTGGCAACATTCATTTGAGGAAAAACATTTCATTTCATTTATAAAAACAACGCTGATTTAATTTTTAATTAACTGCAATTTTTAATCAAAAAACATGTTTTAACAAAATGTGAGTGTACTATGTCAGAAGCACTTCAAAAACCTTTTCGAATGATACCCTATTCGTTGTTGTGCGTTTCGTAAATTCATATAAAAAGGGATTTTGACAACATAAATAATGTATACCAGTGGACCCATGCAAAGATTTCGCAATCCAATCTAATATTTTTTACCAATATATAATATTTGTTAGGTACAGGTTTTTTTTATACCGCTGACCAGGCCCCTACCTGCCAGGCTTTTGCCTAGCTTAACGAGTTGATACCTGGCAACGAGGCGAAGATTCCCCTGCTCTCCGCTTGGCGAAGATGTGTTTGTTAAATCTATAGGCCGACGTGGCTTCAGTGCGTCTTGTTGCTTTAATTGCTTTTTCTTAGTTGGCCGGTTGCTAATTGATTTTTGATGAGGCGGTTCAGCACTGCGCAGTGTAGCGAAGTCATGCCGGACGGATGTGAGATGCTGGGATATTTATTATTTAAACTTCTAAAGAAAAATTAAGGATTAAAAATATCTGCAAACAACATTAGTCAAGACACAATATTATCTCATTTATTCCATCAAAGTTACAGTAAAAACTGATCAAAAATAGCAAAATACCAAAAAAAAAAAAAAAAAAAAAAAAAAAATTACCTTTGTAATTTAACTGCATTACAGGACAACATCGACTGTTTCGAAAAAAAAAAAAAAAAAAAAAAAAAAAAAACATGCGAAGAAGAAAAAAAAATTGATCATTTGAATTTAAATTTTGTTTTTTAATTATAAATATAAAATAAACACGTGCAGAAACAGTCCCACTTTATAATTATTGTATTATTTATTTTTATAATCATTTTTGAGCACGATATAATGCGATATTTTATTTTTGTGGCAACCCTGATTTGAGGACAACCTTTCATTTCAATTACGAAAACAATGCCGATTTAATTTTTAATTAACTGCAATTTTTAATCGAAAAACATGTTTTAACGAAATGCTAGTGTACTATGTCCGAAGCCTGTTCAAAATCCTTTCATATGGTATCTCATTCATCGCTCTGCGTTTTGTATTTGCTTAGAAAAAGGGATGTTGACAACAGAAATAATATATAGGATGATGATTAAGCTAGAGAAACTAGTTTTTAAATGATATATGTATTTGTTGCTTTAATCCGCATCCATGCGAAATTGAATATTTTTGGTAAAATAATGATCTGGAAGATAATAACGACCAAAGAGTAAAACATTTTCAAACAAGAAACAACTTTTTAAATGCTGATATTAAGCAAAAAAGAATAACTTTCCCCGAAAATTATTTTCCATTGATTGCAGTTAAAAAAAATTCCTCTTTAATGCTTAAATCTTTTATTGTTTAACAAAGCGAATTGTTCCTCGTTTTCTTTAAAAAATTGAATCCGTTTAGCACAATACGTTTTGAAACAGATACACTATTCATTAAACTGCAAACAATAGAGAAATAGTAGCATTCATTTTTTAAAGATTTCTTTTCAACAAAGTCATTTCGAACATTTGAAAACAGGAAAAGAATAATTGTGAAGATTCTAGATATATTTGAATCTAAGTCTGTTACTAAGCTTGGTATTTCTTGCATTTCAATATAATATGTTTTGTCTGTACAATAATATATTGTGTACACTGCGATCTTTTTTTTTTTTTTTTTTTTTTTTTTTTTTTTTTTTTTTTTTTTTGTTGCTTTGAAAACAATTATAATGTCCATAATAAAATGAAACATCCCAACAAAAATTGTTTAAATGTATTGTAAGTTAGCGGAAAAATATTTATTTTTATTATGAATTTCTGGATGTAATAACATCTTTTTCGGATTTTTGTGACTTAGAGATTTAATTTGTAAGCTGAAACGTCCATATAAATTTTTACATGTATTTGTACATTTGTACTTAAGTATACTGATGAAAAGTATATTTTTATTTACCAGTTTATTCTACGTATTTTAGCCAAATCTGTATATTTGAAAGGTAAAAAGTAAAAATTAGATAAATATTAATAAGTAAATGTTTAAAATGTTTGAATGTAATAAAGGTACGCTGTAAAAATAGACAAATGTTTCTGAATCTACAAAAATATATTATAACCACGAATGAAAGTATACAATGACCTCTTCCGAGTTACCCACAATTCCGAAAAGCGTTCTTTATCTTTAGAAATCTCGGAAACTAATTTTTTTTTCGAGATTGAAAGACGTTTCTTTTGCTGCCACTAATTTTTGGAAACGTTTCCAAGTAGTTTTCGTAGTGTACATCAGTACACTCGAAAGTAGTGTACTGATGTGTACTCTTTCGTCTTTTCTCTGATAGTGTACTCTTTCGTAGTGTACAAAAATCAGTTCTCTTAAACAGAAATATCGGTTATTCGGATGCAATAAATTCTCAAGTAAACATTTTCAGCTGCACAGCTGAATTTATACATGCCAAAGTAACAAAACAATATTAATTTTAATGTTAATGTAAATGCTCTTAATTTATCATGTTTGTCTGTAAAACATGTTTGTTGAACATGAAAAGTTTTACCATAGTATTGATAGCATCCGAAAACGTGTACTACCGTTGAGAAAACTCATTAATACACTATAAAAATTTCTCGGATACTTTTCCGAAAATCAGTGACAGCAAAATGAACTTTGTTTTTATAAATGCTTCTTTAAATCTAAAAAATATATTGATTTCTGAAGTGACATTAAATTAAACTTTGTTTTTATAAATGCTTCTTTAAATCTAAAAAAATATATTGATTTCTGAAGTGACAGCAAAATGAACTTTGTTTTTATAAATGCTTCTTTAAATCTAAAAAATATATTGATTTCTGAAGGGACATCAAATTAAACTTTGTTTTTATAAATGCTTCTTTAAATCTAAAAAAATATATTGATTTCTGAAGTTTCTAAAGATAACGCTTTTCGGAATCTTGGGTAAGTCGGTTGATATCATTGTATATTTTTCCTCATGGTTATATTATATTTTCCTAGATTAAGAAACTTTTGTCTTTTTTTAGAGTGTCATTACACTCTATTAGAGTGTTATTACTTTTAAATGCATTTTCAGAATTCAGTTTTGAGAATGTACAGAAAATCGAATAATATTAAAAAGCAAAATTAAATAATATATAAGGAAAATAAATCATTTTATTTAATTATATTAATGATAATTAATTGATAATAAAATCTCTCTTACGAATTTGAATTATAAATCAAAACATAATCATTCGTAGAATATCTTTAAAAATTTAAAAACACATACTTTTAGTATGTGTGCGTGTCTAGAATAAATATATAATATTCGCTGACAGTGCTTAACATTTACGGCCAAGTTTTTTTTTTTTTTAATCTGGCGACCGAGCGTTTTCTTTTTTATGGCCACCAAGTTTTTTTCTTTATCTGGCGACCAAGTTTTTTTTTATATACGGCGACCAAGTTTTTTTAATCCGGCGACCAAGTTATTTAAACTGGCATTCCCCCCCCTCCCCCCCACACAAAAATTCACCTAAGAAATAAGTACAAGCAGACTTTTTCAACTCCCCCACCTTTACTTGAGGGCGGCAAGCAGTGGTTTTCCACTTCTCTCGTACTTTTTATGGAAAAGACAAGTTAAAAGGCATTTTCCATCTCATGCACGAACAACGCCATTCATTTCTGCTCTAGCCAACTAGCAAGTCCTGTGATTAGAATGTGGAGGGAAAGGGGAAGTTGAAATAAAAAGTAAGCGATAATGCCAATCTAGCCTTTGTAGCATCTATAATAGTAAATAATACTGAAAAAAAAAATTGCTGACTTCGACAGGAAAATAGGCAACCAATTGTTATCCTGCTTCACTATTTCATCAATTCCCCTCATTAGATGTAGATTTTTTAGCATTCAACTATCCGGACATTTAGAGCATTCGGCAATCAACATTTCTGGAACATGCCATTTTGATTCAGCTTTTGCAGTATTATTGTTATTTTTTTAGAGATATATAATTTTGATTAGTTTCATTGAAAAACTTAGTTTATGTTATCTTTCTGAATTATGTACTATTCTAAACTATGTAACTAATAATTCTAAACTATGTAACAAATAACTCTAAACTATGTAACTAATAATTCTAAACTATAACTGTTATTGTTTTTTCTCAATTTATTCATAAAAAACTTTTGGGCTTTTTGTAAATCAGTGATAGAGAAGGGAAGGGGGAGGTGTTAAATATTTTTTACTGGCGACTAGAATTTTTTGCTGGCTACCAGATTTTATCAAATTTGTTCACTGATATTAAACAAGTTAAACGTATTAACATTACAATTAGATTTTTCAGTAATCTGCAGAAGACGGAAAGCATAAATAAAGTTAAATAAATAATAATATTATTAAGAAACTTTCAAACAATTTTTGCTTAATTTATTTATATTCATCTGAGTTCTTTAGTTAAATAATTAGAATAAACTTTTTTGGCTATTTATTGCAAAATTTCATTATTTTAAAAAATTTATGTGCGCATTTGTGAATACAGTAGGGAGCACAAAAAGAATTGTTCTGAATAGTAAATTTAATCAAACAAATGTATTTTACATAAATGTAATAAGTAAAATTTATCTTTTTATCAAATCAGCTTGAATAAAATATATCTGTCGAATAACAAAGTGCCTGAATCTAAAGTTTCAAACATTTTAATGAAAAAAATCAAATTAAAATATATGTTTATATCTTTAAAATATTTGGATTTATTTATTTATTTATTTATTTATTTTTTTATGAATATTAAAATAAAGTAAAGTTTTAACAAATGTATTTTTACTTTCTTCTATCTTTACAAGAAGAAAGTATTGGAATCATGAAAATGTTCGACTTCCGGTTTTCGACGGATTTATACGTTTTAGAAGGTCCTGAACATGATTTGACCATTTTTAGAAAATGTCTCTCTGTGAGTCTGTGACTCTGTCTGTCTGTCTGTCTGTATGTGACAAAAATTTTGTGGCCCCCCTATCTCAAGAACTAATGCATGAAATTTAATTAAACTGTATATTCAGTTAGTCTCTGATATAAATTGGTGTTGATTAGTTTTTGGTGAAAATCGCCCGACAGGTGGCGCTGCTATGCTGCATTTTTCGCGATGCATTTTTCGCGCATAGCTCTATCTCAAGAACTAATGCACTCATTTTTATCAAACTGCATATTCAGTTAGACCTTGACATAAATAGACGATGATTACGTTTTGGTGTAGATATATCAACAGGTGGCGCTGCTATACTACATTTTTCATGATTTTTGCGATAGCTATATCTCAAGAACGAATACAAGAAATTTCATAAAACTTCAGATTCTGTTAGACCTTGACATAAATAGATGCTGCGTACGTTTTGCTGTAAATATCCCAACATGTAGCGCTGCTATGCTACTTGTTTTATTATTAACATGATAACTATATCTCAAGAACGGATTTTTACCAAACTTCAGATTCAGTTAGACGTTGACATAAGTTGTTGTTGATTAGGTTTTGGTCTAAATCCACCAATAGGTGGCGCTGCTATGCTGCATTTTGCAGGATTTACACGATTTTAGCAATAACCATGTCTCAAAAACTAATGCACGGAATTTAATAAAAATTTAGATTCAGTTAGACCTTGATATAAATTGGTGCTGATTCTTTTTAGTGTATGGAAACGTGTGCGAGATAGAAGAAAGTTTTGGGATTGACATATCCAACTAGTTTCTTTATTAGATAAGCTAAGAAAAATATATGTTTCATTTATATACTTTCTAATTTCATTCCCTGTAAAATTATATACTTCATTTCCTTTGAAATGGATCGTACAAAGTCGGACGCATAAAATTTATCTTCGTATATTTGCATACACGGAACTCGCTGACATGAGAGTAGTTTATGTCAACTTTAAGTGCATCCTACGAAATCTTACAAACGTAGCATTAGGATTAGAATCGAATTTCTCAGCATCATGAAAGAAAATCACATTCATACGGAGTTGTTTAATTTAATTTATTTTTATATTTCGACTTGAAAGTTTTAACACCTTTTCTATAAATATATTTTAGAGTTTAGTATAGTTTCTGTGATTTTTAAAAACTGGAAGTTCCTTGAAGATTTCTCAAGGTGCTTTATTAATTAACTTAAACAAGCAAAATTTAATTAAAACTTCTGTTTGTACGCAAACGTTTTAAATTAGCACTTTCATAAGCTTAAACATCGTGAGCTGTTTATAATGAAAATAAAATAAATGATATTCTGATGTTATAATTTGTAATCACAGAGATATTAAACATGAAGTTTTCTAAAGAAATTGTTTATTTTAATTAAAAATATTAATTTGAAACATCGGTTAAATATTTTTCTTTATACGTAAATCATTATTTTGGATTTTGAATGGTAAAATTGAAAAAAAAAAATGTAATGCTTTTTTAAATTTTTATAAGAGAAATGTTAAAATTTTTATTTTCGAAACATTTTGGCCGTAAAATAACGAATTAATCTATGGTAATCTATAAAGTATCAGAATTAGTAAAAGAAGCAGAACTTATCACTCTTAGTATCACTAGCAAATACAGTAAGCATAAAAGGAAGATAGCATCCATTTTTCATGCATCATTTGTTTTATGGTAATTATGTTATTGTCTAATAATATAAAGTAATAAAATAGAATTACTAATTGATTATTCAATATGAGTCTAGTTACTTATGAACATACAACTAAAATCACAAGATCAACATAAAACAAACAAGAAATAACTTTCTTAATCCAAAAATTTTTACTGTCTTTTATTTATAATAATTTGATTTTTGTATGAAAAGATAGAATTTTGAAATCGATTTTTCACTCACTTCCTGATATGCTAGAATAATTAAAAAATATGTACACAGGTGAAGTGTACAGGTTAAGCAGAGGACATTATAACATCTTAATATTTTTAGAACTTACAAATAAAAATCGACACATAGTTTTAGGTAGCTTTCATTACAAAAAGCTACCTATTGCAACCGTTCGGTGGAAAACAGTTCTAAGAAATTTTGATACATTTTCACCGATCATGACCCCAAGTATCCAAAACCTCCCTCCGTTCAAATGTTGATTTACATATATATCAGCTTCATCCGCCATCTTTTTTTTAAATGGCAGTCAGTTAAAACTTTTAAAATTCCAAAAAGATGTACAAAAAATTATAAATTAAAAAAATGTTTCCTTAAAGTGTTAGAACGTGATACAAGGATTCTGGAACATTCTTTCTTTTTGCTATATCTTACAAAATGGCTGAGATAGGGCAGTTTGAAATTCTAGGGTGGCTGAGATTTTGAAACAATTTGATATTTGTTATGCTGTAACTCTCGTATTTATGAACCGATATGAATGTGACTAATCACGTGCACAGAACATACCAAGGTCCCGACCGATTATTATTTGACAGGTTTCTAACAGTTCTGATTTAAAAAAAATCATTATTCAGAAGCTTTTAGTTTTTGATACTTTTAATAGTCCTTTAAGATACTGGTTGCGAAATATCGTTCACAGATTAATATTTCTCTACCACGTTAAGCACTCATGGTAGGTAACTGTATATTTAAAAATATTTTTACATTTTTATTCATAATTTTAAAATAATTAATTTTTTTTAAAAAGCATTGTCTGTTTGATAACGTTAATTTCTTTTGGCGTTTGGGTTTTCGTAGACATTCGAAATTCCTTGAACGTCCCGAAACAAACTAATCAACTTACTATCGTTGAGAGAAAAGAATGCACGATCAAAGTAATTTATTTAAAAGCTATTTGATGAAATCATGGCAAATGGAGTTCTATACACTTTATTGTGTGGTGTTTTATTTAATGGGGATAAATTAGCAAAGTGTTAGTGAGGTTAAGTTTAATTTTTTTCTTAAATATGTAATGATACAAAAGATTTGTTCAAATTGGCAATAAGTTTGTGTTTATGAGGAATTTGTTGCCGAAACTTAGAGAGGATATTGGTAGAAGGTTTCTCTTTAACATGGGGAGGAAGGGTAAAATTTTTACACGCGACTTCAATTGAAAATCTGTTTTAAAGCATAAGAAATATCGCATCAATTATTTATAACTTCCACTTTGTTAGTTCATGTAATAATCTGTTTTCATACGAAGAATACAATGAAATTTATATTGGCTATTTGCAATACGCACATTTTTTAAAACGTGATTAATAATATTCATCATTATTAAAGTTAATTGTCGTCCATTACACTTGTGTCATCTTTAACTTCACTACGGTAATTTTCGAACTTTGTGCAACGTTTCGCAACCCAAAAATGCTGCTTCTTCGCAAGCACGCGTATTGCAACTGGTATTGAATTTCGTTTGAGTGACACCATTCTTTTCATACAAGACTGACTTACTGCACGAAGCTCCATAGCCAAGTGCACAAAATTGATAAACCATAAACCTTGTCACCAAGTTTTATTGAAATACGCTCATTCTGACCCATTCACGTACTTGTAATTAATTTGGAAGCTTTTAATAAAACTAATTAATAATAATTGAAAACATGAATGCTAAGGTATCTGATGGTAATATGACCAATGCAGTTAATATGGCCAATTCATAATACTTTTACTAGTAAGAGTGAAAAAAAATGACATTTTAATCCAGTTTCGGGATGTCAGAAGAGTTGGTTTAGCCCCACTTTGGCCGCATTGTCAGACCACCTGCACGAGAGAGCAGGCATCGTTATTTTGCTGTTAGTTATCTTGGCATGTTATAAATTTGTCTCTGGAAGGTTTGTTATTTATCTAATTTAAACAAAGTGTTTATGATTATTTGTATACCTGATATTTTAGAATGTATAAAGCGATTTTTAACTGCATAAACGAATTTCAATATCGGAGTGTGCCGACAGAATAACGAGAACTTTTATAAAATTGGTTTTTGTTGGTAATATAGCCAGGCAGGTGGAAAAAGCTATAGATATGAGATTATGCTCTTGATGATATGAGTCTATATGAATTTTGTTGTAATTATGTGCAGGAGGAAAGTGTCGGACTTACCAGTAAAAATACAAAAAAAATGTATTTGCCGTACATGTACCGTTAAAATAAAATAAAAAAACATTTTTTACTGTAAAAGTTTCTTAATTGCTTCAAAATTTTCTTTATGGTTATTTTTTTTAATTATTTTTTATAAATTTTCAAATAATACATTTGGTTTTGTAACAATTGTTGTTTTTTAAATGCTTAATATAAATATTTTCATTTTATTTCAGCTATGGGCATATTACATTTATCAACTCGCTTTTTTTTAAACAAACTGCTACAGGTACAAATTTTGACTAGTTTAAATTTGTAATGTATTTTTTCAGTGCTAAAAAGGGTCTAATTTGTTATTCAATATATATATATATATATATATTTTAAACCCAGTTACTATTACCGCTTAAAAAATTTCTAACTTTAGGGTGGTCTATTACCTGCAGATACCTTATGAAAATATTTTTATATTTTATAAAATGCAACAATCATTAAATCATGAATAAGGGGAGCGGAACAGGTGGATTTTCTCGTAAAATAAATAAGTTAAATGTTCTGGCTTTTGTTAATAGATAGCAGTAGCAAAATTATACAAGCACGTGTATTGAACATTTTTCCTCGTTACCTGGTTGCAATGTAAAAAGCAAACATTCCTAAGCCAAACTGTGAGGGATTTTTAAAAATGTTTAATAAGTACTTGTTATATACAGTATTAACTATATTAAAAAATATATATTACATATTATTATGAAACTTTTAATAAATGTTATTCATTTGCAATATTTGTTTTCTGTTAGTGATAAATAGTTACAAAAAAAAAATCAATCAAACAAACAAAAAATCTGGGAATTTTAAAAAGTACACTTTCCGCAGTAATAAATGTAAAAAATGTCCCATTAGCCTCCAGTATCCCTTATTTTTAAATAAAAATAGGCTGCGCCAAAATTTCGTTATAACTTTAAAATTCATAAAACAAAAAAAATAATAACAAATTGTCGTGCAGTTTGTGCCACACGACCTTCGAAGTGTTGAATTTGTTTTGGCAAAATTAAAAATAATTCCAATTTTCTTTGAACTAATTTTAGTTACGGCAATCCCGATCATTTACTGATTCTTATTGTGCAAAGTATACTCCAGTATGTCAATTTGTTAAATTTTTTATGAGCTTTTGATATGTGAACGGATTTATAGGACACTTTGAACTATTGTTTTTTGTTGCCACATAAAATTAAACTTTTTGACAAGTCTTATGGTGTAAACTACACACCGATTCGAGAATTTGTTACATTTTCAGGAATTTATTTAAATTTGAACTTACTTAGGATATTTTTAAAACATATATTTTCTATTTCTGCAAAAAAAATCCTAACTTCTGAGAAGTCTTATGGTGCAAAACGCACTACAATAGGATACTTTGTTAATTTTGTATGCATTTTTAAAGTTACAACGACTGTTTTACACGTATATATTAATGTACTTAAATTTCAGTCATATTTTCTCATTATCAGTGGTAAAATGATTTAAAAAATATGCTTCAAACTGATTCCAAAATATTTAAAAAATATTTAATTAGAAGGCAATCAAATTTTATCCGTAGAATTAATTATCTACGTTTATTTAAAGGGATCTTTTCGATATATTCGAAATGCTATTAGTTTTGTATTAATCATTTTAAGTAGTGTTGATATACCAGTAATAAGTGCTTAAAAAAGAGTATGAGTGAGCTTTATTCCGATTCATTCTTTTGTTCTTTTGAAGGAAAATGAAAATTGTATAAATAGTTTATTAATTCACTGTATCATGCTCACAGTAGACGCTTATTCTAAAAATTTTAGTCTACATGATAAAAAGGATAAACTAGAGGAATAATTTTAAAAAGTCCGTTTTAGACAGGTTTCTGTATTAGACGATGTTTTTTAGAAGTTTGTTTATTAGAAGATGTATTTTATATGCGTCTTTTTATTTTTCATTATATACTTCTTTATACATTTCTTTATTATATATATATACTATATAATTTATAATATACTTCTTTTTATAAATGCAGTTATTAAAACATCAAAATTCTTAATTTGATGAATTTTTGTTAACTTCAATTGATTTTTAGGAGGAAAAATTCAAAAAATCATAAAATATGTGGTATTTCTTCCGCCCAGCTAACGAAAAATATGTGTTTAAGACAAGTTTTCGCAATAAACAAGTAATGTTTTCTCACGTTTTACATATTGTGTCTCTTAATATGATTGTTCTTAAGTATTCGTCTTTCAAATTAGTCTTTCAAATAAGTGGACACAAAATACCAAATCTGCAAAATTACTAAATTTTAAGAAAAAGTAAAAAAAAAAAAAAAAACATTTTAGAAAATTTCTCAGGGCAAACAAGGCGTATGAGACTAAAATTAAATTAAAATAAGAAAATAATTCTCAACATATAATATAACATACAGAAATCCTTCTCTTAAGTAAATTCATTTATCAAACTAAAAGTATAGATAGAAAGGAAAAAAAAAAGACTTTAGAATTCCTGCTTATTATATTTTGAGTCATAATGAGAATTTTATATTTAAATCCGGAAATGTATAAGAACTTCATTATTTCAGAAACTAATTAGGAAATATCAAATTTATTTTAGATTTAATGCAGGGAATTTACTATCTGGAACAAAATCCAAAATAAAAAGATTTCCGATTTAAATATATTTTCTATCTATTAAAAATTTATTTCAGCCTAAATAAAAATATATATTCAGATGTAATTCAGAAAATTAGATAGTCATCGAGAAATATATTTTTTAATTAAATTTTTTACTCGAAGAAAGAATAATTATCACGACAGTAATAAAATACTATATACGATAGATATAAATATGATAGTAATTTATTTTTTAACTGAAAACATTTTAATACGCAAAGCAAATTTTTAAATGAAAATCAAAATAAATGAAATAATTATGCAATTTAGTAAATTTTTCGATTTCCACTGAGGTTTTAAATTCTAAATAATTTTACGGGGTATTAATTAAATAATTCTTATAATATGTAATCATACGGATAGTGCTAGACTTAAAAAAAAAAACATTTAAAATCTGTCCTGTATTCATTTAAGAAGCAGTTAAAATTTTCAATACTGCCAATGCTCACTACTTGGCAACACAATTGTGTTAACATTAACACAAGATATTTTTGTAACCAATAGAAATGCGGATTTTATTTTTGACCAATCGAATATCTTTAAATAATTTCTTGAAATGAGGGATATGAGAAAATTCGATTCTTTCAAACAATTAAGGATCATTGTTACTGTTCTATTATTAAACAAGATCGCTAAAGCATTAGAGATAAGTAACGAATATTGCTTTATACACGGATAAAAAAAATACATCCTTCAACTAGAATGAATAGTTAGACTTTTTCTAAATCCCTAAACTCTAGAAATTTAGAAGTCCGAGCTATGCGAATAGAGTAAGCAACTAAACTGAATAGACGAAATGATCGAAAATTTCTAGTCTCTTGTTTTCTAGGGGACAAAACGATAATGAATCGTGTAAATTTCGAAAAATTATTAATTTATTTCTGGTATGGATTTATAAACTAGCATTATAGTTACTAAAACTAGCGTCTTGTGTTCGCATCTATTTGCAGACATTTTTAAATAAGTTTGACCACGAGAATATAGAAAAATACTCTTGAATTCTAATAGTAGACTGTAGAACTCGCTGGCAAAGGGAACTAGAATTTATAGGGATGACATGGAAATATTTTTTCTAGAGCCACAATTTAGATTCAAGTTGAGAAGGTCAGAGTTTTTTCTCAGTGTATGCGTCTTTTTACTTTTCATTATATACCACTGTATACACTTCTTTATTATATATAATATATAATTTACATACTTTTTTTTTTATAAATACAGTTATTAAAACATCAAAATTCTTAATTTGATGCATTTTTGTTAACTTCATAGGATTTTTAGGAGGAAAAATTCAAAAATCATAAAACATAATTCTTTAGAGTAATTTGTGTTTAAAATGATTGTTTTAAGAGATTACATCATGATTTCTGGATATGTTTTATTACATTTATAAAGCTATTTAAAACACTTTAAAACTAATGCTTGTTTTCATTACCCTTTTTAATATTTAAAAACAAAAAAGGAAAAAAAAAAACATTACTCATTGTCTGTATAAAATGTTATTAGCAACATATTGTTATCTCTTTAAAGCTATGAAAATGTTCTCCTCCATTCTGTGTAATTACGTTTTTTTACTTTACAATTAAGAAAAATTCGTCAAAAGTCTTTAAAATTAATTTTTAAAAATTTTCCCCCTTCACGATCAAAGATATTTTTTGAAACTCGAGTGGTTAATTAATAAATAATTCCTAACAGACATTTTATTCGTTGAAAATTTTTAATAAATTAAATGAAGGAAGAACATTGAAGACAAAATATTTGAATCAATATTTTAAAATGAATTATATATTTTTGTTTTTTCTCTGTAAGATTGTAATTAGAAAAAAAAATAGATTTTTTTTTATTACAAACCACTAATGTGTATAATATAGTGCATAAATTATATTTGAAAATACTCCTTTCCAACAGCTACACCTAAATAGGTTTACAGAGAGTTTCAAAAAGAAAGAACAGATAAAAAAAAATATTTAATACAAATTGCATAAGAGATAAACCTATTGCACAGTTAAAATTATGCAAATTACTTCAAAGATTGGATTATGTTCCTTTAGGTTGCATTAACGCAAGATGTCTATAGCTTCACATGTCTTAACATGTCCCATGTATCCATTACATCTATGTCTGCTAATCTTTGAGATTTACGAAATCGAATTATGGAAGTCATGAATTCAGTTACTAGCGACAAGTTAACTCGAATGTTGCATACAATCAATTAACATTTTGATATTTGCTCCACTACAAAGGGTGATCGTGTTGAGATAATGCAATATAGACAACAGCTGGAGCATTCCTATATCCGGTGATTTGCGGAATGTGTTATACAGTTTGCATGAAAAAATTTTTTATGTGTTTTTTTAATTGAAACAACCTGTATATACACATATTACAACTTTAATAGGAAAGTAAATCTGCAGACTTGTAGATTGCCGAAAGCTACATCGCTTTATACATAATGCAGTACGCATGTTTTATTTGACCACTTGGAAGAAGGAAAAAGAAAACGTTCCGAATTCCGAGTCCTAATTTCTATATGTTTTGTTGAGTTTTAAGCTGTTTTACTGTAGTATATACTTTATTATTCAGGGTGTTTATAATGTAACTTTTTCTGTCTGGTAATATCTGTACTTAAAACTAACTAGTCGCATGAAATCTCGTTTTATATTTAGATTTATAAAGGTATGACGAGATTACTTAAGAAGAATGAAAAATCATGCGTCAAGCGTAGATTATGTAACACTTTCCAACACTTCCAAAATAATTTTACAAATCTTTACCGTTTAATAAGGTGAAAGATTGTATTTAAGTAAGCAATTTGGAAAATGCATAACATATTAGAAAAGACAAGTTCAGGAATTACCAGCAATATTCGGAACATTATCCGAATTCTTTTGTGCAGCCGTGTTTATGATCTGTAAATTTGTATATATACTACATAGAATGCTAAATTTTAGTTCAGTTAGGAAACGCGTAACACAGTTTAAAATTCTCCTTATGGAATTTCCGTGAATAAACAGAAATGTACTCAAGGACTTTTGTGTTGTCCTGTATATGATCTATAGAATTTATCACATCAAGTAAAGAGAAAAAAGAGTAACATTTAAAACCAGGTACATCAGCTGAAAACGCACTTCTAGCAATTATTGTTAACAGACAGTACCGAATTCTTTTGTGTGTCCCTGTAAATGAACGATGAATGCTATACACACAATATTCTATAGTAAGCTTCTTGGAATGCACCTTAGTGATATATATCAATTTAATTATTCTTGAAATAATGAAACATTATTGAAGTAAAACGCAAACGATTTTTCTCCGTAGACCGTAATGTAACGGATTTATTTTGAGTGTCCCGGTAAAGAAACTATAAGTGCTATGCACAACATATTCTACAGTAAGCCTCTTGCAGTTCCCCTCAGTGATATGCATCAATTTCAAATTATTTGAAATTGTGTAACAGCATTAAAATAAACCGCAAATGATTTTTCCCATAGACTGTAATGTAAAGTAATTCTTTTGAGTGTCCCTGTAAAAAAACTATAAGTGCTACACACTTCATTTTCAATACGGAACATGCCATAGCAAACCTCAGTAACATATATCAATTGCATGACAATGCGAATATATTTACGCGAGTTAGAACATGGACGGACAGACAGACGGCAGATAGACAGACAAACCAAATTCACAAATACTTTTCAACTATGTTGGAAACTGTAAAAAACAAAAACAGACAAGTTTGGCCGACGTCAAAGGGTTCTCAAGCAAGGATCTGAAAATAACATACGTAGAATCATTTTAATTATAAGATTGATTATTTAAACTTGGTATTAAATTGGAAAAAGCATCGACAGTACATATAAATTGTGCGATTCAGAATGAGATATTTTAACAGCCCTTTATGATTTGATAACTAATCGCAATAAGAGAAAATACTACATAAAAAAGTTATTAGGTAGCTTTCTATACAAAAAAGTATAAAGCTACCTATTGCAAGCCGTTCGGAGGAAAGCAATTCCGGAAAATTTCGGTATATTTTCGCTGATCATGACCCCCAGACCCCAAAACCACCCTTCGTTCAAATGTTGATTTATATATATATATCTGATCTATGTCATACGATAACAGTCGTATTTATAAATCAATTTGGATGAAACTAATTGTGTGTATTAAGCTCCCTAATCTCTCAACCAAGTTCGTTAGCCAGCTTGGTCTGCCATCTTGTTTCAAAATGGCGGCCACTGAAAGATTTAAAACTAAAATAAATATACAAAAAAGTTTAAAATTGAAATTTATGTGTTAGGCTTTGTTTACGAGTATGTAAAGTGTTAGGCCTTTATACAGGGATTCCTGAGCATTTTTTGTTTTACCTCTATCTTAAAAAATGGCTGAGATAGAGCAGTTTGAAATTCTAGGGTGGCTGACATTTTGAAACAAGACAACACATTACAAAAAACCAACGATTAACTTATGAGTTTTAGTGTACGCGATTTCTCGCAAATTATTATCTTTCATTGTTGTAATCATTTGCCCAATCATACGTATAAAACTATATATTTATATCCGTTAGCACCAAATTCTCGCCAAACTTGGCGACACTTGGCGAAATATTGCCAAATTTGGCGATTAAAAATAAGTCTTCATGAATGAAGCCAATTGGCTATAGTTGACTAATTTGGCAAATTTCTTATTCAAATTCAGTATTAACGAATCTTCTTTGCATTTTAGTTTGATGTTTCGAGTAACATTAGCTAAAATTTTAAAACGAAGATGTAGGAAAGCTATCTTTTCGTTCCAGTACAGGCCGGAAGGACTTTTTTCAAATGGAGTTAAAACAACCCTTTTCCTCGATGTCGGCTGAGTAATTTTCCTTTTTACAGCAATTATAGTGCAAAATATCCATAGACCTATTTATTTTTAAAAAGGTTGGTGTATCTCTCTAAGACATTTCTTCTTACCCTATAGCATTTAAACATTTTTCTAAATTTTTAGTCGTAAAAATCTGCCTAGTTTCTGCTCCCAGGAGACCTTTTGTAATTTAGGGGAATTTTTTTATTTCATATCTGCAAATGCATTCTTGGGAATAGTAGCTAACTCATTTAAATAATATAAAATTATCAAAAAAGTAATAAGTAAAAAAAATTTTACAGAGAAATTTTAATAAATTTAGTAAAAAATGTGGTTAAGGGTTTATTTGAACTCAGCCCAGAGGTGGGTTCAATTAATTCTATTTTCAGGTTATCAGCATAGGATTCATTACATAAAAATTTTGCAATGATAACTAATTTCTATCTCGACAATACTGTTTTTTTAATTCTTTAGAACAGAATATAAAATGTAAAGTTATGCGCAAAATAGAGAGGTGGAAGATACCAGGTCACAATATTTTGTGTTTAAATGTATTAATACCAAAGCAACACCTTAAACTAGAAGAACGCGAAAAGAACTGGAATGTAGTTCAGCGCTTCAGGACTATTAACTGTTAGAATATTACTGAATCACATCGTATGGTAATTAACTAGAACCTTTTTCATTCTTTAACAATGATAGTATTATTCTAAGAGATTTCGATTACCTTACGATGATCAGTAACTTGTAAGAATTTATATATGTAGGCTATCAAAATAATTAAAAGTATTACACAAATTTCATTTTTTTAAGCAACATGTTATTGCTTATTTAAACAGTGTATTTAAATTTCGTGGCTACAAGAACATTTTTACGAATATTTGTATGTGAAAGAACAGTTTAACAAACAATTGCTGTAAAGAGATATAAAAATCTTTGTCGCCAATAAAATCACAAAATAAACGCACCCGTAGATAAAAATATAATAATACATCAAGCATAGAATATGAATCATTTACAACACTTTCAGAATACGTTAACAAAACGTAGCTGTTTCATACGATAAATAAGACACCAAGTAAACATTTTAAAAAACGCATAACACATTTGAAAACTATATTTAAGCAATTACCGTCCATAGCCGGAAAAGTAAGTCATGTTAAAATACCCTTAAAACTACTAAAATCACAACACTGGAAATTATAATGTATCTAGTTCTTTGAGTGGTCCTGTATATGGTTTTATTTATATTAAACAAACATATCTTTGTATATATCGTAAGCCGAAGCAAAACAAGATGCGCCCCATAACTGCTAAATATGTTACATGAAAATATGTAATTTGCAATTTCTACTCTCCTCAAGGTTAAATATAAGTTTCTATAAGAAAAGGGCAGGTTTACAAACGAACACTTCCGTCAACATCCACCTACTGCATTTTTGTCTTATATATCATTGCAGAAATCGTCATGGCGATGTAGATCTGTCATATTATAGACCTGTTAATCATAGACCAATTATATCGCCTGAATTCTTGTGTACAATAGGGATCATAAAGACGAAATTTTTGAGAGCCCTCATTTTTCCAGCAATGACATCAGTTGCTCTTTCCTTATAAAATTATTTTTCTGCTTATCCTCAAAGATTTTAATTTCTTCTTCAAACCGAACGGATATCTAAACTTCAACAACACAATAATGTTGTTGTTGTTGTTGTGGCTTGTGGCTTATCCCCCAACTGTCTGACGGAGTCAGACAAGATCCAATAGACCGTTATTCTCCAGAAAATAAAGAACCAGAAAGGGGAGGAAGCATATAAGTTCTCCCTGGAAAGACCCAAGCAGTCCAGGATGTGTTCTGCAGAGGGCTGTTGAGCTTGACATTTAGAGCAGACTTCAAAATTCTTTCTGCCCTCAAAGAACGAGAGAATTTTCGTGTGTCCACTTGACAATCTTCAAATTGCCGTTCGAGAGGCTTTGTCACAGTTGATAGCGAACGAAGAGCCCGGCTCTTTGTCCGCGTACAAGTGGTGGCTGGGAGGGACCCTCCAATTCTTTGAAATTTCAGATTTAACTCTAGATTGATGCTCTGAGTAGGTAAGGGCTGAAGAAGAAGATAAAGATTGACAACAGCCCTCCTTGGCCAAACAATCAGCTTGCTCATTTCCATAAATGTTTACGTGGGATGGAATTCACTGAAAATGAACATAATGTAGCTTTGAAATAAGTTTAAGTTTATGAAGGATGGAAATACTAGTTTTATCTCCAACTGCAATCCAATTTGTAACACAATAATACAAACCACAACCATAAAATTACATTCCCCATGAAATTGACACACAGACGCATATTCCAACATCACTTTCTGAAATCGAACAATTATCTAAAATTTCGTTAAATTAAAAGTTATATTGCAATAATAGCATTATTTATCTTCCACATTAAAATTCACCTGCCTTAACGACGGAAATTTCAAAGGAGGGGAGAAAAAGTTGTAAACAAAAATTAGATTACAAATAATTAAAGAACACGTTATTTTAGACTTAGTTACAAATTAATACAATAAATCCAACACGAGTGAAAATTTAGCCGGGGTCAGGACTCGAAACTGGGCCTACATCATAATGTGGTGTTTCTCTAACCACTGAGCTCAATGGATAGAACAACAGCACATTACGCTGTAGCTCACTGGTTAGATCAGATCCAGGCTCGAGTCCTCGCCCCGGCTAATTTTTTACTCCTGTTCGGTTTATTGTATTAATTTGTAAGTAAGTCTGAAATAACGTGTTATTTAATTAATTGTTCCTTTAATAAATTCAGACGTTAATTTATGTACTTTAATAAAAAGAAATTATATTAGTTCTAGAATGAAGACTTTACTTTTTCTGGAAAAAAAGATGTTTTGATTTCGTAAAAAACATTGCAACTTATTAGTTAAATAATTATACGGAGAACGTTCAACAACGAAGAGAAACAAAATTAGCTCATTCGTTGCACAGCTGGTATAAAGCTTTTTAAAGTTTAGGAAGCATTTGATGAAAAAGTTATCTCGGGCCAGGTGTTAAGGGAAAAAAATTACAAAATTAATAAAGAGTGTGTGATACCCATTTTCATAAAGAGCAAAAATATAGAAAAAATCCTTAATAGTTTTTCATTATTTTTTTTTAAATCGCTAAGCAGGTCAAGAAATTTTAATTATTAAAATATGTAATATATACCTAAAAATATAGCTTAAAACAAATTTAATAAATAGCATGTATACAATTTAATTCTTTATTACATTGTAAATAAATCGTAACAACGTATGTACACGAATTAAAAAAAAATATATATAAGTAAGTACAAAAATCTTGATTAAAAAAAATAACGATTTTATGTTTAGCAGCATTCATTACATAAGTGGTTTATATGAGTTAAATTAGGGTTATCAATCATCCAATTTTCGCTGACTTTTATTACGATTTTGACAGAATTTTGCCAAATTCATAGAAAACATTATTTAAAATTTCAAAAATGTAATCATTTACTGAAATAAAAGAAATTTTAATACACTTTTCTTCACATAAATAAAGAAACTGTCAGGCAGCAACAAAAATCTTATTTCTTGAATGTTCCTAGGCGAAATTTTTTCTTTTAATTGCAACAACAATAGTGATATAGTGATAGACCCAAGGACAGTGATTATCAAATGCGAACAGAAAACATATACATGATCCGATTGATAATGTATTTAACTGAATGAAATTTATCCTTCTACACTGCTCTCATATGCTTTCTTGTAGCCTGCCCGTTGTTGTTGACCGGGCATGTCTGGTCAACGTATATACGACATATCTGGTATTTCGTACAATAATAGTATTATATTTTCTATTACGATAAATAATACCCATCCCTATAATTAACAAAGTTTTCAGAAACCTTATATTTATTTTTAGTTTGCAATAATTTTGTTTTGAAAAATTCTAATTATTTACTTTTAATTTCGACAATAATAGTTGCACAACATTTTGTTTTTCTTCCTACACCATTTTATTTTCTTGCCTGTGGTTTTTCTCTACGCAAAATGTTATTTATTTAACAGGGACATTTCAATAACTTATTACAGCGGTAATAGTTTTCAGTACAATAATAGTATTATATGTCCTATTACGTTAAATAACACCCATCCCTATAATTAATAAAGTTTTCAGAAACCTTTTAATTATTTTTAGTCTCCAATCGTTTTTTTTTGAAAAATTCTAATTATTTATTTTTAATTTCGACAATAATTAGTTACGCAATATATTTTTTTTTTGCCTGCACTGTTTTATTTTCTTGCCTGTGGTTTTTCTCTACGCAAAATGTTATTTATTTAACGGGGAAATTTCAATAACTTATTACAGCGGTAATATGTTTCAGTACAATAATAGTATTATATTTCCTATTACGTTAAATAACACCCATCCCTATAAATAATTAAGTTTTCAGAAACCTTTTATTTATTTTTAGTCTCAATCAAATCTTTTTGAAAATTTCTAATTATTTACTTTTAATTTGTCCATTATGTCAATACTATGTAAAGTTAAAGAAATATTTGTTTGGGCGAACTGTTCTTCGGAATTTCTTGTTTTACTATTAACTTGAAATAATCCTACTTTAATTTTTGAAGGTCAATGTATGTTAAAAATTTTAATGACATTTGCAATTTTTAATGAAATTTACCTTTCTAAACTACTCATGTTGGAACGTGTTAAAAAGGAGACAAGAGTAGTTTAGAAAGGTAAATTATTTACCTTTCCTTGGTTTACCTTTCTAAACTACTCTTGTCTCCTTTTTAACACGTTCCAACATACTTGAAAAGTGTTTATGAATTCAGTTTGTGTGTATGTCTGCCGTATGTCCGTTTTCTAATCCATGTAAATAGACTCGAATTGCCATGCAATTGATATACAGGGTGATTATAATTAAAATTCCACTTTGAAATGATCATAAAAGGAAAACTACTGAACCAAATGTTATTAAATTTGGTAATAGTTTAAAAGAAGTCATGGAAATTTATTTCCCACAAAAAAAAAAAAAAAAAAAAAAAAAAAAGTTTAAATACTCACCACCATGGGCAAATGATGCTATATGCAATATTGTTAAACGAAATAAGGGTCGGAATCCAACTTAAGCTTTTGTTACACGGGTTTAACATTTTTTGTACCCTTAAGAAACATTGACCTAAACAAAATTACCATTTAAAGGCGTTAAAGGCGACAAAAGTTGAGTGCGCCATCCGTGTAATAAAATCCGTTCGTGCTCTTGAAAGTTCAAACCACAAATTAGCGATCACAAAATTTGAGATCGCAAATCACTCGCAAATGTGTGCGCATTGCGGAAATCGTTTTCTTACAGATCGCTAATTTGTTAATTCTGAAGCCTGCGGTCTTAAGACACGAAGATATTGGTTTAAAATGTTTTTAATCGTTTCTAAAACGAAACTGTTTGTGGGGTTATGCAAAACCGCAATGGCTTATAATTGGCTTACGGCAGGAAGAAGAAAAATAGATTCATACAAATGCGTTTTACGCGTCATTTGATTTGTCAGATAAAGGTAAGCCTGTTTGTCAGAGTTCTCAATGTTACGAATGGGCAATGTCTCTAACCATTCAAGACCGTGCTTTTCTCGTTAAATGTTATTATGAATGCGATAGCAATGAACGGCGGGCTTTGCAAAGGTACTGTTCAATAAGATGAATACGCCAAAGGCCAATGACACCGCAAGGTTTGAGGAAAATAATGCAAAGTTTGAAGCCACGGCTTTGTTATCTGTTGCACCTGTGAGGGGAAGGAAACCTGCTTCTGTGGAAATCGAGGAGGTTGTTGCATTAGCAGTGGAGGAAGCAACAGTGGAGAGCAAACATGGTCCGTGCTCGGTACGTGCTGCCGCACGTCGAATGGACGTACTATGGAGTGCGGTGTACAAAATTGTCCGTAAAAAGTGCTGCAGTTCTACCCATACAAAATCAAACATGTTTAAGGACTTCAATGTAACGATCCTGCTGCAAGAGAATCTTTCGCGTTGGAATTCCTTGCGCGGATGGAAGTGGACGAACATTACTCATGGAACATCTTGTGAACAGATGAGGCCCATTTTTACCTAAATGGCGATGTCAACACCCATAACTGTAGGATTTGGGCCAAACAAATCCCGCATGTTCTGTACCCAGTTCCATTGCATTCTCCTAAAATCACCCTTTGGTGTGGTATGACAGTATGGCAATTGCTATGGTAACCGCCAGCAAACGAAAAAGAGATATTTTTTCGTTCAGTGGCAGCTGATAAAAAGCCGTTACCATAGCATCGCGGACGGAAAAAATGTTTGGATTAGCTTGGAAGGATGATAAAACAAGAACGAAAAATCATGCGTCAAGCATAGATTATATAGCACTTTCCAACGCTACCAAAATAGTTTTACAAATCATACCGTTTAATAAGCTAAAAGCTAACATCTAAGTAAACAATTTAGAAAACGCATAACATATTTAAAAACATAATTTCAGGAATTTCCAACATATACAATATTCGGAAAAATATCCGAATACTTTTATTCAGCCCTGTATCGGATCTATAGATTTGTATATATACTACATAGGATGATAATTTTAGTTCACTTAGGAAACGCGTAGCACAGTTTAAAATTCTCCGTCTGGAGTTTGTCAATAAACAGAAATGTGTTCGCGAACTTTTGTGCTGCCCTGTATAGGATCTACAGAATTTATACACACCACGTAATAGACAAAAAGCCAGTTAAAATTAAAATCGCGTTCAATAACTTAAAACGCACTTCCAGGAATTATTGTTAACAGACAGTAGAGAATTCTTTTGCGTGTCCCTGTAAATGAACGATGACTGCTATACACACAATATTCCGTAGTAAGTCTCTTGTAATGCACCTTAGTGATCTATATAAATTTCAATGCGTTTAAAATAGTGAAACATTATTTAAATAAACCGCAGACGATTTTTCTCCATAGACGTAATGTAACGGAATTATTTTTACTGTCCCTGTAAAGTAACTATAAGTGCTATGCACACCCTGTTCCATATTAAGCTTCTTCTAATGCACCTTAGTAATATATATAAATTACAATGCGTTTAAAATAGTGAAACATTATTTAAATAAACCGCAAATGATTTTTCCCCATAGACCGCAATGTAACGGAATTCTTTTGAGTGTCCCTGTAAAAAAAGTATAAGTGCTACACACTTCCGTTGAAATAGGGAACATGCTATAGATAACGACAATAACATATAAAAATTGCAGAGCAATCCGAGCATATTTACGGGAGTTAGAGCACGGACAGACGGCAGACGGCCAGACGGCAGACGGCCAGACGGCCAGACGGCCAGACGGCCAGACGGCAGACGGCCAGACAAACCGAAGTCATAAGCACTTTTCAACTAGGTTGGAAAGTGCTAAAAAGGGAGTCAGAATCTTCGCTTATTATTCTATTAAATAAATATAGTAAAAGTATCTAAGTGTGGATGTTTATTTAGACGAGAAACACCAATCACTCTATAAATGGTGACCCTTGCCTCCATCTGACGGTTACAGCTATCTTTTAACGTTCATCGACCGATTTACCAGATGGCCAGAAGCCATACCCATACTTGATACACAAGCTAAAACTGTTTGTAGTGCCATATTCAAGCATTGGATTTCAATATTTGGTTTTCACTCATAATCACGGATGAAGGCTCCCAAATGCGATCAGCGATATTTGATGAATTTACGAAAATGTTGGGAACGCAGAAGATCCACACCACGACATGCCATCCGATATCCAATGGCATTATCGAATGATTTCATCGACATTTAAAGTCATCCATCAAAGCTCACGAAACAAATAGGTGGACTGAAGTATTGCCGACAGATTTACTAGTCATTCGTACAGCAGTGAAGGAAGATATACAAGCTTCTTGCGCAGAACTTGTTTTTGGCACTATGTTGAGATTGCCATGAGACATGCTGGATGAATCCATAATCCAACCTTGCAACGAGAACTTCGTCACACAACTACGAAACCCCATGCGGCAGTTAAATCCAGTTGCTACATCAGCTCACTGCCACGAGAAGTTCTATGTACACCCTTCCTTGTCTTCTTGTTCACATATCTTTCACATATTAAGAGTGGATCATGTACAACCTCCACTGTGTCAACCATATACTGGTCCTCATAAAGTCCTAAGTAGAACTGAAAAAACCGTAACAATCGAACTTAATGGTCGTAAGTCTACAGATGATAAAAAAAGGGAGTCAGAATCTTCGCTTATTATTCTATTAAATAAATATAGCAAAAGTATCTAAATGTGGATGTTTATTTAGACGAGAAACACCAATCACTTCATAACAGCAAGTTTCATAATTGGACCATTTTTGTTTGAAAAGCAGTCGACAGCTGAACTTGCTACATGCACTGTGACTTCAGCTCGCTTTGCGTCAATGTTAAGACGTTTCGTCATATTTGAACTCCAGCAACGTGGCATTTTAGACCCCACGATTTTTATGCAGGACGGGGCCCCACCGCACATTGATAGATGTGTTACACAGTTACTTAAGCAACATTTTACGAATGAACGGATTATAGGCCGAAACTTCTCCACTTCTTGGCCAAGCCGGTCACCAGACCTCAACCCCTATGACTTTTGGCTATGAGGTTATCTCAAAAGCACTGTTTATGGTGATAAGCCAAACAATTTGGTGGAATTGAAATATGTGATACACCGACATGTCCGTAACATTCCTCCTGATATGCTAAGAACTACTGTTGAGAATGCTGTAATACGATTTCACTTGCTTTCGGAAAATGGTGGACGCCCCATTGAACATGCTTTGCAACGCGTTTCAGAAATGATTAAACACATTTTAAACCGATGTCTTCATGTCTTATTTCGTTTAACAATATTGCATACAGCGCCATTCCCCTCTGGTGGTATTTTTTCTTACTGTATTACTGGGGGGGGGGGAGGCTCGAAAGCCAAAGCACCGCGACCAGAGGTCTATTGTACTATCCCCCCAGGTCTCCTAATTTTGAACCAATTCCAGATGAGAGACCTGCATCTGGATTGGCACCCCCAGAGGTAACGCTTATATAGAACTTGGAGGACTTTGGAGCCACGAACAGATTTAACGTGCACCAGCTCCCATTAACGTACACGGTCCCACAGCAGAGGCAGACGAGAGAGGATAGACGATGCACCCTCCCAAACACTGACAGTGGTCGATGCTGTTTGGCTTTCGGCGATCTTACGAGAGCCGGGCTTTACCGTCCGCGCCACTGCGGGACCCCTCTGGTGGTAAGTATTTGAACTTTTTTTTGGCGGGAAATAAATTCGCATGACTTCCTTTAAACTTGTTAGATCTTAAGGTTCGTGGTAGTGTAAGAACTCATGCCGGTAGGCAGCTAAAAACATAAACAACATTTATTCAGATGTGAACAACCTCGTTACATCGCGGCTAGTGCAAGACTAGCGACCGACCGACGATCTGCTGATCACATAAGCGCACCGCAGTGGCGCCATCTGTTGTGGACAAGATCGAGTATTACACTCATAACATTCCCCCCCTTCTTAAAGAACACACAAAATGTCAGAGTCTTTTACATAGAGATAGTTCAAAGCAAAACAGTCTATCACAGAAAACAGTTCAACACTAACGAACAGTTTGTCAGGTTCAAGGCAAAACAGTCTAAAACTGTAGACGTGCTGGTTTCACTTTAATACGTCCTGAACGCCTAAGCAATGGAGTACTTACATTAGGGGTGAACACTTGTGGTGATAGAACTGGGGGGTTTGCAGGTGACTTGTTCACTATATTTGGAGAACGTACTTCTAAGGGGAGAACAGGGGGTTTGGGGGTGCTTGTGGGAACCTGCAGATCAGCAGATTCTGTTTGTGAAGCTGTAGGAGCTGGTAAGTCAGGTGGAGTACGAACATCAGCAGGCAGATCTTCCTGCCTGAGCCTCAGCTGGTCGATGTGACGTGTCCAATTTCCCAAAGGGGTTGAGACTTCCCACATAACTTTTCCCGCGGGACGTAAAACATTGCTCGCAACCCATGGTGGGCCACGACCAAACGAACGCACCCAAACTGGAGTGCCTTTTGTATATTTATCTGAGCTGATCTCTTCCTCCTCATGCGTTTGGCTCACAGGATCTCTAAACAGGTCCAGCCGTGTCCGTAGAGGACGGCCAAACATAGCCACAGCTGGAGATATAACTGTAGCTGCTGATGGTGTATTTCGATGATTGAGGAGGAACCGAGACAGCCTATCTGCAAGAGTCCCTCCAGTCATTTTCTTCAGGGCTGATTTCACTGTTCGAACCGCTCGCTCCGCTAGACCATTCGAACGTGGATGGTACGGTGGCGTTTTAACATCAGCAATGCCATTGCGAGATAAGAAATTCTTAAATTCTTCACTTTTGAATCCAGGGCCATTGTCGCTGACCACGCTTTTGGGGAGGCCGAAACGAGAAAATAGGCTACGTAATACCATTATGGTTACACTAGCACATATACTAGATACTTGCGCAACTTCTAGCCATTTTATCTTGGCATCTACAATTATCAGAAGCATGTGGCCTTCCACTGGACCTGCATGGTCGATATGGATCCGTTCCCATGCTTGCTCTGGCATAGGCCAAGGAACATACTTTGTCGGAGGTGCTGAAGCATTTTGTTGACATGCAACACAACTCTTTACTTTAGCTTCCAGATCAGTATCTAACCCTGGCCACCTAACGTAGGAACGAGCATGTGCTTTTATGGCCGTTATGCCTTGGTGAGATGAATGGAACTCGTCTAGGATGAATTTTCTAAATTTTTCAGGGATGAGCACTCGTGAGCCTCTAAAAATTATATCTTCTTCCAAACATAATTCATCCTTTACTCTGAGGAAGGGATACAAATTCTGCTCTATGTTCTTAGGGAAACCTTTCAAGATGTAAGATTTTAGCTTTCTTAGGTCAGGACATTTGTCGATTTCAGTGGCAATCAGATGTCTTGTCACAGGAGTGTCGTCCAGCTGAGTTAATAACAGCACCGACTCTGCTGGAACTGGTGGATCAGCATACTTGGTATTCAGGGGCAGTCTACTGCAAGCATCTGCATTAGCATTCAAACTCCCCTTTCTGTACTTGATCGTGTACGAATATGCTGCAAGGGTCAGAGCCCAACGCTGGATTCGCGCAGCAGCTACCACTGGGACCGGCTTGTCTGCAGAAAGAAGGTTCACTAAGGGACGGTGATCAGTGAGCAATGTGAATGTTCGTCCCAACAGATATTTGCGAAATTTGGTAACACCAAAAACCAAAGATAATGCCTCTTTCTCTATATGGCTGTAGTTTTTTTCAGCTTCGGTTAAGGAACGGGAAGCGAAAGCTATTGGACGATCGCCATCGTCAGTTTCGTGGGATAAAACGGCTCGAAGCCCATAAGGACTCGCATCACAGGCCAACACAACCTCTTTCCCGTTATCAAAGTGTATCAGCAGCGATGAGTTCTGTAGTACCTCTTTCACTTTCGAAAATGCTTCCCTCTGCTGTGTCTCCCATCTCCATTTAGATTTGGCTTTCAACAACTCATATAATGGAGCTAACAGGGTGGCCATGTTTGGTAAAAACTTACCATAATATGTAATCAATCCAATGAAGGATCGTAGCTCATCAACATTCTTAGGATCACGTGCTTTGACTACAGCATCCACTTTAGACTCCAGTGGGTGAAGTCCTTCCCTGTCAATCCGATGACCAAGGTATTCGACCGAAGACTTCAAAAATTCACATTTATCAGAGTTCAGCTTCATTCCAGCTTCCTGTAAATGTGTTAAAACAGCCGTCAAGTTCTGTAGATGTTCAGCTTCATCCTTTCCAAAAACCAGAACGTCATCAAGATAGCAAGTAGCCTTCAGACCATGTAGAATTTTGTCAATTTCTCTGGAACATAGCTGGAGCTGAGGCTACTCCGAACGGTACTCTAGTGTAGCGGAAAAGTCCTTTATGGGTATTAACCACGACTAGATCTTTGGACTCTTCGTCTAGCTGCAACTGGCAGTAGGCATCACGAAGGTCCAGTTTAGAGAACACAACTCCGCCAGAAAGCTGAGCAAATAAATCTTCGATGTTCGGCAGTGGATATTGTTCCAATTCAGTCACCTTGTTGGTTGTTAATTTAAAGTCTCCGCATATTCTGATGCGTCCGTCACGCTTCAACACAGGCATAATTGGCGCTGCAGACTCAGCGGTCTTCACTGGCTCAAGAATGCCTTCTTTAACGAGGCGAACTAACTCCTGATCAACCTTGTCTAAAAGAGCATACGGGATTGGACGTGCCTTGAAAAATTTAGGTGTGTTGCAGAATCTTTCTTTATCAAATGCACTTTGACGTCTTTCACAATACCTAATTCTGGTGAAAATAAATCTTTGAATCTTTCTAAAAGATTATGTAACATCAGTTCAAGAGTTGGCACATTGTTTGTGGCATAAGATTGGTTCGGGTTTTTAAAAATATCCATCAACTGCAATGGATAAATCCAGTTGCGGCCTTCTAAATTCATGTTTCCTTGCCCAACAATCATCAAAGGTAATAAGCAAGACTTTGATTCATAGGACACATTAACGTGTGTCATTCCTATCACTTCAATAGGATGCTCTGTATAAGAATTTAACTTAATTTCAGTTGGCTTCAAAGGAGGAAAATATTCTTCTACACTATTAAATATACTTAATGGCATTAAGGAAAATGGGGCACTTGAATCCACTTCAAAAACGAATGGCTTGCCCTGGAGTAAGCATTCAACTTTAGCAGGTGGCAAGGCTTCTCCCATCCCTGATATGTTGAATAGTGTGTAGACTGGTGGCACCTTATTTTCTGCTTCCTCCACCTGCAAATTATGCACCCGAGCTCCCTGGTTTCTCTTCTTAGACCGGCACACTCTAGTGATGTGCCCGGTTTTTTTACAAGCATGGCAAGTAGCATCTCTAAAACGGCATTCGTTCGCCACGTGACTACCTCCACATCGATTGCATTTTTCAGCATTCTGGCTTGTCACATAAGAATCTGGTCTTTTCTCTGCATTAATATTCCTGGATTGAATTCTATTTACCTCCGAGCCGAAATCGGTCATACGCAGATTTATTGTATCCCTGGCTGCCGTCTCCATCGTCACCGCGATCTTCGTGGCCCTCGTTAGGGTTAGCACGCTTTCCGCCAGTAGTTTTCGCTGGATTCCTTCATCTTGAATCCCGCAAACGATTCGATCCCGTAACATTTCATCGAGCGATGCGCCGTAATTGCAATGCTTTGCCAAGCTACGTAGTTCTGCGATGAAATTAGCGACTGATTCGCCGGCGTGTCGAACTCTGCTATTAAACTTGTACCTTTCTACAATCACAGAAGCTGCCGGGTCGAAGTGTGAGTTTAGCACCAGAATTATTTCTTGAAGCGTCTTTGTAGTCGGCGCCGCTGGTGACAGGAGATTGCGGATCAAAGCATACGTAGTTGGTCCGACGATCGTCAGGAAAATAGCTCTCTTGCGATCATCATTCACAATCCCATTTGCGATGAAAAACTGTTCAACCCGTTCCGAATACAATGTCCATGATTCAGTAGTAGAATCGAACTCTTTAATTTGGCCAAAAGAGCCCATCTTAAGCTATTTTCTACAGCTTACTGCAAGGAGCACGAGCATGCACGCACTGGCGCTTTAGGCTTCGTTCGGTGAGCGCTACCGGCAACTCAGCGACCGCGTGTTAGGCTTAGCACGGCGCGGCTAAGATCGGCTGTGTAGATTCGCCGAAAGAGAAAAAAAAACTTCTTCTAACATCACCATAACCATTCTCGTCGCCAACTGTTAGATCTTAAGGTTCGTGGTAGTGTAAGAACTCATGCCGGTAGGCAGCTAAAAACATAAACAACATTAATTCAGATGTGAACAACCTCGTTACATCGCGGCTAGTGCAAGACTAGCGACCAGCCGACGATCTGCCGATCACATAAGCGCACCGCAGTGGCGCCATCTGTTGTGGAGAAGATCGAGTATTACACACATAACAAAACTATTACCAAGTTTGTAACATTTGGTCCAGTAGGTTTCCTTTTATGACCATTTCAAAGTGGAACTTTACTTATACCCACCCTGTATGTTATTGATGTTTACTACAGCTTGCTCGGTATTGAAAATGAAGTATCTATCACTTATACTTCGGGTACAGGGGCACTCAAAAGAATTCCGTTATATTATAGTACATGGAGAAAAATCGTTTGCTGTGCATTTTAATCATGTTACACTTTTACAAACATATTGAAATTGATATCAATTTCTAAGGTGCAATAAAACATGCTTTCTGTAGAATATGGAGTGCAAAGCATTTATCATTCATTTACAGGGCCACACAAAACTATTCGTAATAAAAATTATTACATAATGGTTTGCGGGGAAAATCTGTTTGTAGCGTATTTTAATTATGTTACACTATTTGAAATATGATGTGCATCGTATTTCCCGTTCATTTACAGAGACACACAAATGATTTCAGATACAGTACTGTATCCGAAGTATTGTTTATGAGTGATAATTGTTGAAAGTGCGCTTTCAGTTATGTATGCGTTTAATTAAATTTTTGCATACTACCTAGTATTTACAAATGCTGTAGATCATATACAGGATTACAAAAAATAATTCGTAAGCATTACTGTGTATCAGTGTAAATTGCTTAAAAGGGTTGTTTAATTGCGTTATGCATTATGGACGTGAAATATATTTAGTATACTAAGAGATGTTTGTTGAATATAAATAAAATCATATGCAGGGCCATGCAAGGAACTGAACACATGGCCGCCTATGTTTGATCATTTCTGGGAGTGTGATTTCAATAGTTTTCAGCGTGTTTTTGCCTGAATCACACTTTAGCTTAATATGTGGCGTATATAAAAATGTTAAGGTAGTATACAGGGCTGTATGAAATAATTCAACTATGTTTGCGTGTATTGGTAGAAACTGCTGAAGGTGAATTTTCAATTGTGTTATGTATTTTTTAACTGAACTATATTGTAGCATGCTATATAAAGTATATACAAATCTATAGATTATATATAGGGCTGTACAAAGAATTGGAGTTATTTTCTGGCTATGGTCTGTAATTGTTGAAATCTGATTTTCAAATGTGTTTTGCGTTTTCTATAATGTTTATTTAGCTATCTTATTATTATCTGATTAGCTATATAGAGTATGTGCAATCTATAGATTATATATAGGGCTGCACAAAGAATTTGAGTTATTTTATGGCTATGGCTTGTAATTGCTGAAATCTGGTTTTCAAATGTGTTTTGCGTTTTCTAAAATGTTTATTTAGCTATCTTATTATTATCTGATTAGCTATATAGAGTATGTGCAATCTATAGATTATATATAGGGCTGCACAAAGAATTTGAGTTATTTTATGGCTATGGCTTGTAATTGCTGAAATCTGGTTTTCAAATGTGTTTTGCGTTTTCTAAAATGTTTATTTAGCTATCTTATTATTATCTGATTAGCTATATAGAGTATGTGCAATCTATAGATTATATATAGGGCTGCACAAATAATTTGAGTTATTTTATGGCTATGGCTTGTAATTGCTGAAATCTGGTTTTCAAATGTGTTTTGCATTTTCTAAAATGTTTATTTAGCTATCTTATTATTATCTGATTAGCTATATAGAGTATGTGCAATCTATAGATTATATATAGGGCTGCACAAAGAATTTGAGTTATTTTATGGCTATGGCTTGTAATTGCTGAAATCTGGTTTTCAAATGTGTTTTGCGTTTTCTATAATGTTTATTTAGCTATCTTATTATTATCTGATTAGCTATATAGAGTATGTGCAATCTATAGATTATATATAGGGCTGCACAAAGAATTTGAGTTATTTTATGGCTATGGCTTGTAATTGCTGAAATCTGGTTTTCAAATGTGTTTTGCGTTTTCTAAAATGTTTATTTAGCTATCTTATTATTATCTGATTAGCTATATAGAGTATGTGCAATCTATAGATTATATATAGGGCTGCACAAAGAATTTGAGTTATTTTATGGCTATGGCTTGTAATTGCTGAAATCTGGTTTTCAAATGTGTTTTGCGTTTTCTAAAATGTTTATTTAGCTATCTTATTATTATCTGATTAGCTATATAGAGTATGTGCAATCTATAGATTATATATAGGGCTGCACAAAGAATTTGAGTTATTTTATGGCTATGGCTTGTAATTGCTGAAATCTGGTTTTCAAATGTGTTTTGCATTTTCTAAAATGTTTATTTAGCTATCTTATTTACTTTATCAAACAGTGAAGGTTTGTTAAAGTATTCTCGAAGTGTAGGAAAGTGCTTCATAATCTGAGCTTGATACATGATTTTTCTTTCTTGTTTTAATCTGTCTGGTGTTGTTGCCCGGGCTTGTCCGGTCAGCATATTTTTTTAATTTTAACAAGACGGCCCCTTTTCACGCAATTTTGGCAATGTGGCATGCAAGTTTACTTTTTACATCGATGAATAGTTTATTTTTATTAAAAAAGTTTTCCTTTTATTTAATGTATACATTAATGCAATCAACCGATTTATTTTTCTTTGTTACAAAAAATATTAAAATCGAATAATTTGTAGATATTTCATTAATTGGTGCAATTTAATATCAGCCATTCCATTTAAATGAGTAAGTATGTGAATAAATAAAAAAATATAGAAAGACAGTTTGCTATGCATAGAAAAATAATGATGAGATAATTTCAAGAAATTTGCAGTTTTAATGTTACTGACATATCAATTAGCAAAACTTGGAGAAAATTTTGCTTTTTGGATAATTAATTTACGTTTATTAAAAAATAATATAGATTTCAGATTCTTTGAACATAATTATCTCATTAGCATCAATTTCCTACTACGTAATTAAACAACAAATATTTCCACATTAAAATGTAGGCCTTCTATTTGATTTTCGCAACATTTAATATTTAATGGACTTCTTTTATGTAAAAAGACTGTGATGGTAAGTAAATTAGAGAGTAAAAGTAAAGATAAGTTTTTAGAAATCACTTGTTGAAATAAATAATTGGGAAATCACAGGATACATTACATGCATGGTAAAAATGAAATAACTTTTTGAATAATTTTACTTAAGATGTCTAGCCTTTTAAGCTTTTCATAAGTATTTAAGATCTTATTTTATTTTGCTTAATCAATTAATTTAAATATTTTGCTTAGTTATGGGAATACAATTTAACCTACTTATCTCTAATTAGATTTCTTGTATTTTAATCGAGAAAAACCATTAATAATTAAAAAATAAATTGTCGTAGATAATTCTAATTTATATCTTAAACATAACTGAAAGAAATCAAATAAAGTTTTCCAGTTTCCGATGAAGGCAAAGGACCTTCCAGAAAATGCTTTTTAAGAAAAACCAATCACAATTAAAAATGTCTAATCATATTTAGCTAAATTCTAATTAAACTGACACATACTTCAAAGGCATCAGATAAAGTTTTCCGTTTTCTTATAAAGGTAAAAGATCGTCCAGAAAAAGCCGACAAAGTTGTCGTTTTGAACGGATTTTCTCGTCGCGAAAGGTCAGCATGAAACAGCAATAATTTATAACGCGAGATGTAAAAAAGTTATTGAAAAATGAAAAAAAGTTTTCGATTCCATATTAATTCGATAGTAACACTTGCCAACTGGATGTTTTTCCATTTTCCGATAAAGGCAAAGGACCTTTCAGAAAATGCTTTTTAAGAAAAACCAATCACAATTAAAAATGTCTAATCATATTTAGCTAAATTCTAAGTAAACTGAAATATAATTTAAAAAAATCAAATAAATTTTTTCGTTTTCCTATAAAGGAAAAAGATCATACAGAAAAAGCCGTCAAAGTTAGCGTTTTGAACGGATTTTCTCGACGAGATAGCTCGGAAAAAGCTCAGCATGAAACATCAGTCATTTATAACGCGAGATGTAAAAAAAAATATTGAAAAATGAAAAAAAGTTTTCGAATCCACATTAATTCGATAGTATCGCTTGCCAACTTGCCAACTGGATGTTTTTCCATTTTTGTTTTTCCATTGGCGTTTTGAACGAAATTGCCCAACGCGAGAAAGGTCATCATAAGACAGAAATCATGTATAATTCAAGGTTTAAAAGCCTCAATCGAAAAATGGAAGAAAAAAAGATTTTATTGCTAATTGGATGTTTTTAAATACAAAAAAAATCAGTTCTTGAATGTATCAGAAACTTTCGCATTGCTGGTCAGGGAGTATCATATTTTTGTTTCATGAATTCCCTAACTGATTTCGGATTTTTACTGTAGCATGCTTTTGAAGTAGAATGGTTAAAAACGAATAATTGAAATGTCTTATTATATTTACTTAATTCAATTTTTAACTGAAATATTACAGAAATAAACCTAATAGCGTTTGGAATTTTCAATAAAGACAAAATCTTTCAGAAAACGCATTCAAAGTCGGCATTTTGAACCAAATTATCGGACGCGACGCATCGAAAAATGTCATCATGAGGTATTAATCACTAAGAATAATTAAAACTTAATATGTAAAATATTTGTTGAGAAATGAGAAAAGTGCTTCTGCATTGTATTTTGAGCAATCGCCATTCTGGCAACTGAAGAAAACGTATGTAGAATGCCAAATGTTTGGAGGGATGTAGACTATTTGTAGGCGGGATGTGGTCAACGGGCTGCGCATATAACGTGTCTGCTTTACAACATAGGTACACAAAAATTGTGATCTTGCTTTGTCTGTAGATTGTCTAACTTTTATATATACTTCGATACAAAACTTAAATAACTTACATTAAGGTTTATTAAAGCAGGGTTTCAATAAAAAAATACAGAAAAAAACATAATTATGTTTACAGTACTGGTACCTAGAACACACACTCACACAAAATGTGCTTTATCGCCTCCTAAAGCTTCTACCTGGATTTTAAGCATATACAGGGTGTTTCAAAACTATATGTCAGAAATGTGAAGGCAGGTAGAGGGGTGTTAAATAAGGAGATTTTCTATAGTAATGTGGCTGCGGAAATACGGCGTTGAGACAGTAGTGGGCGCTATTGAGTTCGGCGGATGAAAGCGGTTCGTTGGCTTGAATCGACATTTCCCGCATGGATTTCGAGCAACATGCATCGTTACACCAATGTGGAGCTTGCCGACATGCATTTCATGTATGGCGCTGCGAAAGAAATTGGAGCGGCTGCTCAACAGTTGTACATGGAATGATTCCTGGGTAGGAACCTGCCAAATCGCCGAAAATTTGAGCTTCTTCATCGGGAGTTGTGCGCCAGTGGATCGTTTTATGCTTCCAGGCGTGATACGGGCAATGGAAGATATCGCAGAATTCCTGCAGCGGTAGAAGAAGTATTATGCACAGTAGAGGATAGTCTTTCGAAAAGCTCGAGAGCTGTTGGACGTGCGCATCCTTTGAGCAGCATCTCCATTTCCTTGCGCAGCCGCATACATGAAATGCATGTCGGTAAGCTCCGCATTGGTGTAACGATGCATGTTGCTCGTAATCCGTGCGGGAAATGTCGATTCAAGCCAGTGAAATGCTTTCATTTCCCGAACTCAACAGTGTCCTCTACTGCCTCAACGCTGGATATCCGTACCCCCATTCCTAACGAAATCTGCTTATGTAGGTCCCCTCTACTTACCATTACATTTCTGACATATAATTTTGAAACACCCTGTATATATATATATATATATATATATATTCATTAATAAATGTATGAACTTAAAATTATTAAAATTTATAAATCAGGTTAGACGAGTAATCAAAAATCTTAACAATAAACTTTAAATATTTTAAAGAGAATTTAAAAGCATATTGAAATATTTTTAAAAACTTGAAAACACAAGATTTTCAACTACTTCCAGTTGATAGACCAGCTTCATTGTCGTTAGTAGGTGGAAAGCATGAATAACTCCATCCCGCTTTAAAAAACAGAATTACTAGCAGATTACGGAAGAACAAGCCTCAATTACATTCAACAGTAGAATAAAACTTCATTGATATATAATTAAATGTTACTAAATTAAAAAAGTCCTTCAAATAATATAAGACACATATTTAATAACTGAATAACATCTTTTAGAGCATCTTCAATTTATTGGATAAAATCTTCATAATATTTTTCATTTGTGAAAATCATATGTAATAAATTTCAAAACAAGAAATGCAAAGTGGTTCATCTCCAGTTATACCTGCAAGAAAAGTAAGATAGAGAAATTAGAAGTTTAACTTACTAATACACAAGATCCAGCAACAGTCGACCAACCGGGAGCATTGATTTTTGTTTTCAAATCGTCGTTCCAATATCCAGTATCGTGGCCAGCAATTCCAATATATGTAGCTCCCATCTGTTTCCTTCATTCATCTCAATACGTTTCGCAAGCAGACTTTAATGGAGAAATATTCATTCAGAAATTTTCAGAAGCTAACATCCAATGGTCATGCTGCAAGTCCATATCGTTCTCAATGCTTTTTTTCACAGTATTCTTAAATTGTATTGTAAAAACGTATATGGATAGTTATTATTATAAAATAGATTAGCCATAAATTAAAGAACTTGTTTAGTAGTGTTAAAATCGTTATTGCAGATCATTAAATGTGCTAATTTGGTATATCAATATATTTATGGAAATCTTCTTGTGTAAGTTCGAAAACTAATGAAGCATATTTCTTGCAAAAAAAGTAAAACTATTTCTTTATCATATAGATCTAAATAGCTGTTGCTATTTAAAATATAAAAATAAATAGTAAAAAAAAAAAGATTACTGATTTTATTCTCATTCTTTCAATTTTAATGCTATTTGCAATAAATACTATTTGCTGAAGTTCACATCGCAGAAATTTTGCAGATTCAGCTATATTCGTTCAGAGTAGTGGAACTATGAAATGAATAAAATTATCTGCTGTCCAGAGACTGATAATCCTATATCACTGAGCGTCTATTGTGCATTTACAAACATGTCACATGCCACATACCTCAGCGAAATACACTTATTTAGACATACGTACATTGTTTGTCATAATGTCCTGGCTGATCATGGTATTTCAGAAAGTACACTGAACGGATTATTTCAACAACAAATTTATACTCTCACCACCTCATGGGAATATTTAAAAATATATATATTATAGGAATAACACATAAAACTGATACAATTCTATTAATTTTTCTCAGTTCTTTTCAAAACAATGAATAAAAGCAAGATAAAAATACGATGTGCGCAATGATTTTCTTCTAAAGAAAGAGTTTAAATCTGTTGCATGTATATAAAAAGTTTTAAGTTAATAAATAATTTTTTAAAGAGAATTTGCAAATTATTCTTTTAATAACAGTCGAAATATTTGTTTAAGTAATCTAAAATAATTAAATTTTATATCTTCCAATAACATGATAATTTCTCAACTGAAAATTATCAGTGTTGAAATATTGTACATGACCTCATTAGTGTATGGGGCACATTTTATTCATTGGGAAATTTTTTGCACGGGGGCGTATAAAAATTTAAATTTCGTATTTCTTCAAATTTAATCCCCTAAAAATTTTAATTGAATTCATAAAATTCTGTACCTTTTTTTTTACGTAACTAACTACGTAATTTATAATATATATCTATGATCAATATTTAAGGAATAAAAGCCGAGGTTAATGTTTTTGAGACACCCTGTAGATCTTTACAAGACATTAATTAACTTTTAAAGTAGAAGTGATATTAGAAGTGATTTGTTTGTCTAAAGTAATGATAGCTTTTGTATGCAGAGCTGCAAAAACGTGAAAACATACAATGGAATTGCACTCAAGGGAGCAAAATATTGAGCTAACGTTTATTGCGCAAACAATGCCATCTTATTATTTTTTTTAAGAAAAGTTGTTCCCGGGCAACAAATGAATGTTTATCTGCAAATTAATTAGAAATGGCTTTATAAAAATAAATCTATCTGATTTTCCTTACTTATTGTCGATGCATATTTTATCTTTAGGATTCAGAAAGAAAATTGAAAAGTAAAAAATTCTACATTGAGTGAAAATAAGTTTGAAATTGTACGTTAAACGAGGCAAATTAGATGCGTTCATACTATAGCTAGTTTTACAATGTAAAAAATCATCGTTTTTATTTCATTGAAATGAATTATATCGTTTGTTATGAGCGAAGAGAGCATGCCCTTTTTTTCTATTATTACGTATGTCACGTTTACAGATGTAGTTTTTTTTTCGACACCAGACAACGCTGCAAAATTCACCATGGAGATCTTGCTTTACGAATGATTACCTCTACGGTCTAATATTTCTATGATTTCACGATGAACGAATCTCTTGTGTTTATTTATTTTCATGGGTATTGGGATAAATATTGGGATGTTAACCTAATTTTAACTGAAGTTATGTCAGAATCTATACATTTTTGAATGCAAATCATCTCTCAAACAAACAATTTGTAACAAATGATTGTATCGACTTGAGAATGGTGGCATTCAATTCAGAATTAAAAATAAATTATAAACGATACTCCACTCGACCTATTTAAAAAAGGTTGAGTTCTTTCCCTCTTGAGTTAAAATGCTCCCTTTTTCTCCCCCCCCCCCACCAAAAAAAAAAAAAGATAGTAAGACAACTTTATTTTTTGGGGATTCAACAGATTTTCATTTCTAGTACCAAGAATAAGTTCTTCCCAAATTTTCGTGAATGGTCACCAGCTGTCGTCTATTACCCAATTTTTGGTATATTTCACCTGTACTAATGACGGAGTTTATGAGTCTCACTTAAAACGGAAGTTTTATTTTCCAACTTGCTTTACGATTTATCAGAAAAAAGAGGAGAGATTTATTTTTCAACTTTTCCCCGTAGCACAGAATGTTAAACATAGAGGTAGATGTGTAATAGTTTAGAGATGTTATGTTGTGTCTTAAATGAGAAATATATTTTTTATAGATACTACCATGAGCCAGTATAAATATTCTAAATTAAAATTTAGAATATTCTAAGGATCTACGGAGAAACATGGAATTAAAAAAATTATTAGAACTCTAAAAGAAAGATAATTCTAAGTATACTGTGATAATTTGCTTATGGCCGCTCTCTGAATTTTTTCTTCACTGTTTCCCATGTTAACCTTTTATACAGGAGGGTGTACTTTGGTTGTTGTCGAAACAATGATTCTTCCGTTACTTTTTACAGACTATACAGCCATCCGCGAAAAACTAGCATATCCAATCCATCCAGATTAAACTATGATATGTTTCAATCCCAGTAAACTTCTATTTAGGTACCCAACAAAGAATTGATTGTTTTGTTATTTTCATATTTTAAGATACACTGCTCAAAACAATTAAAGGATATTGCAGTTTTAGGTGGATTTTGTATCTGGGAAACTTTTTAGCTGATTGATACATGGTCGACAGACATAGTAGGTCATATGAGAATAAATTACACATGTTTGGCACAAAAAATGCATTTTATTGCGCATTTGTGTACAAAAGGAAAAAAACACAATTTGTGCATATGAGAAAAAAAGAATAAGAAAAGGTGTTTTCTTCAAAGAAAATCTTTTTCAGTAGGGGGTATGGTTTCCACTGGCGGCCAGCAACGTTGAACACCTTTGAGGCATGGACTCAATGAGGCTATTAATGACGAGTTGGGGTATTCTGCCCCATTCTTCCAGAAGAGCTCTTTCCAGTTCATGGAGAGTTTGTGGGGATTGTTGGCGGCCAGAAACTCGTCTTCCTAGAGTGTCCCAAACGTGGTCGATTGGATTCATGTCTGGAGAACACGCTGGCCATTCCATTCGAACGATTCCTTCCTCTAAAAGGAAATCCTCCACCAGGTTTGCACGAAGTGGCCTGCAGTTATCGTCCATTAAAATGAAGTTATCTCCGATTGCTGCAGCGTAAGGGACTACAATAGGTCTGAGGATCTCATCCCTATATCGGCGACCAGTCAGAGCTCCATCTCGAATGATGTAGAGGTCAGTGCGCCCGTCAATGGAGATGCCACCATACACCAACACTCCTCCACCGCCAAATCTGACACTTTCGTGCACGAACGCAGGATTAGTCCTACTGCCACGGTCCCTCCAGATGAAAATACGCCTATTATCCGGATGCACAGAAAAACGGGACTCGTCAGAAAACAGAATATTGCTCCATTCATTTCTCCTCCAGTTGACATGCTCGGTTGCCCACTCCCTGCGGTCGCGACGATGCCTTGATGTTAATCTAACACATACCATCGGTTGGCGAGCATACAGACCTACAGCATGGAGCCGGTTTCAGACAGTCTGAGTTGAAATCGTGGTGCCTGTAGCCGAGCGAAGGTGTTGTTGGAGAAGAGTAGCGTTCATGTTTCGGTGTCTCCGAGCTGTTAACGCTAAATACCGATCTTCATTGGGCGTTGTTGCCCGTCTACGACCTTGCCCTGGTCATCGGCCTGCACATCCACTCTCCAAAAAACGGTTCCAGATCCTGGAAATGACACTTTGTGACACTCCAATGGCTTGCGCTACTTCGGCTTGAGTTTGGCCCCCTTCTAACCTACCAACAATTCTCCAAGCTTCTGAATCTGTCAAATGACTTCGCTGAGACATCGTACTCATCGAAACAAAGCAATCACTGAATGCCGATCATCCTTGTCTTCATTCTCTTTTATCCAGTTGAAAGTCAAATTTCATTCGCTGCCGCTGAAGCGACGTTTTTGACGTCGAACTCAAAATTTGCATACTCCACAGTTTGAAAACCAGAAAAATTTGCATTTGTGATTCTCTTCTTCTATTTTCGGCAAAAAAAATTTCGTTTATATCTTTATTTTATGTAAAACTTCAAATATCCTTTAATTGTTTTGAGCAGTGTATATTAAACATGTTTTCGTGATGTGCTAATTTTTACGCGAGTTCTTTGTTCCGTACTGTCGAAACAAACGATTTTATAACAAATAGTTTTCTAAAGTATTTCTTTTATAACCAACGCATTTTGAAACTCATAAATGAGAGAACGCACGAAAGAAATGTGAAATAAATAATTTGAAATTTAATATGTATTAATTCAAACGTCCCAATATAAAGATGAGCTATTTTAACTCTGTTAAAACATTTGTGCTGGGTTGAACCAATGTTTGGGGCTGCATTAGCTGCAACCATAAGATGGTAAAATCTCCTTCCAACATTTGGGACTCCAGTTCAACAAAAGCTCCAAATGTTGAGAACGAGATCTCACCATCATATTGCAGCAGCTACAGCGGCACCAAAAGTTAGTTTGATACAGCACAAAATTGTTAACAGTGCCTGATTGATTTTATGGAAACTAGAATGTTTTTAATATTGTTAAATACAGATTTAGGCCTTTTATATTTAATTTCAGGAAATTGCAAAATTCATTTTTCCCTTAAAAATCGCTGCTTTTTTTTACAGAAAATTTCAAGATTCTAGAAAAGAAAAGAAAGAATAAATAAAAACTTTGATAAATGATATTTGGAACGTATGAAAGAAACGGGAAATCAATAATTTGAAATTTAATATGTATAATTCAAATATCCCAATATAAAGATGAGCTACTTTTACTCTGTTAAAAATTTTGTGCTGTGTTGAACCAACGTTTGGGGCTGCATTAGCTGCAACCATAAGAAGGTGAAATCTCGTTCCAACATTTGGAGCTCCAGTTGAACAATATCTCCAAATGTTGGAATGAGATCTCCCCATCATATTGTAGCAGCTACTGTGGCACAAAAAGTTAGTTCGACACAGCACAAAATTTTTAACAGTGTATGATTGATTTTATGGAAACTGGAATGTCTTTAATATTGTTAAAAATAGTTTTAAGCCTTTTAATTTTAATTTCAGGAAATTGCAAAATTCATTTTTCATTGTGAAAATTGCTGCTTTTTCTTTACAGAAAAACTCAAGGTTTTAGGAAATTAAAGAAAGAAAAAAGAAAAAACTTTGATAAATGATATTTGGAACGTATGAAAGAAATGTGAAATCAATAATTTGAAATTTAATATGTATAATTCAAATATCCCTATATAAAGATGAGCTATTTTTACTCTGTTAAAAAGTTTGTGTTGGGTTGAACCAACGTTTGGGGATGCATTAGCTGCAACCATAAGATGGTGAAATCTCGTTCCAACATTTGGAGCTCCAGTTGAACAATAGATCCAAATGTTGTAACTAGATTTCACCATCATATTGTAGCAGCTACTGCGGTGCCAAAAGATAGTTAGACCCAGAACTAAATTTTTAACAGTGTATGATTGAATTTATGGAATCTAGAATATCTTTAATATTGATATATAATTTTAAGCCTTTTACTTTTAATTTCAGGAAATTGCAAAATTCATTTTTTCCTTAAAACTCTTGCTTTTTTTTTTTTTTTTTTTTTTTTTTTTTTTTTTTTTTTTTTTACAGATAAACTCAAGATTCTAGAAAAGAAAAGAAAGAAAAAAGAAAAACTTTGAGAAATAACATTTGGTCGGTAGGAAAGAAATGTGAAATCAATAATTTGACATTTAATATGTATAATTCAAATATCCCAATATAAAAATGAGATATTTTTACTCAGTTAAAAATTTTGTACTTCGTTGAACTAAAGTTTATGGCTGCATTAGCTGCAACCATAAGATCCTGAAATCTCGTTCCAGCATTTGGAGCTCCAGTTGAACAATAGCTCCAAATGTTGGAACCATCAGATTGTAGCAGCTACTGCGGCACCAAAAGTTACTTCGACCTACCATAAAATTGTTAACAGTGTATGATTGATTTTATGGAAACTAGAATGTCTTTAATATTGTTAAATAATGTTTTAAGCCTTTTACTTTTAATTTCAGGAAAATTGCAAAATTAATTTTTCTTTGTGAAAATCACTGCTTTTTTTCACTGAGAAACTCAAGTTTATAGAAAAGAAAAGAAAGAAAACATTGATAAATGATAAAAAATAACTTTTCTCCTTCAGACAGCATATTTTTAAGTTTTAACTGATTGGCATATTGAAAGAGAAATTAAATTGACATAATACTTCAAAGACGTCCATTCTCATGTTATCCTTTCTCAAATAGTGCATGAATTACAATAGATAATTTACATTTGTTAAAATTCAATATTTGATATAAAGTAAATATATTCGGAGAGACTAATATCACAGAAAAATTATCTGTTTGTTAAATATATATATATATATATATATATATATATATATATATATATATATTTGTATTGATGAAATTTGAATGAAAATACATCCATTTTCAAAGCTCATTTAGGGCAAAAGGGAAAACTTCCGGCAATTTTTTACTCTTTCGAATTGCTTAAAAAATCCCTTAGTTTTTACATTCCTCTTTTCGCTTGAAAAACTCTTTTATTGTTTAACGAACCAAAGTCTAGCTCATTTTTGCAAGGAACTAGATCTTTCTGAACACAAAAGGTTAAAAAAGATAAGGAGAATTCCTTCTCATTAGGTCCCAAACAGTAAAGAAAAAAAATAGCATTCATCTGAGACTTTTTTTTTTTCAAGCGAAATCACTTCGACAGTATAAAACAAAAAGGAATATTTCCAAAAATCCTGCGGGAATTAGGAATAAGCTTATTTAAAGAAGGGAATTTGTTTCAAACAAATGATGTCATATATATCTTACGTTGTGTATACTTTATTTTATAAATTCTTTGTATAAATGAGATTTTAGCATCAAATGTTCAAAAGATACTTGGCTAAATGTTTTGATTTTCAAACGTATCTGAAAATTCGTAATATACTTTTCGCTTTCAAACTTTAGAAAATAATGTTATAGATAGTAAAATTTATGAATTTGTAATTTTTCGTATTTTCTCACAAAAATTTAGAATAACCATTTCATCATGAATGATATATTTTCATTCAGCGTAATGCCATTAGATATATTAAAAACATTACAGTTTTATAAAAATATTACTTTTTATTCTTCGTAGAATCTTCGAATTTTAAAGTTACAAATGATTGCAAAAATTTATGGGGAAATGACTATGAAAATGTGTGTGCAAAAATGATTATGAAAGTTTCTTATGAATTATTACAGAAGTATCTATATAAAAGGTATCATTAGAAAATCATTATGAAAATATTTTTTCTTCGAAAAAGCTAAAGGTTTCTGAGTTAGTTGTTTCAATGGTTATACATTGAAACGACTAACTCAGAAACTTTTAGCCTTTTCGAAGAAAAAATATTTTCGTAATGATTTTGTAATGATGCCTTTTTATAAAGAAAACTAGCAAGCTACGCCCGCTACGCTGGTCAGTTTATCTTAACGCACCTTTAATCAAACGAAATATTGACCTTGAATTTGACCTTGTGTTTTAAAACCATATGGATCTTTACTTAGAATGTTCTTCTGCATTCCTGAAAACGAACGCTATTGAGTTATTATATTTTTAAAGAAGTTACAATTTGAATGAAGTTACAATACTTCAAATATAATGAAATTGATATGCCTCACTGAGGTGGACTAAAATATGCTATTTGTCGAGAATTAAATTAAAATCATGCACTCATGACATCATAATTCACTTTTATATCTTCATAAGGCTACTTTATTTTTATATTTTATAAGGCTGTAATAAGGCTACTATAATTTGTGTCTCGTGCTATAGTCGGTATACATACGTCAGGACACATTGACGTTATCATTATCTTTTTATGCGTGAAGGTTTCGCTATGGCACTCCATTGTAAAAATAGTTAATTTTTGAAATTCAATATTTGAAAAATGGCATAATTAGTGAATTTGAAATTTATATCAAGAAAAATACAATTTTTTACCTTTCTAACGCAGTTTGTCTGACAATTTTCTGACAAAAACTTTTCGAGCTATTAATTTTTTCAGTAACTTCAAATGTTTCATTTTCCGAGATTAATCTGTGGCAACAATTGGTGAAAATCCCAGTCGTCAGCAACGCATAGCTTTTTATTAAAGAGGATTATTATATCCCGATACTTCGATTTTGCTATTTCACATATAGCAGTGGTCGGAGTCCTCTTAAAAATGTGTTAATTGAAGCATTGACATGGAGAAGGTAGGAAGTTAAGAAAACTTAATTGTACAGGGGAAGCAAAAAATGGTTTTACACAGCTAAATTACAAAGTTTTATTCACAAAAAATAAGCATATGAGATCCATGTATGCATAAACTAATTTCAACACTGACTTACTGCTCTTTCCATGCCATTGGCATAACCTTTTACTACTTTTTCTATTAAAAATCTCAAAATCAATTTTTCTTGACTTACTACGTTTTCCATGTCTATGCCTCAATTGCAATCTGTTTTGCAACAATTAAAAAATAATTTAAAATTAGAAGTTGCTAATTTCAAACTAAGATGATTCCTGAACTGTTTGACCTAATGAGTTGCTGCTTTGTATCCCGTAGTAAATTTTACCGGATAACCCAAATATGATGTCAAAATTAGGTGTGAGCATAAAAAGAAAAAATCTAGTTTGGGGCAATTTCTACATTTAGACGATCCTCTAAATAAAATTTAAGTATAGCGTTTAATAGCAGACGTTGTTACTATACTATATTTCAAAACAATAATCTTCTTAATAGATTTATTTCATAGCTACAATAAAAATATACCACTAAGATTTATGCTTTGGAAACAGTGGTAAATAAGAGAAAAAAATAGTACTGCTCCGACTCCTGACATACAGTCAAATAAAACATAAATTTTCTGGAGTATCATATGGAACTCAATTCCTTTAATATTCTCCAATCTTGAAAGAGCTTTAAAAATATTCCATTTATATGTTATGATTAAAGCTTTAGAAATACACTATTTAAGTGAAACCACAATAATTTTATTTGAATGTAATGTTGAGGGTAAAACTATACTACTATTAATGCAAATCTCTGAAGAAAAATGTCAGTTTATATTATAACTTACTGTTGATAAGTGAAATAAAATGTAAACTATGATTATGGAAATAGTTAAATACAATAGAACTCCGCTTAATGTGAGCTAGTTGGGACCGTACATGTTCGGATTGTCAAAAAATTGGGTTATCCGAAATTGCGATATAGATTAAAAAAGAGAGAAAGAAAAGGAGATTGCAAAATATTTAATTCAATGCTTCTTTCTTTTTTCAAAGTACTTCTATACAGCAAAATCGTATAAGACGGAATCACAAGGACCAATGAAAAATTCCGCGTAAGGCTGGTTTCCGTCTTAGAAAGTACACTGTGTATGGCATTCTCATTGTATGTGTATTGTACTTGCAATGTTGGAACCATAATATTTTTTCTTTTAAAGCAGAATTCCATTATATACAGGTTTCTTTTTGAAAGATTTTACTGTGATATATATACTAAAATGTTTTTAATATTTAATATTAAGTTTTTTTCTTTGCCAAAATTCATTTAATTTTTTTTAATTAAAAAAATTGGTTATACGGACCATCGGATTAGAGGGGTTTTGATTAGTGGAATACTACTGCATATTGAAAATAAATGAGATTTATTCATTAATATACGCTATATCATTACATTTATTGAACAATTGATCGATTTTTGCAAAAATGGTGTTTTTCTATTTAATTTTTAAATGATTTAATTTCTAATTTTGACATGTAGGTGCAAAATGATAATATAAATTAATTAATTAATATTATATTTTATGCTGTTACGTACAAAATCTTGACAATACAAACTATTTCGTTAATTCGTTGCAGATGGGTATGTCTCACATACACGCTTCCCATTTTTTATATTAAATATTATTTTATTGTATAGATGCTAAAACATTTCCCCAATTTATTTAATGTTCCATCTTTTCAAACATTCTGAAAAGCTTGAGCTATTTCAACTAGAAAGCTAAATCAAACAAATAGTATTTTGTGCACTTCAAGTTATATTTGAAATGTTTGTCCCAATGTTTAATTTAAATAAAGTCAAACAATGCATAATTCATGTGTTTAGTGTTTCAAACTCATCTAAAAACTGCAGTATTGTTACAAATGGTTAACTATATAAGTTAAACATGATTTTTTTAATACGCATATATAGAGAATATATTTCATGAGTTAGTATTGTTAAAATAATTTAATTTTAGTCAAGTTATGGAATTAAAATTGTAATTTAAATATTGAATATGTGTGTATGTTTTTATTTATAAAAACGTTATTTTATTTTATTTTATTTTATTTTTATTTTTTATTTGTCGAAATCGATGTTTTAATTCAATAAATTTTCCAAATGATTTCACTTTATAATAAATCATAAGTAGTTAACATATAATACCGTTTTTGTAGTTTTAAAACAAGTTTAATAAATTCACAAAATATTATAATATGCTTATCTAACAGTGCGATATTTCTGTGTGTTGAAACTGGTATTAGTCCAGGGGTCGGCAACCTATGACCCGCCTATGACCCATTTCATAATTTCAAGTGACCCACTTAAGTTCCGGAAAAAAGTATTCAAAAAATAAAATTCCATTGAAAAAATATTTCGAGTATATTTTGGAACTTTAAAAGGTTTAATTTTAATTCAGAAATTCCATACTACGAAATAGTATAACAGAAAATTGCACTTATCCCATCCCAATAATATTATAAATCTGATTGTGTTCAAATGTTAGGCTGAAGCCAGCGTCAAAATGGAGCATTTAATGATCCTGTTTCTTTGTATATATGTTGATTATAACCCTCAAATGAACATAGGCTTGTTTTTGTATATTTTATTCAAATATTTTCTGTAATAATTAAAAATTTCATTCTTTTCATAGAGAATAAATGGATATTTTTCCATACAATTTAACCATTTAAATTTATCGTTGCTAGGGCTTTGATCGTTGCCAAAAATACGTTTTCCTCAACAATTAATTTTCAATTGAACGATTTTCGAAACTGAAAATTAAAAATAATTCAAAAGAAGATGAATTTCCGTGATATTTGAAACAAAAATATGAAGTATTTGTTATTATACATGAAGTATGAATATCGGTTACATTAAAAAGATCTTTTTCTGCCAAAAACTGCGTTATAATTAGAAGGAAAATGAACAATAATTATATTATTAAAAATAGATTTCGCTTGGACCATGGAAATATGAAAAGATCCTCCTCGGCTTGGAGAAATATGACGTCATAAATAAAACATGTATTTTCAAATATTCGTAATAATACAAGGAGCATAAGTATCAATGTATAATGAAAGTAGATAGATAATGGACGTAATATTTAAGATGAAAAACTGAAATATTTTTATCGCTACTGATTAATAATTAGCTTGAATACCAGTTACATACAAATGTGAGTTTCTGCTAAAATTTATGTCCTGATTGCCAGAAAAAAAATTAACAAGAATTACGTCATTAAAAAGAGATTTCTCTGAGGAAAAAGTGACGTCATATTTGAAATAAAACGGGAATTTTCAAATGTGTTTACAAGGAGCGGGAATCAATTCCTTACATTAATAATACAAGGATCGGTAAGTTTAGAAAGTAGATGAGTTTCACGCATTAATTAAAACGCAAAATTATTATTATTTTTTTTATCTATACCGATTATTAAGCATGAATATCAGTTACATACAGATGAGAGTTTTTTGCCAAAAACCACACCATGATTATTAGAAAAAGAAAAAGAAATACGAATCTATTATATTAAAATCTGACCGCCTGTTTGTATTTTGCAACTACTCCTTTCAGATTGTCGAACGCAATGCGATTTACTTAACACCGGTTATCATTGATCCGAGGATGTCATAAACTCTCAGAATTAAAAAATAAAATGATTTAAATTCCGAGATATTATTATTATTATTTTTTTGCAAATTTTAACGAAATTTCTCTAAAAATGGCAACTAAATTATTCCAATTTTGAGCGCGTTCAGAGACACCGAAATGCGGGTTACTGGTATAGTTGGGGAATGACGTCATCTGATTTCCTCAGGGTAAAGTTGGGTTAAAAGGGCTGTGAACGCTTTTGGGTAAAGTTATGGGTATATTTACAATCAAACACTTCCGTCAACCAATCTACCATTACAATTTGATTGTACGAACATTTCAGGAACCATCCTAGCCGATGTTGGCCAATTATATCATAGTCCTGTTAAACGTAGACCAATCAAATGTTCAGGACTCAAGTGTACAGTAGGAGTCATAAAGAACAACAGTTAACAGTTGCAGTTAGCTATAAAACAAACAAACAAATCAGATTTCCAACCACGTGATCACTTTACCCAACAAAATTCTCCAGGTAATGTGGGTTACCCGAAGTCTGAGTAATTTACAGCTCTGAACGCTACGGGTAACTCGCAAAAAGTCACGTGATATCGCTCTCTGAACGCATCGGATTATCCATGTGTTACCCTATGTAACTCGGGGTTTGGTCTGTGAACGCGCCCTTTGTGAATAAAAAAGAAGAAATAAAACGGATTAATATATTTTTTCTCATTAAAACTGAAAAAAAAAAGAATTTATTTTCAATTTGAGTAGATGATGAAAGAAAAAAAAAATCTTGATTACAGTAACATTTTTGAAAAATAAAAACGTATTTTCACACATTCAAACTTCATGAATATATTTATTCTAAAGAACAAAAACCGTCTGTCAACATATTTTCATTAAAAAATAAAGATTTTTTTTCAGTTATAGATTAAATCAAGGAGGCAAATTTAAGCTTCTTGCATTTAGGTCTAGAATAATTGGTCTATATTCACAAGAATTGAATTTAATAAAAATAATATACTATTTCCATTACCTTTGAAGGATGGCTATTAAAACGTTTCAAAAGGCGTTAAAAATAAAATGGTTTATCAGGTAAACTTGACATATGTTTTTACAGAAGTAGCCGATTTCCACGATTTTATTTGGTCCGCCTTTTTTCATTGGTTGCAGTTTCCTTTTCGTGATTATTTGTCACAAAATTTCACTTTTTAAAAACTTAGTTATGTGAAGGTCTCTATAACATAGAAATACTGTATTGTCTCCTATGGAATGTGATAAAGAGTTAGTTAATTATTTACGTTTCTAATTATCGGGAATGAAATATTTTGCTTAATTAATGCATTTATTCTTCTTTTAATGATACGTGAACGAAGTCACGGGTAACAGCTAGTTTGTTATAAAAATCATGTTTTGAGACAGAAAAATAAAGAATGACGAAGAGAGAAAAAGAAATTCTCCGGAAATTGAGTTGGTATAAATTTGGCTTCCCTGCAGAAATTAACGACTGCATAACGAATGCAGCGATTTAACGAACGAAGGCGCGGAGGGAGGCAGCGTTCAATCGCTGACTTCGACACATTCACCGCGATCTTGGTTTTTGTCCAATAAGTAGGCTTGAACTACTGCTACAATTTGGTGGTTTGGAGCATTGGTTCTCTCAATTGTGAACTTGTTCAGTTTGTTAAAACAAATTATTACCATGGGAAAACAAAAAGTAAAAAAGAGATTGTTTCAAGATGCGTGGAAAGAAAAGTATGGATGTTTCTAAAATGATGACAACTTGATATGTACTTTATGCAAAGATGTAATTACCGCCAGAACTTACAATGTTGAGCGACACTTTCATTCAAAACATAAAAAAATTGAATGCCAAATGAAGAAAAATCTGAGTACATTGCTAAACGTGTATTAGATTTTGGAAAACAAAATAAATTCATAAAGAAATTTGTTACTAGCAACAATCACGCTACATCTGCCAGATTTGTTGCAGCTCTTAGTATTGGTACCAACAGAAAACCCTTTACATACGGTGAATTTTTGAAAAACGCATTATTAAATTGCTCCGAACACTTATTTAATGACTTCGCAAATAAAAAAACAAATCATTGAGAGATTAAAGAAATGCCATTCTCCGCTAGAACAGTTCAACGTCGCATTGAAGATATGGCCGAAAATATTGATGAACAGGTCAAAAATGATTTGTTATCTAGTGACGTAATTATCATTCACTCGATGAAAGTATGGGTAGGCTTCCAATTGTTGTGAGATATGCATCGATAAATAGTTCAAAAGTCTATGAAGAACTTTGCGTTCTTGCTACTATGAATGGGTTGGGTTGATAATTGACGGCCAATTATCTACACTTGGGATATATTCCCGGGGGGAGTGCCCTTCGTGGGGGTCTTTCTAAGGGAACCTAACCCGTATTTACGCATGGATAAATCCACGGCTCGAAGAAAACCACGGAAACTCCGAACAATTAGGCCGACGGGCGCGATTGGGATCGAACCCAGCACCTCCCGTCTACCAGCTTCGAGAGCCGAACCTCTCAGCCACTGGTGGGGCGCTACTATGAATGACACGACCAAAGGCGCTGACAGTTTTCGTCAAGTACAAGAGTTTACTAATTCCAAAAATGGGCAAGTATTGGATTTAAACAGTAAATTGTTTTCTATAACAACTGATGGTGCTCAAGCTATGAGGGAAAAAATATTAGATTTGTGAAACTAATGGAAAATGAACTTGGTCTCTCACTTTTGTAGTTTCATTGTATCATGCATGAATAAAATTTATTTGCAAAGGCATCTATCTACACAACAACTTAAAGATGTATTGAGAAAGGTTGTTAAGATCGTAAATATGATAGTAGCACGATCAGCATTAGTACACAGGCGATTCAAAGCGTTTTTGAAGGAAATAGAATCGACATATGGAGATTTGTTGTTACATTCTGAAATACGATGGTTAAGGCGAGGCAAAATTCTTAATAGATTTGTAGAGTGTTTTGATGAGATGCAAAAATTTCTTTACGAAATCAGTGAACTTGATCTCGGACTCAATGAATGGTTTCTAAGACTTTTGTTCTTAACAGACATAATGAAGAATTATAATGATTTCAACCTACGACTTCAAGGAAATAACCACACAATTTTGAAAATGTACGAATAATGGAAGAGTTTTTCTTCGAAATTAATATTACTTGAAACGGGCATAAAAAAAAGAAAGAAATTCGTTTCTTTCCCTTGTTAAAAGGGCAAACAGGAAAAAGAAAATATCGATGAGAGCAATCTTAATATGTTCGAAAGTTGGATTTTGTGCATTAAAAGTGAATTTAAATGTCCATTTAAAAATTTTAAGAAGCACGGCAAAATGTTTACTTATATAATAAAGCCGAAGAAATAGAATAAAATGTTTTAGATTTTCAGTATTTTCAATTTCTTAAAGTTGACAATTTTAGTTTAGAAATGATTGACTTTAAAAGTTCAGCGTTATGGAGGGATATATTCAAGACATTGGAAAGATTTGGAAAAAATCAGAAGATCGTGATCTTTCCACGATATCAGCGTGTTGGGCATCGCTTCGTACGAAGTTTTCATCTCTGAAAAAAAAATTGGCTTTGCCATTTTATTCGCATTTGGTTCAACTTATAAATGTGAGCAAATATTTTCACACATGAAATTTATTTTACGTAAGAACAGGAACAGCTTAGCTACTGAAAACTCAGATGCTTGTATTCGTCTTAAGACGACTAACTATAAACTAGACTTGAATGAATTGACGTCAAAAGTTCAACATCTGGGGAGCCATTGAAGATAAAGTAAAGTTCATTCAGTTATGTTTTCTTTTATAATAATTATAATTTTATTTTTTGTGTTTCAAGTTTAAAAAGGCGTATGATAATTATTTTCTCAATAAAATTTATCTTATTATTAACCAAAAAAGACTGTTTTAAAATGAAAATACCACTGACCCGAAATGTCTTCTTAATACACATATTTTGATTGATTGGGACCCGCAGGCGAAAAAGGTTGCCGACCCCTGGATGCTCTTTCGAGAATTCTTTAATATTTTCATAAGCAGATTTTCTGATATATGATTCTGAAAACATTGCAAAACACACATATTTAAGTTTATTTTATATGGAGTACATGAAACATTACCAATTATATATGAAAATCAAAACAGAAAAAAAAAATAGATATAAGTAATAGAATAAAAAAATCTCCAGTTTGCAACATCATGCACGAATAGCGGAATAAAAATCATAAATTGAAATATGAATAAAAGCCAAGAAAAATAGGAAGAAATAATAAAATATGCAACCAAGAAAAGTTAAATGAAAATGGAAAACAGTGATTTAATGAAATATTTATGGATTCCATAAAAGTTTCAATTTCATCCTTGTACAAGCTATAATAAGCTAAAATAATACAAGATTTTGGCAATCGCACATTCATAAATTTAAAAAATGAATGAAATACGAGATGAACAGATTCAAGTGAGGAAGCTTTTCCTCATAAAAAATCCATCCCAGATTTCACAAATCTGCACATGTTGCCATAAAACCATTTACAAAGTCAGTAGATGTATTAAATTATAAAAGAAAGACTCTACTGGCGAAATATTCAAACCAAGTAGTCAAAGAAGTTTAAGTAGCCTGATAAAATCAGAAATAGATGAACAGTGCTGCCATCTAGTAGCAAAAAATACAATATGGGGAACAGAATTATTCATAAAAGGTGGAAAAAACTTACAATTTAGATAATGTACCCAAATTAAGTTAATAAATTAAGAAAATTAATACATATAATGAATAAATGCATATGGGGTATGAGAATACATTAATTAAATGAATTATTAATAAATTATATATAAATGTAAAAAAAGAAAATTAAATGACAGTACAGAATAATAAAAAAAATTAATAATTAATTTATTTTTAATGCAACTTATCAGGAGACGTTTAAATTAGACAAAATATATTTATGTATATTAAAGTAAGATAAGTGATTTAAATATGGCATTGTCCCACACAAATCAAAGATGTTAATTAAATATTAATAAATTAAATTAAAACTATGGTGTAGATCATATGAAACCATTTCTTTTTAAAGAAAGGAAGTGTGCTGAATCAACTAAAGAACAGCAAGTAACGAATAGATGCATTATGAATCAATAACCCTCTCTCGATTTATTTTTTGGCAAATAATAAATTAACCATTGCATATTAAGTATCCATACAACACCGCCATCCTCCACACTGTACCATCTACCATCCTAGCTGTCCTATTTAATTTTTTAATTATATATATTTTTATTCTGTATGTTCGTCATAAGTTCGTTAAAATTTAAAAAAAATTCATTAAAAATAAACAAATTATGCTAAACATTGCTTTTTGCTTGAATGGCATTAGAGAGAGATCGTATTTTTTTTTAAACAAAAGTATTTGGTTTTAAAATTACCGATGGATGGCGCCGCGTGCATAATATGAAGCATATTTATGCAAATCAGGCTGTCAATAAAACCCATCAATACATACAAATTCTTCATTCGATGCCAGCAGTATGCTATCATTACCAGATCAAACGCTGTAGTTTAAGCTCTTTTACAAGAACGGAGAATCAGCAACTGGCGCATTGTCAAAATTCCGCACGGCAAAATGACTGAAGACACGAAAAGGGCCTGTTTCATGTGCTGGGATACTGAAGCTTGTGAGACACTTCACAGAAATGGGTCTTTTACTATAAACTAAACTAAATTTGCTTACACCTGCTTCATATTATGCATGCCAGCGCCATCTATCGGCAATTTTATTAACAAAAACTCTTTTTGTTACTAAAAAAAAAAAAAACTCTCTAATCCCATTCCTGCAAACCGCAATTTTTTGGCACCATTTTTTTTAATGAATTTTTAAAATTTTAATGAACTTATGATTTATCCGGTATTATATGTTTACGTTTAAATGTAAAATTTAAATTTAGTATAACACAATTATTGAACTTCTAAATAACATATTATTAACTAATTTCAGGATTCTATGCTTTTGCATATTTTACTGTCTGATGCATAATGATGTAACTAGCACAAGAGTAGCATAATTTAATTATGCTAGTTATGCATTACCGCTTAACATTCTTTTGTCTTATGTATAATGATATAACTAGCTTACAATTAATTTATCTGGAAGAGACTAAGCACGACGCTTGACAACGTACAACGTTATTCTAGTATATTTTTGATATTTATGCAAATTCGACGCGATTTAAGCTAAAATTAATCAAATGAGATTAACTCAAAAAATATTTTTGTCAGCTCAAAAAATTGTTTTTTTCATACAGCATATGAAATATGTAAAACAAATGAAAGTAGTGAAAAATAATACTGCATTTTTACGGACAAAATAGCTTTAGAAAAATGCAATGCATCAGATAATTTCAAAATTCACCCGTGAATATTTTTATAAAAAACATCTGCCCAAGAACCTTAAATAATTCGATTAGGAGTTTATTACTAAAAGATAAGAACTATAAATGCGTTTTTTTTTTTGATGAAAAGAACATTTATTTTTGGTTAACAAAATGATTTACTATAATCTGTACTTCAATTAGAATCCACTATCTGAAGAAAAAGTATAAAGTTAATATACTTATCGTTGGCCTACATTTGTTGGATAATTTATTTACTTTGGATAAAATTATGGAAATCTCATCAGAATTTTTTAATTATTAATTTTTATAGAAAATATACTAACTGATTTTTTTAATGCAACTATTTTAATACTTATAATAATTTATTTGAATATTGTATACATTCTCAATCTTGTATAAAATTACTTTGATGTGCACTAAAATGTTTATTTATAAGTATATGTACACTACTTAACATTAATTTAAAACATTTTTTTATACTGACATTTCCTTAAATGAAGTATAAGCTTTTTTCTTTTTTAGCTGCACATCTCTGTCCCTTTAGTGTTTAGAGATAATGTGAAGTCCTCTAAAGACAAGTTTTTTTTCTTTCGTTGTGTACATAATATTAAATCCATTCTTTTTCTTCCGGGGTTTTGTAATTATGTTTGTAGCTCTGCATAAAATACAATAGTATGGGTGTAATAGTTAACTGATTCTTTAAGTGACATCGTTGTTAAACCATAAAAATCTTGCTATCTGTATGAAACATTTTATAAAACTTTAAAGTTTATATTTTATCATGTGGAGACTCCGAAATTTACATTTTGTTAAGCTGATATTTTCAATAAAAACTGATGAATTATAAATGACAATTAAAAGAAAATTATATTTAAGCAGTATCAATTAACTCAATAAGTAGCACGTATTTAATGCAGAATTTATAATACCAGTAATCTTTATTTTATATATTTTTATAATTTTGCATGCACTTCTAACGGGAATATTTTAAGACCGCTTAGACAGCAATGAAACTTATATTAAGCTTTAATTTTTATATTTAACGAATACAATATCTAACAGTCTGTTGCAGAAACTTCTCTAAAATACAAAATAGTAGGATTAAACAAGTTTTGAAAATTCCAAGTTTGTTTTTAAATTTAACAAAATTTATATTTTTTATTCAAATTTTAATTGCTTAATAGGCGTATAGCCAACATAGTGAAAAAGTACCCAAGCCGGAACTCGAACCCCGGTCATCAGATTAGCGCACTGATATTCTACCAACTGAACCACTTGGGAACGATACTCAGCCAAAGTGGTTCAGTTGGTAGAACGTCAGTACGCTAATCTGATGACCCGGGTTCGAGTCCCGGCTTGGGTACTTTTTCACTATGTTGGCTATACGCCTATTAAGCAATTAAAATTTGAACATTATGAATGCAAGGCGTGAGAAAATTTCCAAGTATTAAAATATGAATTTATATTTTTTATACTATTAAAATATTTACAGCGAATTACTTTTTTAATATACACTGCTTGACAATTGCTAAGGAACATAAACATTTTTCGTCATAACTAGTGATAGACATCGTTTAAAGAAATAAAACTTAGTACATATTTAATAGAAGTCCTTATAAATCATATAACAAAATCACTTGTTAACGTTAAACTAAAGATGTAATTAATGCTTAAAGTGATAAAAACATAATACTACAAAGCTTAAAATACCTTTTAATTTAACTATGACATGTTTCGTACACTCAAACGGTGACTTCTTCGAGATCGAAAATGATAAATAAACTATTTTTGCCAAGTTTTTGAAAATAATAAACAAAAAACAAGAGACCAGAAGTATAATGGAAGCAGGTGCTTAAAATAATTAAACTGTAAACGTGAAAATTATTATTTTACGTATTGCTTTTTTAATTTGTAAATCAACTCGTGCAAATTTTTTGGTAATTCAAAAGAGGCTGATTCATTGCATATATTCTCGTTTTGTAAAAATATTTCTATTCATTCATGGATAATGGATGCGAAATGAACACTTGGTGGAAAAATTATTTTACTATTCTTGAAATCAATCTTCAAAGACTCTGTCTTATGTAGTCTGGCCAAAGCTTTAGTTCTTCTGTCATATTTGATATCTGCCATATGTAGGGACTATTTACCGCACAGACAATTTAGGCCACGGCCTTGGGTCCATTGAAGACGGGGGCCCCAAATTGAGTAAAATTATTTAGAAAAAAATTATCCTAGAATTTTTTTTATTTCAATCTTCGATATCTGAGAAACAGATACCCCTATTAAACACCTTACCTGTACTTTTCTGTTCTCTAAAAACATCTTAAATTAGGAATGCTGTAGACAGAATAGTTTTTATGGGACATTTTTTAAAGAAATATTTAAGCTGAAGAAAAAAATTAGGTTAGCCTGAGTTTCATGAGCATTTTTATAAAATGCAGGAAAATTTCCGAATACTCCCAAAAATCATTTCTAGCTATAATTTTGGTATGAGGGGGGGGGGGGTTAAAAAGTTGCTGGGTCTTGGTCCTCGGACAATTTTAACCAGGGTCTGGGGCTATATGTTTTTTTATTCTCGTTTTAAATTTTCTGTTTGCCATTCCTATATAATACTGTAATTTTCTATTCCTTCCATTTAAACTTTCCGGTGTTTATGAAATGCCGTTCTGCAGGGCATATGGAACATTACAGTAATATATAGGAATGACAAACAGAAAATTTAAAATGAGAATAAAATAACATATGACAGATATCTAATACGACAAAATAACTATAGTTTTGGCCAGACTACATAGGACAGAGCCATTGCATATTGATTTCAAGAATAGTCAAATAATTTTTCCATCAAGAGTTTATTTTCCATGCATTACCCATAAATCAGTAGAAATATTTTTGTGAAATGTGAACATATGCAATAAATAAGCCTCTTTTAAAATATCTAAAATGTTTTTGCACGAGTTGATTTACAAATTAAAAAAAGCAATAAGTAAAATAATAACTTTAACGTTTACTGCTTAACCATTTTAAGTACCTGCTTTCATTATATTTGTGGCCTCGTGTTTTGTGTTTCTCATTTTCAAAAACTTAGCGAAAATAGTTTATTTATAATTTTCGATCTTGAAGAAGTCGCCGTTTGAATATACAAAACACGTCATCTTTATATTATAATGTATTTTAAGCCTTTTTGTGTAATGCTTTTATCAATTTAAGCATTAATTTCCTCTTCAGTTTAGAAGTCCTTATGTATATTTATTATGCAAAGGATTGGCAAGATCTGAGGTTATCTGACCCGGAGTATCATTTATGTTCCTCTTGACTACGAGGCTGACATATCTATGCTCTGGAGGTGTGATATTCCTACAACTGCCTACAGAATGTTATCTTGTAGCACTTCCACATCCAGAGGTCTTTTTAAATCACAATATTTTACTCTTCGACACGTGTCTTACTTTGGTAACTTAAGTGACATTTCGCTCTACCTTGAGACTTCCAACTGCTCAAACATGATTGTATGCTATCAAATAATGCCTTACAGGCATTTAACAGTCAATACTTGTCGTCCAAAATGGAAATCTACATCTATATCTTCAGAAACCGACACTGTGACTTCCCCTTCAAATGTTACTACTTGCAATTTCAAAGAAAGAAACCACGTGGAGGCATTGTCTTTAATACAGATCCGTTGTTTTTTCTGCGATTGTGCGGCTTAATGAAACACAAATTTGCACAAATTCGTTGTTCCTTACCATTTGTCATTCAGTGCACATATAGAACAGATTCTCCCAAAAATACATTGACTGAGCTTTTTGATATATTTTTACAAGACCTTATCTTTGCCTATATTAAACAATTATTTCATTGTAGGTAATAATCCAAAGATAATTCTATATATTCGCGAGAGATAGAAATTAAATAGTGTTTTCACCGACAAATTTTCATAACTTTTGACGGAAAATCAAACTAGGGATTTGCCCTACCTTGAGACTTCCAACTACTCCAATATGATTGTATGCTATCAAATGATGTCTTACAGGCATTTAACAGTCAACAACTGTCGTCCAAAAAGAAAATCTACAGCTATATCTTCAGAAACCGACACTGTGACTTCTCCTTCAAATCTTATTTCTTGCAATTTCAAAGGAAGAAACCACGTGGATGCATTGTATTTAATACAGATCCGTTGTTTTTTCTGCGATTGCGCGGCTTAATGAAGCACAGTTTTGTACAAATGCGTTGTTACTTACCATTTGTCAAGCAGTGTACATATAGAATGGACTCTCTCAAAAATACATCGACTGAGCTTTTTGATATATATTTGACTTATATTAAACAATTATTTCATTGTAGGTAATAAACCAAAGATAATTCTATTTATTAGCGAGAGATAGTAAATTAAATAGAGTTTCCAGTGACAAATATTTACAACTTTTGACGGAAAATCAAGCCAGGGAATTACAAAATTTGTTTTGCTGAACGGAAGAAATTTAATTACGATTTTAATTACACTTGGCAACATAGTTACTAAAATAACAAAGTAATAACTTTCAATTTTCCTAATCCAAGATGAATAAACATACTTAAGACTACTTAAATTAATCAGTTCTCGCATCCTAATGCAAACATTTAGCATGATTTTAGCAAACAAATTTGTCATCTAATTATTAAAAACTGTTAATGCTTAGGAAACTTCTCAAGAGACATTATTTAATCATTTTTTACAAGTGAAATGTAATTGAATGTCTATGTTTGTACTAATTATTGAAACTACGCACTTCGAAATGTCTAAATAGTCTAAGATCTTTTATATAATTAAATGATGTTTTGATGTTGAAACTTTTGATGCAAAAACAAACTAATTTATTCAGAAGTGTTTCAAACGAAATAATTACTTAAATTAATTTCTAACTTATATCTTACAGAAATGAATAATTAAAATGTATATTTTGTTATATGTATTAAATATAAAAAGGAATTATCTCTAATACTTAAATGACCTGAAGCATGACTGATGAAGGAAGAGAGGGGGGGGGATACTGGGAACTTGTAATTAAAATTTCTCAGGATTTGTTTAACACTGGAACGTTTGACAATTTCGGCCTCCTAAAATGAACGTCGGTATAAGTTCGATACCACTAATTTAATTATGAAAAATGGGCACTATAAATTCTAATTTAACAATATATTGCGTCATTGTACTTTAATTAAACTTATAGTGTTACCTTTCCACAAAAGAACGATGATTCATTTTACAGAAAAACATGTTAAATCAAAACGGGCGACAATTTCGGCATCCTAAAACGACTGGTGTCATTTCGATACCACTAATTTAATTATACAAAATGGGGGCTATAAATTCTAATTAAGCAATATATTGCGTCATTATACTTTAATTAAGCTTATAGTGTTACCTTTCCACAAAAGAACGATGATTCATTTTACAGAAAAGTACGTTAAATCGAAACGGCCGACAATTTCGACATTTTAAAATAGCCGTCGCTGTCATTCTGACACAACTAATTTATTTATGCAAAATGGACACTATAAATTCTAATTTAACAATATATTGCGTCATTATACTTTAATTAAGCTTATATCGTTACATTTTCACAAAAAACGATGGTTTACTGTAAATTTTGCTTTGTATCGTAATGACACCAACGGACGTTCTAGGTGAATTTGACATTTTTATTTTTTTAAATTGGATAACATAACAAAAAGTTCGACAGTGTACTTATTACGTGAAATAAATAAAAGTCATGCAATTTGAAGAATATACGTGAAAAAATGTGATAGAGAAATAAGGCTAAATTCGGTTTGGCTAATAGAAATGACACCAACGGATGTTCTAGTGTTAATGTCAAGCACACTCTTCTACACTGTAAAGAAAAATAAATATTTTGCTCGAATTTAGCTCTTATCTATCTTTAGATTTACAAAAATATAATAAAACTTTTCCAAAACACATTTCCAAAAAGCGTAATATTATCTACCGTCAGAAACCTAAAAAAACAAGAGATTTCCGAGATTTAAAAAAACATTACTGAAACTAAAATTTATTTTTCTTACCGTAATTTTCTAAATCCTAATTCTAAATCATAACAATCTAATCCTATCATACGGATTCTAAATTTTGAATTCTGCGTACATAACTGGAGATATAAGCATCGCATAAATCGCATAAATCATCGAATTGCGGAAACCCCTCTTGGGCGATTTTGCCCCAAAACTAATCAGCACCAGCTGACATAAGGATAGAACATAATATGAAATTTCACCCTATTCTATGCTATTTCACCCTATGCTATGCCCTATTCTATTAGTTATTGAGTTAGAGCGCCCACAAAATTTGCGTCACATACCTACAGACACACAGATTTACGGACAGACATTTTCTAAAAACAGTGCAATCGTGTTAAGTACCTCCTAAAACGTACAAATCCGTCGAAAACCGGATATAGAAATGTTTCATGTTTCCAATATTTTCTTCTTGTATAGAAAGAAGAAAGTAAAAATACCAAATAATTGAATGGATAATAAAATTATTTTTTTTCAAATCAACATCACTTGTAAAATGAAAGTCGTAATTCTTACAAAGCAGCCTATAACTAATGATGCGTCAGGGGAAGTATTGTCTTCCTTACAGTCTTCAAATTAATACGCTACTCTTCTCTGTTTTTTAAGAGAAATGTCGTTAATTTTACTGATCTGCTCTTAATTATAGAGCCCAAACAGTTTAAGATTAACGTCGATTTTCCCGTTTCTACAAAGAACCTTTTATTAAGCATTATTATCCAAATGCCTCGAGACAAGATGGCTATTTCAAAAGATTAACTGCTTGAAAATGCCAGTTTGTTTTTTCATCCCTGGTAAATTTAATCTTAGTTCAGGAGTATTCATCATTTTTAATTGCAAGTTTCAAAAATAGTCTTTTCAAACAAATTTGAAATATGAATAAAGTTTTGACAGTTTCAAGAAATTTAGAATTTCGTTTTTAAAAATAATTAATGGGTTCTTGTAGAATGGTCTTGTAAGATTATGTAAATACAATATCCTTTTAAAAATGATCGGCTTTAAACGATTTTTGCATTTTCTTTAAAGTAGCAGAGATTTTCTAAAAAGTAAATTACATTTGTTTTAAGAAAATTTTTCTAATCAAATTTTTCTACGCGAAATCAGTACACGTTTTAAATTCAAAATTTTATATGACTAGACGGAGAGCTGGAAATCAAATTCTACGTTTTTTAAGCATTCCAATAAGAACTAGTCAGATGTGCCAATCCTAAAACTTTCTTCTATCTCTCACAAGTTTCGCATACACTAAAAAGAATCAAGGTCGAATCTAAAGTTTTATTAAATTCCGCGCATTACTTCTTGAGAGTGTAAATCCTGCAAAATGTAATATAGCAGCATCACCTGTTGGGAGATTTAGACCAAAACCTAATCAACAACAACTTATGTCAACGTCTAACTGAAGTTTGATGAAAATCCGTGCATTAATTTTTGAGATATAGTTATCGTGCTAATAATGAAAAAGTAGCATAGCAGCGCCACCTTTTGGACTGTTTACACCACAACGTACGCATCATCTATTTAAGTCAAGGTTTAACAGAATCTGAAGTTTTATGAATTTCCGTGCAGTAGTTTTTGAAATATAGCTATCGTAAACATCATGAAAAAAGTGCTATAACATTGCCACCTGGGATATCTACACCAAAACATAATCAGCGTCTATTTATGTCAAGGTCTCAATGAATCTGAAGTTTGGTGAAAATAAGTGCATTAGTCCATGAGATAGAGCTATTGGGGAAATCGTGAAAATTGCAGTATAGCAGCGCCACCTATTGGGCGATTTTCACCAAAAACTAATCAGCACCAATTTATATCAGGGACTAACTGAATATAAAGTTTTATTGAATTCTGTGCATTGTTCTTGAGATAGAGTGCCCACAAAATTTTTGTCATAGACAGACAGAGCCGCAGACTCACAGACTGACATTTTCTAAAAACAGTCAAATCGTGTTCAAGACCTTCTAAAACGTATAATTCCGTCGAAAACCGGAAGACGAAAATTTTCATGAATCCAATACTTTCTTCTTTTAAAGATAGAAGAAAGTAAAAATACATGCTGTATGTAAATTTAAGTAATGTAAGATAGCAGATGCGAATTTTAGTTGAAGCAATATTTACGTTGAAGAAGTAGAGGAACTTCGGTTATTATGGAATAGTCGGGGAATATGTAATACCAAGTTTTCTATTTAATAACGTGCTGCCACCAAACGGCGAAATAATAAACTACTTAAGAAAGCTTCAAGAATGCCCCCCAGAACGCACAGTTCATCGGTTAGTGTCAGGGCACGTTGTGTGAATAAATATTTGTTTTTCGTATTTGGAAAGGTTCAGTATATTTTTCAGTATTTGTTATTCATTATTGGAAGTGATATTTTTATAAAGACAATAAATATAACGTACACCGAAATACTAACAGTGTATGATGTAACACTCGTTTTTTATCTCGCGATTCATACCAAAAAACATTGAGTATTTTTTTCTCAAACCAGCGGTGTCCGGTTATATGGGATACCAATACCTCATAATACTCCATGATTAGGGTGGCGGAAAGATAGATCTTTATATTTGTGATTTATGCAAATCTGAAGTACTAACGGAAGTATATTAGCTTACTACCTATAGACACTACATTTTGATCATACTCTCTTGATATCATTAAATCTGTTTTTTTTTAATTTTTGTTCGTTTTTATCCTCCAATTTCATATTACCCGACTATCTTATAATACACTCTAAAAACGACATTTTCAAAACTGAGCAAAAAATACTCAAATCTGAGTATGTCGCATAGTCAAAATGGCTCCGAATCAAAATTATACAAATTTGAAACATGTATATACTTATTTCTGAAAACACACACACACTCAAGAATAAAACATCATGTGCTCATATTTGAGTATGTTCATGTTTCAAAAATGAGTATGAACTGACCTCTATGTGTTCAGTTTTGAGTATGTCCACGTTTCAATATTCTGAGTATTTCTGGTATTTCAGAATTGAAAGCATTGGATCGTTTTAGTTGAAACAAAACGTTTCATAACAAAATGAAAACATCGATTTACTGAGATTTCAAAGTGTCCTTTTTCTCAGTGTACCCTCCAAAAAAGTTTTTAATTATTAATTATTATTTGTTTCCTTGTGGTGAAATTCGTAAAATGATTTTTGTCTACAAATTACTAATCACAGATAGTTGAAGTTTGTGATTGTATTCGGTTTTAGGGTTTTAAACAATATCGAGCTGCGATATTGCCTCAAACGCAAATGGTATTTCGTAATACCGGAAGTTTCTGTGTTGCAGTTTTCTATTTTGAGATTGCATAACTTGAGTTATCGATTTCATCTCATTCTGTAGAAATGGGATTTTTTGTCGTTTTCCCGCTATAAATATTACTTTATAGAGAAAAATTGCCAACATTATTTATCTAAATACTTTATTTTATTACCTTTTCTTTTTAATAGAGAAATAAAGTAATAAAAAGTGTTTAATTCTCTTTTAAAAGTATATGATAATTATCACCCTTTATAAAATTTATGGCTTAATTTGAAAAGAACATATTAGAATTTCTTCTGTAAATATTTATGCCAACTAATTCAAAAAGGCGGAAATTGACATTCAAAATTCTTTTTCAACAATAAACCACTTGATTTTTTTTATAGGGATTTCAGCAAAAACATTAACTGGAAATGAATTTTGTTTTATAAAGTGGATACATTGTGTGCAAGTTTCTTTTCTCAAATGTATAAAAAAGAACAATTACAAATATTAATGAATATTTTTGTATTTTTACTTTATTATTTCTTTAGTGGTTTTCAAATTTTGAATTTTTTTCTGATATTCGGTATAGATTATGATGGAAGTAACCAAACATATTTGTGGATTCAATTTTGACATAACCTTTCTTAAAACCATTCACGTTTAAAATATATATGGAACAATATGATTGACAATTATTGATACACTTTCTCCAAATATACCTCAAAGCTCGCTTATCTTTGAATACTACTTTTTCTGAAAGGAAAATTTCGTCTTATTTAATTGCAAGATTCTGCAATTAAATAAGCTGAAGATTTGTTTTTTCGAAAGCAAAAAGTGGTATTCAGAAGTAAACAACCGTATGAAACCTGTACCATTATTGAGCTTCAAATTATCCAAATGATAAATAATGAATCTTTATTTAACATTTATTAAATTTCTTTCCACAACTTTTTGAGATGTCTTTGATTAGGTTTTATATCAATAATAATTGCATTTCTCAGTTAATTCATTTCCTATCCAAATTCTATTGTCAATTTCGGTCTCATCAAAGACTCTCTAATACAATTCGTTAACGCAATTTCTTCGATAAGCATGTAGTTAGACATAACCTTGCTGGCAGAATTGTACAAGTTTCGAAAAGTGAATTTATTCAGTTTGTTAAATGACATATTTCTACCAATCATTATTTAGTGAAAATCTGAACTACAGTAACGGGAAATGGACTGATTGGTACCTGTGCAAACCGTCTTACTAATGTTTACCTGTATGATAAAATTATGTAATGATATTAATTAAGTTTTCAACGTTACCTGAAGGTCACGAAATGGATATTCTGTTATAATATTTTGAAGAATCAAAGGATGAGTTTGACAGCTTGATGGTAAAACAATTATTACTGATATATACAGGGTGATTCATAAAAGATGGGCAGAACTTTAAGGGGTTATAGTACACTTAAAGACAAATAATATTAAATAGGAGACTAAGGGTCCCAGACGTATTCCCAAGGAGATAGGGGGCATTAAAGTTTAGGGTCCGAAATTTCAAATGATTATAAAACATGGAAAAATTGGTCGATTCGTTTGCGGTTTTTGCAAAAAATTTTCTTTATGCAAGTATTTTCTTGAAATAAAATTTTAAAGTTCAATTTCAAAAAATGCCGATAGGGGGCGCTTTAGACTTTGGAGTAACAAACAACTATTTTTTAACGTTATTTTTTGTATTTCTTTAAATGATTTCGAAAGCTTAGACTTAAACTTAAATTTTGATCTAAAAATCTGAGTCCTAACGAGTAGTTAAGTAGCGTAAACTGAAATTTGTAATTTGAAACCCTTCTCCCCCCAGAACAAAAATCAGTTATTCCCGATCTTTGTGTCGTAGATTAGGCTCTAACTACTGCCGCGTTTTGCTAAAATTATTCTTTATGTCAGTATTTTCTTGAAAATAAATTTTAAAGAAAATTTTCAAAAAATTCCGATAGAGGGCGCTTTAGACTTTGGAGTAACGAACAACTATTTTATACCGTTATTTTTTGTGTCTCATTAAATGCTTTCTAAAGCTTAGACTTAAATTTTCAGCCCAAAATCTGAATCGTTAGACGTGGTTAAGTTTCTGGGGAGAGGGGTTTGAAATTTCTACTCCTGAGCACAGTTCAGTTTACCATGTCCACACATTGTGTGCTGTGATACGAGGTAAAAAGACACAAATTAGGATTATGTTACCAAAGCATATTTATTAACATGTAATCACAATAAATGTTCAAAATTGTGACCACCAGAGGTTATGCACGCAGAACAACGGCGACGAATGGAACGGCGAACATTCGCGAAAACATCAGGCTTTTCGAGCACTTCCCCTACAGCGGCGGAAAGTCTGGCGACCAGTTCCTCGGGGGATTCAATGGGTGTCTCATACATAAGAGCCTTCAATCGTCCCCAAAAAAAGAAATCGAGGGGTGAAAGATCTGGCGAGCGAGCAGGCCAAGCAACAGGACCACCTCGACCAATCCATCTGTTCGGAAATGTGATGTCCAGATAGTTGCGGACGTCTCGTACGTAATGGGCTGGCGCTCCATCGTGCTGGAACCACATGACCCGCCGGATGCGTGGAGGAACAACGTTTAACAGGTCTGGCAGCACATGTTGCAGAAATGTGAGGTATGTTTTACTGTTGAGGCGTTCAGGAAGAAGGTACGGTCCGATTAGGTGGTCTCCGAGGATTCCTGCCCAAACATTGATGGAAAAGCGTCTCTGATGAGCATGTGGATACGTAGCATGTGGATTGACATCCGCCCATACATGTGCATTGTGTGTGTTAAATGTACCTTCACGTGTGAAGGTACATTCATCGGTGAAAAGCACAGTTCGTCCAAAATGTGGATTTAGCGCGTTCTGCTGCAGAAACCAGCGGGCGAATTCAATACGATTTGGATAATCCCCTGGAGACAGTTTCTGGACTCGTTGCACATGAAACGGGAGCAAATGTTCATCCTTCAGTACCCTCCAAGTCGTGGACTGTGAGGTATCCACCTGGCTAGCCACTGTTCGTGTACTTGTACTTGGCTGCGCCGCTACTACATCCAGAATGGCTTCTGCAACAACTACTGATTCGTCCTTTTTTGCACGACCTGCATTCGACCGGGAAGCGAGAAATGATCCCGTCTCACACAACTGTCTGTGCAAGCGCTCGAAAGTTTTGCGGTTAGGCAACCGCCTGTTAGGAAATCGCTCTCCGTACATTCGTTGTGCCTCTGCACCATTTCCATCTGCCGCTCCGTAAATTAAATGCATCTCAGCCTTTTCCTTATTCGTGAAGGGCACCATCTTCCGATTCATTACTACAGCGACTTACACTTGACTCACCGTTCAGTGGTTTTTATGCCTGAATCGTGTCGAAATTTTGCATACGTGTTCTTCTTCTTCCCCATTTGACATTTGCATACTTTCTGTTTCCTTCTTCACCCGGTGACTAGCGTCAGGAATGGAGCTTTAACGTTTGCATGAGCGACGTTTCCAACTGTGCCAGTGCCTTTATGAGTGAATTCCGACTATGCAGTCCTTGACGAAAGTTGTATTTTTGCCTCGTATCACAGCACAGAATCGTTGGGCATGGTTAAGTAGTGCAAACTGAACTATGTTCAGAAGTTGAAATTTGAACCCCCTCCCCTCGCTACTGAACCACGCTCAGCGATTCAGATTTTGAGCTGAAAATTTAAGTTTAAGTCTAAGCTTTAGAAAGCATTTAATGAGACACAAAAAATAACGGTATAAAATAGTTGTTCGTTACTCCAAAGTCTAAAGCGCCCTCTATCGGAATTTTTTGAAAATTTTCTTTAAAATTTATTTTCAAGAAAATACTGACATAAAGAATAATTTTAGCAAAACGCGGCAGTAGTTAGAGCCTAATCTACGACACAAAGATCGGGAATAACTGATTTTTGTTCTGGGGGGAGAAGGGTTTCAAATTTCAAATTTCAGTTTACGCTACTTAACTACTCGTTAGGACTCAGATTTTTAGATCAAAATTTAAGTTTAAGTCTAAGCTTTCGAAATCATTTAAAGAAATACAAAAAATAACGTTAAAAAATAGTTGTTTGTTACTCCAAAGTCTAAAGCGCCCCCTATCGGCATTTTTTGAAATTGAACTTTAAAATTTTATTTCAAGAAAATACTGGCATAAAGAAAATTTTTTGCAAAAACCGCAAACGAATCGACCAATTTTTCCATGTTTTATAATCATTTGAAATTTCGGACCCTAAACTTTAATGCCCCCTATCTCCTTGGGAATACGTCTGGGACCCTTAGTCTCCTATTTAATATTATTTGTCTTTAAGTGTACTATAACCCCTTAAAGTTCTGTCCATCTTTTATGAATCACCCTGTATATATATATATAATATATTTAACTTTAAAATTTGCCCTATATTTTTTCCGGTACATATTTTTAACATAGGTTTAATACAAAATGGAAACTGTGCTACGCATTTCCTAACTGAACTAAGATTTAGCATCCTATGTAGTATATATACAAATCTATAGATCCTATACAGGGCTGAATAAAAGTATTCGGATATTTTTCCGCATATTGTTGGTAAATCCTGAAATTACTTTTTTAAATATATTATGCGTTTTCCAAATTGTTTACTTAGATGTAAAATTATTTTGGAAGTGTTGGAAAGTGTTACATAATCAGTGCTTGACGTATGATTTTTCGTTCTTGTTTTTAATTAGAAAGTTAAATAATTTACATTTTTTTCAACTGTGAAATCGGCGTAGTCAAAAAGTTATCTTAGATAAACTCGAAAGGAACTTTTATTTCAATAGTTTGGAATTTGTAATGAATGTAAACTAAATTACTGATAAAGGAAATACTATTTAAACTGCATGTTATTCCCAAAGGAATATAAAGATTTATTTTAAGATTAAAATGTTTTCATGAAACTTTAAAATATAAGGAACAGTATAAAAAAACAAATAAATAAACAACGCTTTGGGAAATAAGATGCAAATTATCACATGCAAACGAAAATCAGAAACACTCATTTTTCATATCATTAATGTTTAATTAGAAAAAGTACAAATGATTGAAGAAAAAAAGTTTGAAAATTTACAAATGAATTTCGCGTGTTCTAAGTTACGATAAAATGCATTTGCATAATAAAGAATTTTCACATTTATTTCCAGTTTTAATGAAGAATATTTTTCTTAATTTTTGAATTGAATGCAAATATAGGGTCCCTTGAGCATTGAATAAAAAATAAAATGCTTGGAAAGTATACATTTCCTAAGAATTACCTTCATTTGCATTAAACACTTTTAACAATGTTTTCGAATAAGTTTCTAAAATTTAATTTTGAAATAAATCGAAATACTACAAGCATTTTTAAGTTGTTCGTTAATAATTTGAGAAAATTTAATAATGCATGAATGCCTAGAGGGAAAAAGGAAAATGTTTTTCTTGCAATGAAAATCATTTGAATCATCATGAAGAAAAATTGAGTAAAACAATTATAAAAACAAAGTGAAGTGAAACAATAATTTGAAAAATGTTAAACCAATTCAGTCATAGTCATTGTTTTGTGTACTGTGCCTCGAGGCAGTCAGAATGTTGAATATTTATTTAGAAGTTTGAGGAAAATGTTCATGATTTATTAAAAAGAGATTTGGAAAGGAATGTAAGAGTGCTGAAAATTAATAAATAATAAAACCGTATTTTTTTACAAAACATATTACACTTTTTTTTTTTTTTTTTTTTTTTTTTTTTTTTTTTTTTTTTTTTTTTTTTTTTACACCTTAGAAGGAGAAAGTAGTATTGGTTTCAAGAAAGTTTTCGACAGATTTATACGTTTTAGAAGAACATGATTTGACTGTTTTTAGAACATGTCTGTCTGTGCGTCTGTATGTGACAAAAATTTTCTGGGCGCTCGAACTAATTCACGAAATTTAATAAAACTTTAGATTCAGTTAGACTGTGATATAAATTGGTTCTTATTAGTTTTTCGTGTAAATCCTCCTACAGATGGTGCTGATCTGCTGCATTATTCACGATTTTCAAGATAGATATAACCTTAAGAACTAATGCACGGATTTTCAACAAACTTCAGATTCAGTAGACGTGGACATAAGTTGTTGCTTATTTGGTTTTGGTGTAACTCTCCCGAGAGGTGGCGTTGCTATGCTGCATTTTTCAGGATTTATACGATTTTAGCGATAGTTATATATTAAGAACTAATGCACCGAATTGAATAAAACTTTAGTTTCAGTTAGAGGTTGATATAAATGGGTCTTGATTAGATTTTCATGTAATTCATATAACAGGTAGCGCTGCTATGCTGTATTTTTGGATGAATGCATAATTCAAAAAATACGCTTTTCCAAATATTAACATGTATGAGATAGAAGAAAGTTTTGGGATTGACACATCCAACTAGTCTATATAATAAAAGCGCAAAGCATCTGGTTGTCATCAACAATTCCGGAATGTCCGCTTCACTTTTTCATGTGTCAGGTTTTTGTACTTTTTTGTACCATTGTTGAGTCCAATGTGATTGTTAATTTTGTATTCTTACACCTTACAGCATTGGCGCACCCACGGGGGGGGGGCTAAGGGGTCTGAAGCCCCCCCCCAGACCCTGAAACTTAATAGTGAAGTAACTATATAAAGTTTTCTATAAAATTATAAAAAGTTTTTTTTTTTTTTTAAGGTTTTTAGAAAATGTTTAAAACCTTTGTATCTCATTTCATCTTTATTCTCAAATCGTTTTCGACATACGTTAAGCGTAAAGACTTATAGCGGTACTCTGATTCTCTCAATTCTGAGTACACATCCATCATCCATATTTTTAGCAAGGTCAAGCGGATTCAAGTCCAAACGAGGGTGGTATTTCGTCTACGTTGTACATCTGTGTAATGAACAATACGACCCATTCAAGGTCGATAAACGATTGGCACTATCCATTTGGCAAAACATTGAAGTGGGGCGCTCGAGAAATGGCAGCCCCACACTAAAATCTTTTTATTACTCTAGTACAAATGAGGTGCAAACGAAAATATTGTTGATACAAACAGGTACAAACGATTGGCCCTATCCATTTTGTATAACATTGAAGTGGGGGGGGGGGGAGGGGCTGGAGAAATGGCAGCCCCACACTAAAATCTTTTTATTACTCTAGTACAAATGAGGTGCAAACGAAAAGATTGTTGGTACAAACGAAAAGATTGTTGGTACAAACGAGGTATAAACGATTGGCCCTATCCATTTTGTAAAACATTGAAGTGGGGAGGGCTAGAGAAATGGCAGCCCCACACTAAAATCTTTTTATTACTCTAGCACAAATGAGGTGCAAACGAAAAGATTGTTGGTACAAACGGGGTATAAATGATTGGCACTATCCATTTTCTAAAACATTGAAGTGGGAGGGCTAGAGAAGAGGCATCCCTACACTAAAAATCTTTTATTACTCTAGTACAAATGAGGTACGAACGAAAAGATTATTGGTACCAAACGAGGTATAAACGATTGGCACTATCCATTTCGTAAAACATTGAGTTGAGGACCTGCCTTTTCTCCAGCCCCCCCCCCCCTACTAAAAACCTCTAATTACCCTAGTACAAATGAGGTACAAACGAAATGATTGTTGGTACAAACGGATACAAACGCTGTATAAACGTTTGGCACTATCCGTTTTGTAAAATATTGAGGTGGAGGGGGAACTGGCCGTTTCTCCAGCCCCCCCCCCTCCACTAAAAACCTTTTATTACTCTAGTACAAATGAGATACAAACGAGGTATAAACGATTGGTAATATTTTAAAAAAAATGGGAGTAGTGGGGGCTGGCGAAATGCACCTCTGTTTTATTAGTACTTCTGGTTATACACTTTTTTTTTTTAGCATCATTCGTGTTAAAACGTTTAACTCAACGTATAAAAAAATAGCCATAGTTTTAAATTTTATATTTGGAGAATTTATATCATCAGAGCTCGAGAAAATCATCTAAGATTAGAATAATTCACCAGCACTTCATCACTAGGCTGGTAAGCATACATATTAATTTCTTTCTAAGGATAATTACACTAGTATATTCGTAAGCATAAAGTTTCAAATTTATTAATAGCCAAGAGAGGGCATATACCGCGGTCTGCCCCTCCCTCCTGTGCCAAACAAGGTACTAATTTACTGAATCATGGACACAAGCAAAAATAAAAAATGCTAAGACAAAATTGCAATGAAACGGTGAAGAATTCCGTTTTATACAGGTTTTTACTTTAGCAGGTAAACTTTCAAGGTGTTTCTTTTGCTGAGACCATGGAATGTTTGCGATCAAGACAATATTACGTTATAGACAAGTTTCATTTACACAAGTTAAACAATATGGGGTTATTTACACAAGTTTTACGTATACAATTTAACCAGTGTAAATTAAACCTCTCTATAACGGAATATTTATCTTAATCACAAACATTCCATGGTCCCATCGAAAGAAACACCTTTGCAGTTTACCAGCTAAGACGAAAACCTGTCTAAAGCGGAATTTCTCACCGATTTATTGTAATTCCGTCTTAGCATTTTTTACTGTTTTTGTATCCATTGTATCCAAGCCAAAGAAGACTCCATATTATAAAATTGACTTGTTTTCCTATTCATAATAGATGTAAATTTTCATGTTAACGGTTTTTAGCTCACAGGCTATCAAAGCCTGAGTGCTAATGGCCGCCAGTTCTGTATGTACGTAACGCGATAACTCTTGATAGAACTTGATTTATAGGTTTTGTTTATAGGTTGATTGTGATAAGGCGCTTCCCTGATTAGTTTTGGGGGTTCATTAGTTAATTATGAGGGGGTACCGGGGATGATCCCCCTGTTAATATATTGTCAATTTCTTTATTTTTCGAGGGTTTATTTCAAATTCTTTGAAATTAGAGTATAATATACAATTAGTATGAATAGCCTGTGAGCTCAATGCCCTCAGTTTAACTGGGCAGTTTTCTCTTTATTTATTATCTCACAAGCGATCAAAGCCTGAGAGCTAATGTGCCCACAGGTTCTGTATGTACGTAAGTATGTATGTACGTAACGCGATAACTCTTGATAGAAATATCCGATTTGCTTCAAATTTTGAATATAGGTTCATTCTGATAAGGCGCTTTCCTGATTAGTTTTGGGAGTTCATTGGTTAAGTATAAAGGGGCAGGGGGAGGGAACAGGGACTAATCCCTCCCCCTTAATTTATATAAATGGGTTCTTCATGCAGAATTATCTGAGTTGCTGCAAATTTGGTATACCTGTTTATTCTGATATTAGATTTGGAAGTTCATTGGTTAAGTATAAAGGGTGGGAATTGGGGAGATAACCCCCCCCCCCCCTTAATTTAGCTAAATGGGAATATCATGCAGAATTATTTTTTGAAATTAGAGTATAATATACGCAATCAGTGTGAATAGCCCCGTGAGGTCAATGTCATTAGTTTAACAGGGCACTTTTCTTTTCTTTTTTTTAATTAAATAAAGTTTAAAAAATGAATTGAATGTTCATAATATTAATTAATTAATAGAAGAATAGTTTTCCCCCTGTAAATATACAGCGGCAAAAAACCGTTGATACTGAAAAATAAATAAGTAGATAACATTTTCTGTCATTCATATCAAAGTTCTATTTATAGTAACAGGCTAACTATTTTATTATAAAATTATATTCCTCTGTTTTCTTCACAAAATGTTTCATTCTGTTCATTTATGATAAATAATATACGTTTTAGCATATGTTCAAATTCAAGCGATATCGAATTACTGATGATAAAGCAGAGACGCACAAGAGCAGTCATCGTAATTTCATTACGTTGCTGTACTAGAACGAATACCGTACTATTACATTACATAAAATATTATATTACAGAATATGTCAGCTTTATATCGTAAAATAAAACATTTTTGTAACATTTTTCATTAATCGTAAAGTATGAAAGAAAAAATCTGCACATATCCATAAATAATTAACAAATTTTGTATCACTGATGGATATCAGAAGTGGTTATAGTAAATTTCAGCTATTGCAGTGCGCAAATGCCGATGGTCACTTGATCACCGACTCGTGAGTGTCATGCAAATGCATTAGAGGTCTGCACAGGCCAGATTTTCGAGGCCAGGCCCGAACGAAATCTATCTTGCCCGTTGCAAAAGTTAAAAGTTTGGTCCGGCAAGTACAAAAATCAAAGAAAACAGGCCCGACCCGGTCAGTGACAAAATCAGTTAAATCATGGCCTATCCAGTCCGCTCAATTTGTATTAAAAAAAATTCCGATTTTACTCAACATAAAATTAAGATTCTTTTAAAGAATATTGCATACATATTTTTGGAGAAATTTTACAATATATTTTAACATATTATATGTTTACAAGACAGAAAAAACAGAATAGCAACATTAATGATTATTTAGATTTTTCAGCCTTCAAATAAAGATTCCATCAAAGAATTAATGTGGTTTAGAAGAAAAGAGAAAAAGAGGGTTAAAAAATCATAACTTTTAAGCTGTATAAAAAAGTAGATTTTTGAAAATATTTCTTCATAATTTATTAAAGCTCTTCTCAAATCGAATGGCACTACTTTCTGACACATTTATGAACTCAATTTGCTTCAAAAATGCATAATATTGACAGGTGGTCTTATTCAGAAACTATGTAATCGAATAGCGTTTTCCTTTTTCTGATAAATGCAAAAAATCTTTCAGAAAATACTATCAGAATTGGCGTTTTGAATTAAATTTCCGGACGGTAAAGGAGAAAAACCTATCGTCACAAGAAAGGAATACTTATATCTCGGTAAGTTATTTATTTATCAAAAAATGGTAAACAGTACTCGATTCCAAATCGCTTCAAAAGTCAGGCATGTCAATTTTATGCCTTTACAGTTAAAAATAAGTTAAAAAGTGTTTTGGAGAGTTTCATGTTGTGTTAAACTGGGAATTTGAGAATCACTTAAGGTATATTTTCACTGAATTCGTTAACAACAACTTATTATTTCTATTACTATTTTGACAAAACAAACTGCTTGGGCACAATTAAGTCCAGTTCCGACCCGGCTCGACTGTATATAAAAGAATTTAAGCCTGATCTCGGCTCGGCCCGAGTCTGCTAAAACAATAAAACTTGGACTCAGACACGATGTAAACATCCGATGCCGATCTCTACACTTGACATGTTAAATTACTCTATTGATGATGTTGCCAAACTGGCGTCACTTCATGAAGCAGATTTATACTTATTCTCGCGAACGTTATCATCACATTTTATCGGCTTTGTTTAAATTTTTATATCGGGCCGATTAAACGTAAAATTAATTTTTAAATTGGTAGTGACAGTGATGAACTGATTTTTATTCAAAGACGAAAAAAAGAGTGTTAAACGTATATCTTTCGAATATTCTGATTCTGACGATGCATGAAAACAACTGAAGTTTCAACAAGTAAAAATCTACAAGTCATCACGGATCACGGGTCCGAGGCCCGTACCCGGTCCGCGGGCCCATTAAATTTTTTTGTTAGCCCGTTTATTTTGTCAATCGGTCCGGCATGGGCTATCAAAAATCTTCCAATTCTGGCGGCCCGGCCTGTTTTAAAGTTTACCTTCATTTTGCCGGCTACGGTACAAGCCCGGGCCCGTGCAGACCTCTAAAATGTATTAGCCCCCCCCCATAGCGAAATCCTGGGTGCGCCACTGCCTTACAGACAAATATTATTACATTATCATTATAAACAATGTTAACACTTCTGAAGATTTTCTAAACACAAAAGGTTCATTCATAAACCACGGAGGTAATTGTTCACGATGCAGCCTGGTGTAAAAAAAATCTGAATGAAATTGGCAAGGAAGAGTGTCGTGCATGACGTCAAACGGTCATGCTTTTTTCCCCAATCGCGCGGGAATGACTAAGGTAGAAAATGCTCCAATATGGCTATCCGGGAAGCTGAAAATAAAGCGGCCGCGTGATAGTTAAAACATTTAAAAAGAAAATTATATAAAAAAAATAAAAATAATAAAAAAATAATAAAATAATAATAATAAAATAAGATTACGCCTTTAGTTTTTTTTATAATGAAACGATGAAACTTCGAGTTTGCACTTTTGCCGGCATTTAGAGAGTAATTCAAACGAAATCACATGCGATTATCTTTTTTCAGAAGGCCTCGGAAACGACCGTTAGACGGGCGAAGCTCGGATCGTTTATTTATATTTTTTCTTACTTTTCAGCGTTTAAAATATTTCATTGTTGCAGTTTCACAGCCAGTTGGAATTCTTTAGCATACGTGGATTGACGCAAAACTAACACCATTGTTGTAATTTGGACACAGTTGTAACCATAGAGACTATTTGGCGATTTATCACCTGCACCCGGTTAACCGAAAAATGCCTTAAAATGTTTAATAATTTATAATTAAGACTTAAAAATATTAAAATGTTGTAATGTTATCGGAAACACATCCGTGGACAGAATTTTTTAATTCGAGCATATCACAGGAAGGGAGTGAAAAATTAAATTACAAAATTCAATCTTTACATTCACGAACCTAGATAAGTTAAACAAGTTGGAAATTGTACATCAAATGTGACAAATGAGGTGCTTTCGTACTATAACTAATTTTATAAATATTCAGATCTTGGTGCAATAGCTGCACCTGACCTGTTATGTTCTCTCGGGAGCCATACTGGGGCCCGAAGGTCTTCTTTCCGATCCTGGGCTTATGGTCTGGGGCTTGGCTGGGTAGTGGAAGTGTACTTTTCTCCTTGCGAACTATTTGATTTTTAAGCTTAACGGCGGGCGGGTTGTAAGTAGGGTGATTCCTGTTGTATGTCACTGGAAATCACCACACAAGCTTGAAAAATAGCCTCCTCCAGCTTGTCGAGTGTTAAAAGATTGTTGTGGTAAACAATCGTCACTTCAGTGTCACTTTCGGAATTTCTTTCACTATGCGCTAATAGCGATCACCTTTCAACGGTGAAATCTTCGACGACTGATCGTTCAATGGAACAATGGAACAATGTAGGTAGCTTTTTGGAATACCTAGTTGCAGTCAACTGAACTTCCAGGATAGAGGTGGTTTGACTTGCGAGGCAAAAATGAGCCGTGAGAAGTTTAAGGGTTAGTAATTAAATAAGTAAAAATAGAAAGGTATAAGGAGATAAAAATAGTGTAACATATATAATTTAAGAGAGAAAAAAGAATGAAAGAAAGAATTCCATTAGTTCCAAGAGTGACAGACGAAACCTACCGAGGGTCGAACCCATCTCAAGTATAAAAAAAAAGACTCTTTTCAGAGACCATACAAAGAGTTTAATTTTAAGTTATGAGAAGTGTAAACAGTAAAAATAAAGGATAGATGCTTTTTTTTTTAAATTTAAATCAAAAGACACGAAAAATTTTGAATAAAAGGTGAGAGAGGAAAACTCAATCTTCATTATCTAGCAAAGTAACATATTTAGGGCGCTTACGGTTAATGGGGTCGGAGACCTCATAGTCTGGTAATTCGGCAATAATTTCATTGGGTAAGTTATAAATACTTTTATAGAATTTTTTGGAGAGATGACTGATACGCTGTTTTAGGGATGTAGTGCAGAGATCTCTGCGGATAGTTGTATTTCTCAAGTAGCGGTGGCCATTCCTGATAATACGAAGACTTTTGTTGTGTGATTTGTAAAGGTATTTCATGTTGGTATTACTAACGAAGCCCCATATCGGACAAGCATAGGTTAGGATAGAGCGGATGCATGCATTGTATAGAATAACTTTATTTTTAATAGAGAGGGTGTTACTTTTGAGAAGAGGAGAAAGTGAGACAGCAATACCGGCAACTTTGGCTCTTATGGTTCTAAAGTGTTTGTTCCAGGTAAGTCTCCTATCAATGATAACCCCCAGATATTTAGTATCGTTAGTCCAAGGAATAGTAACATTATTAATGGTAATACGGTTAGGATAAGTTAGTTTTTTAGAAAAGTAAACAGCAGCAGTTTTTTGTTCGTTGAGTTTAATACGCAATTGGATACACCAGCTCGTGAAGTCATCGATGTGTTTTTGAAGAATTTTGTAAAGAGTGTATGGGTGATGTGCAGCAGCGTAAATAGCCGTGTCGTCCGCATACAGTGCAAGATGAGTGCGTAATGTGCGTGGGATATCATTAAAGTAAATGTTAAAGAGAGTGGGTCCAAGGACAGAGCCTTGGAGGATGCCTGCAAAAATTTGGTAGAGTGTAGAAAGTAAATTATTGATGCGGACGCAGAAGAATCGGTCGCCAAGGTAAGAATGTACAAGGTGAATGAGGCTGGCTTTAATACCGTGCTTAATTAATTTGAAAATGAGGCCCTCATGCCAGACTTTGTCAAAAGCCTTAGCGACATCAAGGAAAATAGCTGCAGCTGGAGTTTTCATGTTGAGGTTTTCACTGAGGAATTCAACAACACGGAGAAGTTGATGTTGTGTGGAGTGCTTAGGCTTAAAGCCAAATTGTTCAGGAAAGAGAATGTTATTTTTGTCTAGAATGTCATGGAGTTGGGACCTAATGACGCGCTCAACAACTTTACTGATAGAAGGTAGAAGTGAGATAGGACGGTAGTTGACAGGATTTAGTAAATTGGAGTTAGGTTTGGGAATGGGAGCAACAATAGAAGTCTTCCAAGGTTTAGGAAAGTAAGAGTAATTGAGAATGGTGTTAGTTAGTTTAGTGAGATATAGGATACAATTTAAGGGTAAATTTTTCAGTGCAATATTAGTAATATTATCATAACCAGGTGCTTTACGAATTTTGAGATTTTTAATAATATTGGAAATGATGATTTGGAGTCTGAGCTCTCTTTATAGGGATCTGTAATGCTGCCTGCAGCAGCATCTATCGGCTGTATTTTTAATTAAAACTTAAAGGTTTCTGTATCAGATTCTTACGGTTTTTTTAATAAACATACCGCTGGTTTCGTGCTTCTATCTATCACTGTTTCCGAGTTATTTATTTTCAAAGTTAAGGGTCCTTCGTGAAACACCATGTAGCAGTATTTTCAGATAAATGACTATAAATGAGAGATTTTCAGTAGTATTTCAAAAGAAATCTTAGATTAAATGTTATACTAAATATTGTCAAGAGAGAGTTTTATCTTGCTGAATAATTTCGTTGAGATTTCCTTGTATTCATGTAAACAGTATTACATTTCGTGATGAAGAATCCCGATAAGTGCAATTTGTTTTTGAAGATCAAACAGAAAGTTTGTTTAGAACAATTAACAAAATTTTTTTACCTCTTCAACGTTTCTTAACTTATTACACAATTTCAAGATATTGTAAGCAATTTGTGACTTAAGTTATCAAAAACAATGGTAAAAATTCTTATTATTTTTTGAAGAAGATGATTTTAAATCAAGTTACAGATTACTTGAAAAATGCTTAGAATTTTTTTTCTGTAAACAGACATTAAAAATATTTATCCGTGTTTAAAATACTTTTCTGAACATTACAACTAACTATAATAGATCTACAATTATAATTAATTAAAACTTATCCGATATGAGTATTAGAATATTCCAAAATAAATGTATGAATATTATAAACAAAAAAGTAATTATAAGTACAATAATGGTAATCAAATGTGATTAATTCTGTACTCATTTGATATTTACTATTTATCTAGATTTCTCAGAGAAAACATTTTTACGTTAAATTAGTTCTAATTATCTTAGTTATACTGCAACTGATAGCGAGAAATATTTTCCTAAGTAAATAAGGTGTCTCTGTCAAACTTTCTAATGGGAAAAGTCTAATTGATAAAATAGATTTATTTAGAGTCTTTTCAGAGTCCTAATTAGCTTTTATCATCAAAGTGATACTTGTTCGAAAGATATTTATTTACCTAAAATAACTCCGTTTTAATAAACAAAATAATAGAAACGCAGAAACACCCAAAGGACATACAACTCTAGAAGTATTAAGTTAATGTTTATAAAAGGAATATTAATTTCTTAATTAAAATAACTTCGTCTTGAGGGTTCAATTTAGTAATTTGAAATTAAGAAAATATAACTTTAATGCATATGCAGAAAAGTATACGATATTTTGCTTAAAAAAAGATAAAAATCACCTTACTTATACAGAGACATACACTTATGCAAAAACTTATACAGAGTGTTTCAATAAAGGTAGAAAAAACTTTACGAGGTAGTAGAGCACCTCTTTCCTAAGCGAAAATTTTTTATATAGGAAACCAGAGTCGCAATCCATTTATTTTGTCAAAGACACGGGGCGTCTCACTGCAATCCGAGCCTGGAAGTTTCTTCATAACTTTAGCAATAATGAAAATATTTTAATGAAATTTGTAACAGATTTATCTTATTTTAGCTGAAACGTGATTACTTAGCCCGATTTGGATTAACTTCTTGCTTAGCCCGATTTGGATGTCGATTGCGACCATTTACATCAACAATTTTTCATTCGTTGCGATTCACACAAAGCAAAGTACGTCTGTAGAAAATCTTCACTATTGTTAAAGGCTTGAACATATTATGTTAAAGCATGAACACAGAGGATCATGACCGCAGCATGTTAAAGGCATGAACATCTGGTATTGGAGTAAGACAACCTGTATTTATAACTGAATAAATGAATTACGATCCTATGGTTCCCTGTGCAAAAATTGCTTATTGTAGCAGGTTCTAGCAACTTTTATAATTTGTTTTATCTTTTTGGAAGACCAATTTCGTTTGCTTGATACCAAATATGAAAAAAAATAAAACGAATTAATGTAAAATGTCAAGGAAATGAAGGACTAACTAAATATGGTTATCTTTATATAGGAAAAATGAAACGTTATTCCATTTCCTAGTATCTGAATAAGAATTCCTGCAAATTTTGTGCATTTATGAATAAAATCGACTTTGTGAATGTGTCAGAGAGTAACAGTTATCAATTAACACCTTTCAACAATCATTGACTGAATTGCAAAAATGTTTCAAATTATGTTATTCATCATATGAAAATCCATTTACGTGAAGTTAGTTTTTTTCATTTTTAAGTTACGAAATTTATATTTTATGTGCTGACTGGGTCCTATAGGTTGTATTTAGAAAACTTTTGTTCATATTATAAAAAGTAAAACAGTAAACATTTCATTTTTATACGGTTAAATCTTTCAAAGTTATGATACTTTAAATTTTACAAGTTTTCGGTGTTTTCTGGCATTAAAACACGTTTTTCCTTTTTAGCGATCGGAAATTCATAGTATCATATCTCGGTAAATTTTAGTAGTAGAAGAATGAAGTTTTTACCGTTTTACTTGTTATAGCAGGGAGGAAGATTTTCTAAATATAACTTATAAGACCCAGTAAACGTACAGAAATTTAAAATTTAGCAACATTTTGGAAAAAAAAATTGATATAAAATGCATTTTTATATGATGAAGAATAACATTTGTAACTGTTTTGTAATTGGAATTATATCTTTAAATCTAACGGTTTAGGAATTAGTTATTAACCAATGGTAGGAATGGTCGCCCTGTATACTTTATTCAATGTTTTGCGTTTTGTCTACAACGTTGATCACACCACTCTAATAGCCGGTTTTAGCTGAGATATCAACTTCTCTAGCATCAGTAGAAGTTCTGCCCAGTGACTGATTCATAGAACTACACATATTACGACGAATTTTGTGACAAAAATGCCGATAGGAATTTTGAATAAAATTTGTTTTTTTAGTTATTACAATTTTTTCGTTTTTTTTTTTTTACTGAACATTTCTTTAATGGAACAATCGGTTGCATATCCATATCTCTGCATTGTTTTACTTTCATGATTCAGTTCGTTAGCCTTTTTTAAAAATTATTATTAAAGGTTAATGCAAAGTGGAGAGCAAAAACTTCTTTTCTCGAAGGCGCATTGTGAAGGGAAGGAAGGTCGTAGACAATATGTTCAATTTCTAAAGTAAATTTAATTTTAGAATCAGGGTTATTTGATATGATGAAGATCTTCCATATGATGAAGATCTTCCATATGATGAAGATATCGTCCGCATATCTGAGCCTTGTAGGGGGGTATAATCAAATTTATTGCAAATAGTTGCTCTCAGGGACCGTATGTGGGTCCTAAGCATTTTGCTGCTATTGGTCTATGCCGATAATAATAATAGCAGAAAGCAAAACTAATTGTATACGATATTGCATTGATATAAAATTTCTTAACTGAATGGTTAAATTACGCTTATAAGAATACTGAAGAAGAGATATAAATAGCAGAAAGCAAAACTAATTGTATACGATATTTCATTGATATAAAATTTCTAATTGAAAGGTTAAATTACGCTTATAAGAATACTGAAGAAAAGATATAAATAGCAGAAAGCAAAACTAATTGTATACGATATTGCATTGATGTAAAATTTCTAACTGAATAGTTAAATTACGCTTATAACAATACTGAAGAAGAGATATAAATAGCAGAAAGCAAAACTAATTGTATACGATATTTCATTGATATCAAATTTATAACCGAAAGGTTAAATTACGCTTATAAGAATACTGAAGAAGAGATATAAATAGCAGAAAGAAAAACTGATTATATACGATATTGCGCTGATATAAAATTTCTAACTGAAAGGTTAAATTACTCTTATAAGAATACTGAAGAAGAGATATAAACAGCAGAAAGCAAAACTAATTGTATACGATATTGCATTGATGTAAAATTTCTAACTGAATAGTTAAAGTACGCTTATAACAATACTGAAGAAGAGATATAAATAGCAGAAAGCAAAACTAATTGTATACGATATTTCATTGATATCAAATTTATAACCGAAAGGTTAAATTACGCTTATAAGAATACTGAAGAAGAGATATAAATAGCAGAAAGAAAAACTGATTGTATACGATATTGCGCTGATATAAAATTTCTAACTGAAAGGTTAAATTACTCTTATAAGAATACCGAAGAAGAGATATAAACAGCAGTAAGCAAAACTTATTGTATATGATATTGCATTGAAATAAATCTCTCTTCTAAAGACAAGGGAACTAGCGCTATCACTGCCGCAAATGAATTCTTTGTGACCGGAGATCTTTCTAAGCTAATATTAAGAAAACTATTGCATTTAAAAATATAAAAATTCGTTGTTTTTATAGAGAAATGCTCCATGAACGCGCTGAAGTAGAACAGGTTTAAATCGAAGAATTAGTTTAAGAGCTATTTAATGTTGATGTCGGTCAAAGTTGTTCCGGTAAAAAAGTTTCCCTCTCAAACCGATATTCTCAAAACTGAGCAAAAAATATTCAAATCTGCGTATGTCGCATAGTCAAAATGGCTCCGAATCGAAATGACTCAAGTTTGAAACATGTATATATATATACTCATTTCAGAAAACATGCACACATTCAAAAATAAAATATCATGTGCTCATATTTAAGTATGTCCATGTTTCAAAAATGAGTATGAACTGACTTCTATTTGCTAATTTTTGAGTACGTCCATGTTTCAAAAATGAGTTTGAACTGATTCTAATCATTTTTGAGTATGTCCATGTTTCAAAAATGAGTATGAACTGACCTCTATGTGCTCAGTTTTGAGTATATGTCCATGTTTCAATATTTTGAGTATTACTAGTATTTCAGAATTGAAAACATTGGGTCGTGCTATTTGAAACAAAAAGTTTCATAACAAAATGAAAACATCGATTTACTCAGATTTGAAAATGTCATTTTTCTCAGTGTTTACAGGAACAAAAACTATGCATAGCAATTTAACCATTTTTTGCGGGAACGGGATATACTTAAAACGCTTGCGGTGTGCAGTATGCAATTATTTTTTTTTTAAATTTAACTAAATTTTGAGGTTTTTTTTTTAAAATTTAAAATTTCATTATCTGAATAGAGATTTATCTCATATTTCGAAAAAGTCATTTTTTTAACCTATTGCCAAACTTTAAACGAGCGCCAATAATATTTCATTTCAATTAAAAAATGTGTTTACACGTGAATATTAAAATCAAAAAGAAAACTTTAAAATAATAATTAAATGATCATGTGTTAAAAGCAGTAAATGGAGAAAATTACGTCATATTTAAAATGTTCAAATAATAATATTGCCAAACAGTTTCAATTTGAAAATATATTTACACGAAAGATTTATTTCATACTTCGAAAAGTCTTTTTACCTACTGTTCCCAAATTTAAAACAGCGCAAATAATAATATTACCTTTCAAGTAAAAAAATGTTTTTCCTGTGAAATTTAAAAAGAGAAAGAAAACTTTGGTAAAAATTACGCCCTGTTTAAAGTGATACAGTTAAAATGTTTTATTGAAAACAATTTTCTTATAACATCGTTATAAAATTAAAGGAGGCAACGACATTGTTTACTTAGCCATTTTATACAAGCTGCATTTCAAACGTTTAATTGAACTTAATTAATCAATCACAAAAACAGCCGTTAGCTGACGCGACAGGAGTTCATTTGGCCTTAAGAATGGAAAAATCCCATAATCAAAGCCAAATGAATCACTACCCGATTACAGAAGATCACCACTGGTCGTTTAATTAAAATTCAATTTTCCGTAATCTTTTAAAAAGTGAGGAAATTAGCATGTTTTTAGAGGCTGTGGTGTTTGAACGGAGGTTGGCGAGTGTAGTTGGTAGGAGGCAGAGCCCCCTAGTGGTCTTAAGAAAAGCTAAAGAAAAAAGAAAAATATTGTAAATTATGAATGCATGGATGTGAATACATTTTGGCAGTAGCCCAATTTGTACAAATTTGCTTTTTAGGGAGATTTTCTGAGCAGAAAAGGCTCAAATTCTCAATCATTTGTTTAAATCCCTCTTATTTATTGTGTTTGGTTTCGACACTTACTACTTAACCAGTGTACATTTTTAGAGCTACAGTTTCTTCTCATTTTATGTCCTCTGATGATGGCTGGAGTTTAGCTGAAATCGATTGGGATATTTTGAAATGTCTGACATGTGTGTTTTTTAACATATGATAGTTTTAATGTTTTAAAACTTTTATATTATATTTGCACCTTTTTAGTAATAAAAGAATTGCAAGTCAATGTATTTACATTGCGTATGTCAAATTTTCATTTTAGTAGATGTAAATCTGAATATATGAAATCAACTGGATTCGAGTACTGGACCTCCCGTTTCGAAACTGTAGACATTACTTCTGAGCCACTAATGCTTGACTACCTCACTGCAATATATATCACTTATGCTCTGTCACAGTTCCTTGTCCCCTATATAAGAGACGGCGAATCTATGGCGCGTGTGCCACAATTGGCACATGATAGAATATTTTTGGCACAGCGTTAATTGAAATTCTAAAACAAAATAGAATAAAATTAAACAAAACACACAAGCGGAGCATTTAAAAAAATAATTTTCCTGTAATTGAAAAAGTTGGCAAGCAACTAATTGAATTCCAATCTATTTCAATATGGGCTCAATAATTTATCAAATTATGAGAAGATTTGGAGAACATCAAAAAAGAAGAATATTAGGCATTATAAGTAAAAAAGCCAATAATAATATTATAGCGACTTAGTAAGAAATTTGCTATTTTGACAATTGTCCCCTCTACCTATTCCTGCGAGTAATTATTTTCGAAATGAATTATCTTTGATTTTGACGTGAAAAATACCCAGCGCGCGAAGCGAAGCATGGAATAAAAAAAAAAGACTTTTAAAAACATTCGAAATGACAACAAGCGTCTCTCAGAATTTTATAGATTGGGGAGTTGATAAAAGTTACGAATGAACTTAAAGTTTTAGATTAAGATTTGGAATAAGATAATTATTAATATACGTGTTATTACTTTTAAAAGGACATTAATAGGAATACATATTATTAAGAATTAAGGCAATAATGACTATGTCAGAATTTAGATTAATTTAAAGGAATAATGCGAAATAAAATTTTTATATAACACATATATATATATATATATATATATATATATATATATATATATATATATATATATATATATATATATATATATATAGATATACACACAATAATAACACGTGATGCAACACTATAACGATGACGTAACAATATCGCAACAAAGTTTCATTCATACATTATTTTTACATTGTTAATTCATAAGTAACAATAACAAAAAAAATCCCAACAATACTTTAAAACAAATAATTACTGAACCTTATTGTTACATTCTAAAAAAAGTTCATTCCTATATAATTTGTGAATGTAAGACATACGAAAAAATACTTATCTTTAATATAATGTGAAAATCTTTATATTCTAAGTTTTTTCCTTGGCGAAAAACCTTTACTTTTTCGGTAATCGTTTATGTATAAAAGAAGAAAAATCTTATCCCTTAATTATTCTTCGTAAAAAAAAATGTCTCGTCAAAATATAAAAGACGCAGTCATTGGTTTCTTAGAGCAGAAAAATTACAAATATTTAAAACCACTTGATGAAGGTGGATTCGCATTAGTTATTGCTGTACTCTCTCCTCAGAAAGAAGTTGTTGCAGTGAAGATTGTGGAAAAGAAAAATGTCCGGTTGGTTGAAGATCAAGTGTGGCCGTGGTTGAGTCACAGAAATATTCTTCCTGTTTTAGATGTATTGAGTATGGACAAACCAGACGTTAAAATGTATATTACTCCTTTGCTGCTAAAAGCATTGGATGAAGCTGTTCACAACGATAAATTTAGAAGGGACATAAATGGACTGACCAAGTTGAAACTATGGATGATTGACACATTGCACGGATTGAGTTCATTGCACTTGTCAGGTTTATGCCATTGTGATTTGAAGACTGATAATGTCTTGATTGATGATGATGAACGGGCAGTGCTTTGTGATTTTTCTGGCCTGAATCACACAGGAAAGCCTCTCAAAATATATGTGGTCCTTTGATTTATAGGCCTCCGGAATGCTTTGATTCTACAGCATCTCAAAATATACAAGGAGTGCCGTATGATGTGTACACTTTTGGATTGATGGCTCTTAATATGTTAACAGGTCACTGGCCACAGATGCGATTGATGCAGTATACTGATGAAAACTAGTCTTGGTCGACGCATGTGAGACCAATTCTTCAGAAATCTTTGAAAAAGCAAAATTTCGAGTATTTTATGAGGAGCTCCTTGCCATACTCCAGCATATCATACAGAGATATAGAACAATCATTAGATTTTTTAAAATCGATGTTGAAGTTAAGACCTGAAGAACGGCCCTCTGCGCAAGATATCATTAAACATCCATTTCTGAAAATGGGTGGAAATCCTTTTAGATCTGAAAAAGAAAACGATTTGTAGTCAAAAGGAGGCAATCCGTTTAGGTCTGAAAATGAAAATGATTTACTCTCATGGGGAGATACTCTAACTACAAATACTTTTTCAAATGTCGATGACATACAACTTAGTGGTGAAAGAAAGGATAATGTTTAGAAAGTAAGAACGGCAGAGGCAGGAGTTGGTATAGTCCAGATTAAGTATGACATGAGTCCCCAGACAGATAAAAATAGCAACTTGCAATCAGCTGAAGAAACAGCTATGAAACTTGATGAAGTCAAACTTATGTCTGAAGAAAAATCTCTGAAAGCTTCAAGTCGATACTCGTCACCATCGGGACAGCAGTTTGTTAATGCAGACAGCAGAGACAAGTGTGATCCTTGGCAATGTCTTATCGAAAATTTACCATCTGACAGAGAGAACAAGAAAATAAGTCACGGTGTAAAGAAAAACATCAAACAGAAAGTGACCGATTGGTTCAGAAAGAAACTCAAAAAATATATAAATTAATGTTCTTCTTTAGTTTTACAAAGTTCAGGCTATTTATAGCCGACTTTTACTGAACGTGCTTTCCTTATGAAGTTTTGTGATTTCCGTACGATGAATGCAAAGTATATTTCAAAGAATTTATGTATGTGTTTTGTCTAAATGGGAATAGTTCAGGCTATTCATAGCAGACTTTTACTGAACATGATTTCCTTATGATGGATGAGAAGTATTTAAAATAATTTATGTATGTGTTTTGTCTAAATACGAACAGGTTCAGGCTATTTATAGCAGACTTTTACTGAACGTGATTACCTTATGAAGTTTTGTGATGTCTTTATGATGGATGAAAAGTATTTAAAAGTATTTATATGTTTTGTCTAAATGTGAACAGAGTTCAGGCTATTTATAGCAGACTTTTACTGAACGTGATTACCTTATGAAGTTTTGTGATGTCTTTATGATGGATGAAAAGTATTTAAAAAGATTTATATGTTTTGTCTAAATGTGAACAGAGTTCAGGCTATTTATAGCAGACTTTTACTGAACGACTGTTGAACGTTATTTAGTTCTAAGAATTGGACTTAGTTCTATTTTTTTGTTTGTTTTAAACATGTTTTTTGAAAAACAAAATGTTGAGTATAATCTCTTTGGCTGTCACATACAGGAATAAATAAATTTTAACAAGTTTTGTGTTCTATTTTATTGTCTATTTAAAGTTTCACTAATTATCTTGTAAGATTCCTGCGTCAATTAAAAAAAGTGCATAAAAGTTTCCTACTTACTATAAGAAATGTTTACAAAAATTCAATGTATCCTTCAATGAGCGTGTTCAGCTTACACGACCACAACGACCATGGTCGAAGGAGACTGGAAAATGGAGTTGGTCTTTCAACATACAGTTACAGTGAACTTGAGAATCAAATGTTCAAATCACGCATTTGCCTACTTATATTAATATTTTGTTGCATGCTAGTTGTGTACTTGGTGGGTGAATGGTTAAAGCATTGACTTTCTATCTAGATAGTGTGAGTTCGAATCCCACGCTTTCTTCAAGTTTTTTTTCTGCTTTTTTATTTAAAAATGTTTTGTCAGTTGCTATATATTTTTCATGCTAAATGGTAAATTTTGACATTAATAACAGTTCCAGATTAATATTAAAATAAATTAAATTAATTAAAATAAAATACTTATTTAAATATTGTATTTCAGATTTTTTTTTTTAAAGTGTTTATTGGTTACTTTATGTTTTTCATGATAAATGGAATATTTTTAATAAAAGTAAATTTTGATATTAATAACAATTACAGATTTATTTCTATTGTTATTATAAAATACTCATTTAAATACGATAAATGGGCAATCTCCCAATTAAAATTTTCTTTTACAGCGCTTTATAATATTTAAATTTTTATTCCAATTCGTTAATATTTTTTTAGCAAATAAGAATTGTGCAAAAATATCTGTGCGCATACGATGGGTGTGTGTTTTTTTATGGAGTACCTTATTGGTTTATTATTACTAAAACTAAAATGCAAAACATATTTTACAATATAAAATTCAATGTGTAAAATACTATAAAAATAAAATTATACGTATAACGTTAATTTTTTTAAAAATCAAATTAAAAAATGAATTTTGATAATTAAATATTTAAGTTTCAAACAATTTGTTACCGAAATAAATGTTTTAATAAGAATATTAGAAACTCTTTTTATCAAATTTTAACAAATATTTTAATTTACTAATACAAATGAAAGTCATAACATGTTGATATCACAGTTTTGTTATATTAACAGTATTCCATTTTAATGAAAATATAAAGCAACTGATGAAGCCCTTTTATATATTAATAAAAATTGAAAAGAAAAATCTAAAATAAAAGAAGAGGCTTATGATCCAGGTTCATTTGTTTAGTACGACAAAACATCGTAAGTGTATGTAATATTTTTTATTTAATTTTTATTTTTGAGTGCTTTTGTCTAATTTTTTTAAGGCTTTCTGTGTTAGACCTGTTGGGAGACGACTTTCATATACGATCCTTAATTATTTTAATATGTGTATTTCCAAATAAAAACGACTGACATCTCTAAATCAGTTTTAACTTTTCAGATAAATTATTTGCATAGAACAAACTTTTTAAAGTTCCAAACTTCCAAACAAAAACTAAAACTTTAGAGTGCTGCCAAATTTGAAAAGCAAAATTACATAAAATTATGAATTAGATAAATATAATACAACGAGCTACACATAATATGATGACCGTATAAAGACTATAAATTATGCTACAGCAGACCCACTGAGTTATATAGAATTATATTAGAGCTCAGTGGTTAGGCCAAAAGCTGACACAAATCGGTGATCGAACATCTGACCTGTCATCAACTTATATGTCACTAAAACTGATATATTAATCGTACTCCGCTATTGTTATATTTTATATACTGTTTCGTTAAGAAATACGAAAGTTTAAAAAATCAGTTATAAAGTTGAAAATTGTTAGATTTCCGATCAAACTGTTAAAGGTGTTCAATCAACCTTCCAAACGAAAAGCCCAATCACGTGATCAAATCGACCACGAAATTTTTTGGGTCAAGAGAGCGAAGTTTGCGCAGGCGCATCGGGCTAAATCAGATCACGTGATGCTTTGTTGTGTCACGTGATGTTTTGTGTTCATGATTCCTATTATGATATTCCTATTACAAGAGCCACTTTTTTGGAAGGATAAGGGCTTATAGTCGCTGGCTTCACTTATTATAAGGCACAGAAACAGAATATAATTCAATTATGGCTTATTTCCATGCTTCTAAGGTGACTCACTCCATGTAAATTTTCTCCTTCGACCATGGTCGTTGTGGTCGTGTAAGCTGAACACGCCCAATGTATTACTGGCGATTCTTGAAGCATTTCTTTTATCTTCTGAAACTCCGAGAAGAAACTGTGATGTTTTTACGAAATTTCAGGACAATAAAGAAATTTTATTTCAAACACGATTCCGTAAACTTTATTCCTGTTTGTAATATTTTTAATTGTCTTTCTAGAAATGCTTTCCGTAGAATTACCGAAATCTTGATTAATCTCTTATACGGCAATGTCCATTGCGTACGTGGTTGAATGTATACAGATTTCTTACGGTTTTTTAAAATTTGAACACCAGTATTATTGTATAGTAATATTTTACGCATTTCATATAACAGAAATTTTGAGGCTAAACGACACGAATATTATTATTCCGAAATTCTGATATTAAAACGGAAAAACTGTACGGACCCTGTTACATGGCACCCTGACGTAGCCAAGAGTTTAATTATGTGGTTACCTTGAATTTACGTAAACGTTTCTTTTATATCCAGAAAATGTTACACAATATTTGACGGTATAATGCATATAAACTTCAGTTATTTCTATATTTGTGTGATACTTTATTGTATAAGTAAAATAAATTATACTAAAAGATAATTTTAAAATAAAGATATTTAAGTATATATATATACAGCTAAATCTTCTTAATTACTGTTATCGTTATGCTCTTGGAAGGGCTGCTATTTCATTCCCTTAAATGTTCGAATAGCTTTGTCCAAAACCTGCCTTTTTTAAAATATACTATTTATAATGCAACTTATGTATTGCATAGAATAAGTTAAATACTAATTCATTTGAGTAATAAAAGACCATTAAATCCAAATAACAAATTGAGGAAATTTGAGTTTTAAATCTGCGTATAACTCGGTTTATAAACCTTGAAGTTTGTTCCGTTCTTGTATGAAGTATTTGTTGCTTACTTGATACTATCATGACTTCGTGTGATTTAAAGAAAAACGGAAGAGAGTGTTAAACGAAATTTCGAACTCTTCCTAATTGAAAATTTAATCGGCGACATTCTTGGTTCAAGCAGTTCCCCGGCTAAAGTCAGTGTTGCCAGATAGTCAAAAGTCATTTTCCCCCAAATTATTTTTTTTTCCGAAAAAAGTTCCTAACTCTGCTTTTACTCCGAAAAAAAATATTGAAATTTACCATATTGAAATTTACTATATAAAATAGATAAAAAATATTGTATTAGAACTTAGAAGACGTGTGTGAACTGTAAAATGTATGCATGTATGTGTGTATGCATGCATGTATGTGTGTATGTATGCATGTGTGTTCGTATTTGTTTACGTTATCTGTTCCCTGGATTCAGTGTTGAAATGAAACATTTTTCTCCGGGAGAGATTTCTGTGGCTCCGGGAGGGACATTATTGAGTTTCAGGGGGGGGGGGGGATTACACTTTTTGACCATTAAAAACATAAAATCTCAGATCTTCCAGGGGGGGGACATTTCAATCCTCTGGGGGGTATGTCCCCCCCGGGCCACCCCCTGAATTCAACAAACCTGGATTTCGTTTTTCAGGTTTTATGTATGTATGTATTACGTTATATGTCAGAGACCGCGAATGTATGGCACGCGTGCGATAATTGGCACGTGATAGAATATTTTTGGCACAGCGTTAATTGGAATTCTAAAACAAAATAGAATAAAATTAAACAAAACAAGCAAGTGGAGCGGTTTTTTAAAAATAATTTTCCTGTAATTGAAAAACTTGGAAAGCAACTAATTGAATTCCAATCTATTTCAATATGGGCTGAATAATTTACCAAATTAAGAGAAGATTTGGAGAACATCAAAAAGAAGAATATTAGGTATTATAAGTAAAAAAAAGCCAATGATGAAATTATAGCGACTTAGTAAGAAATTTGCTATTTTGACAATTGTCCCCTCTATCTATTCATGCGAGTCATTATTTTCGGAAATAAATGATGCGAAAATATTAAATAGAAACCACTTGTCAGACGACCCTCCCCCCCCCCCCCAAAGTTCAGCTTGCATCCCTTTTAAAGTAACTAGATATGAACCACACATTAATTTGCTATCGAAGATGCAACGACAAAAATTGCATTTACTATTTTATTACTTTCTAAAATATATTATTATAATTATTACATGTATGTTACCCCCGTATTTTTTAATCCTAATAAACAAAGATTCAAGTAATTTTGATTCAATAATTTTGATCCACTAAATCAGGACTGTCCAACCTTTTAATAAGCGCGGCCGCATCTCATCTAGTAGCTAACATTGAAGGCGCCATTAGTCTCATATTTGGAAGCATAGAACAATGTTAGCTCACAATAGTAGGGAACAACATGCCAATTTGGCCTACGTTTTTATTCAGAAATTCCTAATTTATACCGAAAAATTCGAAAGAATTTTTTTTTATTTTAAGTAATCCTAAAAGGCATGTCGTTAAATGAAGTAAAAATGAATATTCCTAATTTCTGGCATGAATTCGAATTTCTGAATAAAACAGCAAGCAATACTGGCAACCCTGTGGGAATAAAGACATACAAACGTCTTAAAAATGCACAAATACCTCACAATGTAAACCATAAAGCCTCGTACTGTGCAGAGCTCGATGTAAAAAATAATTGCAGAAAAAAACATAAATTATAGTACATTTATAATTACATTTTCCTAATTGAAAGATGCCTATTAAAATATTTTGTAGAGAAAAGAGCCGAAAATTTAACGCCGCCTATAATAAAAAATCATGTGAATCACTAATGAATTTAAGGAAGCATCTTTTAAAATGGATATTTATTTTTTTTTAAACTCCTAGTAATAGGAATCATTCGAAAGGGCGCCATAAAAACCTTCAAAGGGCGCCATGGTACTCGCGTGCGCCGCGTTGGACAGCCTTGCACTAAATTATTTTTTGGTTGTTATCACATCATGGTCACATAAAATCTTTTTTGAAAAAAAAATCGGCACGCGGATGTAAAAAGGTTCGCCGTCCCTGCCCTATATAATCGGTCTCAAAATGGTTTGCAAATTGTGTAAAATTGTTTCAATGCCCAGTCTGTCGGCTGAATTGTATGAAAATCTGTAACAGTTTTTGCGACAGCAATCTATAACATATTCGCCAAAGGGCAGCTCAAGCAAAAGTACCGTTTAAAAGCTATCGTGCTGACACACACATGCACCGTTATTACAATAATTTCCTTACATTATAAGCCCGTTAAGTAAAAATCAATAGTGTACTTGATTAATTGCATTTTATCATAAAGTTCTTAACTAAAACAAATTTATCAACCTTTCTTTTATATAACATTATCAAAAAAGAATGATATAATATTTCTGAAATATAAACTGCATTACTTCTGAGCTACTAATGCTGGACTACATCACTGCAATATTTATCACTTATGCTTATTAAAAAAGAATGATATAATATTTCTGAAATATAAACTACATTACTTCTGAACCACTAATGCTTGACTACATCACTGCAATATTTATCACTGATGCTCATTAAAAAAGAATTATATATTATTTCTGAAATATAAACTACATTACTTCTGAGGCTTGACTACATCATTGCAATATTTATCACTTATGCTCATTAAAAAAGAATGATATAATATTTTTGAAATATAAACTGCATTACTTCTGAGCTACTAATGCTGGACTACATCACTGCAATATTTATCACTTATGCTGATTAAAAAAGAATGATATAGCATTTCTGAAATATAAACTACATTACTTCTGAGCCACTAATGCTTGACTACATCACTGCAATATTTATTACTTATGCTCATTAAAAAAGAATGATATAATATTTCTGAAATATAAACTACATTACTTCTGAGCCACTAATGCTTGACTACATCACTGTAATATTTATCACTTATGTTCATTAAAAAAGAATGATATATTATTTCTGAAATATAAACTACAGTTCTACGCAAATAACGATTTCTTAAAGATTATTTCATTTGATTATTGAAGAAAAAAGTAGTAATGTTAGGAAATTTTTCGTTTATAGATTACAAGGATCAGTCCTGAGATTTCATTTATACAATCCCAAAATTCCGGGATAGAAAATTATAGGCTCGGGATTGGACGGGACTCTCTTTTCGTAATATATAATCATTATGTTCAGTGGAAAAGCTACATATTCAGCGCCCTGGAGCAAGAAACATTAGTGCGCCCTCTTGTCTCTGAGAAATGTTTGGAAATTTTTGTCTTATTTTAGGAATAAACTTCGTATAGAGGGTACTTACTTTTGGATACCACTAATTCCATAAAGAAAATTTCCTTTATTTAATTGCATTATCATGTAATTAAATAAGGAAAATTTTACTTTTAGGAAATACTGGTATTCCGAAGTAAGCATACGTACGAACTTTAATATTACTTATTTTCTATTGAAATACTTACTTAATTTATTCTAAATTCTAGACAATTTAATAGTAAGATATTAAATTCAATAAATAGAAATAAAATAATAAAATAAATTATAATTAATTAAGTACTGGGTATCTACTTATATTTACAATGTATGGGGCCGGATTTACGTTTTATATGCGACCACGAGCCCAATGCTACCTGCCAAACATCAACTTTTTTTGTTCGTTTCTGATTTTAGAATTTTAATAGGGAAACACACTACCGTAAAGAAATTTTTAATTTTGACAGCATTTGACAGCAAACTTGAAGCATTTCGATGAAAAGTAAAAATGGTGAAAAGAAAGAAAAAATACATGCCCATACATCATTACAATGTAGTTATTGTAATTATAACTATAGAAAAAGGTATTTTTAACATTCAGATTTGTATCAAAGCCCAATTAAGGCACTTTGAGGTCCTAGGCAGTTTTATTCTGTGGACCTCCCAACTAAATATCATAATTAAGCTCAAACCTTGACATTTCTTCACTCCCATCTTTTCCAAAACTACTAAAATTAAAATTTGCACCAGTGATGCAAATCATCTTTTTTTTTTCTTTTTGTACTTGAATCCATTTTTAAAACACAATACCGGGGCCATATTAATTACATAATAGGGCGAACCTAGCATTTTTTCGGATCCCTCAAATAATCCTTAATGTAATTTGTGATGGGAAAGGGTGCCATGAAACTTCCATTTGCCCATAACCTGTAGAGTATACTTAAAAATATAAGTTCTGAATGAAATATAAAAACACGTATTGAATTCACGTGAAAAATGATTGTTCAAAGCATTTCTCACAGATTTATTAACAATTATTTTAATACAGCATACTATCGACATTAATAAAACAAATATGTTTATCTATCTGTCTGTCTGTTTGTTGGCAAAATCTAGCGCTCGTAGAGGTCTGAAAATTTGGATGAGGATAGATGGAGACAGGATTCAATACGTCTGAGGCTCAGATTTTCTAATTTTTTATATTTAACCGAGATATTAATTAAAAACCCTAATAAACATCGCAAATTGGCCAGTTTCCGTCGTTCTGCGGATTGTTTCTGTATATTTACGGGTTTCCTCGGATCTTCACTCAGATGAATGCGAAGCGTTCGTTTTTTATGCATTTTGAAATTACGATCACGGAATCCTCCAAACAATTACAAGAAAAAAGAAAAACACGAAACTTTTCGTCTTATATTTTCAATTCGGACGCATCTTTCATTAAAAAAAATATATATATTTAGTATTTCAAATTATCCTTTTTTCTGGATTTTGAAACTGTTGCATCCGCTTTCTGAAAGAAAGTACAAGAAAAAATATCCACTTATTTGTGGTACCTTTCCTTTTTTAACAGTCATTGATAATAATAAAATTTATTATAAAAAAAAATAAAAGCCAAAGTTTGATTTCAAGTTGTTTTCGTGTTTTCAGATTCCTTTTTTGAGTTTTTTTTTTCCCACCTTTTAAAGCTGCCGCATATGCTACGCGGACGGAAATATAAAAAAAATAAAATACCTTCTTATTCACCGTACTTTTCTGGTTGTGATAGTATCTTTGGTTTTGAAAAATAATAATATTTACTATTTGAAGGGGAAGAAATCAGGGTCGATGCGCATTTGTTTTGATCTTTTCTGTTTTTATTCTAATTTTAAAATGTTATCTCCTTTCGGATGAAGAAGATACCCACTTATTCTCAGTATTTTCCCGGTTCTAACAATATTTTTGGTTTCAAAATATATTAAAATTTACTATTTAAAAAAAAATATTTCTTGAAGTCGTTTCACGGATTCCACAAACATTTCTTTTTTATCGGTGCCTTTGAATATAGCGTTTCCCGTTTTAAGAGAATTGTGCTTTGAACATTTTCCGAGGGGTTTTCGTTTCTGCACATGTCCGGGAAAACCTCCACATTTTCAACACAGGTTGTCAATACACTGAAGATATTCTTTCGCATTTTAAAGGAGTGTGTTTGTGGAGGGGAGGGGGGGGGGCTAGTGCGCATTTTATATTATTTAGATTTTTCTCAGGACTTTTTGGTGAGAATTCATAGTTTGATATATCTAAAAGTCAGAAATTAAACAAGCAATAACTATAATGGGGCACTTTAGTTTGGAAATATTTTCGTTTAACAAATATAAAATCATATAAATTCGAGGTTCGTATGCAAAAACAGACAAGAGCGTGCGCAGTACGCCTGGTGTACACTGCGGAAAACAGTGGGGCCTTCGATTCTAAGTTTGTTTGGAGAGATTTTCGTTTAAAAATGTGAAATCATATAAATTCGAGAGTGTACTCTGCCGAAGGTAGTGGGTTTCCCAACATTATATTCGTTTGGAAAGATTTTCGTCTAAAAATATAAAATCTTTCAACACTGATTTTAAGTATATTTAAGGTTATTATCACGGGTCCGGGAAACGTTGTCAGCTAGTTAATACTAAAAAGCAATATTTCTGAGAAAATAACTTTTTCACTATTAAGTATTTCATTTTATCATGCCATATTAATCCCAAAAATATGAAATATTCTTTTACGTCTCAATTTTTTAAAAAAGTATTTTTGAAAAAAAAATTACACTTTATTTTACATTTTTTTTACTCATTTTCAGTCCTAAATAAATTCGACCTTACACCATAGGTCCTTCAGCTTTCACATGATTTTCGATATTTTACACTAGATTTATTGCATATATTGAGTAAATCTCGGATAAAATTCCGTGTATAAGAAGTTTCTTATTAAAATAAAATCATAGTATAAGTAGGCCCTTACAATGGACTTTTAAGTGAATATACAATCATTAAAAAGTCATCATTAATTCTTCATAGTAATCAACATTTTTTAATGGACTTAGCCAAATTAACATAGCCATTCTTTCTATTTCGGTAAAAAGGGTCAAATTTTAGATTAAATTCTAAGTAATATCATGAAGTTTCATGCATTTAAGAAGCTGAACATTTCATTTTCGTGTAATCATGTGACGATAATCTTTTTTCTAAGAAAAACCTTTTCTATATTTATGATAAAAAATTCTTATGAATTCGTTTAAAATTTGCCTTATCTTTAAATTAAAAATCGTCTTGGGACAGGGACCATGTGGCATATGCCAAAATTCTACCCTGTCTACGTATTTTATAAACTGTATTGACAAATGCATGTTTAATTTCCACACGAAAGAAAAAAAAAACTTGAAAACTTTTTTTTTCTCGATTTTTTGTTCGTAAGAGGGTCAATAAATTCCTCCAGATCAAACTAAGACGCTACTGTTTTTTTTTTTTATAATTATTAATATAGTGATCAAAGAACTAAATCGGTGTTGTGACATTCTGCTTCTTAACCCTTTGACTACGAATTTATCTTTTATTAGAAATTGCGGCAACTGGCAGTCCTGCTACATGTCCCCCCCCCCATAGAATAGTTAGTAAATTGTAACCTAATTGTAATCTAATTGATCCATGTGAAGCGTCTAGTGTTATCTCGAATGATGACTGAGATTTTTCATCTTGCATTTGGGAAAAGTAAGTGTATGGCGAGAGTTGTAGTCATCAAATGTATCTAAGCGTTTAAGTAAGTTTTAAAAATTTGCTTCTGCTGTCGTTGTCTCCAACGATAAAATTTAAAATAAAATTAGGCATACTGAAATAATGATGAAGAAGTTACTTAAGATGGCAATGTGGTGGTGTGAATTAAAACTTCACGAATAAAAGTAATTTCTTTTAAACGAGTATAAAAGTGCGCGTTTCAAATCGAGGAAGTTGAGATCCAAAAGCTAAATCAAGGTAAAATATCATAGGAATATACGATCATAACAGGTATGATCCATCCATAATAACTTGTTAATCATAATTATTTTTTTTTTAATTACAAGTATTTTTACAAAATTTTATTTCGTTTCGTTCTTTTAAATTTTGCGCCCTTATGATTCGTGCGCCTGGAGCAGTTTGCTCCAACTGCTCCACGGTAGCTACGCCCCTGAATATGTTCATAAAATATAATTAAAAACGTTAGGAATATTACATAAAATAACCTTAAAAATTAAACTTAAGCACATACATATAAGGCTAGATCAGAATTAAACTTGCCTACATGTTTATTTTCATATGGTGTTGAACAGGCCACAAAATGCTATACGATACTAGTTTGACCAGTTCCATAAGCAAACGAGCATTTCTTACACCATGTTCAGGTTCAATTTATTTACATCAAAACCAGCATTATCAAATACCCATTTGAACATTTTTGGTAAAATAGTGGAGAAAAATATTTTGCAGAATGAATTGAAATTTTAATTTTTACCTTAGATTGTTAATTAAAAAATTCTATTCGAATTTTGGAAAATTTTAATTGAATTAATCTACGCGATTCACTCGATTATAAAAATGAACGTGACTAGGCTTTAATAGATTAATCTATAGTGCGAAGATTTTGCAATGAAGTCTAATATTTTTTAGTAATATTCAATATCTTTTTAGATGCAGGTTTAAATTTCTAAAAGAAAATTAAGGATACAAATATGTGCAAAATACATTAGTCAAGCCAGAATATCCTCTCATTTATTCCATCAAAATTACAGTAAAAAGTGATCGAAGATAGCAAAAATTACACGCGAGAAAAGAAAAAAACTAACAATTGTATTTTAACTCTATTAGAGGATGATGTCATCTGCTTCGGGAAAAATATGGGACAAAAAGAAATAAATTGTATACATATAAAATACAATTTAATTTAATATAACAAAGCATACCTTTTAGGCAACACCTGAAATACCACTGCTTTGATCGATGTATGGTGTCTTTTTCTTCTAAACATCCCAATTTCAATTTCGATTTTTAAAATAAACCCGTGATTAGATATGCACACTTTATCTTTTTTGTACTATCCATTTTTCATAATCAAGGCTGAGCATGATATAATGTTGTATTTTATATTTGTGGCAACATTCATTTGAGGAAAAACATTTCATTTCATTTATAAAAACAACGCTGATTTAATTTTTAATTAACTGCAATTTTTAATCAAAAAACATGTTTTAACAAAATGTGAGTGTACTATGTCAGAAGCACTTCAAAAACCTTTTCGAATGATACCCTATTCGTTGTTGTGCGTTTCGTAAATTCATATAAAAAGGGATTTTGACAACATAAATAATGTATACCAGTGGACCCATGCAAAGATTTCGCAATCCAATCTAATATTTTTTACCAATATATAATATTTGTTAGGTACAGGTTTTTTTTATACCGCTGACCAGGCCCCTACCTGCCAGGCTTTTGCCTAGCTTAACGAGTTGATACCTGGCAACGAGGCGAAGATTCCCCTGCTCTCCGCTTGGCGAAGATGTGTTTGTTAAATCTATAGGCCGACGTGGCTTCAGTGCGTCTTGTTGCTTTAATTGCTTTTTCTTAGTTGGCCGGTTGCTAATTGATTTTTGATGAGGCGGTTCAGCACTGCGCAGTGTAGCGAAGTCATGCCGGACGGATGTGAGATGCTGGGATATTTATTATTTAAACTTCTAAAGAAAAATTAAGGATTAAAAATATCTGCAAACAACATTAGTCAAGACACAATATTATCTCATTTATTCCATCAAAGTTACAGTAAAAACTGATCAAAAATAGCAAAATACCAAAAAAAAAAAAAAAAAAAAAAAAAAAAAATTACCTTTGTAATTTAACTGCATTACAGGACAACATCGACTGTTTCGAAAAAAAAAAAAAAAAAAAAAAAAAAAAACATGCGAAGAAGAAAAAAAAATTGATCATTTGAATTTAAATTTTGTTTTTTAATTATAAATATAAAATAAACACGTGCAGAAACAGTCCCACTTTATAATTATTGTATTATTTATTTTTATAATCATTTTTGAGCACGATATAATGCGATATTTTATTTTTGTGGCAACCCTGATTTGAGGACAACCTTTCATTTCAATTACGAAAACAATGCCGATTTAATTTTTAATTAACTGCAATTTTTAATCGAAAAACATGTTTTAACGAAATGCTAGTGTACTATGTCCGAAGCCTGTTCAAAATCCTTTCATATGGTATCTCATTCATCGCTCTGCGTTTTGTATTTGCTTAGAAAAAGGGATGTTGACAACAGAAATAATATATAGGATGATGATTAAGCTAGAGAAACTAGTTTTTAAATGATATATGTATTTGTTGCTTTAATCCGCATCCATGCGAAATTGAATATTTTTGGTAAAATAATGATCTGGAAGATAATAACGACCAAAGAGTAAAACATTTTCAAACAAGAAACAACTTTTTAAATGCTGATATTAAGCAAAAAAGAATAACTTTCCCCGAAAATTATTTTCCATTGATTGCAGTTAAAAAAAATTCCTCTTTAATGCTTAAATCTTTTATTGTTTAACAAAGCGAATTGTTCCTCGTTTTCTTTAAAAAATTGAATCCGTTTAGCACAATACGTTTTGAAACAGATACACTATTCATTAAACTGCAAACAATAGAGAAATAGTAGCATTCATTTTTTAAAGATTTCTTTTCAACAAAGTCATTTCGAACATTTGAAAACAGGAAAAGAATAATTGTGAAGATTCTAGATATATTTGAATCTAAGTCTGTTACTAAGCTTGGTATTTCTTGCATTTCAATATAATATGTTTTGTCTGTACAATAATATATTGTGTACACTGCGATCTTTTTTTTTTTTTTTTTTTTTTTTTTTTTTTTTTTTTTTTTTTTGTTGCTTTGAAAACAATTATAATGTCCATAATAAAATGAAACATCCCAACAAAAATTGTTTAAATGTATTGTAAGTTAGCGGAAAAATATTTATTTTTATTATGAATTTCTGGATGTAATAACATCTTTTTCGGATTTTTGTGACTTAGAGATTTAATTTGTAAGCTGAAACGTCCATATAAATTTTTACATGTATTTGTACATTTGTACTTAAGTATACTGATGAAAAGTATATTTTTATTTACCAGTTTATTCTACGTATTTTAGCCAAATCTGTATATTTGAAAGGTAAAAAGTAAAAATTAGATAAATATTAATAAGTAAATGTTTAAAATGTTTGAATGTAATAAAGGTACGCTGTAAAAATAGACAAATGTTTCTGAATCTACAAAAATATATTATAACCACGAATGAAAGTATACAATGACCTCTTCCGAGTTACCCACAATTCCGAAAAGCGTTCTTTATCTTTAGAAATCTCGGAAACTAATTTTTTTTTCGAGATTGAAAGACGTTTCTTTTGCTGCCACTAATTTTTGGAAACGTTTCCAAGTAGTTTTCGTAGTGTACATCAGTACACTCGAAAGTAGTGTACTGATGTGTACTCTTTCGTCTTTTCTCTGATAGTGTACTCTTTCGTAGTGTACAAAAATCAGTTCTCTTAAACAGAAATATCGGTTATTCGGATGCAATAAATTCTCAAGTAAACATTTTCAGCTGCACAGCTGAATTTATACATGCCAAAGTAACAAAACAATATTAATTTTAATGTTAATGTAAATGCTCTTAATTTATCATGTTTGTCTGTAAAACATGTTTGTTGAACATGAAAAGTTTTACCATAGTATTGATAGCATCCGAAAACGTGTACTACCGTTGAGAAAACTCATTAATACACTATAAAAATTTCTCGGATACTTTTCCGAAAATCAGTGACAGCAAAATGAACTTTGTTTTTATAAATGCTTCTTTAAATCTAAAAAATATATTGATTTCTGAAGTGACATTAAATTAAACTTTGTTTTTATAAATGCTTCTTTAAATCTAAAAAAATATATTGATTTCTGAAGTGACAGCAAAATGAACTTTGTTTTTATAAATGCTTCTTTAAATCTAAAAAATATATTGATTTCTGAAGGGACATCAAATTAAACTTTGTTTTTATAAATGCTTCTTTAAATCTAAAAAAATATATTGATTTCTGAAGTTTCTAAAGATAACGCTTTTCGGAATCTTGGGTAAGTCGGTTGATATCATTGTATATTTTTCCTCATGGTTATATTATATTTTCCTAGATTAAGAAACTTTTGTCTTTTTTTAGAGTGTCATTACACTCTATTAGAGTGTTATTACTTTTAAATGCATTTTCAGAATTCAGTTTTGAGAATGTACAGAAAATCGAATAATATTAAAAAGCAAAATTAAATAATATATAAGGAAAATAAATCATTTTATTTAATTATATTAATGATAATTAATTGATAATAAAATCTCTCTTACGAATTTGAATTATAAATCAAAACATAATCATTCGTAGAATATCTTTAAAAATTTAAAAACACATACTTTTAGTATGTGTGCGTGTCTAGAATAAATATATAATATTCGCTGACAGTGCTTAACATTTACGGCCAAGTTTTTTTTTTTTTAATCTGGCGACCGAGCGTTTTCTTTTTTATGGCCACCAAGTTTTTTTCTTTATCTGGCGACCAAGTTTTTTTTTTATACGGCGACCAAGTTTTTTTAATCCGGCGACCAAGTTATTTAAACTGGCATTCCCCCCCCTCCCCCCCACACAAAAATTCACCTAAGAAATAAGTACAAGCAGACTTTTTCAACTCCCCCACCTTTACTTGAGGGCGGCAAGCAGTGGTTTTCCACTTCTCTCGTACTTTTTATGGAAAAGACAAGTTAAAAGGCATTTTCCATCTCATGCACGAACAACGCCATTCATTTCTGCTCTAGCCAACTAGCAAGTCCTGTGATTAGAATGTGGAGGGAAAGGGGAAGTTGAAATAAAAAGTAAGCGATAATGCCAATCTAGCCTTTGTAGCATCTATAATAGTAAATAATACTGAAAAAAAAAATTGCTGACTTCGACAGGAAAATAGGCAACCAATTGTTATCCTGCTTCACTATTTCATCAATTCCCCTCATTAGATGTAGATTTTTTAGCATTCAACTATCCGGACATTTAGAGCATTCGGCAATCAACATTTCTGGAACATGCCATTTTGATTCAGCTTTTGCAGTATTATTGTTATTTTTTTAGAGATATATAATTTTGATTAGTTTCATTGAAAAACTTAGTTTATGTTATCTTTCTGAATTATGTACTATTCTAAACTATGTAACTAATAATTCTAAACTATGTAACAAATAACTCTAAACTATGTAACTAATAATTCTAAACTATAACTGTTATTGTTTTTTCTCAATTTATTCATAAAAAACTTTTGGGCTTTTTGTAAATCAGTGATAGAGAAGGGAAGGGGGAGGTGTTAAATATTTTTTACTGGCGACTAGAATTTTTTGCTGGCTACCAGATTTTATCAAATTTGTTCACTGATATTAAACAAGTTAAACGTATTAACATTACAATTAGATTTTTCAGTAATCTGCAGAAGACGGAAAGCATAAATAAAGTTAAATAAATAATAATATTATTAAGAAACTTTCAAACAATTTTTGCTTAATTTATTTATATTCATCTGAGTTCTTTAGTTAAATAATTAGAATAAACTTTTTTGGCTATTTATTGCAAAATTTCATTATTTTAAAAAATTTATGTGCGCATTTGTGAATACAGTAGGGAGCACAAAAAGAATTGTTCTGAATAGTAAATTTAATCAAACAAATGTATTTTACATAAATGTAATAAGTAAAATTTATCTTTTTATCAAATCAGCTTGAATAAAATATATCTGTCGAATAACAAAGTGCCTGAATCTAAAGTTTCAAACATTTTAATGAAAAAAATCAAATTAAAATATATGTTTATATCTTTAAAATATTTGGATTTATTTATTTATTTATTTATTTATTTTTTTATGAATATTAAAATAAAGTAAAGTTTTAACAAATGTATTTTTACTTTCTTCTATCTTTACAAGAAGAAAGTATTGGAATCATGAAAATGTTCGACTTCCGGTTTTCGACGGATTTATACGTTTTAGAAGGTCCTGAACATGATTTGACCATTTTTAGAAAATGTCTCTCTGTGAGTCTGTGACTCTGTCTGTCTGTCTGTCTGTATGTGACAAAAATTTTGTGGCCCCCCTATCTCAAGAACTAATGCATGAAATTTAATTAAACTGTATATTCAGTTAGTCTCTGATATAAATTGGTGTTGATTAGTTTTTGGTGAAAATCGCCCGACAGGTGGCGCTGCTATGCTGCATTTTTCGCGATGCATTTTTCGCGCATAGCTCTATCTCAAGAACTAATGCACTCATTTTTATCAAACTGCATATTCAGTTAGACCTTGACATAAATAGACGATGATTACGTTTTGGTGTAGATATATCAACAGGTGGCGCTGCTATACTACATTTTTCATGATTTTTGCGATAGCTATATCTCAAGAACGAATACAAGAAATTTCATAAAACTTCAGATTCTGTTAGACCTTGACATAAATAGATGCTGCGTACGTTTTGCTGTAAATATCCCAACATGTAGCGCTGCTATGCTACTTGTTTTATTATTAACATGATAACTATATCTCAAGAACGGATTTTTACCAAACTTCAGATTCAGTTAGACGTTGACATAAGTTGTTGTTGATTAGGTTTTGGTCTAAATCCACCAATAGGTGGCGCTGCTATGCTGCATTTTGCAGGATTTACACGATTTTAGCAATAACCATGTCTCAAAAACTAATGCACGGAATTTAATAAAAATTTAGATTCAGTTAGACCTTGATATAAATTGGTGCTGATTCTTTTTAGTGTATGGAAACGTGTGCGAGATAGAAGAAAGTTTTGGGATTGACATATCCAACTAGTTTCTTTATTAGATAAGCTAAGAAAAATATATGTTTCATTTATATACTTTCTAATTTCATTCCCTGTAAAATTATATACTTCATTTCCTTTGAAATGGATCGTACAAAGTCGGAAGCATAAAATTTGTCTTCGTATATTTGCATACACGGAACTCGCTGACATGAGAGTAGTTTATGTCAACTCTAAGTGCATCCTACGAAATCTTACAAACGTAGCATTAGGATTAGAATCGAATTTCTCAGCATCATGAAAGAAAATCACATTCATACGGAGTTGTTTAATTTAATTTATTTTTATATTTCGACTTGAAAGTTTTAACACCTTTTCTATAAATATATTTTAGAGTTTAGTATAGTTTCTGTGATTTTTAAAAACTGGAAGTTCCTTGAAGATTTCTCAAGGTGCTTTATTAATTAACTTAAACAAGCAAAATTTAATTAAAACTCCTGTTTGTACGCAAACGTTTTAAATTAGCACTTTCATAAGCTTAAACATCGTGAGCTGTTTATAATGAAAATAAAATAAATGATATTCTGATGTTATAATTTGTAATCACAGAGATATTAAACATGAAGTTTTCTAAAGAAATTGTTTATTTTAATTAAAAATATTAATTTGAAACATCGGTTAAATATTTTTCTTTATACGTAAATCATTATTTTGGATTTTGAATGGTAAAATTGAAAAAAAAAATGTAATGCTTTTTTAAATTTTTATAAGAGAAATGTTAAAATTTTTATTTTCGAAACATTTTGGCCGTAAAATAACGAATTAATCTATGGTAATCTATAAAGTATCAGAATTAGTAAAAGAAGCAGAACTTATCACTCTTAGTATCACTAGCAAATACAGTAAGCATAAAAGGAAGATAGCATCCATTTTTCATGCATCATTTGTTTCATGGTAATTATGTTATTGTCTAATAATATAAAGTAATAAAATAGAATTACTAATTGATTATTCAATATGAGTCTAGTTACTTATGAACATACAACTAAAATCACAAGATCAACATAAAACAAACAAGAAATAACTTTCTTAATCCAAAAATTTTTACTGTCTTTTATTTATAATAATTTGATTTTTGTATGAAAAGATAGAATTTTGAAATCGATTTTTCACTCACTTCCTGATATGCTAGAATAATTAAAAAATATGTACACAGGTGAAGTGTACAGGTTAAGCAGAGGACATTATAACATCTTAATATTTTTAGAACTTACAAATAAAAATCGACAAATAGTTTTAGGTAGCTTTCATTACAAAAAGCTACCTATTGCAACCGTTCGGTGGAAAACAGTTCTAAGAAATTTTGATACATTTTCACCGATCATGACCCCAAGTATCCAAAACCTCCCTCCGTTCAAATGTTGATTTACATATATATCAGCTTCATCCGCCATCTTTTTTTTAAATGGCAGTCAGTTAAAACTTTTAAAATTCCAAAAAGATGTACAAAAAATTATAAATTAAAAAATTGTTTCCTTAAAGTGTTAGAACGTGATACAAGGATTCTGGAACATTCTTTCTTTTTGCTATATCTTACAAAATGGCTGAGATAGGGCAGTTTGAAATTCTAGGGTGGCTGAGATTTTGAAACAATTTGATATTTGTTATGCTGTAACTCTCGTATTTATGAACCGATATGAATGTGACTAATCACGTGCACAGAACATACCAAGGTCCCGACCGATTATTATTTGACAGGTTTCTAACAGTTCTGATTTAAAAAAAATCATTATTCAGAAGCTTTTAGTTTTTGATACTTTTAATAGTCCTTTAAGATACTGGTTGCGAAATATCGTTCACAGATTAATATTTCTCTACCACGTTAAGCACTCATGGTAGGTAACTGTATATTTAAAAATATTTTTACATTTTTATTCATAATTTTAAAATAATTAATTTTTTTTAAAAAGCATTGTCTGTTTGATAACGTTAATTTCTTTTGGCGTTTGGGTTTTCGTAGACATTCGAAATTCCTTGAACGTCCCGAAACAAACTAATCAACTTACTATCGTTGAGAGAAAAGAATGCACGATCAAAGTAATTTATTTAAAAGCTATTTGATGAAATCATGGCAAATGGAGTTCTATACACTTTATTGTGTGGTGTTTTATTTAATGGGGATAAATTAGCAAAGTGTTAGTGAGGTTAAGTTTAATTTTTTTCTTAAATATGTAATGATACAAAAGATTTGTTCAAATTGGCAATAAGTTTGTGTTTATGAGGAATTTGTTGCCGAAACTTAGAGAGGATATTGGTAGAAGGTTTCTCTTTAACATGGGGAGGAAGGGTAAAATTTTTACACGCGACTTCAATTGAAAATCTGTTTTAAAGCATAAGAAATATCGCATCAATTATTTATAACTTCCACTTTGTTAGTTCATGTAATAATCTGTTTTCATACGAAGAATACAATGAAATTTATATTGGCTATTTGCAATACGCACATTTTTTAAAACGTGATTAACAATATTCATCATTATTAAAGTTAATTGTCGTCCATTACACTTGTGTCATCTTTAACTTCACTACGGTAATTTTCGAACTTTGTGCAACGTTTCGCAACCCAAAAATGCTGCTTCTTCGCAAGCACGCGTATTGCAACTGGTATTGAATTTCGTTTGAGTGACACCATTCTTTTCATACAAGACTGACTTACTGCACGAAGCTCCATAGCCAAGTGCACAAAATTGATAAACCATAAACCTTGTCACCAAGTTTTATTGAAATACGCTCATTCTGACCCATTCACGTACTTGTAATTAATTTGGAAGCTTTTAATAAAACTAATTAATAATAATTGAAAACATGAATGCTAAGGTATCTGATGGTAATATGACCAATGCAGTTAATATGGCCAATTCATAATACTTTTACTAGTAAGAGTGAAAAAAAATGACATTTTAATCCAGTTTCGGGATGTCAGAAGAGTTGGTTTAGCCCCACTTTGGCCGCATTGTCAGACCACCTGCACGAGAGAGCAGGCATCGTTATTTTGCTGTTAGTTATCTTGGCATGTTATAAATTTGTCTCTGGAAGGTTTGTTATTTATCTAATTTAAACAAAGTGTTTATGATTATTTGTATACCTGATATTTTAGAATGTATAAAGCGATTTTTAACTGCATAAACGAATTTCAATATCGGAGTGTGCCGACAGAATAACGAGAACTTTTATAAAATTGGTTTTTGTTGGTAATATAGCCAGGCAGGTGGAAAAAGCTATAGATATGAGATTATGCTCTTGATGATATGAGTCTATATGAATTTTGTTGTAATTATGTGCAGGAGGAAAGTGTCGGACTTACCAGTAAAAATACAAAAAAAATGTATTTGCCGTACATGTACCGTTAAAATAAAATAAAAAAAACATTTTTTACTGTAAAAGTTTCTTAATTGCTTCAAAATTTTCTTTATGGTTATTTTTTTTAATTATTTTTTATAAATTTTCAAATAATAAATTTGGTTTTGTAACAATTGTTGTTTTTTAAATGCTTAATATAAATATTTTCATTTTATTTCAGCTATGGGCATATTACATTTATCAACTCGCTTTTTTTTAAACAAACTGCTACAGGTACAAATTTTGACTAGTTTAAATTTGTAATGTATTTTTTCAGTGCTAAAAAGGGTCTAATTTGTTATTCAATATATATATATATATATATATATATATATTTTAAACCCAGTTACTATTACCGCTTAAAAAATTTCTAACTTTAGGGTGGTCTATTACCTGCAGATACCTTATGAAAATATTTTTATATTTTATAAAATGCAACAATCATTAAATCATGAATAAGGGGAGCGGAACAGGTGGATTTTCTCGTAAAATAAATAAGTTAAATGTTCTGGCTTTTGTTAATAGATAGCAGTAGCAGAATTATACAAGCACGTGTATTGAACATTTTTCCTCGTTACCTGGTTGCAATGTAAAAAGCAAACATTCCTAAGCCAAACTGTGAGGGATTTTTAAAAATGTTTAATAAGTACTTGTTATATACAGTATTAACTATATTAAAAAATATATATTACATATTATTATGAAACTTTTAATAAATGTTATTCATTTTCAATATTTGTTTTCTGTTAGTGATAAATAGTTACAAAAAAAAAATCAATCAAACAAACAAAAAATCTGGGAATTTTAAAAAGTACACTTTCCGCAGTAATAAATGTAAAAAATGTCCCATTAGCCTCCAGTATCCCTTATTTTTAAATAAAAATAGGCTGCGCCAAAATTTCGTTATAACTTTAAAATTCATAAAACAAAAAAAATAATAACAAATTGTCGTGCAGTTTGTGCCACACGACCTTCGAAGTGTTGAATTTGTTTTGGCAAAATTAAAAATAATTCCAATTTTCTTTGAACTAATTTTAGTTACGGCAATCCCGATCATTTACTGATTCTTATTGTGCAAAGTATACTCCAGTATGTCAATTTGTTAAATTTTTTATGAGCTTTTGATATGTGAACGGATTTATAGGACACTTTGAACTATTGTTTTTTGTTGCCACATAAAATTAAACTTTTTGACAAGTCTTATGGTGTAAACTACACACCGATTCGAGAATTTGTTACATTTTCAGGAATTTATTTAAATTTGAACTTACTTAGGATATTTTTAAAACATATATTTTCTATTTCTGCAAAAAAAATCCTAACTTCTGAGAAGTCTTATGGTGCAAAACGCACTACAATAGGATACTTTGTTAATTTTGTATGCATTTTTAAAGTTACAACGACTGTTTTACACGTATATATTAATGTACTTAAATTTCAGTCATATTTTCTCATTATCAGTGGTAAAATGATTTAAAAAATATGCTTCAAACTGATTCCAAAATATTTAAAAAATATTTAATTAGAAGGCAATCAAATTTTATCCGTAGAATTAATTATCTACGTTTATTTAAAGGGATCTTTTCGATATATTCGAAATGCTATTAGTTTTGTATTAATCATTTTAAGTAGTGTTGATATACCAGTAATAAGTGCTTAAAAAAGAGTATGAGTGAGCTTTATTCCGATTCATTCTTTTGTTCTTTTGAAGGAAAATGAAAATTGTATAAATAGTTTATTAATTCACTGTATCATGCTCACAGTAGACGCTTATTCTAAAAATTTTAGTCTACATGATAAAAAGGATAAACTAGAGGAATAATTTTAAAAAGTCCGTTTTAGACAGGTTTCTGTATTAGACGATGTTTTTTAGAAGTTTGTTTATTAGAAGATGTATTTTATATGCGTCTTTTTATTTTTCATTATATACTTCTTTATACATTTCTTTATTATATATATATATACTATATAATTTATAATATACTTCTTTTTATAAATGCAGTTATTAAAACATCAAAATTCTTAATTTGATGAATTTTTGTTAACTTCAATTGATTTTTAGGAGGAAAAATTCAAAAAATCATAAAATATGTGGTATTTCTTCCGCCCAGCTAACGAAAAATATGTGTTTAAGACAAGTTTTCGCAATAAACAAGTAATGTTTTCTCACGTTTTACATATTGTGTCTCTTAATATGATTGTTCTTAAGTATTCGTCTTTCAAATTAGTCTTTCAAATAAGTGGACACAAAATACCAAATCTGCAAAATTACTAAATTTTAAGAAAAAGTAAAAAAAAAAAAAAAAAACATTTTAGAAAATTTCTCAGGGCAAACAAGGCGTATGAGACTAAAATTAAATTAAAATAAGAAAATAATTCTCAACATATAATATAACATACAGAAATCCTTCTCTTAAGTAAATTCATTTATCAAACTAAAAGTATAGATAGAAAGGAAAAAAAAAAGACTTTAGAATTCCTGCTTATTATATTTTGAGTCATAATGAGAATTTTATATTTAAATCCGGAAATGTATAAGAACTTCATTATTTCAGAAACTAATTAGGAAATATCAAATTTATTTTAGATTTAATGCAGGAAATTTACTATCTGGAACAAAATCCAAAATAAAAAGATTTCCGATTTAAATATATTTTCTATCTATTAAAAATTTATTTCAGCCTAAATAAAAATATATATTCAGATGTAATTCAGAAAATTAGATAGTCATCGAGAAATATATTTTTTAATTAAATTTTTTACTCGAAGAAAGAATAATTATCACGACAGTAATAAAATACTATATACGATAGATATAAATATGATAGTAATTTATTTTTTAACTGAAAATATTTTAATACGCAAAGCAAATTTTTAAATGAAAATCAAAATAAATGAAATAATTATGCAATTTAGTAAATTTTTCGATTTTCACTGAGGTTTTAAATTCTAAATAATTTTACGGGGTATTAATTAAATAATTCTTATAATATGTAATCATACGGATAGTGCTAGACTTAAAAAAAAAACATTTAAAATCTGTCCTGTATTCATTTAAGAAGCAGTTAAAATTTTCAATACTGCCAATGCTCACTACTTGGCAACGCAATTGTGTTAACATTAACACAAGATATTTTTGTAACCAATAGAAATGCGGATTTTATTTTTGACCAATCGAATATCTTTAAATAATTTCTTGAAATGAGGGATATGAGAAAATTCGATTCTTTCAAACAATTAAGGATCATTGTTACTGTTCTATTATTAAACAAGATCGCTAAAGCATTAGAGATAAGTAACGAATATTGCTTTATACACGGATAAAAAAAATACATCCTTCAACTAGAATGAATAGTTAGACTTTTTCTAAATCCCTAAACTCTAGAAATTTAGAAGTCCGAGCTATGCGAATAGAGTAAGCAACTAAACTGAATAGACGAAATGATCGAAAATTTCTAGTCTCTTTTTTCTAGGGGACAAAACGATAATGAATCGTGTAAATTTCGAAAAATTATTAATTTATTTCTGGTATGGATTTATAAACTAGCATTATAGTTACTAAAACTAGCGTCTTGTGTTCGCATCTATTTGCAGACATTTTTAAATAAGTTTGACCACGAGAATATAGAAAAATACTCTTGAATTCTAATAGTAAACTGTAGAACTCGCTGGCAAAGGGAACTAGAATTTATAGGGATGACATGGAAATATTTTTTCTAGAGCCACAATTTAGATTCAAGTTGAGAAGGTCAGAGTTTTTTCTCAGTGTATGCGTCTTTTTACTTTTCATTATATACCACTGTATACACTTCTTTATTATATATAATATATAATTTACATACTTTTTTTTTATAAATACAGTTATTAAAACATCAAAATTCTTAATTTGATGCATTTTTGTTAACTTCATAGGATTTTTAGGAGGAAAAATTCAAAAATCATAAAACATAATTCTTTAGAGTAATTTGTGTTTAAAATGATTGTTTTAAGAGATTACATCATGATTTCTGGATATGTTTTATTACATTTATAAAGCTATTTAAAACACTTTAAAACTAATGCTTGTTTTCATTACCCTTTTTAATATTTAAAAACAAAAAAGGAAAAAAAAAACATTACTCATTGTCTGTATAAAATGTTATTAGCAACATATTGTTATCTCTTTAAAGCTATGAAAATGTTCTCCTCCATTCTGTGTAATTACGTTTTTTTACTTTACAATTAAGAAAAATTCGTCAAAAGTCTTTAAAATTAATTTTTAAAATTTTCCCCCCTTCACGATCAAAGATATTTTTTGAAACTCGAGTGGTTAATTAATAAATAATTCCTAACAGACATTTTATTCGTTGAAAATTTTTAATAAATTAAATGAAGGAAGAACATTGAAGACAAAATATTTGAATCAATATTTCAAAATGAATTATATATTTTTGTTTTTTTCTCTGTAAGATTGTAATTAGAAAAAAAAAATAGATTTTTTTTTATTACAAACCACTAATGTGTATAATATAGTGCATAAATTATATTTGAAAATACTCCTTTCCAACAGCTACACCTAAATAGGTTTACAGAGAGTTTCAAAAAGAAAGAACAGATAAAAAAAAATATTTAATACAAATTGCATAAGAGATAAACCTATTGCACAGTTAAAATTATGCAAATTACTTCAAAGATTGGATTATGTTCCTTTAGGTTGCATTAACGCAAGATGTCTATAGCTTCACATGTCTTAACATGTCCCATGTATCCATTACATCTATGTCTGCTAATCTTTGAGATTTACGAAATCGAATTATGGAAGTCATGAATTCAGTTACTAGCGACAAGTTAACTCGAATGTTGCATACAATCAATTAACATTTTGATATTTGTTCCACTACAAAGGGTGATCGTGTTGAGATAATGCAATATAGACAACAGCTGGAGCATTCCTATATCCGGTGATTTGCGGAATGTGTTATACAGTTTGCATGAAAAATTTTTTTATGTGTTTTTTTAATTGAAACAACCTGTATATACACATATTACAACTTTAATAGGAAAGTAAATCTGCAGACTTGTAGATTGCCGAAAGCTACATCGCTTTATACATAATGCAGTACGCATGTTTTATTTGACCACTTGGAAGAAGGAAAAAGAAAACGTTCCGAATTCCGAGTCCTAATTTCTATATGTTTTGTTGAGTTTTAAGCTGTTTTACTGTAGTATATACTTTATTATTCAGGGTGTTTATAATGTAACTTTTTCTGTCTGGTAATATCTGTACTTAAAACTAACTAGTCGCATGAAATCTCGTTTTATATTTAGATTTATAAAGGTATGACGAGATTACTTAAGAAGAATGAAAAATCATGCGTCAAGCGTAGATTATGTAACACTTTCCAACACTTCCAAAATAATTTTACAAATCTTTACCGTTTAATAAGGTGAAAGATTGTATTTAAGTAAGCAATTTGGAAAATGCATAACATATTACAAAAGACAAGTTCAGGAATTACCAGCAATATTCGGAACATTATCCGAATTCTTTTGTGCAGCCGTGTATATGATCTGTAGATTTGTATATATACTACATAGAATGCTAAATTTTAGTTCAGTTAGGAAACGCGTAACACAGTTTAAAATTCTCCTTATGGAATTTCCGTGAATAAACAGAAATGTACTCAAGGACTTTTGTGTTGCCCTGTATATGATCTATAGAATTTATCCACATCAAGTAAAGAGAAAAAAGAGTAACATTTAAAACCAGGTACATCAGCTGAAAACGCACTTCTAGCAATTATTGTTAACAGACAGTACCGAATTCTTTTGTGTGTCCCTGTAAATGAACGATGAATGCTATACACACAATATTCTATAGTAAGCTTCTTGGAATGCACCTTAGTGATATATATCAATTTAATTATTCTTGAAATAATGAAACATTATTGAAGTAAAACGCAAACGATTTTTCTCCGTAGACCGTAATGTAACGGATTTATTTTGAGTGTCCCGGTAAAGAAACTATAAGTGCTATGCACAACATATTCTACAGTAAGCCTCTTGCAGTTCCCCTCAGTGATATGCATCAATTTCAAATTATTTGAAATTGTGTAACAGCATTAAAATAAACCGCAAATGATTTTTCCCATAGACTGTAATGTAAAGTAATTCTTTTGAGTGTCCCTGTAAAAAAACTATAAGTGTTGCCCCCACACTTCATTTTCAATACGGAACATGCCATAGCAAACCTCAGTAACATATATCAATTGCATGACAATGCGAATATATTTACGCGAGTTAGAACATGGACGGACAGACAGACGGCAGATAGACAGACAAACCAAATTCACAAATACTTTTCAACTATGTTGGAAACTGTAAAAAACAAAAACAGACAAGTTTGGCCGACGTCAAAGGGTTCTCAAGCAAGGATCTGAAAATAACATACGTAGAATCATTTTAATTATAAGATTGATTATTTAAACTTGGTATTAAATTGGAAAAAGCATCGACAGTACATATAAATTGTGCGATTCAGAATGAGATATTTTAACAGCCCTTTATGATTTGATAACTAATCGCAATAAGAGAAAATACTACATAAAAAAGTTATTAGGTAGCTTTCTATACAAAAAAGTATAAAGCTACCTATTGCAAGCCGTTCGGAGGAAAGCAATTCCGGAAAATTTCGGTATATTTTCGCTGATCATGACCCCCAGACCCCAAAACCACCCTTCGTTCAAATGTTGATTTATATATATATATCTGATCTATGTCATACGATAACAGTCGTATTTATAAATCAATTTGGATGAAACTAATTGTGTGTATTAAGCTCCCCAATCTCTCAACCAAGTTCGTTAGCCAGCTTGGTCTGCCATCTTGTTTCAAAGTGGCGGCCACTGAAAGATTTAAAACTAAAATAAATATACAAAAAAGTTTAAAATTGAAATTTATGTGTTAGGCTTTGTTTACGAGTATGTAAAGTGTTAGGCCTTTATACAGGGATTCCTGAGCATTTTTTGTTTTACCTCTATCTTAAAAAATGGCTGAGATAGAGCAGTTTGAAATTCTAGGGTGGCTGACATTTTGAAACAAGACAACACATTACAAAAAACCAACGATTAACTTATGAGTTTTAGTGTACGCGATTTCTCGCAAATTATTATCTTTCATTGTTGTAATCATTTGCCCAATCATACGTATAAAACTATATATTTATATCCGTTAGCACCAAATTCTCGCCAAACTTGGCGACACTTGGCGAAATATTGCCAAATTTGGCGATTAAAAATAAGTCTTCATGAATGAAGCCAATTGGCTATAGTTGACTAATTTGGCAAATTTCTTATTCAAATTCAGTATTAACGAATCTTCTTTGCATTTTAGCTTGATGTTTCGAGTAACATTAGCTAAAATTTTAAAACGAAGATGTAGGAAAGCTATCTTTTCGTTCCAGTACAGGCCGGAAGGACTTTTTTCAAATGGAGTTAAAACAACCCTTTTCCTCGATGTCGGCTGAGTAATTTTCCTTTTTACAGCAATTATAGTGCAAAATATCCATAGACCTATTTATTTTTAAAAAGTTTGGTGTATCTCTCTAAGACATTTCTTCTTACCCTATAGCATTTAAACATTTTTCTAAATTTTTAGTCGTAAAAATCTGCCTAGTTTCTGCTCCCAGGAGACCTTTTGTAATTTAGGGGAATTTTTTTATTTCATATCTGCAAATGCATTCTTGGGAATAGTAGCTAACTCATTTAAATAATATAAAATTATCAAAAAAGTAATAAGTAAAAAAAATTTTACAGAGAAATTTTAATAAATTTAGTAAAAAATGTGGTTAGGGGTTTATTTGAACTCAGCCCAGAGGTGGGTTCAATTAATTCTATTTTCAGGTTATCAGCATAGGATTCATTACATAAAAATTTTGCAATGATAACTAATTTCTATCTCGACAATACTGTTTTTTTAATTCTTTAGAACAGAATATAAAATGTAAAGTTATGCGCAAAATAGAGAGGTGGAAGATACCAGGTCACAATATTTTGTGTTTAAATGTATTAATACCAAAGCAACACCTTAAACTAGAAGAACGCGAAAAGAACTGGAATGTAGTTCAGCGCTTCAGGACTATTAACTGTTAGAATATTACTGAATCACATCGTATGGTAATTAACTAGAACCTTTTTCATTCTTTAACAATGATAGTATTATTCTAAGAGATTTCGATTACCTTACGATGATCAGTAACTTGTAAGAATTTATATATGTAGGCTATCAAAATAATTAAAAGTATTACACAAATTTCATTTTTTTAAGCAACATGTTATTGCTTATTTAAACAGTGTATTTAAATTTCGTGGCTACAAGAACATTTTTACGAATATTTGTATGTGAAAGAACAGTTTAACAAACAATTGCTGTAAAGAGATATAAAAATCTTTGTCGCCAATAAAATCACAAAATAAACGCACCCGTAGATAAAAATATAATAATACATCAAGCATAGAATATGAATCATTTACAAAACTTTCAGAATACGTTAACAAAACGTAGCTGTTTCATACGATAAATAAGACACCAAGTAAACATTTTAAAAAACGCATAACACATTTGAAAACTATATTTAAGCAATTACCGTCCATAGCCGGAAAAGTAAGTCATGTTAAAATACCCTTAAAACTACTAAAATCACAACTCTGGAAATTATAATGTATCTAGTTCTTTGAGTGGTCCTGTATATGGTTTTATTTATATTAAACAAACATATCTTTGTATATATCGTAAGCCGAAGCAAAACAAGATGCGCCCCATAACTGCTAAATATGTTACATGAAAATATGTAATTTGCAATTTCTACTCTCCTCAAGGTTAAATATAAGTTTCTATAAGAAAAGGGCAGGTTTACAAACGAACACTTCCGTCAACATCCACCTACTGCATTTTTGACTTATATATCATTGCAGAAATCGTCATGGCGATGTAGATCTGTCATATTATAGACCTGTTAATCATAGACCAATTATATCGCCTGAATTCTTGTGTACGATAGGGATCATAAAGACGAAATTTTTGAGAGCCCTCATTTTTCCAGCAATGACATCAGTTGCTCTTTCCTTATAAAATTATTTTTCTGCTTATCCTCAAAGATTTTAATTTCTTCTTCAAACCGAACGGATATCTAAACTTCAACAATACAATAATGTTGTTGTTGTTGTTGTGGCTTGTGGCTTATCCTCCAACTGTCTGACGGAGTCAGACAAGATCCAATAGACCGTTATTCTCCAGAAAATAAAGAACCAGAAAGGGGAGGAAGCATATAAGTTCTCCCTGGAAAGACCCAAGCAGTCCAGGATGTGTTCTGCAGAGGGCTGTTGAGCTTGACATTTAGAGCAGACTTCAAAATTCTTTCTGCCCTCAAAGAACGAGAGAATTTTCGTGTGTCCACTTGACAATCTTCAAATTGCCGTTCGAGAGGCTTTGTCACAGTTGATAGCGAACGAAGAGCCCGGCTCTTTGTCCGCGTACAAGTGGTGGCTGGGAGGGACCCTCCAATTCTTTGAAATTTCAGATTTAACTCTAGATTGATGCTCTGAGTAGGTAAGGGCTGAAGAAGAAGATAAAGATTGACAACAGCCCTCCTTGGCCAAACAATCAGCTTGCTCATTTCCATAAATGTTTACGTGGGATGGAATTCACTGAAAATGAACATAATGTAGCTTTGAAATAAGTTTAAGTTTATGAAGGATGGAAATACTAGTTTTATCTCCAACTGCAATCCAATTTGTAACACAATAATACAAACCACAACCATAAAATTACATTCCCCATGAAATTGACACACAGACGCATATTCCAACATCACTTTCTGAAATCGAACAATTATCTAAAATTTCGTTAAATTAAAAGTTATATTGCAATAATAGCATTATTTATCTTCCACATTAAAATTCACCTGCCTTAACGACGGAAATTTCAAAGGAGGGGAGAAAAAGTTGTAAACAAAAATTAGATTACAAATAATTAAAGAACACGTTATTTTAGACTTAGTTACAAATTAATACAATAAATCCAACACGAGTGAAAATTTAGCCGGGGTCAGGACTCGAAACTGGGCCTACATCATAATGTGGTGTTTCTCTAACCACTGAGCTCAATGGATAGAACAACAGCACATTACGCTGTAGCTCACTGGTTAGATCAGATCCAGGTTCGAGTCCTCGCCCCGGCTAATTTTTTACTCCTGTTCGGTTTATTGTATTAATTTGTAAGTAAGTCTGAAATAACGTGTTATTTAATTAATTGTTCCTTTAATAAATTCAGACGTTAATTTATGTACTTTAATAAAAAGAAATTATATTAGTTCTAGAATGAAGACTTTACTTTTTCTGGAAAAAAAGATGTTTTGATTTCGTAAAAAACATTGCAACTTATTAGTTAAATAATTATACGGAGAACGTTCAACAACGAAGAGAAACAAAATTAGCTCATTCGTTGCACAGCTGGTATAAAGCTTTTTAAAGTTTAGGAAGCATTTGATGAAAAAGTTATCTCGGGCCAGGTGTTAAGGGAAAAAAATTACAAAATTAATAAAGAGTGTGTGATACCCATTTTCACAAAGAGCAAAAATATAGAAAAAATCCTTAATAGTTTTTCATTATTTTTTTTTAAATCGCTAAGCAGGTCAAGAAATTTTAATTATTAAAATATGTAATATATACCTAAAAATATAGCTTAAAACAAATTTAATAAATAGCATGTATACAATTTAATTCTTTATTACATTGTAAATAAATCGTAACAACGTATGTACACGAATTAAAAAAAAATATATATAAGTAAGTACAAAAATCTTGATTAAAAAAAAATAACGATTTTATGTTTAGCAGCATTCATTACATAAGTGGTTTATATGAGTTAAATTAGGGTTATCAATCATCCAATTTTCGCTGACTTTTATTACGATTTTGACAGAATTTTGACAAATTCATAGAAAACATTATTTAAAATTTCAAAAATGTAATCATTTACTGAAATAAAAGAAATTTTAATACACTTTTCTTCACATAAATAAAGAAACTGTCAGGCAGCAACAAAAATCTTATTTCTTGAATGTTCCTAGGCGAAATTTTTTCTTTTAATTGCAACAACAATAGTGATATAGTGATAGACCCAAGGACAGTGATTATCAAATGCGAACAGAAAACATATACATGATCCGATTGATAATGTATTTAACTGAATGAAATTTATCCTTCTACACTGCTCTCATATGCTTTCTTGTAGCCTGCCCGTTGTTGTTGACCGGGCATGTCTGGTCAACGTATATACGACATATCTGGTATTTCGTACAATAATAGTATTATATTTTCTATTACGATAAATAATACCCATCCCTATAATTAACAAAGTTTTCAGAAACCTTATATTTATTTTTAGTTTGCAATAATTTTGTTTTGAAAAATTCTAATTATTTACTTTTAATTTCGACAATAATAGTTGCACAACATTTTGTTTTTCTTCCTACACCATTTTATTTTCTTGCCTGTGGTTTTTCTCTACGCAAAATGTTATTTATTTAACAGGGACATTTCAATAACTTATTACAGCGGTAATAGTTTTCAGTACAATAATAGTATTATATGTCCTATTACGTTAAATAACACCCATCCCTATAATTAATAAAGTTTTCAGAAACCTTTTAATTATTTTTAGTCTCCAATCGTTTTTTTTTGAAAAATTCTAATTATTTATTTTTAATTTCGACAATAATTAGTTACGCAATATATTTTTTTTTTGCCTGCACTGTTTTATTTTCTTGCCTGTGGTTTTTCTCTACGCAAAATGTTATTTATTTAACGGGGAAATTTCAATAACTTATTACAGCGGTAATATGTTTCAGTACAATAATAGTATTATATTTCCTATTACGTTAAATAACACCCATCCCTATAAATAATTAAGTTTTCAGAAACCTTTTATTTATTTTTAGTCTCAATCAAATCTTTTTGAAAATTTCTAATTATTTACTTTTAATTTGTCCATTATGTCAATACTATGTAAAGTTAAAGAAATATTTGTTTGGGCGAACTGTTCTTCGGAATTTCTTGTTTTACTATTAACTTGAAATAATCCTACTTTAATTTTTGAAGGTCAATGTATGTTAAAAATTTTAATGACATTTGCAATTTTTAATGAAATTTACCTTTCTAAACTACTCATGTTGGAACGTGTTAAAAAGGAGACAAGAGTAGTTTAGAAAGGTAAATTATTTACCTTTCCTTGGTTTACCTTTCTAAACTACTCTTGTCTCCTTTTTAACACGTTCCAACATACTTGAAAAGTGTTTATGAATTCGGTTTGTGTGTATGTCTGCCGTATGTCCGTTTTCTAATCCATGTAAATAGACTCGAATTGCCATGCAATTGATATACAGGGTGATTATAATTAAAATTCCACTTTGAAATGATCATAAAAGGAAAACTACTGAACCAAATGTTATTAAATTTGGTAATAGTTTAAAAGAAGTCATGGAAATTTATTTCCCACAAAAAAAAAAAAAAAAAAAAAAAAAAGTTTAAATACTCACCACCATGGGCAAATGATGCTATATGCAATATTGTTAAACGAAATAAGGGTCGGAATCCAACTTAAGCTTTTGTTACACGGGTTTAACATTTTTTGTACCCTTAAGAAACATTGACCTAAACAAAATTACCATTTAAAGGCGTTAAAGGCGACAAAAGTTGAGTGCGCCATCCGTGTAATAAAATCCGTTCGTGCTCTTGAAAGTTCAAACCACAAATTAGCGATCACAAAATTTGAGATCGCAAATCACTCGCAAATGTGTGCGCATTGCGGAAATCGTTTTCTTACAGATCGCTAATTTGTTAATTCTGAAGCCTGCGGTCTTAAGACACGAAGATATTGGTTTAAAATGTTTTTAATCGTTTCTAAAACGAAACTGTTTGTGGGGTTATGCAAAACCGCAATGGCTTATAATTGGCTTACGGCAGGAAGAAGAAAAATAGATTCATACAAATGCGTTTTACGCGTCATTTGATTTGTCAGATAAAGGTAAGCCTGTTTGTCAGAGTTCTCAATGTTACGAATGGGCAATGTCTCTAACCATTCAAGACCGTGCTTTTCTCGTTAAATGTTATTATGAATGCGATAGCAATGAACGGCGGGCTTTGCAAAGGTACTGTTCAATAAGATGAATACGCCAAAGGCCAATGACACCGCAAGGTTTGAGGAAAATAATGCAAAGTTTGAAGCCACGGCTTTGTTATCTGTTGCACCTGTGAGGGGAAGGAAACCTGCTTCTGTGGAAATCGAGGAGGTTGTTGCATTAGCAGTGGAGGAAGCAACAGTGGAAAGCAAACATGGTCCGTGCTGCCGCACGTCGAATGGACGTACTATGGAGTGCGGTGTACAAAATTGTCCGTAAAAAGTGCTGCAGTTCTACCCATACAAAATCAAACATGTTTAAGGACTTCAATGTAACGATCCTGCTGCAAGAGAATCTTTCGCGTTGGAATTCCTTGCGCGGATGGAAGTGGACGAACATTACTCATGGAACATCTTGTGAACAGATGAGGCCCATTTTTACCTAAATGGCGATGTCAACACCCATAACTGTACGATTTGGGCCAAACAAATCCCGCATGTTCTGTACCCAGTTCCATTGCATTCTCCTAAAATCACCCTTTGGTGTGGTATGACAGTATGGCAATTGCTATGGTAACCGCCAGCAAACGAAAAAGAGATATTTTTTCGTTCAGTGGCAGCTGATAAAAAGCCGTTACCATAGCATCGCGGACGGAAAAAATGTTTGGATTAGCTTGGAAGGATGATAAAACAAGAACGAAAAATCATGCGTCAAGCATAGATTATATAGCACTTTCCAACGCTACCAAAATAGTTTTACAAATCATACCGTTTAATAAGCTAAAAGCTAACATCTAAGTAAACAATTTAGAAAACGCATAACATATTTAAAAACATAATTTCAGGAATTTCCAACATATACAATATTCGGAAAAATATCCGAATACTTTTATTCAGCCCTGTATCGGATCTATAGATTTGTATATATACTACATAGGATGATAATTTTAGTTCACTTAGGAAACGCGTAGCACAGTTTAAAATTCTCCGTCTGGAGTTTGTCAATAAACAGAAATGTGTTCGCGAACTTTTGTGCTGCCCTGTATAGGATCTACAGAATTTATACACACCACGTAATAGACAAAAAGCCAGTTAAAATTAAAATCGCGTTCAATAACTTAAAACGCACTTCCAGGAATTATTGTTAACAGACAGTAGAGAATTCTTTTGCGTGTCCCTGTAAATGAACGATGACTGCTATACACACAATATTCCGTAGTAAGTCTCTTGTAATGCACCTTAGTGATCTATATAAATTTCAATGCGTTTAAAATAGTGAAACATTATTTAAATAAACCGCAGACGATTTTTCTCCATAGACGTAATGTAACGGAATTATTTTTACTGTCCCTGTAAAGTAACTATAAGTGCTATGCACACCCTGTTCCATATTAAGCTTCTTCTAATGCACCTTAGTAATATATATAAATTACAATGCGTTTAAAATAGTGAAACATTATTTAAATAAACCGCAAATGATTTTTCCCCATAGACCGCAATGTAACGGAATTCTTTTGAGTGTCCCTGTAAAAAAAGTATAAGTGCTACACACTTCCGTTGAAATAGGGAACATGCTATAGATAACGACAATAACATATAAAAATTGCAGAGCAATCCGAGCATATTTACGGGAGTTAGAGCACGGCCAGACGGCAGACGGCCAGACGGCAGACGGCCAGACGGCAGACGGCCAGACGGCCAGACGGCCAGACGGCCAGACGGCAGACGGCCAGACAAACCGAAGTCATAAGCACTTTTCAACTAGGTTGGAAAGTGCTAAAAAGGGAGTCAGAATCTTCGCTTATTATTCTATTAAATAAATATAGTAAAAGTATCTAAGTGTGGATGTTTATTTAGACGAGAAACACCAATCACTCTATAAATGGTGACCCTTGCCTCCATCTGACGGTTACAGCTATCTTTTAACGTTCATCGACCGATTTACCAGATGGCCAGAAGCCATACCCATACTTGATACACAAGCTAAAACTGTTTGTAGTGCCATATTCAAGCATTGGATTTCAATATTTGGTTTTCACTCATAATCACGGATGAAGGCTCCCAAATGCGATCAGCGATATTTGATGAATTTACGAAAATGTTGGGAACGCAGAAGATCCACACCACGACATGCCATCCGATATCCAATGGCATTATCGAATGATTTCATCGACATTTAAAGTCATCCATCAAAGCTCACGAAACAAATAGGTGGACTGAAGTATTGCCGACAGATTTACTAGTCATTCGTACAGCAGTGAAGGAAGATATACAAGCTTCTTGCGCAGAACTTGTTTTTGGCACTATGTTGAGATTGCCATGAGACATGCTGGATGAATCCATAATCCAACCTTGCAACGAGAACTTCGTCACACAACTACGAAACCCCATGCGGCAGTTAAATCCAGTTGCTACATCAGCTCACTGCCACGAGAAGTTCTATGTACACCCTTCCTTGTCTTCTTGTTCACATATCTTTCACATATTAAGAGTGGATCATGTACAACCTCCACTGTGTCAACCATATACTGGTCCTCATAAAGTCCTAAGTAGAACTGAAAAAACCGTAACAATCGAACTTAATGGTCGTAAGTCTACAGATGATAAAAAAAGGGAGTCAGAATCTTCGCTTATTATTCTATTAAATAAATATAGCAAAAGTATCTAAATGTGGATGTTTATTTAGACGAGAAACACCAATCACTTCATAACAGCAAGTTTCATAATTGGACCATTTTTGTTTGAAAAGCAGTCGACAGCTGAACTTGCTACATGCACTGTGACTTCAGCTCGCTTTGCGTCAATGTTAAGACGTTTCGTCATATTTGAACTCCAGCAACGTGGCATTTTAGACCCCACGATTTTTATGCAGGACGGGGCCCCACCGCACATTGATAGATGTGTTACACAGTTACTTAAGCAACATTTTACGAATGAACGGATTATAGGCCGAAACTTCTCCACTTCTTGGCCAAGCCGGTCACCAGACCTCAACCCCTATGACTTTTGGCTATGAGGTTATCTCAAAAGCACTGTTTATGGTGATAAGCCAAACAATTTGGTGGAATTGAAATATGTGATACACCGACATGTCCGTAACATTCCTCCTGATATGCTAAGAGCTACTGTTGAGAATGCTGTAATACGATTTCACTTGCTTTCGGAAAATGGTGGACGCCCCATTGAACATGCTTTGTAACGCGTTTCAGAAATGATTAAACACATTTTAAACCGACGTCTTCATGTCTTATTTCGTTTAACAATATTGCATACAGCGCCATTCCCCTCTGGTGGTATTTTTTCTTACTGTATTACTGGGGGGGGGGGGGGGGGGAGGCTCGAAAGCCAAAGCACCGCGACCAGAGGTCTATTGTACTATCCCCCCAGGTCTCCTAATTTTGAACCAATTCCAGATGAGAGACCTGCATCTGGATTGGCACCCCCAGAGGTAACGCTTATATAGAACTTGGAGGACTTTGGAGCCACGAACAGATTTAACGTGCACCAGCTCCCATTAACGTACACGGTCCCACAGCAGAGGCAGACGAGAGAGGATAGACGATGCACCCTCCCAAACACTGACAGTGGTCGATGCTGTTTGGCTTTCGGCGATCTTACGAGAGCCGGGCTTTACCGTCCGCGCCACTGCGGGACCCCTCTGGTGGTAAGTATTTGAACTTTTTTTTGGCGGGAAATAAATTCGCATGACTTCCTTTAAACTTGTTAGATCTTAAGGTTCGTGGTAGTGTAAGAACTCATGCCGGTAGGCAGCTAAAAACATAAACAACATTTATTCAGATGTGAACAACCTCGTTACATCGCGGCTAGTGCAAGACTAGCGACCGACCGACGATCTGCCGATCACATAAGCGCACCGCAGTGGCGCCATCTGTTGTGGACAAGATCGAGTATTACACTCATAACATTCCCCCCCTTCTTAAAGAACACACAAAATGTCAGAGTCTTTTACATAGAGATAGTTCAAAGCAAAACAGTCTATCACAGAAAACAGTTCAACACTAACGAACAGTTTGTCAGGTTCAAGGCAAAACAGTCTAAAACTGTAGACGTGCTGGTTTCACTTTAATACGTCCTGAACGCCTAAGCAATGGAGTACTTACATTAGGGGTGAACACTTGTGGTGATAGAACTGGGGGGTTTGCAGGTGACTTGTTCACTATATTTGGAGAACGTACTTCTAAGGGGAGAACAGGGGGTTTGGGGGTGCTTGTGGGAACCTGCAGATCAGCAGATTCTGTTTGTGAAGCTGTAGGAGCTGGTAAGTCAGGTGGAGTACGAACATCAGCAGGCAGATCTTCCTGCCTGAGCCTCAGCTGGTCGATGTGACGTGTCCAATTTCCCAAAGGGGTTGAGACTTCCCACATAACTTTTCCCGCGGGACGTAAAACATTGCTCGCAACCCATGGTGGGCCACGACCAAACGAACGCACCCAAACTGGAGTGCCTTTTGTATATTTATCTGAGCTGATCTCTTCCTCCTCATGCGTTTGGCTCACAGGATCTCTAAACAGGTCCAGCCGTGTCCTTAGAGGACGGCCAAACATAGCCACAGCTGGAGATATAACTGTAGCTGCTGATGGTGTATTTAGATGATTGAGGAGGAACCGAGACAGCCTATCTGCACGAGTCCCTCCAGTCATTTTCTTCAGGGCTGATTTCACTGTTCGAACCGCTCGCTCCGCTAGACCATTCGAACGTGGATGGTACGGTGGCGTTTTAACATCAGCAATGCCATTGCGAGATAAGAAATTCTTAAATTCTTCACTTTTGAATCCAGGGCCATTGTCGCTGACCACGCTTTTGGGGAGGCCGAAACGAGAAAATAGGCTACGTAATACCATTATGGTTACACTAGCACATATACTAGATACTTGCGCAACTTCTAGCCATTTTATCTTGGCATCTACAATTATCAGAAGCATGTGGCCTTCCACTGGACCTGCATGGTCGATATGGATCCGTTCCCATGCTTGCTCTGGCATAGGCCAAGGAACATACTTTGTCGGAGGTGCTGAAGCATTTTGTTGACATGCAACACAACTCTTTACTTTAGCTTCCAGATCAGTATCTAACCCTGGCCACCTAACGTAGGAACGAGCATGTGCTTTTATGGCCGTTATGCCTTGGTGAGATGAATGGAACTCGTCTAGGATGAATTTTCTAAATTTTTCAGGGATGAGCACTCGTGAGCCTCTAAAAATTATATCTTCTTCCAAACATAATTCATCCTTTACTCTGAGGAAGGGATACAAATTCTGCTCTATGTTCTTAGGGAAACCTTTCAAGATGTAAGATTTTAGCTTTCTTAGGTCAGGACATTTGTCGATTTCAGTGGCAATCAGATGCCTTGTCACAGGAGTGTCGTCCAGCTGAGTTAATAACAGCACCGACTCTGCTGGAACTGGTGGATCAGCATACTTGGTATTCAGGGGCAGTCTACTGCAAGCATCTGCATTAGCATGCAAACTCCCCTTTCTGTACTTGATCGTGTACGAATATGCTGCAAGGGTCAGAGCCCAACGCTGGATTCGCGCAGCAGCTACCACTGGGACCGGCTTGTCTGCAGAAAGAAGGTTCACTAAGGGACGGTGATCAGTGAGCAATGTGAATGTTCGTCCCAACAGATATTTGCGAAATTTGGTAACACCAAAAACCAAAGATAATGCCTCTTTCTCTATATGGCTGTAGTTTTTTTCAGCTTCGGTTAAGGAACGGGAAGCGAAAGCTATTGGACGATCGCCATCGTCAGTTTCGTGGGATAAAACGGCTCCAAGCCCATAAGGACTCGCATCACAGGCCAACACAACCTCTTTCCCGTTATCAAAGTGTATCAGCAGCGATGAGTTCTGTAGTACCTCTTTCACTTTCGAAAATGCTTCCCTCTGCTGTGTCTCCCATCTCCATTTAGATTTGGCTTTCAACAACTCATATAATGGAGCTAACAGGGTGGCCATGTTTGGTAAAAACTTACCATAATATGTAATCAATCCAATGAAGGATCGTAGCTCATCAACATTCTTAGGATCACGTGCTTTGACTACAGCATCCACTTTAGACTCCAGTGGGTGAAGTCCTTCCCTGTCAATCCGATGACCAAGGTATTCGACCGAAGACTTCAAAAATTCACATTTATCAGAGTTCAGCTTCATTCCAGCTTCCTATAAATGTGTTAAAACAGCCGTCAAGTTCTGTAGATGTTCAGCTTCATCCTTTCCAAAAACCAGAACGTCATCAAGATAGCAAGTAGCCTTCAGACCATGTAGAATTTTGTCAATTTCTCTGGAACATAGCTGGAGCTGAGGCTACTCCGAACGGTACTCTAGTGTAGCGGAAAAGTCCTTTATGGGTATTAACCACGACTAGATCTTTGGACTCTTCGTCTAGCTGCAACTGGCAGTAGGCATCACGAAGGTCCAGTTTAGAGAACACAACTCCGCCAGAAAGCTGAGCAAATAAATCTTCGATGTTCGGCAGTGGATATTGTTCCAATTCAGTCACCTTGTTGGTTGTTAATTTAAAGTCTCCGCATATTCTGATGCGTCCGTCACGCTTCAACACAGGCATAATTGGCGCTGCAGACTCAGCGGTCTTCACTGGCTCAAGAATGCCTTCTTTAACGAGGCGAACTAACTCCTGATCAACCTTGTCTAAAAGAGCATACGGGATTGGACGTGCCTTGAAAAATTTAGGTGTGTTGCAGAATCTTTCTTTATCAAATGCACTTTGACGTCTTTCACAATACCTAATTCTGGTGAAAATAAATCTTTGAATCTTTCTAAAAGATTATGTAACATCAGTTCAGGAGTTGGCACATTGTTTGTGGCATAAGATTGGTTCGGGTTTTTAAAAATATCCATCAACTGCAATGGATAAATCCAGTTGCGGCCTGCTAAATTCATGTTTCCTTGCCCAACAATCATCAAAGGTAATAAGCAAGACTTTGATTCATAGGACACATTAACGTGTGTCATTCCTATCACTTCAATAGGATGCTCTGTATAAGAATTTAACTTAATTTCAGTTGGCTTCAAAGGAGGAAAATATTCTTCTACACTATTAAATATACTTAATGGCATTAAGGAAAATGGGGCACTTGAATCCACTTCAAAAACGAATGGCTTGCCCTGGAGTAAGCATTCAACTTTAGCAGGTGGCAAGGCTTCTCCCATCCCTGATATGTTGAATAGTGTGTAGACTGGTGGCACCTTATTTTCTGCTTCCTCCACCTGCAAATTATGCACCCGAGCTCCCTGGTTTCTCTTCTTAGACCGGCACACTCTAGTGATGTGCCCGGTTTTTTTACAAGCATGGCAAGTAGCATCTCTAAAACGGCATTCGTTCGCCACGTGACTACCTCCACATCGATTGCATTTTTCAGCATTCTGGCTTGTCACATAAGAATCTGGTCTTTTCTCTGCATTAATATTCCTGGATTGAATTCTATTTACCTCCGAGCCGAAATCGGTCATACGCAGATTTATTGTATCCCTGGCTGCCGTCTCCATCGTCACCGCGATCTTCGTGGCCCTCGTTAGGGTTAGCACGCTTTCCGCCAGTAGTTTTCGCTGGATTCCTTCATCTTGAATCCCGCAAACGATTCGATCCCGTAACATTTCATCGAGCGATGCGCCGTAATTGCAATGCTTTGCCAAGCTACGTAGTTCTGCGATGAAATTAGCGACTGATTCGCCGGCGTGTCGAACTCTGCTATTAAACTTGTACCTTTCTACAATCACAGAAGCTGCCGGGTCGAAGTGTGAGTTTAGCACCAGAATTATTTCTTGAAGCGTCTTTGTAGTCGGCGCCGCTGGTGACAGGAGATTGCGGATCAAAGCATACGTAGTTGGTCCGACGATCGTCAGGAAAATAGCTCTCTTGCGATCATCATTCACAATCCCATTTGCGATGAAAAACTGTTCAACCCGTTCCGAATACAATGTCCATGATTCAGTAGTAGAATCGAACTCTTTAATTTGGCCAAAAGAGCCCATCTTAAGCTATTTTCTACAGCTTACTGCAAGGAGCACGAGCATGCACGCACTGGCGCTTTAGGCTTCGTTCGGTGAGCGCTACCGGCAACTCAGCGACCGCGTGTTAGGCTTAGCACGGCGCGGCTAAGATCGGCTGTGTAGATTCGCCGAAAGAGAAAAAAAAACTTCTTCTAACATCACCATAACCATTCTCGTCGCCAACTGTTAGATCTTAAGGTTCGTGGTAGTGTAAGAACTCATGCCGGTAGGCAGCTAAAAACATAAACAACATTAATTCAGATGTGAACAACCTCGTTACATCGCGGCTAGCGCAAGACTAGCGACCAACCGACGATCTGCCGATCACATAAGTGCACCGCAGTGGCGCCATCTGTTGTGGACAAGATCGAGTATTACACACATAACAAAACTATTACCAAGTTTGTAACATTTGGTCCAGTAGGTTTCCTTTTATGACCATTTCAAAGTAGAACTTTACTTATACCCACCCTGTATGTTATTGATGTTTACTACAGCTTGCTCGGTATTGAAAATGAAGTATCTATCACTTATACTTCGGGTACAGGGGCACTCAAAAGAATTCCGTTATATTATAGTACATGGAGAAAAATCGTTTGCTGTGCATTTTAATCATGTTACACTTTTACAAACATATTGAAATTGATATCAATTTCTAAGGTGCAATAAAACATGCTTTATGTAAAATATGGAGTGCAAAGCATTTATCATTCATTTACAGGGCCACACAAAACTATTCGTAATAAAAATTATTACATAATGGTTTGCGGGGAAAATCTGTTTGTAGCGTATTTTAATTATGTTACACTATTTGAAATATGATGTGCATCGTATTTCCCGTTCATTTACAGAGACACACAAATGATTTCAGATACAGTACTGTATCCGAAGTATTGTTTATGAGTGATAATTGTTGTAAGTGCGCTTTCAGTTATGTATGCGTTTAATTAAATTTTTGTATACTACCTAGTATTTACAAATGCTGTAGATCATATACAGGATTACAAAAAATAATTCGTAAGCATTACTGTGTATCAGTGTAAATTGCTTAAAAGGGTTGTTTAATTGCGTTATGCATTATGGACGTGAAATATATTTAGTATACTAAGAGATGTTTGTTGAATATAAATAAAATCATATGCAGGGCCATGCAAGGAACTGAACACATGGCCGCCTATGTTTGATCATTTCTGGGAGTGTGATTTCAATAGTTTTCAGCGTGTTTTTGCCTGAATCACACTTTAGCTTAATATGTGGCGTATATAAAAATGTTAAGGTAGTATACAGGGCTGTATGAAATAATTCAACTATGTTTGCGTGTATTGGTAGAAACTGCTGAAGGTGAATTTTCAATTGTGTTATGTATTTTTTAACTGAACTATATTGTAGCATGCTATATAAAGTATATACAAATCTATAGATTATATATAGGGCTGTACAAAGAATTGGAGTTATTTTCTGGCTATGGTCTGTAATTGTTGAAATCTGATTTTCAAATGTGTTTTGCGTTTTCTATAATGTTTATTTAGCTATCTTATTATTATCTGATTAGCTATATAGAGTATGTGCAATCTATAGATTATATATAGGGCTGCACAAAGAATTTGAGTTATTTTATGGCTATGGCTTGTAATTGCTGAAATCTGGTTTTCAAATGTGTTTTGCGTTTTCTAAAATGTTTATTTAGCTATCTTATTATTATCTGATTAGCTATATAGAGTATGTGCAATCTATAGATTATATATAGGGCTGCACAAAGAATTTGAGTTATTTTATGGCTATGGCTTGTAATTGCTGAAATCTGGTTTTCAAATGTGTTTTGCGTTTTCTAAAATGTTTATTTAGCTATCTTATTATTATCTGATTAGCTATATAGAGTATGTGCAATCTATAGATTATATATAGGGCTGCACAAAGAATTTGAGTTATTTTATGGCTATGGCTTGTAATTGCTGAAATCTGGTTTTCAAATGTGTTTTGCATTTTCTAAAATGTTTATTTAGCTATCTTATTTACTTTATCAAACAGTGAAGGTTTGTTAAAGTATTCTCGAAGTGTAGGAAAGTGCTTCATAATCTGAGCTTGATACATGATTTTTCTTTCTTGTTTTAATCTGTCTGGTGTTGTTGCCCGGGCTTGTCCGGTCAGCATATTTTTTAAATTTTAACAAGACGGCCCCTTTTCACGCAATTTTGGCAATCTGGCATGCAAGTTTACTTTTTACATCGATGAATAGTTTATTTTTATTAAAAAAGTTTTCCTTTTATTTAATGTATACATTAATGCAATCAACCGATTTATTTTTCTTTGTTACAAAAAATATTAAAATCGAATAATTTGTAGATATTTCATTAATTGGTGCAATTTAATATCAGCCATTCCATTTAAATGAGTAAGTATGTGAATAAATAAAAAAATATAGAAAGACAGTTTGCTATGCATAGAAAAATAATGATGAGATAATTTCAAGAAATTTGCAGTTTTAATGTTACTGACATATCAATTAGCAAAACTTGGAGAAAATTTTGCTTTTTGGATAATTAATTTACGTTTATTAAAAAATAATATAGATTTCAGATTCTTTGAACATAATTATCTCATTAGCATCAATTTCCTACTACGTAATTAAACAACAAATATTTCCACATTAAAATGTAGGCCTTCTATTTGATTTTCGCAACATTTAATATTTAATGGACTTCTTTTATGTAAAAAGACTGTGATGGTAAGTAAATTAGAGAGTAAAAGTAAAGATAAGTTTTTAGAAATCACTTGTTGAAATAAATAATTGGGAAATCACAGGATACATTACATGCATGCTAAAAATGAAATAACTTTTTGAATAATTTTACTTAAGATGTCTAGCCTTTTAAGCTTTTCATAAGTATTTAAGATCTTATTTTATTTTGCTTAATCAATTAATTTAAATATTTTGCTTAGTTATGGGAATACAATTTAACCTACTTATCTCTAATTAGATTTCTTGTATTTTAATCGAGAAAAACCATTAATAATTAAAAAATAAATTGTCGTAGATAATTCTAATTTATATCTTAAACATAACTGAAAGAAATCAAATAAAGTTTTCCAGTTTCCGATGAAGGCAAAGGACCTTCCAGAAAATGCTTTTTAAGAAAAACCAATCACAATTAAAAATGTCTAATCATATTTAGCTAAATTCTAATTAAACTGACACATACTTCAAAGGCATCAGATAAAGTTTTCCGTTTTCTTATAAAGGTAAAAGATCGTCCAGAAAAAGCCGACAAAGTTGTCGTTTTGAACGGATTTTCTCGTCGCGAAAGGTCAGCATGAAACAGCAATAATTTATAACGCGAGATGTAAAAAAGTTATTGAAAAATGAAAAAAAGTTTTCGATTCCATATTAATTCGATAGTAACACTTGCCAACTGGATGTTTTTCCATTTTCCGATAAAGGCAAAGGACCTTTCAGAAAATGCTTTTTAAGAAAAAACAATCACAATTAAAAATGTCTAATCATATTTAGCTAAATTCTAAGTAAACTGAAATATAATTTAAAAAAATCAAATAAATTTTTTCGTTTTCCTATAAAGGAAAAAGATCATACAGAAAAAGCCGTCAAAGTTAGCGTTTTGAACGGATTTTCTCGACGAGATAGCTCGGAAAAAGCTCAGCATGAAACATCAGTCATTTATAACGCGAGATGTAAAAAAAAATATTGAAAAATGAAAAAAAGTTTTCGAATCCACATTAATTCGATAGTATCGCTTGCCAACTTGCCAACTGGATGTTTTTCCATTTTTGTTTTTCCATTGGCGTTTTGAACGAAATTGCCCAACGCGAGAAAGGTCATCATAAGACAGAAATCATGTATAATTCAAGGTTTAAAAGCCTCAATCGAAAAATGGAAGAAAAAAAGATTTTATTGCTAATTGGATGTTTTTAAATACAAAAAAAAATCAGTTCTTGAATGTATCAGAAACTTTCGCATTGCTGGTCAGGGAGTATCATATTTTTGTTTCATGAATTCCCTAACTGATTTCGGATTTTTACTGTAGCATGCTTTTGAAGTAGAATGGTTAAAAACGAATAATTGAAATGTCTTATTATATTTACTTAATTCAATTTTTAACTGAAATATTACAGAAATAAACCTAATAGCGTTTGGAATTTTCAATAAAGACAAAATCTTTCAGAAAACGCATTCAAAGTCGGCATTTTGAACCAAATTATCGGACGCGACGCATCGAAAAATGTCATCATGAGGTATTAATCACTAAGAATAATTAAAACTTAATATGTAAAATATTTGTTGAGAAATGAGAAAAGTGCTTCTGCATTGTATTTTGAGCAATCGCCATTCTGGCAACTGAAGAAAACGTATGTAGAATGCCAAATGTTTGGAGGGATGTAGACTATTTGTAGGCGGGATGTGGTCAACGGGCTGCGCATATAACGTGTCTGCTTTACAACATAGGTACACAAAAATTGTGATCTTGCTTTGTCTGTAGATTGTCTAACTTTTATATATACTTCGATACAAAACTTAAATAACTTACATTAAGGTTTATTAAAGCAGGGTTTCAATAAAAAAATACAGAAAAAAACATAATTATGTTTACAGTACTGGTACCTAGAACACACACTCACACAAAATGTGCTTTATCGCCTCCTAAAGCTTCTACCTGGATTTTAAGCATATACAGGGTGTTTCAAAACTATATGTCAGAAATGTGAAGGCAGGTAGAGGGGTGTTAAATAAGGAGATTTTCTATAGTAATGTGGCTGCGGAAATACGGCGTTGAGACAGTAGTGGGCGCTATTGAGTTCGGCGGATGAAAGCGGTTCGTTGGCTTGAATCGACATTTCCCGCATGGATTTCGAGCAACATGCATCGTTACACCAATGTGGAGCTTGCCGACATGCATTTCATGTATGGCGCTGCGAAAGAAATTGGAGCGGCTGCTCAACAGTTGTACATGGAATGATTCCTGGGTAGGAACCTGCCAAATCGCCGAAAATTTGAGCTTCTTCATCGGGAGTTGTGCGCCAGTGGATCGTTTTATGCTTCCAGGCGTGATACGGGCAATGGAAGATATCGCAGAATTCCTGCAGCGGTAGAAGAAGTATTATGCACAGTAGAGGATAGTCTTTCGAAAAGCTCGAGAGCTGTTGGACGTGCGCATCCTTTGAGCAGCATCTCCATTTCCTTGCGCAGCCGCATACATGAAATGCATGTCGGTAAGCTCCGCATTGGTGTAACGATGCATGTTGCTCGTAATCCGTGCGGGAAATGTCGATTCAAGCCAGTGAAATGCTTTCATTTCCCGAACTCAACAGTGTCCTCTACTGCCTCAACGCTGGATATCCGTACCCCCATTCCTAACGAAATCTGCTTATGTAGGTCCCCTCTACTTACCATTACATTTCTGACATATAATTTTGAAACACCCTGTATATATATATATATATATATATATATATATTCATTAATAAATGTATGAACTTAAAATTATTAAAATTTATAAATCAGGTTAGACGAGTAATCAAAAATCTTAACAATAAACTTTAAATATTTTAAAGAGAATTTAAAAGCATATTGAAATATTTTTAAAAACTTGAAAACACAAGATTTTCAACTACTTCCAGTTGATAGACCAGCTTCATTGTCGTTAGTAGGTGGAAAGCATGAATAACTCCATCCCGCTTTAAAAAACAGAATTACTAGCAGATTACGGAAGAACAAGCCTCAATTACATTCAACAGTAGAATAAAACTTCATTGATATATAATTAAATGTTACTAAATTAAAAAAGTCCTTAAAATAATATAAGACACATATTTAATAACTGAATAACATCTTTTAGAGCATCTTCAATTTATTGGATAAAATCTTCATAATATTTTTCATTTGTGAAAATCATATGTAATAAATTTCAAAACATGAAATGCAAAGTGGTTCATCTCCAGTTATACCTGCAAGAAAAGTAAGATAGAGAAATTAGAAGTTTAACTTACTAATACACAAGATCCAGCAACAGTCGACCAACCGGGAGCATTGATTTTTGTTTTCAAATCGTCGTTCCAATATCCAGTATCGTGGCCAGCAATTCCAATATATGTAGCTCCCATCTGTTTCCTTCATTCATCTCAATACGTTTCGCAAGCAGACTTTAATGGAGAAATATTCATTCAGAAATTTTCAGAAGCTAACATCCAATGGTCATGCTGCAAGTCCATATCGTTCTCAATGCTTTTTTTCACAGTATTCTTAAATTGTATTGTAAAAACGTATATGGATAGTTATTATTATAAAATAGATTAGCCATAAATTAAAGAACTTGTTTAGTAGTGTTAAAATCGTTATTGCAGATCATTAAATGTGCTAATTTGGTATATCAATATATTTATGGAAATCTTCTTGTGTAAGTTCGAAAACTAATGAAGCATATTTCTTGCAAAAAAAGTAAAACTATTTCTTTATCATATAGATCTAAATAGCTGTTGCTATTTAAAATATAAAAATAAATAGTAAAAAAAAAAGATTACTGATTTTATTCTCATTCTTTCAATTTTAATGCTATTTGCAATAAATACTATTTGCTGAAGTTCACATCGCAGAAATTTTGCAGATTCAGCTATATTCGTTCAGAGTAGTGGAACTATGAAATGAATAAAATTATCTGCTGTCCAGAGACTGATAATCCTATATCACTGAGCGTCTATTGTGCATTTACAAACATGTCACATGCCACATACCTCAGCGAAATACACTTATTTAGACATACGTACATTGTTTGTCATAATGTCCTGGCTGATCATGGTATTTCAGAAAGTACACTGAACGGATTATTTCAACAACAAATTTATACTCTCACCACCTCATGGGAATATTTAAAAATATATATATTATAGGAATAACACATAAAACTGATACAATTCTATTAATTTTTCTCAGTTCTTTTCAAAACAATGAATAAAAGCAAGATAAAAATACGATGTGCGCAATGATTTTCTTCTAAAGAAAGAGTTTAAATCTGTTGCATGTATATAAAAAGTTTTAAGTTAATAGATAATTTTTTAAAGAGAATTTGCAAATTATTCTTTTAATAACAGTCGAAATATTTGTTTAAGTAATCTAAAATAATTAAATTTTATATCTTCCAATAACATGATAATTTCTCAACTGAAAATTATCAGTGTTGAAATATTGTACATGACCTCATTAGTGTATGGGGCACATTTTATTCATTGGGAAATTTTTTGCACGGGGGCGTATAAAAATTTAAATTTCGTATTTCTTCAAATTTAATCCCCTAAAAATTTTAATTGAATTCATAAAATTCTGTACCTTTTTTTTACGTAACTAACTACGTAATTTATAATATATATCTATGATCAATATTTAAGGAATAAAAGCCGAGGTTAATGTTTTTGAGACACCCTGTAGATCTTTACAAGACATTAATTAACTTTTAAAGTAGAAGTGATATTAGAAGTGATTTGTTTGTCTAAAGTAATGATAGCTTTTGTATGCAGAGCTGCAAAAACGTGAAAACATACAATGGAATTGCACTCAAGGGAGCAAAATATTGAGCTAACGTTTATTGCGCAAACAATGCCATCTTATTATTTTTTTTAAGAAAAGTTGTTCCCGGGCAACAAATGAATGTTTATCTGCAAATTAATTAGAAATGGCTTTATAAAAATAAATCTATCTGATTTTCCTTACTTATTGTCGATGCATATTTTATCTTTAGGATTCAGAAAGAAAATTGAAAAGTAAAAAATTCTACATTGAGTGAAAATAAGTTTGAAATTGTACGTTAAACGAGGCAAATTAGATGCGTTCATACTATAGCTAGTTTTACAATGTAAAAAATCATCGTTTTTATTTCATTGAAATGAATTATATCGTTTGTTATGAGCGAAGAGAGCATGCCCTTTTTTTCTATTATTACGTATGTCACGTTTACAGATGTAGTTTTTTTTTCGACACCAGACAACGCTGCAAAATTCACCATGGAGATCTTGCTTTACGAATGATTACCTCTACGGTCTAATATTTCTATGATTTCACGATGAACGAATCTCTTGTGTTTATTTATTTTCATGGGTATTGGGATAAATATTGGGATGTTAACCTAATTTTAACTGAAGTTATGTCAGAATCTATACATTTTTGAATGCAAATCATCTCTCAAACAAACAATTTGTAACAAATGATTGTATCGACTTGAGAATGGTGGCATTCAATTCAGAATTAAAAATAAATTATAAACGATACTCCACTCGACCTATTTAAAAAAGGTTGAGTTCTTTCCCTCTTGAGTTAAAATGCTCCCTTTTTCTCCCCCCCCCCACCAAAAAAAAAAAAAAAAGATAGTAAGACAACTTTATTTTTTGGGGATTCAACAGATTTTCATTTCTAGTACCAAGAATAAGTTCTTCCCAAATTTTCGTGAATGGTCACCAGCTGTCGTCTATTACCCAATTTTTGGTATATTTCACCTGTACTAATGACGGAGTTTATGAGTCTCACTTAAAACGGAAGTTTTATTTTCCAACTTGCTTTCCGATTTATCAGAAAAAAGAGGAGAGATTTATTTTTCAACTTTTCCCCGTAGCACAGAATGTTAAACATAGAGGTAGATGTGTAATAGTTTAGAGATGTTATGTTGTGTCTTAAATGAGAAATATATTTTTTATAGATAATACCATGAGCCAGTATAAATATTCTAAATTAAAATTTAGAATATTCTAAGGATCTACGGAGAAACATGGAATTAAAAAAATTATTAGAACTCTAAAAGAAAGATAATTCTAAGTATACTGTGATAATTTGCTTATGGCCGCTCTCTGAATTTTTTCTTCACTGTTTCCCATGTTAACCTTTTATACAGGAGGGTGTACTTTGGTTGTTGTCGAAACAATGATTCTTCCGTTACTTTTTACAGACTATACAGCCATCCGCGAAAAACTAGCATATCCAATCCATCCAGATTAAACTATGATATGTTTCAATCCCAGTAAACTTCTATTTAGGTACCCAACAAAGAATTGATTGTTTTGTTATTTTCATATTTTAAGATACACTGCTCAAAACAATTCAAGGATATTGCAGTTTTAGGTGGATTTTGTATCTGGGAAACTTTTTAGCTGATTGATACATGGTCGACAGACATAGTAGGTCATATGAGAATAAATTACACATGTTTGGCACAAAAAATGCATTTTATTGCGCATTTGTGTACAAAAGGAAAAAAAACACAATTTGTGCATATGAGAAAAAAAGAATAAGAAAAGGTGTTTTCTTCAAAGAAAATCTTTTTCAGTAGGGGGTATGGTTTCCACTGGCGGCCAGCAACGTTGAACACCTTTGAGGCATGGACTCAATGAGGCTATTAATGACGAGTTGGGGTATTCTGCCCCATTCTTCCAGAAGAGCTCTTTCCAGTTCATGGAGAGTTTGTGGGGATTGTTGGCGGCCAGAAACTCGTCTTCCTAGAGCGTCCCAAACGTGGTCGATTGGATTCATGTCTGGAGAACACGCTGGCCATTCCATTCGAACGATTCCTTCCTCTAAAAGGAAATCCTCCACCAGGTTTGCACGAAGTGGCCTGCAGTTATCGTCCATTAAAATGAAGTTATCTCCGATTGCTGCAGCGTAAGGGACTACAATAGGTCTGAGGATCTCATCCCTATATCGGCGACCAGTCAGAGCTCCATCTCGAATGATGTAGAGGTCAGTGCGCCCGTCAATGGAGATGCTACCATACACCAACACTCCTCCACCGCCAAATCTGACACTTTCGTGCACGAACGCAGGATTATTCCTACTGCCACGGTCCCTCCAGATGAAAATACGCCTATTATCCGGATGCACAGAAAAACGGGACTCGTCAGAAAACAGAATATTGCTCCATTCATTTCTCCTCCAGTTGACATGCTCGGTTGCCCACTCCCTGCGGTCGCGACGATGCCTTGATGTTAATCTAACACATACCATCGGTTGGCGAGCATACAGACCTACAGCATGGAGCCGGTTTCAGACAGTCTGAGTTGAAATCGTGGTGCCTGTAGCCGAGCGAAGGTGTTGTTGGAGAAGAGTAGCGTTCATGTTTCGGTGTCTCCGAGCTGTTAACGCTAAATACCGATCTTCATTGGGCGTTGTTGCCCGTCTACGACCTTGCCCTGGTCATCGGCCTGCACATCCACTCTCCAAAAAACGGTTCCAGATCCTGGAAATGACACTTTGTGACACTCCAATGGCTTGCGCTACTTCGGCTTGAGTTTGGCCCCCTTCTAACCTACCAACAATTCTCCAAGCTTCTGAATCTGTCAAATGACTTCGCTGAGACATCGTACTCATCGAAACAAAGCAATCACTGAATGCCGATCATCCTTGTCTTCATTCTCTTTTATCCAGTTGAAAGTCAAATTTCATTCGCTGCCGCTGAAGCGACGTTTTTGACGTCGAACTCAAAATTTGCATACTCCACAGTTTGAAAACCAGAAAAATTTGCATTTGTGATTCTCTTCTTCTATTTTCGGCAAAAAAAATTTCGTTTATATCTTTATTTTATGTAAAACTTCAAATATCCTTTAATTGTTTTGAGCAGTGTATATTAAACATGATTTCGTGATGTGCTAATTTTTACGCGAGTTCTTTGTTCCGTACTGTCGAAACAAACGATTTTATAACAAATAGTTTTCTAAAGTATTTCTTTTATAACCAACGCATTTTGAAACTCATAAATGAGAGAACGCACGAAAGAAATGTGAAATAAATAATTTGAAATTTAATATGTATTAATTCAAACGTCCCAATATAAAGATGAGCTATTTTAACTCTGTTAAAACATTTGTGCTGGGTTGAACCAATGTTTGGGGCTGCATTAGCTGCAACCATAAGATGGTAAAATCTCCTTCCAGCATTTGGGACTCCAGTTCAACAAAAGCTCCAAATGTTGAGAACGAGATCTCACCATCATATTGCAGCAGCTACAGCGGCACCAAAAGTTAGTTCGATACAGCACAAAATTGTTAACAGTGCCTGATTGATTTTATGGAAACTAGAATGTTTTTAATATTGTTAAATACAGATTTAGGCCTTTTATATTTAATTTCAGGAAATTGCAAAATTCATTTTTCCCTTAAAAATCGCTGCTATTTTTTACAGAAAATTTCAAGATTCTAGAAAAGAAAAGAAAGAATAAATAAAAACTTTGATAAATGATATTTGGAACGTATGAAAGAAACGGGAAATCAATAATTTGAAATTTAATATGTATAATTCAAATATCCCAATATAAAGATGAGCTACATTTACTCTGTTAAAAATTTTGTGCTGTGTTGAACCAACGTTTGGGGCTGCATTAGCTGCAACCATAAGAAGGTGAAATCTCGTTCCAACATTTGGAGCTCCAGTTGAACAATATCTCCAAATGTTGGAATGAGATCTCCCCATCATATTGTAGCAGCTACTGTGGCACAAAAAGTTAGTTCGACACAGCACAAAATTTTTAACAGTGTATGATTGATTTTATGGAAACTGGAATGTCTTTAATATTGTTAAAAATAGTTTTAAGCCTTTTAATTTTAATTTCAGGAAATTGCAAAATTCATTTTTCATTGTGAAAATTGCTGCTTTTTCTTTACAGAAAAACTCAAGGTTTTAGGAAATTAAAGAAAGAAAAAAGAAAAAACTTTGATAAATGATATTTGGAACGTATGAAAGAAATGTGAAATCAATAATTTGAAATTTAATATGTATAATTCAAATATCCCTATATAAAGATGAGCTATTTTTACTCTGTTAAAAAGTTTGTGTTGGGTTGAACCAACGTTTGGGGATGCATTAGCTGCAACCATAAGATGGTGAAATCTCGTTCCAACATTTGGAGCTCCAGTTGAACAATAGATCCAAATGTTGTAACTAGATTTCACCATCATATTGTAGCAGCTACTGCGGTGCCAAAAGATAGTTAGACCCAGAACTAAATTTTTAACAGTGTATGATTGAATTTATGGAATCTAGAATATCTTTAATATTGATATATAATTTTAAGCCTTTTACTTTTAATTTCAGGAAATTGCAAAATTCATTTTTTCCTTAAAACTCTTGCTTTTTTTTTTTTTTTTTTTTTTTTTTTTTTTTTTTACAGATAAACTCAAGATTCTAGAAAAGAAAAGAAAGAAAAAAGAAAAACTTTGAGAAATAACATTTGGTCGGTAGGAAAGAAATGTGAAATCAATAATTTGACATTTAATATGTATAATTCAAATATCCCAATATAAAAATGAGATATTTTTACTCAGTTAAAAATTTTGTACTTCGTTGAACTAAAGTTTATGGCTGCATTAGCTGCAACCATAAGATCCTGAAATCTCGTTCCAGCATTTGGAGCTCCAGTTGAACAATAGCTCCAAATGTTGGAACCATCAGATTGTAGCAGCTACTGCGGCACCAAAAGTTACTTCGACCTACCATAAAATTGTTAATAGTGTAAAACTTGATTTTATGGAAACTAGAATGTCTTTAATATTGTTAAATAATGTTTTAAGCCTTTTACTTTTAATTTCAGGAAAATTGCAAAATTAATTTTTCTTTGTGAAAATCACTGCTTTTTTTCACTGAGAAACTCAAGTTTATAGAAAAGAAAAGAAAGAAAACATTGATAAATGATAAAAAATAACTTTTCTTCTTCAGACAGCATATTTTTAAGTTTTAACTGATTGGCATATTGAAAGAGAAATTAAATTGACATAATACTTCAAAGACGTCCATTCTCATGTTATCCTTTCTCAAATAGTGCATGAATTACAATAGATAATTTACATTTGTTAAAATTCAATATTTGATATAAAGTAAATATATTCGGAGAGACTAATATCACAGAAAAATTATCTGTTTGTTAAATATATATATATATATATATATATATATATATATATATATATATATTTGTATTGATGAAATTTGAATGAAAATACATCCATTTTCAAAGCTCATTTAGGGCAAAAGGGAAAACTTCCGGCAATTTTTTACTCTTTCGAATTGCTTAAAAAATCCCTTAGTTTTTACATTCCTCTTTTCGCTTGAAAAACTCTTTTATTGTTTAACGAACCAAAGTCTAGCTCATTTTTGCAAGGAAATAGATCTTTCTGAACACAAAAGGTTAAAAAAGATAAGGAGAATTCCTTCTCATTAGGTCCCAAACAGTAAAGAAAAAAAATAGCATTCATCTGAGACTTTTTTTTTTTCAAGCGAAATCACTTCGACAGTATAAAACAAAAAGGAATATTTCCAAAAATCCTGCGGGAATTAGGAATAAGCTTATTTAAAGAAGGGAATTTGTTTCAAACAAATGATGTCATATATATCTTACGTTGTGTATACTTTATTTTATAAATTCTTTGTATAAATGAGATTTTAGCATCAAATGTTCAAAAGATACTTGGCTAAATGTTTTGATTTTCAAACGTATCTGAAAATTCGTAATATACTTTTCGCTTTCAAACTTTAGAAAATAATGTTATAGATAGTAAAATTTATGAATTTGTAATTTTTCGTATTTTCTCACAAAAATTTAGAATAACCATTTCATCATGAATGATATATTTTCATTCAGCGTAATGCCATTAGATATATTAAAAACATTACAGTTCTATAAAAATATTACTTTTTATTCTTCGTAGAATCTTCGAATTTTAAAGTTACAAATGATTGCAAAAATTTATGGGGAAATGACTATGAAAATGTGTGTGCAAAAATGATTATGAAAGTTTCTTATGAATTATTACAGAAGTATCTATATAAAAGGTATCATTAGAAAATCATTATGAAAATATTTTTTCTTCGAAAAAGCTAAAGGTTTCTGAGTTAGTTGTTTCAATGGTTATACATTGAAACGACTAACTCAGAAACTTTTAGCCTTTTCGAAGAAAAAATATTTTCGTAATGATTTTGTAATGATGCCTTTTTATAAAGAAAACTAGCAAGCTACGCCCGCTACGCTGGTCAGTTTATCTTAACGCACCTTTAATCAAACGAAATATTGACCTTGAATTTGACCTTGTGTTTTAAAACCATATGGATCTTTACTTAGAATGTTCTTCTGCATTCCTGAAAACGAACGCTATTGAGTTATTATATTTTTAAAGAAGTTACAATTTGAATGAAGTTACAATACTTCAAATATAATGAAATTGATATGCCTCACTGAGGTGGACTAAAATATGCTATTTGTCGAGAATTAAATTAAAATCATGCACTCATGACATCATAATTCACTTTTATATCTTCATAAGGCTACTTTATTTTTATATTTTATAAGGCTGTAATAAGGCTACTATAATTTGTGTCTCGTGCTATAGTCGGTATACATACGTCATGACACATTGACGTTATCATTATCTTTTTATGCGTGAAGGTTTCGCTATGGCACTCCATTGTAAAAATAGTTAATTTTTGAAATTCAATATTTGAAAAATGGCATAATTAGTGAATTTGAAATTTATATCAAGAAAAATACAATTTTTTACCTTTCTAACGCAGTTTGTCTGACAATTTTCTGACAAAAACTTTTCGAGCTATTAATTTTTTCAGTAACTTCAAATGTTTCATTTTCCGAGATTAATCTGTGGCAACAATTGGCGAAAATCCCAGTCGTCAGCAACGCATAGCTTTTTATTAAAGAGGAATATTATATCCCGATACTTCGATTTTGCTATTTCACATATAGCAGTGGTCGGAGTCCTCTTAAAAATGTGTTAATTGAAGCATTGACATGGAGAAGGTAGGAAGTTAAGAAAACTTAATTGTACAGGGGAAGCAAAAAATGGTTTTACACAGCTAAATTACAAAGTTTTATTCACAAAAAATAAGCATATGAGATCCATGTATGCATAAACTAATTTCAACACTGACTTACTGCTCTTTCCATGCCATTGGCATAACCTTTTACTACTTTTTCTATTAAAAATCTCAAAATCGATTTTTCTTGACTTACTACGTTTTCCATGTCTATGCCTCAATTGCAATCTGTTTTGCAACAATTAAAAAATAATTTAAAATTAGAAGTTGCTAATTTCAAACTAAGATGATTCCTGAACTGTTTGACCTAATGAGTTGCTGCTTTGTATCCCGTAGTAAATTTTACCGGATAATCCAAATATGATGTCAAAATTAGGTGTGAGCATAAAAAGAAAAAATCTAGTTTGGGGCAATTTCTACATTTAGACGATCCTCTAAATAAAATTTAAGTATAGCGTTTAATAGCAGACGTTGTTACTATACTATATTTCAAAACAATAATCTTCTTAATAGATTTATTTCATAGCTACAATAAAAATATACCACTAAGATTTATGCTTTGGAAACAGTGGTAAATAAGAGAAAAAAATAGTACTGCTCCGACTCCTGACATACAGTCAAATAAAACATAAATTTTCTGGAGTATCATATGGAACTCAATTCCTTTAATATTCTCCAATCTTGAAAGAGCTTTAAAAATATTCCATTTATATGTTATGATTAAAGCTTTAGAAATACACTATTTAAGTGAAACCACAATAATTTTATTTGAATGTAATGTTGAGGGTAAAACTATACTACTATTAATGCAAATCTCTGAAGAAAAATGTCAGTTTATATTATAACTTACTGTTGATGAGTGAAATAAAATGTAAACTATGATTATGGAAATAGTTAAATACAATAGAACTCCGCTTAATGTGAGCTAGTTGGGACCGTACATGTTCGGATTGTCAAAAAATTGGGTTATCCGAAATTGCGATATAGATTAAAAAAGAGAGAAAGAAAAGGAGATTGCAAAATATTTAATTCAATGCTTCTTTCTTTTTTCAAAGTACTTCTATACAGCAAAATCGTATAAGACGGAATCACAAGGACCAATGAAAAATTCCGCGTAAGGCTGGTTTCCGTCTTAGAAAGTACACTGTGTATGGCATTCTCATTGTATGTGTATTGTACTTGCAATGTTGGAACCATAATATTTTTTCTTTTAAAGCAGAATTCCATTATATACAGGTTTCTTTTTGAAAGATTTTACTGTGATATATATACTAAAATGTTTTTAATATTTAATATTAAGTTTTTTTCTTTGCCAAAACTCATTTAATTTTTTTTAATTAAAAAAATTGGTTATACGGACCATCGGATTAGAGGGGTTTTGATTAGTGGAATACTACTGCATATTGAAAATAAATGAGATTTATTCATTAATATACGCTATATCATTACATTTATTGAACAATTGATCGATTTTTGCAAAAATGGTGTTTTTCTATTTAATTTTTAAATGATTTAATTTTTAATTTTGACATGTAGGTGCAAAATGATAATATAAATTAATTAATTAATATTATATTTTATGCTGTTACGTACAAAATCTTGACAATACAAACTATTTCGTTAATTCGTTGCAGATGGGTATGTCTCACATACACGCTTCCCATTTTTTATATTAAATATTATTTTATTGTATAGATGCTAAAACATTTCCCCAATTTATTTAATGTTCCATCTTTTCAAACATTCTGAAAAGCTTGAGCTATTTCAACTAGAAAGCTAAATCAAACAAATAGTATTTTGTGCACTTCAAGTTATATTTGAAATGTTTGTCCCAATGTTTAATTTAAATAAAGTCAAACAATGCATAATTCATGTGTTTAGTGTTTCAAACTCATCTAAAAAATGCAGTATTGTTACAAATGGTTAACTATATAAGTTAAACATGATTTTTTTAATACGCATATATAGAGAATATATTTCATGAGTTAGTATTGTTAAAATAATTTAATTTTAGTCAAGTTATGGAATTAAAATTGTAATTTAAATATTGAATATGTGTGTATGTTTTTATTTATAAAAACGTTATTTTATTTTATTTTATTTTATTTTTATTTTTTATTTGTCGAAATCGATGTTTTAATTCAATAAATTTTCCAAATGATTTCACTTTATAATAAATCATAAGTAGTTAACATATAATACCGTTTTTGTAGTTTTAAAACAAGTTTAATAAATTCACAAAATATTATAATATGCTTATCTAACAGTGCGATATTTCTGTGTGTTGAAACTGGTATTAGTCCAGGGGTCGGCAACCTATGACCCGCCTATGACCCATTTCATAATTTCAAGTGACCCACTTAAGTTCCGGAAAAAAGTATTAAAAAAATAAAATTCCATTGAAAAAATATTTCGAGTATATTTTGGAACTTTAAAAGGTTTAATTTTAATTCAGAAATTCCATACTACGAAATAGTATAACAGAAAATTGCACTTATCCCATCCCAATAATATTATAAATCTGATTGTGTTCAAATGTTAGGCTGAAGCCAGCGTCAAAATGGAGCATTTAATGATCCTGTTTCTTTGTATATATGTTGATTATAACCCTCAAATGAACATAGGCTTGTTTTTGTATATTTTATTCAAATATTTTCTTTAATAATTAAAAATTTCATTCTTTTCATAGAGAATAAATGGATATTTTTCCATACAATTTAACCATTTAAATTTATCGTTGCTAGGGCTTTGATCGTTGCCAAAAATACGTTTTCCTCAACAATTAATTTTCAATTGAACGATTTTCGAAACTGAAAATTAAAAATAATTCAAAAGAAGATGAATTTCCGTGATATTTGAAACAAAAATATGAAGTATTTGTTATTATACATGAAGTATGAATATCGGTTACATTAAAAAGATCTTTTTCTGCCAAAAACTGCGTTATAATTAGAAGGAAAATGAACAATAATTATATTATTAAAAATAGATTTCGCTTGGACCATGGAAATATGAAAAGATCCTCCTCGGCTTGGAGAAATATGACGTCATAAATAAAACATGTATTTTCAAATATTCGTAATAATACAAGGAGCATAAGTATCAATGTATAATGAAAGTAGATAGATAATGGACGTAATATTTAAGATGAAAAACTGAAATATTTTTATCGCTACTGATTAATAATTAGCTTGAATACCAGTTACATACAAATGTGAGTTTCTGCTAAAATTTATGTCCTGATTGCCAGAAAAAAAATTAACAAGAATTACGTCATTAAAAAGAGATTTCTCTGAGGAAAAAGTGACGTCATATTTGAAATAAAACGGGAATTTTCAAATGTGTTTACAAGGAGCGGGAATCAATTCCTTACATTAATAATACAAGGATCGGTAAGTTTAGAAAGTAGATGAGTTTCACGCATTAATTAAAACGCAAAATTATTATTATTTTTTTTATCTATACCGATTATTAAGCATGAATATCAGTTACATACAGATGAGAGTTTTTTGCCAAAAACCACACCATGATTATTAGAAAAAGAAAAAGAAATACGAATCTATTATATTAAAATCTGACCGCCTGTTTGTATTTTGCAACTACTCCTTTCAGATTGTCGAACGCAATGCGATTTACTTAACACCGGTTATCATTGATCCGAGGATGTCATAAACTCTCAGAATTAAAAAATAAAATGATTTAAATTCCGAGATATTATTATTATTATTATTTTGCAAATTTTAACGAAATTTCTCTAAAAATGGCAACTAAATTATTCCAATTTTGAGCGCGTTCAGAGACACCGAAATGCGGGTTACTGGTATAGGTGGGGAATGACGTCATCTGATTTCCTCAGGGTAAAGTTGGGTTAAAACGGCTGTGAACGCTTTTGGGTAAAGTTATGGGTATATTTACAATCAAACACTTCCGTCAACCAATCTACCATTACAATTTGATTGTACGAACATTTCAGGAACCATCCTAGCCGATGTTGGCCAATTATATCATAGTCCTGTTAAACGTAGACCAATCAAATGTTCAGGACTCAAGTGTACAGTAGGAGTCATAAAGAACAACAGTTAACAGTTGCAGTTAGCTATAAAACAAACAAACAAATCAGATTTCCAACCACGTGATCACTTTACCCAACAAAATTCTCCAGGTAATGTGGGTTACCCGAAGTCTGAGTAATTTACAGCTCTGAACGCTACGGGTAACTCGCAAAAAGTCACGTGATATCGCTCTCTGAACGCATCGGATTATCCATGTGTTACCCTATGTAACTCGGGGTTTGGTCTGTGAACGCGCCCTTTGTGAATAAAAAAGAAGAAATAAAACGGATTAATATATTTTTTCTCATTAAAACTGAAAAAAAAAAGAATTTATTTTCAATTTGAGTAGATGATGAAAGAAAAAAAAATCTTGATTACAGTAACATTTTTGAAAAATAAAAACGTATTTTCACACATTCAAACTTCATGAATATATTTATTCTAAAGAACAAAAACCGTCTGTCAACATATTTTCATTAAAAAATAAAGATTTTTTTTCAGTTATAGATTAAATCAAGGAGGCAAATTTAAGCTTCTTGCATTTAGGTCTAGAATAATTGGTCTATATTCACAAGAATTGAATTTAATAAAAATAATATACTATTTCCATTATCTTTGAAGGATGGCTATTAAAACGTTTCAAAAGGCGTTAAAAATAAAATGGTTTACCAGGTAAACTTGACATATGTTTTTACAGAAGTAGCCGATTTCCACGATTTTATTTGGTCCGCCTTTTTTCATTGGTTGCAGTTTCCTTTTCGTGATTATTTGTCACAAAATTTCACTTTTTAAAAACTTAGTTATGTGAAGGTCTCTATAACATAGAAATACTGTATTGTCTCCTATGGAATGTGATAAAGAGTTAGTTAATTATTTACGTTTCTAATTATCGGGAATGAAATATTTTGCTTAATTAATGCATTTATTCTTCTTTTAATGATACGTGAACGAAGTCACGGGTAACAGCTAGTTTGTTATAAAAATCATGTTTTGAGACAGAAAAATAAAGAATGACGAAGAGAGAAAAAGAAATTCTCCGGAAATTGAGTTGGTATAAATTTGGCTTCCCTGCAGAAATTAACGACTGCATAACGAATGCAGCGATTTAACGAACGAAGGCGCGGAGGGAGGCAGCGTTCAATCGCTGACTTCGACACATTCACCGCGATCTTGGTTTTTGTCCAATAAGTAGGCTTGAACTACTGCTACAATTTGGTGGTTTGGAGCATTGGTTCTCTCAATTGTGAACTTGTTCAGTTTGTTAAAACAAATTATTACCATGGGAAAACAAAAAGTAAAAAAGAGATTGTTTCAAGATGCGTGGAAAGAAAAGTATGGATGTTTCTAAAATGATGACAACTTGATATGTACTTTATGCAAAGATGTAATTACCGCCAGAACTTACAATGTTGAGCGACACTTTCATTCAAAACATAAAAAAATTGAATGCCAAATGAAGAAAAATCTGAGTACATTGCTAAACGTGTATTAGATTTTGGAAAACAAAATAAATTCATAAAGAAATTTGTTACTAGCAACAATCACGCTACATCTGCCAGATTTGTTGCAGCTCTTAGTATTGGTACCAACAGAAAACCCTTTACATACGGTGAATTTTTGAAAAACGCATTATTAAATTGCTCCGAACACTTATTTAATGACTTCGCAAATAAAAAAACAAATCATTGAGAGATTAAAGAAATGCCATTCTCCGCTAGAACAGTTCAACGTCGCATTGAAGATATGGCCGAAAATATTGATGAACAGGTCAAAAATGATTTGTTATCTAGTGACGTAATTATCATTCACTCGATGAAAGTATGGGTAGGCTTCCAATTGTTGTGAGATATGCATCGATAAATAGTTCAAAAGTCTATGAAGAACTTTGCGTTCTTGCTACTATGAATGGGTTGGGTTGGGTTGGGTTGATAATTGACGGCCAATTATCTACACTTGGGATATATTCCCGGGGGAGTGCCCTTCGTGGGGGTCTTTCTAAGGGAACCTAACCCGTATTTACGCATGGATAAATCCACGGCTCGAAGAAAACCACGGAAACTCCGAACAATTAGGCCGACGGGCGCGATTGGGATCGAACCCAGCACCTCCCGTCTACCAGCTTCGAGAGCCGAACCTCTCAGCCACTGGTGGGGCGCTACTATGAATGACACGACCAAAGGCGCTGACAGTTTTCGTCAAGTACAAGAGTTTACTAATTCCAAAAATGGGCAAGTATTGGATTTAAACAGTAAATTGTTTTCTATAACAACTGATGGTGCTCAAGCTATGAGGGAAAAAATATTAGATTTGTGAAACTAATGGAAAATGAACTTGGTCTCTCACTTTTGTAGTTTCATTGTATCATGCATGAATAAAATTTATTTGCAAAGGCATCTATCTACACAACAACTTAAAGATGTATTGAGAAAGGTTGTTAAGATCGTAAATATGATAGTAGCACGATCAGCATTAGTACACAGGCGATTCAAAGCGTTTTTGAAGGAAATAGAATCGACATATGGAGATTTGTTGTTACATTCGGAAATACGATGGTTAAGGCGAGGCAAAATTCTTAATAGATTTGTAGAGTGTTTTGATGAGATGCAAAAATTTCTTTACGAAATCAGTGAACTTGATCTCGGACTCAATGAATGGTTTCTAAGACTTTTGTTCTTAACAGACATAATGAAGAATTATAATGATTTCAACCTACGACTTCAAGGAAATAACCACACAATTTTGAAAATGTACGAATAATGAAAGAGTTTTTCTTCGAAATTAATATTACTTGAAACGGGCATAAAAAAAAGAAAGAATTTCGTTTCTTTCCCTTGTTAAAAGGGCAAACACGAAAAAGAAAATATCGATGAGAGCAATCTTAATATGTTCGAAAGTTGGATTTTGTGCATTAAAAGTGAATTTAAATGTCCATTTAAAAATTTTAAGAAGCACGGCAAAATGTTTACTTATATAATAAAGCCGAAGAAATAGAATAAAATGTTTTAGATTTTCAGTATTTTCAATTTCTTAAAGTTGACAATTTTAGTTTAGAAATGATTGACTTTAAAAGTTCAGCGTTATGGAGGGATATATTCAAGACATTGGAAAGATTTGGAAAAAATCAGAAGATCGTGATCTTTCCACGATATCAGCGTGTTGGGCATCGCTTCGTACGAAGTTTTCATCTCTGAAAAAAAAATTGGCTTTGCCATTTTATTCGCATTTGGTTCAACTTATAAATGTGAGCAAATATTTTCACACATGAAATTTATTTTACGTAAGAACAGGAACAGCTTAGCTACTGAAAACTCAGATGCTTGTATTCGTCTTAAGACGACTAACTATAAACTAGACTTGAATGAATTGACGTCAAAAGTTCAACATCTGGGGAGCCATTGAAGATAAAGTAAAGTTCATTCAGTTATGTTTTCTTTTATAATAATTATAATTTTATTTTTTGTGTTTCAAGTTTAAAAAGGCGTATGATAATTATTTTCTCAATAAAATTTATCTTATTATTAACCAAAAAAGACTGTTTTAAAATGAAAATACCACTGACCCGAAATGTCTTCTTAATACACATATTTTGATTGATTGGGACCCGCAGGCGAAAAAGGTTGCCGACCCCTGGATGCTCTTTCGAGAATTCTTTAATATTTTCATAAGCAGATTTTCTGATATATGATTCTGAAAACATTGCAAAACACACATATTTAAGTTTATTTTATATGGAGTACATGAAACATTACCAATTATATATGAAAATCAAAACAGAAAAAAAAAATAGATATAAGTAATAGAATAAAAAAATCTCCAGTTTGCAACATCATGCACGAATAGCGGAATAAAAATCATAAATTGAAATATGAATAAAAGCCAAGAAAAATAGGAAGAAATAATAAAATATGCAACCAAGAAAAGATAAATGAAAATGGAAAACAGTGATTTAATGAAATATTTATGGATTCCATAAAAGTTTCAATTTCATCCTTGTACAAGCTATAATAAGCTAAAATAATACAAGATTTTGGCAATCGCACATTCATAAATTTAAAAAATGAATGAAATACGAGATGAACAGATTCAAGTGAGGAAGCTTTTCCTCATAAAAAATCCATCCCAGATTTCACAAATCTGCACATGTTGCCATAAAACCATTTACAAAGTCAGTAGATGTATTAAATTATAAAAGAAAGACTCTACTGGCGAAATATTCAAACCAAGTAGTCAAAGAAGTTTAAGTAGCCTGATAAAATCAGAAATAGATGAACAGTGCTGCCATCTAGTAGCAAAAAATACAATATGGGGAACAGAATTATTCATAAAAGGTGGAAAAAACTTACAATTTAGATAATGTACCCAAATTAAGTTAATAAATTAAGAAAATTAATACATATAATGAATAAATGCATATGGGGTATGAGAATACATTAATTAAATGAATTATTAATAAATTATGTATAAATGTAAAAAAAGAAAATTAAATGACAGTACAGAATAATAAAAAAAATTAATAATTAATTTATTTTTAATGCAACTTATCAGGAGACGTTTAAATTAGACAAAATATATTTATGTATATTAAAGTAAGATAAGTGATTTAAATATGGCATTGTCCCACACAAATCAAAGATGTTAATTAAATATTAATAAATTAAATTAAAACTATGGTGTAGATCATATGAAACCATTTCTTTTTAAAGAAAGGAAGTGTGCTGAATCAACTAAAGAACAGCAAGTAACGAATAGATGCATTATGAATCAATAACCCTCTCTCGATTTATTTTTTGGCAAATAATAAATTAACCATTGCATATTAAGTATCCATACAACACCGCCATCCTCCACACTGTACCATCTACCATCCTAGCTGTCCTATTTAATTTTTTAATTATATATATTTTTATTCTGTATGTGCGTCATAAGTTCGTTAAAATTAAAAAAAAATTCATTAAAAATAAACAAATTATGCTAAACATTGCTTTTTGCTTGAATGGCATTAGAGAGAGATCGTATTTTTTTTTAAACAAAAGTATTTGGTTTTAAAATTACCGATGGATGGCGCAGCGTGCATAATATGAAGCATATTTATGCAAATCAGGCTGTCAATAAAACCCATCAATACATACAAATTCTTCATTCGATGCCAGCAGTATGCTATCATTACCAGATCAAACGCTGTAGTTTAAGCTCTTTTACAAGAACGGAGAATCAGCAACTGGCGCATTGTCAAAATTCCGCACGGCAAAATGACTGAAGACACGAAAAGGGCCTGCTTCATGTGCTGGGATACTGAAGCTTGTGAGACACTTCACAGAAATGGGTCTTTTACTATAAACTAAACTAAATTTGCTTACACCTGCTTCATATTATGCATGCCAGCGCCATCTATCGGCAATTTTATTAACAAAAACTCTTTTTGTTACTAAAAAAAAAAAAAAAAAAAAAAAAAAAAAAAAAAAAAAAAAAAAAAACCTCTCTAATCCCATTCCTGCAAACCGCAATTTTTTGGCACCATTTTTTTTTAATGAATTTTTAAAATTTTAATGAACTTATGATTTATCCGGTATTATATGTTTACGTTTAAATGTAAAATTTAAATTTAGTATAACACAATTATTGAACTTCTAAATAACATATTATTAACTAATTTCAGGATTCTATGCTTTTGCATATTTTACTGTCTGATGCATAATGATGTAACTAGCACAAGAGTAGCATAATTTAATTATGCTAGTTATGCATTACCGCTTAACATTCTTTTGTCTTATGTATAATGATATAACTAGCTTACAATTAATTTATCTGGAAGAGACTAAGCACGACGCTTGACAACGTACAACGTTATTCTAGTATATTTTTGATATTTATGCAAATTCGACGCGATTTAAGCTAAAATTAATCAAATGAGATTAACTCAAAAAATATTTTTGTCAGCTCAAAAAATTGTTTTTTTCATACAGCATATGAAATATGTAAAACAAATGAAAGTAGTGAAAAATAATACTGCATTTTTACGGACAAAATAGCTTTAGAAAAATGCAATGCATCAGATAATTTCAAAATTCACCCGTGAATATTTTTATAAAAAACATCTGCCCAAGAACCTTAAATAATTCGATTAGGAGTTTATTACTAAAAGATAAGAACTATAAATGCGTTTTTTTTTTGATGAAAAGAACATTTATTTTTGGTTAACAAAATGATTTACTATAATCTGTACTTCAATTAGAATCCACTATCTGAAGAAAAAGTATAAAGTTAATATACTTATCGTTGGCCTACATTTGTTGGATAATTTATTTACTTTGGATAAAATTATGGAAATCTCATCAGAATTTTTTAATTATTAATTTTTATAGAAAATATACTAACTGATTTTTTTAATGCAACTATTTTAATACTTATAATAATTTATTTGAATATTGTATACATTCTCAATCTTGTATAAGATTACTTTGATGTGCACTAAAATGTTTATTTATAAGTATATGTACACTACTTAACATTAATTTAAAACATTTTTTTATACTGACATTTCCTTAAATGAAGTATAAGCTTTTTTCTTTTTTAGCTGCACATCTCTGTCCCTTTAGTGTTTAGAGATAATGTGAAGTCCTCTAAAGACAAGTTTTTTTTCTTTCGTTGTGTACATAATATTAAATCCATTCTTTTTCTTCCGGGGTTTTGTAATTATGTTTGTAGCTCTGCATAAAATACAATAGTATGGGTGTAATAGTTAACTGATTCTTTAAGTGACATCGTTGTTAAACCATAAAAATCTTGCTATCTGTATGAAACATTTAATAAAACTTTAAAGTTTATATTTTATCATGTGGAGACTCCGAAATTTACATTTTGTTAAGCTGATATTTTCAATAAAAACTGATGAATTATAAATGACAATTAAAAGAAAATTATATTTAAGCAGTATCAATTAACTCAATAAGTAGCACGTATTTAATGCAGAATTTATAATACCAGTAATCTTTATTTTATATATTTTTATAATTTTGCATGCACTTCTAACGGGAATATTTTAAGACCGCTTAGACAGCAATGAAACTTATATTAAGCTTTAATTTTTAAATTTAACGAATACAATATCTAACAGTCTGTTGCAGAAACTTCTCTAAAATACAAAATAGTAGGATTAAACAAGTTTTGAAAATTCCAAGTTTGTTTTTAAATTTTACAAAATTTATATTTTTTATTCAAATTTTAATTGCTTAATAGGCGTATAGCCAACATAGTGAAAAAGTACCCAAGCCGGAACTCGAACCCCGGTCATCAGATTAGCGCACTGATATTCTACCAACTGAACCACTTGGGAACGATACTCAGCCAAAGTGGTTCAGTTGGTAGAACGTCAGTACGCTAATCTGATGACCCGGGTTCGAGTCCCGGCTTGGGTACTTTTTCACTATGTTGGCTATACGCCTATTAAGCAATTAAAATTTGAACATTATGAATGCAAGGCGTGAGAAAATTTCCAAGTATTAAAATATGAATTTATATTTTTTATACTATTAAAATATTTACAGCGAATTACTTTTTTAATATACACTGCTTGACAATTGCTAAGGAACATAAACATTTTTCGTCATAACTAGTGATAGACATCGTTTAAAGAAATAAAACTTAGTACATATTTAATAGAAGTCCTTATAAATCATATAACAAAATCACTTGTTAACGTTAAACTAAAGATGTAATTAATGCTTAAAGTGATAAAAACATAATACTACAAAGCTTAAAATACCTTTTAATTTAACTATGACATGTTTCGTACACTCAAACGGTGACTTCTTCGAGATCGAAAATGATAAATAAACTATTTTTGCCAAGTTTTTGAAAATAATAAACAAAAAACAAGAGACCAGAAGTATAATGGAAGCAGGTGCTTAAAATAATTAAACTGTAAACGTGAAGATTATTATTTTACGTATTGCTTTTTTAATTTGTAAATCAACTCGTGCAAATTTTTTGGTAATTCAAAAGAGGCTGATTCATTGCATATATTCTCGTTTTGTAAAAATATTTCTATTCATTCATGGATAATGGATGCGAAATGAACACTTGGTGGAAAAATTATTTTACTATTCTTGAAATCAATCTTCAAAGACTCTGTCTTATGTAGTCTGGCCAAAGCTTTAGTTCTTCTGTCATATTTGATATCTGCCATATGTAGGGACTATTTACCGCACAGACAATTTAGGCCACGGCCTTGGGTCCATTGAAGACGGGGGCCCCAAATTGAGTAAAATTATTTAGAAAAAAATTATCCTAGAATTTTTTTTATTTCAATCTTCGATATCTGAGAAACAGATACCCCTAATAAACACCTTGCCTGTACTTTTCTGTTCTCTAAAAACATCTTAAATTAGGAATGCTGTAGACAGAATAGTTTTTATGGGACATTTTTTAAAGAAATATTTAAGCTGAAGAAAAAAATTAGGTTAGCCTGAGTTTCATGAGCATTTTTATAAAATGCAGGAAAATTTCCGAATACTCCCAAAAATCATTTCTAGCTATAATTTTGGTATGAGGGGGGGGGGTTAAAAAGTTGCTGGGTCTTGGTCCTCGGACAATTTTAACCAGGGTCTGGGGCTATATGTTTTTTTATTCTCGTTTTAAATTTTCTGTTTGCCATTCCTATATAATACTGTAATTTTCTATTCTTTCCATTTAAACTTTCCGGTGTTTATGAAATGCCGTTCTGCAGGGCATATGGAACATTACAGTAATATATAGGAATGACAAACAGAAAATTTAAAATGAGAATAAAATAACATATGACAGATATCTAATACGACAAAATAACTATAGTTTTGGCCAGACTACATAGGACAGAGCCATTGCATATTGATTTCAAGAATAGTCAAATAATTTTTCCATCAAGAGTTTATTTTCCATGCATTACCCATAAATCAGTAGAAATATTTTTGTGAAATGTGAACATATGCAATAAATAAGCCTCTTTTAAAATATCTAAAATGTTTTTGCACGAGTTGATTTACAAATTAAAAAAAGCAATAAGTAAAATAATAACTTTAACGTTTACTGCTTAACCATTTTAAGTACCTGCTTTCATTATATTTGTGGCCTCGTGTTTTGTGTTTCTCATTTTCAAAAACTTAGCGAAAATAGTTTATTTATAATTTTCGATCTTGAAGAAGTCGCCGTTTGAATATACAAAACACGTCATCTTTATATTATAATGTATTTTAAGCCTTTTTGTGTAATGCTTTTATCAATTTAAGCATTAATTTCCTCTTCAGTTTAGAAGTCCTTATGTATATTTATTATGCAAAGGATTGGCAAGATCTGAGGTTATCTGACCCGGAGTATCATTTATGTTCCTCTTGACTACGAGGCTGACATATCTATGCTCTTGAGGTGTGATATTCCTACAACTGCCTACAGAATGTTATCTTGTAGCACTTCCACATCCAGAGGTCTTTTTAAATCACAATATTTTACTCTTCGACACGTGTCTTGCTTTGGTAACTTAAGTGACATTTCGCTCTACCTTGAGACTTCCAACTGCTCAAACATGATTGTATGCTATCAAATAATGCCTTACAGGCATTTAACAGTCAATACTTGTCGTCCAAAATGGAAATCTACATCTATATCTTCAGAAACCGACACTGTGACTTCCCCTTCAAATGTTACTACTTGCAATTTCAAAGAAAGAAACCACGTGGAGGCATTGTCTTTAATACAGATCCGTTGTTTTTTCTGCGATTGTGCGGCTTAATGAAACACAAATTTGCACAAATTCGTTGTTCCTTACCATTTGTCATTCAGTGCACATATAGAACAGATTCTCCCAAAAATACATTGACTGAGCTTTTTGATATATTTTTACAAGACCTTATCTTTGCCTATATTAAACAATTATTTCATTGTAGGTAATAATCCAAAGATAATTCTATATATTCGCGAGAGATAGAAATTAAATAGTGTTTTCACCGACAAATTTTCATAACTTTTGACGGAAAATCAAACTAGGGATTTGCCCTACCTTGAGACTTCCAACTACTCCAATATGATTGTATGCTATCAAATGATGTCTTACAGGCATTTAACAGTCAACAACTGTCGTCCAAAAAGAAAATCTACAGCTATATCTTCAGAAACCGACACTGTGACTTCTCCTTCAAATCTTATTTCTTGCAATTTCAAAGGAAGAAACCACGTGGATGCATTGTATTTAATACAGATCCGTTGTTTTTTCTGCGATTGCGCGGCTTAATGAAGCACAGTTTTGTACAAATGCGTTGTTACTTACCATTTGTCAAGCAGTGTACATATAGAATGGACTCTCTCAAAACTACATCGACTGAGCTTTTTGATATATATTTGACTTATATTAAACAATTATTTCATTGTAGGTAATAAACCAAAGATAATTCTATTTATTAGCGAGAGATAGTAAATTAAATAGAGTTTCCAGTGACAAATATTTACAACTTTTGACGGAAAATCAAGCCAGGGAATTACAAAATTTGTTTTGCTGTACGGAAGAAATTTAATTACGATTTTAATTACACTTGGCAACATAGTTACTAAAATAACAAAGTAATAACTTTCAATTTTCCTAATCCAAGATGAATAAACATACTTAAGACTACTTAAATTAATCAGTTCTCGCATCCTAATGCAAACATTTAGCATGATTTTAGCAAACAAATTTGTCATCTAATTATTAAAAACTGTTAATGCTTAGGAAACTTCTCAAGAGACATTATTTAATCATTTTTTACAAGTGAAATGTAATTGAATGTCTATGTTTGTACTAATTATTGAAACTACGCACTTCGAAATGTCTAAATAGTCTAAGATCTTTTATATAATTAAATGATGTTTTGATGTTGAAACTTTTGATGCAAAAACAAACTAATTTATTCAGAAGTGTTTCAAACGAAATAATTACTTAAATTAATTTCTAACTTATATCTTACAGAAATGAATAATTAAAATGTATATTTTGTTATATGTATTAAATATAAAAAGGAATTATCTCTAATACTTAAATGACCTGAAGCATGACTGCTGAAGGAAGAGAGGGGGGGGGGATACTGGGAACTTGTAATTAAAATTTCTCAGGATTTGTTTAACACTGGAACGTTTGACAATTTCGGCCTCCTAAAATGAACGTCGGTATAAGTTCGATACCACTAATTTAATTATGAAAAATGGGCACTATAAATTCTAATTTAACAATATATTGCGTCATTGTACTTTAATTAAACTTATAGTGTTACCTTTCCACAAAAGAACGATGATTCATTTTACAGAAAAACATGTTAAATCAAAACGGGCGACAATTTCGGCATCCTAAAACGACTGGTGTCATTTCGATACCACTAATTTAATTATACAAAATGGGGGCTATAAATTCTAATTAAGCAATATATTGCGTCATTATACTTTAATTAAGCTTATAGTGTTACCTTTCCACAAAAGAACGATGATTCATTTTACAGAAAAGTACGTTAAATCGAAACGGCCGACAATTTCGACATTTTAAAATAGCCGTCGCTGTCATTCTGACACAACTAATTTATTTATGCAAAATGGACACTATAAATTCTAATTTAACAATATATTGCGTCATTATACTTTAATTAAGCTTATATCGTTACATTTTCACAAAAAACGATGGTTTACTGTAAATTTTGCTTTGTATCGTAATGACACCAACGGACGTTCTAGGTGAATTTGACATTTTTATTTTTTTAAATTGGATAACATAACAAAAAGTTCGACAGTGTACTTATTACGTGAAATAAATAAAAGTCATGCAATTTGAAGAATATACGTGAAAAAATGTGATAGAGAAATAAGGCTAAATTCGGTTTGGCTAATAGAAATGACACCAACGGATGTTCTAGTGTTAATGTCAAGCACACTCTTCTACACTGTAAAGAAAAATAAATATTTTGCTCGAATTTAGCTCTTATCTATCTTTAGATTTACAAAAATATAATAAAACTTTTCCAAAACACATTTCCAAAAAGCGTAATATTATCTACCGTCAGAAACCTAAAAAAACAAGAGATTTCCGAGATTTAAAAAAACATTACTGAAACTAAAATTTATTTTTCTTACCGTAATTTTCTAAATCCTAATTCTAAATCATAACAATCTAATCCTATCATACGGATTCTAAATTTTGAATTCTGCGTACATAACTGGAGATATAAGCATCGCATAAATCGCATAAATCATCGAATTGCGGAAACCCCTCTTGGGCGATTTTGCCCCAAAACTAATCAGCACCAGCTGACATAAGGATAGAACATAATATGAAATTTCACCCTATTCTATGCTATTTCACCCTATGCTATGCCCTATTCTATTAGTTATTGAGTTAGAGCGCCCACAAAATTTGCGTCACATACCTACAGACACACAGATTTACGGACAGACATTTTCTAAAAACAGTGCAATCGTGTTAAGTACCTCCTAAAACGTACAAATCCGTCGAAAACCGGATATAGAAATGTTTCATGTTTCCAATATTTTCTTCTTGTATAGAAAGAAGAAAGTAAAAATACCAAATAATTGAATGGATAATAAAATTATTTTTTTTCAAATCAACATCACTTGTAAAATGAAAGTCGTAATTCTTACAAAGCAGCCTATAACTAATGATGCGTCAGGGGAAGTATTGTCTTCCTTACAGTCTTCAAATTAATACGCTACTCTTCTCTGTTTTTTAAGAGAAATGTCGTTAATTTTACTGATCTGCTCTTAATTATAGAGCCCAAACAGTTTAAGATTAACGTCGATTTTCCCGTTTCTACAAAGAACCTTTTATTAAGCATTATTATCCAAATGCCTCGAGACAAGATGGCTATTTCAAAAGATTAACTGCTTGAAAATGCCAGTTTGTTTTTTCATCCCTGGTAAATTTAATCTTAGTTCAGGAGTATTCATCATTTTTAATTGCAAGTTTCAAAAATAGTCTTTTCAAACAAATTTGAAATATGAATAAAGTTTTGACAGTTTCAAGAAATTTAGAATTTCGTTTTTAAAAATAATTAATGGGTTCTTGTAGAATGGTCTTGTAAGATTATGTAAATACAATATCCTTTTAAAAATGATCGGCTTTAAACGATTTTTGGATTTTCTTTAAAGTAGCAGAGATTTTCTAAAAAGTAAATTACATTTGTTTTAAGAAAATTTTTCTAATCAAATTTTTCTACGCGAAATCAGTACACGTTTTAAATTAAAAATTTTATATGACTAGACGGAGAGCTGGAAATCAAATTCTACGTTTTTTAAGCATTCCAATAAGAACTAGTCAGATGTGCCAATCCTAAAACTTTCTTCTATCTCTCACAAGTTTCGCATACACTAAAAAGAATCAAGGTCGAATCTAAAGTTTTATTAAATTCCGCGCATTACTTCTTGAGAGTGTAAATCCTGCAAAATGTAATATAGCAGCATCACCTGTTGGGAGATTTAGACCAAAACCTAATCAACAACAACTTATGTCAACGTCTAACTGAAGTTTGATGAAAATCCGTGCATTAATTTTTGAGATATAGTTATCGTGCTAATAATGAAAAAGTAGCATAGCAGCGCCACCTTTTGGACTGTTTACACCACAACGTACGCATCATCTATTTAAGTCAAGGTTTAACAGAATCTGAAGTTTGATGAATTTCTGTGCAGTAGTTTTTGAAATATAGCTATCGTAAACATCATGAAAAAAGTGCTATAACATTGCCACCTGGGATATCTACACCAAAACATAATCAGCGTCTATTTATGTCAAGGTCTCAATGAATCTGAAGTTTGGTGAAAATAAGTGCATTAGTCCATGAGATAGAGCTATTGGGGAAATCGTGAAAATTGCAGTATAGCAGCGCCACCTATTGGGCGATTTTCACCAAAAACTAATCAGCACCAATTTATATCAGGGACTAACTGAATATAAAGTTTTATTGAATTCTGTGCATTGTTCTTGAGATAGAGTGCCCACAAAATTTTTGTCATAGACAGACAGAGCCGCAGACTCACAGACTGACATTTTCTAAAAACAGTCAAATCGTGTTCAAGACCTTCTAAAACGTATAATTCCGTCGAAAACCGGAAGACGAAAATTTTCATGAATCCAATACTTTCTTCTTTTAAAGATAGAAGAAGGTAAAAATACATGCTGTATGTAAATTTAAGTAATGTAAGATAGCAGATGCGAATTTTAGTTGAAGCAATATTTACGTTGAAGAAGTAGAGGAACTTCGGTTATTATGGAATAGTCGGGGAATATGTAATACCAAGTTTTCTATTTAATAACGTGCTGCCACCAAACGGCGAAATAATAAACTACTTAAGAAAGCTTCAAGAATGCCCCCCAGAACGCACAGTTCATCGGTTAGTGTCAGGGCACGTTGTGTGAATAAATATTTGTTTTTCGTATTTGGAAAGGTTCAGTATATTTTTAAGTATTTGTTATTCATTATTGGAAGTGATATTTTTATAAAGACAATAAATATAACGTACACCGAAATACTAACAGTGTATGATGTAACACTCGTTTTTTATCTCGCGATTCATACCAAAAAACATTGAGTATTTTTTTCTCAAACCAGCGGTGTCCGGTTATATGGGATACCAATACCTCATAATACTCCATGATTAGGGTGGCGGAAAGATAGATCTTTATATTTGTGATTTATGCAAATCTGAAGTACTAACGGAAGTATATTAGCTTACTACCTATAGACACTACATTTTGATCATACTCTCTTGATATCATTAAATCTGTTTTTTTTTAATTTTTGTTCGTTTTTATCCTCCAATTTCATATTACCCGACTATCTTATAATACACTCTAAAAACGACATTTTCAAAACTGAGCAAAAAATACTCAAATCTGAGTATGTCGCATAGTCAAAATGGCTCCGAATCAAAATTATACAAATTTGAAACATGTATATACTTATTTCTGAAAACACACACACACTCAAGAATAAAACATCATGTGCTCATATTTGAGTATGTTCATGTTTCAAAAATGAGTATGAACTGACCTCTATGTGTTCAGTTTTGAGTATGTCCATGTTTCAATATTCTGAGTATTTCTGGTATTTCAGAATTGAAAGCATTGGATCGTTTTAGTTGAAACAAAACGTTTCATAACAAAATGAAAACATCGATTTACTCAGATTTCAAAGTGTCCTTTTTCTCAGTGTACCCTCCAAAAAAGTTTTTAATTATTAATTATTATTTGTTTCCTTGTGGTGAAATTCGTAAAATGATTTTTGTCTACAAATTACTAATCACAGATAGTTGAAGTTTGTGATTGTATTCGGTTTTAGGGTTTTAAACAATATCGAGCTGCGATATTGCCTCAAACGCAAATGGTATTTCGTAATACCGGAAGTTTCTGTGTTGCAGTTTTCTATTTTGAGATTGCATAACTTGAGTTATCGATTTCATCTCATTCTGTAGAAATGGGATTTTTTGTCGTTTTCCCGCTATAAATATTACTTTATAGAGAAAAATTGCCAACATTATTTATCTAAATACTTTATTTTATTACCTTTTCTTTTTAATAGAGAAATAAAGTAATAAAAAGTGTTTAATTCTCTTTTAAAAGTATATGATAATTATCACCCTTTATAAAATTTATGGCTTAATTTGAAAAGAACATATTAGAATTTCTTCTGTAAATATTTATGCCAACTAATTCAAAAAGGCGGAAATTGACATTCAAAATTCTTTTTCAACAATAAACCACTTGATTTTTTTTTATAGGGATTTCAGCAAAAACATTAACTGGAAATGAATTTTGTTTTATAAAGTGGATACATTGTGTGCAAGTTTCTTTTCTCAAATGCATAAAAAAGAACAATTAAAAATATTAATGAATATTTTTGTATTTTTACTTTATTATTTCTTTAGTGTTTTTCAAATTTTGAAATTTTTTTCTGATATTCGGTATAGATTATGATGGAAGTAACCAAACATATTTGTGGATTCAATTTTGACATAACCTTTTTTTAAACCATTCACGTTTAAAATATATATGGAACAATATGATTGACAATTATTGATACACTTTCTCCAAATATATCACAAAGCTCGCTTATTTTTGAATACTACTTTTTCTGAAAGGAAAATTTCGTCTTATTTAATTGCAAGATTCTGCAATTAAATAAGCTGAAGATTTGTTTTTTCGAAAGCAAAAAGTGGTATTCAGAAGTAAACAACCGTATGAAACCTGTACCATTATTGAGCTTCAAATTATCCAAATGATAAATAATGAATCTTTATTTAACATTTATTAAATTTCGTTCCACTACTTTTTGAGATGTCTTTGATTAGGTTTTATATCAATAACAATTGCATTTCTCGGTTAATTCATTTCCTATCCAAATTCTATTGTCAATTTCGGTCTCATCAAAGACTCTCTAATACAATTCGTTAACGCAATTTCTTCGATAAGCATGTAGTTAGACATAACCTTGCTGGCAGAATTGTACAAGTTTCGAAAAGTGAATTTATTCAGTTTGTTAAATGACATATTTCTACCAATCATTATTTAGTGAAAATCTGAACTACAGTAACGGGAAATGGACTGATTGGTACCTGTCTTACTAATGTTTACCTGTATGATAAAATTGTGTAATGATATTAATTAAGTTTTCAACGTTACCTGAAGGTCACGAAATGGATATTCTGTTATAATATTTTGAAGAATCAAAGGATGAGTTTGACAGCTTGATGGTAAAACAATTATTACTGATATATATATATATATATATATATATATATATATATATATATATATATAAATAATATATTTAACTTTAAAATTTGCCCTATATTTTTTCCGGTACATATTTTTAACATAGGTTTAATACAAAATGGAACAAAAAATGCATATGACAAGTCTTTGATTCGTATGTCTTTTAGTTTCTCGCGTATGGAGCAATCTAAGTATACCTGATAGACCCCGTTAGACATCCAACCTGAGTGGCCACAAACTCTGCATATTTATGGGACCAGGAAACTGGAAATCCACCCGGTAGCAGGGTAACGAAACTTTATAGCGTGCAAGTCCGGCGTCAAACTATTAGTGTTTTGTCTTTTGAAAATTTATATATACTTTTAGTCAATACTTACGATGGAATTTTCCAATTAAGCATCATTCGTTCCAATTAACCATCATTCGTCTCCTAAAAACGTTATTATTTTTTCATTAAAATAAGCAATTAAATTCGTTTTCTTTTACTTCAACAATCATAGAGGAAGTAATTAATCCCATTATATCATTATTCAAATAATCTTTTTTTCAGTTCGTGCTTCTAAAACATTTTTTTGTATTCCAGTTATCTTATATTAAAAACTTTATTTAAATAATAAAAATATATAGTCTCAGTATATCGCAGTTATATCTTTCGCTTTTATTATTTGGAACTTTAAATATAATTCAAAATACCGGATAACTTTATGTGTTGTCTTCCTTTATTTTATTCTTCATTGAGAATGAAGGCACCTTGATTCTATAATAATTATAATAAATCCTTTATTAATAATTTCTGTGGAGATTATCGAACCAGGTGAAGATCTTTTCTGTGGTTTGTTTTACTTGAAAATCTAATAGATATTTAATGTATATTAACACATAGGTTTCAGATTAATGTTTTGGTTTTGATAATTTTCTTAAGGATTTTATTTCCTTATTGATATTATATTAATTTTACCCTTTATTAAAATTGCTAGAATGTTAAATCTTTCAAAGCGAGAAATATATTGAGCACTTGCTGGAAATAACATTTTTTATTGAAAACCAAGATAAGGACGGCTACGTGTAACAAGTGTTCCGATATATAAAAAATTTGGAAGATTGATACCAGAGTAAAATATGTCCCTAAAGAAAATCAAAAACAACTTCAGTGTCAAATGTCTCAAAGTAAACGATACATAGAGGTATACCTAACATCACACCATAAATAAACCAAACGGATTGTCTCGAAACTACATGATATACAGGACAAGTGGCTCACAGTGTTATTCAGAGACAAAAAGAAGGGGAGTTTGGATGGTCCCCATAGCTGGAATTGCTACTGGCATGACCCCAGGAAACATCCACGTATACTTTCTTCAGCAGACGACAAGATAGATGTTTTTTTTTTTTTGGGGGGGGGGGGGATTTAATTTTAATGGTCAAACCTCCGTGACATTTCTGTATGGGAAATAAAATTCAATGAAGTATCAAGAGACACTATATCAGCATCTAATTTTATCTAGTGACATCTTAGAGGTTACTGATGGATATTTGAGCACGACAATGCTTCAATCCACAACTCATCTAGTACAAAACAGTCAAATTCCGGGTAAAATGTTAACACTTTAGATTAGTCAATCGCAATTGAGAACATTTGGAGTATTTTAACCGGTGAAGTACGTAAAAAAAGATATGATTCTATTAAATAATTAAAAGTGGCCATTGCAAAAACATGGCTCTGCCACCCATAATATTTCAAAAACTAATTGATTCTGTGGAAACACGATTATTTGAAGTTATTTGAAACCAGGAAAATACTATTAATAAATGAAAACATTTAAAAGTGTTAAATGACGTATTTTTTTCTATGTGGCTACATTTTAAAACACTGTAAAGTTGCAGATTTTTTTTGGACAAAATTTTGATAATGTACCCGTTTATTAATTTTGTTATGATTGTACGCAATATTCCAGGGATTGCGGAAGATTACAAGAGACCACGAGTTGTACCGGTGGTTTTGTTCACATGCTTGTTTACTTCTAAAAGTTTCGTGACGAATTTTATCGGCATGTTCGATAGCTTCCTTTGTTAGAAATTTTTATAGAGCACGGATTAATAACGACAACCATTAAAGAATTTGTGATATTTTCCTTTGTTTTACTGCATAATATTGACCATGTAAGCATCACAGTCTTATTTTGTTCATCTAATTATTTTCGGATGGTCTTTATATGATTTATATAATATTCAATTTCTTGGACTAGCAGCATAGCCGTTTCTTTTATTGACTTTGTAGTAAAAAGCTATACATTTTAAAAGTGTTATCTCTATTCTTTTACACATTCTAATCAGCTAAAAGGATTGTTTTGTATTGAAAGTTTAACAAAAAGTTGTTTTCTTTCATGAAGTTAATCCAATAAATGGGCTATTTTATCGAATTGGTTTAATGAAAACACCTTAAATATGCAACATGATGCATAACATGTATTTTGAAAGTTTTAGTTTTAAAACATACAATAGAAATTTAAAAAAAATTCATATGGTAAGAAATACTCTTCTGTTTTATAAGTTTAATGTGTTCATAAAAGTACAAATAAGGGTTGACAGGCTAATTTAATTAAAGCAAATTTAACTGAAAAATTCTGATAATTTTTGCTTTTTTATATCAAATTATGACTGTTGTAAATGATAATATAAAACACACTAAATGTAATTATTTACTGCCTTAAATATAATTAAAAATTCTATAATTTCAACAATCCTATTTAATAACTGAAAATACCTTGAATTAAAGAATCAATTATATGCGTTTACCCAAAGAATGCGTTATGTGTATGAATTTTTTAAAATTATTATTAACAATTTCTTATACAAGACAATAGGGTATAATCAAAATTCACGTAAAGTGAAGCTTAAAAAAGATTATCCTTTCACTTATTTTTCAGTTAATTTAGTTATAAGTCTTGTTTTAATATTGTTTATCTAGAAAGTAATCAGTTTGCATAGTTGGTTCGAATGCGAACCAAAATAATATCTCTCATAGATGAAAAGGCTACTCACTTCCGTAACTTAAGTTAAACCACTGTGCAATTCAAGCGCTACTCATGTCTAAGACTTCAAAAGCAGCTGATAACTTTTCCAAGTTAGAGTGCATTGTGACCTTTTTTCTAAGATATATCCCAGTAAAAATAGCGTGAAAAACACATGAAAACAAATCCAGTACTCAAGCCACCCGTTGAGCATTAAATGAGACTGTAATGTCTACTTGTTTGCAAGTTTTAATAAAATTCTTAAGAAATAATGATTAAATCAAGCAGATTAATGTACATTTATACACTCATGTTTGTGAAAATTGCAACACCATGAAGGAATTATGCAAATCGAACCAAACTTACAGGAAATGTAAAGTGAGGTAAGACATGCAAATGATTAGAATTACAAAGTGATCGCGCATGCGTGGAACGAGAACCGGCTACTTATCAGTCGCTTGTTCCAGGTATATAAAGGACTATAAAGATGCCTTGAATTTCGTTGATCTTCCTCTGTTTGCGGTAAACGTTTCATTGGTGGTCAATATGCCTCGTCAAAAGTGGAGGAAGCCATACCAACAACTAAAGGAGTTCATACGAGGCCGCATCGTCGGTATGCGAGAAGGTGGATTTTCGTATCGAGAAATCACAGCCCGCACGCAGTGTAATGCCACAACAGTGATGCGTGTTTGGAAGAAATGGACAGAGAAGAATCAAACAAGGCGAAAACCTGGCAGTGGGGCACGCAATAGCACAGCGGCACGGGTTGACAGAAACATCATCCGCATGGCTGTGACGGACCGTACAGCATCCTCTCGTGTGTCCACACAACGTTGGAGCACAGCTACAGGTGTTTTGTTATCTAGCTCCACAGTTCGTCGCCGTCTGCTGCAGCATGAACTGCGTGCAAGGGTTCCTCTACGCAGGATTCCCCTCTCGCTGAATCACAGATGCCTCCGACTTCAATGGGTTCAGTAACAGAGAGCGTGGCGTGTCCAGTGGCAACAAGTTGCTTTTCCCGATGAATATCGCTACAATCTGGAATACAATCATGGAAGAGTACGCGTCAGACGTTACAGAGGGGAACGTCTACTTCCACAGTGTGTTATCCAGCGTCATACCGCCCAAACGCCTGACATCACGATGTGGGGAGCTATTGGGTATAATTGTCGATCCCATCTAGTGCACATTGCGGTCAACTTCAACAGTGATCGCTACATAAGGAAAATTGTGGAGCCAGATGTCCTCTCCTTTCTTTGACGGATTCCGGGCGCCGAATTTTAGCAGGATAATACCCGTGCACATGTTTCTCAGACTGCACAAGCTTTCTTCAGTTCACAACAGGTTTCGCTTTATCCATGGCCTGCTTATTCCCCGGATATGGCTCCCAGCGAGCATGTCTGGAATTTCATTGGTTGGCGACTCGCTCGTACAGCTGGTGGGGCACACAGTAAGACTGAACTTTGGCTACAGGTCGAAGCCATCTGGAATGCCATTCAACAGAATTACATTCAGAACCTGTATGATTCAATGCCACGACGTGCGCAGGCTCTCATTGCTCAGTGTGGCGGACACACAAAGTACTAATTTCCGACGTTCTTTTTGTTTTTTTGTCTTGTAAATTTGATCGTTTATTTGTACCACTATCAGTAATATGTGGAATAAATTTCATAAATTTCTGAGAATTCCTTCATGGTGTTGCAATTTTCACAAACATGAGGGTACTTATAAATACATTAAATGTAAATTGTAAACATCTATTTAAAATATCAGTTAAAATCTTATGTATGAAATAGTTATACAAGCGCACTGTACGCTAATGTGAGTTTTGAAATTTTTAAATCACACTCTGGAAGAAATATTGGCCTCTAGTGCTAAATAAGAAGGAAAACTCATGTATCAGGTATAGATTATGAAACACTTTCCAACACTAAAAAAAATTATCAAGAAAGTTTATTATTTCATAAAATGAAATGAGATATCTAAATAAGCAATTAAAAAAATACACAGCTCAGTAACAATTCATTTTCAGCAATTGCTGTCCATATCTGTAATGTGTGTACTGAATTATTTTTGCAGTCCTGTATATGATCTATAGAATTTATACCCACGACAGAATACACTAAAAATGATATAAGTTTAAAAATGCATATCACAGCTTAAAACGCATTTCCAGCAATTATCAATCATACTCAGTCTTTCAACTAAATGTTTGTGTGTGTTTCTGTAAAGGAAAGGTAAATGCTGAACGCTCTATAATCTACTAGCTGTTACACCCGTGACTTCGTTCACGCAACATTAAAAGAAGAATAAATACATTAATTAAGAAAATATTTCACTCCCGATAATTAAAAACGTTAAAATTAACTAACTATTTATCACATTTCATAGGCGACAATACGGTATTTTTTTGTTATAGGGACCTTGATATAACTCAGTCTTTAAAAAGTGAAATTTTGTGCCAAATAATCGCGAAAATGAAATTGCAACCAATGCAAAAAGGAGGGCCAAATAAAATCGTGGAAATAGGCGAATTGGGTAAAAACAAATGTCAATTTTACCTGATAAACAATTTTACTTTTAACGCCTTTGTGAAACGTTTTAACAGCCATCCTTCAAAAAAACATTAATTGGAAATAGTACATGCTTTTTCTTTAAATTCAGTTCTGCCTCCTTGGTTTAATGTATAGCTGAAACAAATCTTATTTTCTAAATGACAGTATGTTGACAGGAAATTTTTGTTCTCCAGAATAAATTGATTCATGAAGTTTCAATATGTGAAAATATGTTTTTATTTTTCGGATAATTTACTGAAATCAAGATTTTGTTTTCACCATCTATTCAAAGTGAAAATCAATTCTGTTTTTCAGTTTTAATGAGAAAATGGTGTAAAAAATATACAGATCTATTTTATTTCTCCTTTTTTTATACACAAATATGGAGTAATTTACTTTCCGTTTTTAGAGAAACTTCGTTAAAATTAACAAAAAAGAAAAAAAAATCTTGGCATCTAATTTAATTTTTTTAATTCTGACAGTTTGTGTAACATCCTCGGATCAATGATAACCGGTATAAAGTAAATCACGTTGCGTTCGATATTCTGGCACTGTAAATGAAAATTGTAAATTCACGGGCATTCTCCGTGAATTGCTGCCGTAATTTTACGGGAAATGCCCCCTTTTCAAGGTAAACGGTCCATTTCAGTAAATTTCATGTTTTTACGGGCAAAAACCGATTATCTAATAACAAAGCTCGTTTATCTAGTCACAAAACCGGTTTTCTTATGGACATTGCCTGGAATCTCTGCTGCAGTAATTTTGCTGCAGCAATTTTTTACAGTGAGGAGTAGTTGCGAAATACAAACATAGATTCGTGTTCATTTTCCTTTTCTTAAAATTATGATGCGATTTTTAGCAGAAAATTCTCATCTGTATATAACGGATATTCATGCTTAATAATCAGTATAGATAAAAAAACATTTAAATTTTTCGTTATAAATATGGCGTGAAACTCATCTACTTTCTATACTTACGGATCCTTGTATTATTAATGTAAGGAATTGATTCACACTCATTTTAAAACACATTGGAAAATTCCCGTTTTATTTCAAATATGACGCCTCTTTTTCCCGCAGAGAAATCCCTTTTTAATGACATAATTCTTGTTAATTTTCTTTTCCAGGCAATTAATTTCAGTATTGGCATAAGGGAAATTATGTTGCTTTCACGAAATAATATTAAATCTTTAGTTTTTATCAACAAAAATGGAACTATTAACATTCGTCATTTTTTTTTAGGTAATCGAGTTATTTCTTTTAGTTTTAAGAATGAAAATAAATATTTCTCGCTATCCATGACATCATTTTCGATATGGATAATTTTGCGGAGCATATTATTGACATTTGCTGACCATTTTCTTTTGAAACTTCTTTTTACTTTTTTAAAATTTAAATAAAAAATACGGTATAGTTATATTAGCCCTGCGCAGACGGTAAAACGCCAAGAATTATTACCATACAAAAGAAAAAAGCGAAGAAAAAAAACCCAAGATCATTTTATTTCACCAATCAAAGATATCCGCTTTATTTTTGATATATGGCGTCATATTCGCCTGTTTCCTATGGTTACTCATATTGAAACCTTGTATTATTATCAAAAACTAAAAAAAAGTACGTTTTATTTCTAATAATATTATTTAATCTTCTTTTTAATTCTTTAATTTTTTTATTTCATTTTTATTTTTCACGTGAACATTTTTCAATTGAAACTAAATTGTTGACTAAAAATTATTATTCCGGAATTTGAATTAGTTTTGGCAACGATAAAGTATTAGCAACGGTAAAGTAAATTTAACCATGTTAAAATATTATACGAAAAAAATGTCCATTTACTCTCTATGAAAAAACGAAATTTTGAATTATTAAGAAAAATATTTGAGTAAAATAAACAAAAACCAGCCTATGTTCAAATGAGGGTTATAATCAATCTGTATGCAAAAATACAGGATCATTAAAGGCTCCATTTTGACGCTGGCTTCAGCCTAACATTTGCGCACAATCAGATTTATAATATTATTAGGATAGGAAAAGTATTGTGGTGCACATCAGTGATAATTTAAAATTTCATTATGTTTGAAGCATCATAACATCATTAAACTGCATAGCAAATGAATTTTATCCGTATAATATACACATATATATATATATATATAATAATATTTTTGAGACCCTATAAACGAAATATAAATGCTACTTGTACTATACTCCCGAGAAAGCATGTTGTTATCCACTCCAGCGATGCATATCAATCTCATTATTAGTGATGGGCATAACGGTTATTTTCATTATTCGAATGAATCATTCGGACATGCGAAGAAGCATATCTGACAAACTTCAAATTTTTTTTATTCAATTACTACAAAAAAAAAAAAAAAAAAAAAAAATTCTGATTGTAATCAGAATTAGATTAGACGCCAGATAACACACAGGAGCACAAACAGATAGACAGACAAATAGACAGACAGACTACGTTGGAAAGTGCTAAAATGAAATTCTTGATAAGATAAAATCAAGCAAATAATTTAGAAAAAGGTTTTCGTGTTTTCTTAGAAGCTAATATAAATAGCGAAGGTCTGGGAAGAGGAGAGCAGGAATTCTAATGGGGTTTGAAACTGTATGTATTTTTTTGGTTGGAAATAACTATGTATATACATACATCTTAAAATTTACGTTATTAATGAAATTTAATTTTGCCTTCTATACATTGCCATCTGCACAAAGTACTTTTAAATGATCTAGTAAACTTATAAGTGAGTGTACTTTTAAGTCTTTAAAACATTTTGCATAGTTTATTGTTTGTACATGTTTATACTTTGCACAGTTTAGAAGAATATACGATAGAAGAATTTCCTAAATTAGAACTTAGTTTTATTATTCTGTTTTTTGTGTTAAAGTAAAACATTTTGGAAATCGGATCTTAATTAGGATGCATTAACTTTAAAATCAGTTGTCGTTTTTAATTAACAAAAGAACATTCTAAAAATAATTCCAATTAAATGCGTTGAAAAAAATAATTAGTTTGTAAAACACATCAAATTGAAGACATCTTTTTATTTTTGATCGTGTGCTCAAAGCAATTCGAAATGTTAGGAACTTCTTACTAATTGCAATTTTAAAAGTGGTCATGTCAAATTACAATGAAACTGAAATAAAACTTTGATTATTTAAAAATATTAACTTTTTCAATGTTTTAAGTAAGAAAATAATGTCTTACATGACAATTTAAATAGATAAAAAATACCGCCAATTTTGTTCAGAAATACAAATAATGATAATAATGCGGTGTTAATTAGCTAATCATTAATAGTGTGTGGTCAAATCGAACGAGAAGATTATGGAGCATACTTAAACATATAATTATGCATTATTAGATGAATTTATAATATTAATTAAAAAAAAACAGTTTAACATATAATAAACATTACAAATAATATAACACAATCACTTGTTAACATTAAATTAAAGTCTAATAATGCTTAAAGTGATAAAAACATAACATGGAACTTAACACACTGATAAAAACATAACACTTAACAATTAATGAAATAAATAAAATACGTGACATCACAAGAAATAATGGATACAAAGACAGCACCATCAATAAATTAATTACGAGCATGGATAATAAAAAGAAGAAGATTTTTAATGAACGGAATTGGTTGTTTATTTCTTTCTAAGATCGTTTTGTCAAGTCACAGTATAGGAAATCACAATAAAAAGAAAACTGCCCAGTTAAACTGAGGGCATTGAGCTCACAGGCTATTCACACTCATTGTATATTGTACTCTTATTTCAAAGAATTTGAAATATGCCCTCGAAAAATAAAGAAATCAACAATATATTAAGAGGGGGTCATCCCCCTGTTACCTCCTCATAGTTAACTAATGAACTCCTTAAACTAATCAGGAAAGTGTCTAATTACAATGAATATACATACAAAATTTGAAGAAAATCGGATAATTCTGCATGAAAAACTCATTTATCTAAATTAAGGGGGAATTAGCCCCCCTTTCCCCCCTTTATACTTAACCAATGAACCCCCAAAAACTATTCAGAGAAGCGCATTATCACAATGAACCTATATATAAAATTTGAAGAAAATCGGATAATTCTGCATGAAAAACTCATTTATCTAAATTAGGGGGATTACCCCCCTTTCCCCCTTTATACTTAACCAATGAACCCCCAAAACTATTGACAGAAGCACATTATCAAAATGAACCTATATACAAAATTTGAAGAAAATCGGATAATTCTGCATGAAAAACTCATTTATCTAAATTAAGGGGGGGATTAGCCCCTCTTTCCCCCTTTATACTTAACCAATGAACCCCCAATACTTTTCAGAGAAGCGCATTATCACAATGAACCTATATACAAAATTTGAAGAAAATCGGATAATTCTGCATGAAAAACCCATTTATCTAAATTAGGGGGGTTATCTCCTCTTTCCCCCTTTATACTTAACCAATGAACCCCCAAAACTATTGACAGAAGTGCATTATCAAAATGAACCTATATACAAAATTTAAAGAAAATGGGATAATTCTGCATGAAAAACCCATTTATCTAAATTAAGGGGGGATTAGCCCCCTCTTTCCCCCTTTATACTTAACCAATGAACCCCCAAAACTATTCAGAAAAGCGCATTATCACAATGAACCTATATACAAAATTTGAAGAAAATCCGATAATTCTGCATGAAAAACTCATTTATCCAAATTAGGGGTATAACCCCCCCTTTCCCCCTTTATACTTAACCAATGAACCCCCAAAGCTATTGACAGAAGCACATTATCAAAATGAACCTATATACAAAATTCAGACGTACATACATACATACATACATACATACGTACGTACGTACATACAGAACCGGCGGGCACAGGCTTTGATAGCCTGTGAGCTAAAAAAATAAATGCGCGTTTTAACCGTTCCATTCTTCGCATTAATGTCCACAAGGTGTCTTTTCGTACTAAATCTATGATACTCTACAACTTTGTAAATCACTTTTTTTCTCTATCTCTTTCCGTTTTCGAGATAGGAATGCCAACTCCACAGCATTCCACCCGGTGGCGCTGTAGGTGGTTTCATTCTGTAGCGCATGGCTACTTTACTATACCTAGACACCACTTTTATGAATATAGCAGCAGCCGTTCCGAAGTTAAGAGGGTGGCAAGGGACTTTAGTGGGCATACTGTATGTGTGTGTATGTGGGACAGAATAAAAAAAGAAAATAGAAAAATTATTAGTAATTTAAAAAACTGCATTAGACATAAAAACTGTAACATTCTGCCACATAATTAAAATTCAGACAAATTCCAAATTAAAACCTTAAGAAAATTAAATTGAAGTTTACATTTTTTTTTCTTATGTAATAGTTTAAGTCATTGATTATTAGATACTACTTACTTGATTCAAGCTATTGACTATAATTTTGCGTATTTTCATTGCTCAATATATATATATATATATATATATATATATATATGTAAGATTGTGAAATAAAGAGTTCTTTATTACTAGCAATTTATATATTGCCATCTGGGAGTAAAACTTTAATGATAATATAATATATATATATGATATTTTTACTCTGTTTACAGCGATTATTCTTTTTTTTTCGCATAGATTTAGTGAAAATTCCATAATTGTTCTGAAAAGAACGTTCTTGAAAATTGTTATATCCTTTTAGTCATCATCATGATTGTTACAGAAATCATTTTAAAAAATCTTGTTAAATTATCTGAAGAAAATTAAATCACTCAAATTGATTTAAAGACTAATTTGACAATAAATGGTTTAAGTAGCTCTTTTGAAATATAATTTAGTAAAGTTTCACTTTCTGATTTTAAAATAAAGTTATTTATGTACTAAAATAAAAACGAATCAAATAATAAATAAAAAAAAGAAAAAGAAAATAAAGAAAACTGCCCAGTTAAACTGATGGCATTGAGCTCACAGGTTATTTACACTAATTGTATATTATACTATTTTTTCAAAGAATAATGCCACTAAAAATAAAAAAAATAAAGAAATCGACAATAAATAAATTGGGGGGATAAGCACCCGTTACCACCCTTTATACTTAACTTATAAACCCCCAAAATCTAATCAGGCAAGCGCCTTACCACAATGAATCTATACATAAAATTTGAAAAAAATCAGATAATTCTGTTTGAAAAACCCATTTATCTGAATTAAGGGAGGTTAGCCCCCCGTTCCCCCCTTTATACTTAACCAATGAAACCCCAAAACTAATCAGGAAAGCGTCTTACCACAATGAATCTATATACACAATTTGAAGAAAATCTGATAATTTTGCTTGAAAAACCCATTTAATTAAATTAAGGGGGGTTAGCCCCCCGTTCCTCCCTTTATACTTAACCAATGAAAACCCAAAACTAATCAGGCAAACGCCTTACCACAATGAATCTATATACAAAATTTGAAGAAAATCTGATAATTCTGCTTGAATAACCCATTTATCTAAATTAAGGGGGGTTAGCCCCCCCTTTCCTCCCTTAATACTTAAACAATGAATCCCCAAAACTAATCAGGGAAGCGCCTTATCATAATGAACCTATATACAAAATTTGAATTTTTTTTTATAATTCTGCTTGAAAACCCCATTTATCTAGATTAAGGGGGTTAGCCTTTTCCCCGCCTTTATACTTAACAAATGAACCCCAAGAACTAATCAGGGAAGCGCCTTATCATAATGAACCTATAAACAAAATTTGAAGCAAAACGGTTATTTCTATCAAGAGTTATCGCGTTATGTACATACATACATATGTACATACAGAACCGGCGGGCATATTAGCTCTCAGGCTTTGATAGCCTGTGAGCTAAATAAAAAAGAAAACTGCCCAGTTAAACTGAGGGCATTGAGCTCACAGGCTATTCACACTAATTGTATATTATACACTTATTTCAAAGAATTTGATAAGCCCCTCGAAAAATAAAGAAATCGACAACATATTAAGAGGGTATCATCCCGCCGTTCCCCCACCCCCTTATAGTTAACAATTGAACCCCCAAACCTAATCAGGGAAGCCCTTTATTACAATGAACATATATACTAAGTTCGAAGCAAATCGGATAATTCTGCATGAAAAACCCATTTATCTAAATTAAGGGGGATTACCCCCCCCCCGTATCCCCCTTTATACTTAACCAATGAACCCCAAGACTAGCCAGGGAAGCTCCTTACCACAATGAGCCTATATACAAAATTTGAAGAAAATCGGATAATTCTCCATGAAAAACACATTCATCTAAATTTCGCAGTTATCTAAATTAAGGGGGGGGGCAGCCCTCCGTTACCCCCTTTATACTTAAACAATGAATCCCCAAAACCAATCAGGAAAACGCTTTATCACCATTAACCTGTATACAAAATTTGAAGAAAATCGGATAATTCTGCATGAAAAACCCATTTATCTAAATTAAGGGGGGATTAGCCCCCCCCTTTCCCCCTTTATACTTAACCAATGAACCCCCAAAACTCTTCAGAGAAGCGCATTATCAAAATGAACCTATATACAAAATTTGAAGAAAATGGGATAATTTTGCATGAAAAACGTATTTATCTAAATTATGGGGGGTTATGCCGCATGCACGGCAATATATGTATTTTTTTTGCATCCCTGAATTTCTTTTGTACACCCAGTAAGTGATCTATAGATTTACTTATGCTCCAAATAGTGTAAATAATATTACTTGAAGAATTTGTAACACAACTGAAAACATGTTTCTGGAAATTACCATATAGATACTTCAATATATACAGAATATGCGGAATTTATGCACCCCACTTAATATAATAAAATTCGGATAAACCGTAGAATGCATAAAACAATTTTAAATGCATTTTCTGCAATTATCGCATATGGATGATAATGTATCTGAATTCTTTCGCGTAGCTCTACAAAAGAACATTATATGTTATATGCGCCATTTTCTACAAGGAAGATGTTATAGCTCATCTCAAAATTTCACATCAATTTCCTTATTCTTGATCAATTTTAACACAATTATTGTAATTGGTAAATAAATCATATGAGTTGTAATTTTGCAACTGAGTGAAAAGGGGTCCACGCTTGAATTTGAACCAGAGACGTTTGGCTTAAACTGCAATGTTCTGCCGATTGAGTTATCCTAGCCCCATCTGGCGAGCACAATTTTTTGACTCAACTTGTAGCACGTCAGTGTCCTTATCAAAAGGTTGACTGAGTAAATTGCGCCCGCCAGATTTGATCAGGATAGCTCAATTGGCAGAGCATTGGCAACTTAAGCCAAAGATTCCTGGTTTAAATCTTGGCCTAAACACTTTTTCACTCAGTTGGAAAATTACAATTAACACAATTTCATTATGTCGGCTTGCATTATAAAGGCACGCTATTGTTAAATCATACTTTAAACAATTACCAGCCTGAGATCATAATGTATCAAAAAGTTTTTGATTGTCCCTGTAAATAAACTATAAATACTATATATTGCATTTTCAACAGAAACATGCTATAGTAAACGTCAATAGCCGTTATGAATTTTTTGACATGCCAAGCATATTTACGAAAGTTACACCGCAGACAGAAGGCCAGAAAGAGGAATAAATGAAATGCAAGCGAACAGACAGATAGACAGACGAATATAGGGCATGTCATAAACAGAGACTGGAGAGTTATAAAAAAATATTAGTAGTAAAACATAAAACATTAGTAGAAAACAATATTGGTCCGACATTGTTTATATTATTATGGGTAATGTCATGGTAATCATGGCATATAATATTGCTCCAAAATTGAGATGTTTACATTTTGCTAATATTGGTGCAATATTTCGTAATTTTCATTGCCGATATTTCCAATGTAAAACCAAGATTTCTACAATATTTTCATTTCGTTGTGAATACTTCTAAATTAAAGCCTACTTTCTGTAATAATAGCCTTAAATTGTAAATATTTTCAATGAATGTAATATTTGTCTAATAATGGAGCCCAATATAACTAATATTGTTTCCTCCTAGGAAGAGTTTTCACATGTTTAAAAATTTATACCATAATAAAAAATTTAAACCATCTGAATAAAAGTCCAACAATAAATTGAACTTCAAAAACATAGCTGAATTTCTTTTATTAAACATTTTGTCATAAAAACTGCTCCTTATAAATATTGTCCGACTGATAAAGTGCATTGATGATTTTCTAAAGAATTTATTCTTGCCATAAATGCACATAATAAAATAAACATCTTAAAATTAAATAAATTTTGTCTAACGTCATTTTATCTGTGATCCTAAGCTTAAAAAATAGTGAGCCAAAAGTTTTCTGACATAGTGCTTTAAAATTCAATATTAAATTAAGTAATTATCGTATACGATTTCCCAAGATAAAAAGGTTTGTTTAAACAAAACAAAATAAACAAATAATAAAAACAAAAATATAAAAGTTTAAATTGCGCTTTAGCTTAAAAACAGCAAGGAGAAGCATAGAAACATGAGAAAAAGTAAATACAGAGCATTCATTTTGTGCAAACTACTGTCATACAACAATGTGTGTACATGTAATCCACTATTTTCCGCAATTAATGTTACAAAACATTTGGATTAACACTGAGGATGGATGTTAATGAGTTTTATGGATGTAGTTATCACATATGGTTTGAGCTACAAAGCATACACATGTTGAAATTCGAAAGAGTATCGCGTAAAATGAATGCTTGGTACCTTCTTGAAGGATTAAAGTGGCCCAGTGGTTGGCATGCTGACTACAAAATGAAGGACTTGAGCCAATGTTTGGGTGTTGAATACCAGCGCGGCTGAGGCGGGGTGAGTGCACAAGGTTTTCATAATTTTCATTGTTGACAAAGATAATTCGGATCACTTTGCTTTAATAGTCTTCCTTGAAGACTTCCTTCCTATAGCAATATGACCCAAACTGGCCGATGTGCAACAAATTCTCCCTTTCCCCGTATTATCTCCTTGTTTCCAGTATTAGATTATACTGCTAATGATCCAGAACTGTGATCTAGAAGTTCCGGGATTTTTGAAATGTTATTAATGAGTAAACTACGCACAACAAAAATCTGCAGTTTTTACAGAAATGCTTAGAAACATGTTGGATCTTTGTTTATAATGTTAAAAAATGTTATAATAGATACTTTTTATACCAACAGGGGGCGCTTCAGTTCAGAATATAGCTTATCTATGGTAAAGTACAGTTTATGAAGAACTAATGTCTTTAAATGTTAGAACTTTCCAAGGTGACACCCACTACTTTTAAGTACAGCCATGTACTTTTAAGTACATGATTAAGAACAGCCAGCTCAGAATTGAAGAGTATTACAATGCGTATCCTTGAAACATGATGGTGCATAGTATCTTCCAGCTGTGCCAATGAAATTAGATGATCCCTCTATACATTTGACTTTAAGTAGCCCCATAAAAAAAGTCACAAGGTGTAAAATCTAAAAACATGTCTTGAAGGCAGAGCGACCCAAGGCATGTGCCTCTCCAAATGTAGATCTCAGTATTGTCGTGACAGAAACAGTGATTTCTGTAAGTTCTCAGTTCTGCATAAATATTAAACAAATTGCATCGGAGCTCCTTTGAAAAGAGCTGACCCTTAAATCAGTATCTGAGAAATATGTTAGGAAAGATGTTGCACAATGAACTCAACTGCTTATATAAAGCATGGTCAAAAACATACAAAACTGCTTATACAAAGCATGATAAATCAGAATAATAACATTGTACTGCAGCACCATTTGTTGGCCAAAAAGGTTAAAATTATAACATTTGTTTTACATTATAAACAAAAATCCGACATGTTTCTAAGCATTTCTGTGAAAACCGCATATTTTTGCTGTATATAGTTGAAGTTTTTTTTGGAGGGGGAAAGAAGTCGGATGCGTTGAAAGAATAGTACCACCTAATAGCAAAATTTGAAACAATTTACTTCTTTTTCTTAAACCTCTCACTGACACGTCCGTGTTAATACGTTCACTAAGCTCCAGGTTTCACTGCAATACAAGTATTATTTAAATTATATAAATTAATTTTCATCATGAACTGAATTTTAGTTCAAACAGTCCGCCTTCTCATACGTTAATTATTTGATTTTATAATAAATTTTAGAATGCATTAAAGAATTTTTGCCTCATAATTATTTCCTCAAGTGGAATGTCTGCAGTCTCCATTAAACCACTTCTCAAGTAGCTCTCGTGGGAATACTGCTCCGGCGTATTTTTATATCATTTTATTTTTCTGCTCCAGTCTGCTATGACTGTTTTTGGAACAACCCTATGTAGGAACTGTTGTTTTTCTCATTGTATAGCTCAAAACCACCACCCCGCCCCTTGTCAAGCTTGCCGGCAGGTTCAGCTTCAGCTGAATTTGTATTTTTTAATAACTTTAATAAAGTTACCGGGGGGGGGACAACTGTACTCTACAGACTTGGCCTCCTCGTCTGAGCTGTCCCTCTTAGGCAGGGAAAGTAATAACCTAATGTTTTGTCACATTATATCATAATTACTGGGCATATTTTACTTACACTCTCACTTAAATGTTATGTTTAATTTGCTGCGTCTTTTATTAATACATACATATATATCTGTTAGACTGTTTATTTATTTACACTCATGTTTATAAATTAAGAATAATGGCCGGACATTTTCGACTTTAGGCGTGTGGTCAAATATTTACAGAAATGTTTATGAATCATCCTTTAACTTCGCGAGTGTAAAAAACATGTCTGACCTTATATTTCTCAGTGACGATTTAGTCACGGGCGCATTATTAGGGGGAAAAGAATACATTGAATACAAAAATAATAATTCTGATCACCCTGTAACATAAGATACTCGAAATGGTCTGCCATTGTAATAATTTACTATGTAGGCCCCGTATAACGTTTGTATGTACTTGAGTAAGACTATCACGGATATTCCTCAAGATATAATCGATTCTTTAAAAAATATTTTGTTCAGAGAATGCATAGTTTTCTATTCAAGTTAGCACTACTTTCCGAAAACGTGACAAAATGTAGTAGCAACACCATACTACATTTAGAAAATAAATATATTTAATATGTGTTGAGATATGAGAATATATTTGAAAAAGAAATTTTGCGCCAAAAAATATGCGCATGCTCGAACGATATATATATATATATATATATATATATATATATATATATATATATATATATATATATATATATATATTTCACAATTTGCTAGTCACCTATATAGAGCAATTTATATAAAAAACCAGACGTGTAAATTTTGAAGGATATCGTCGATGTAGTGAGTTGGATTTCAGTTAAGTAGCAGGATGATAAGGGATTTTCCAGAAATTTAAATTCAGCTTAATGTATCACCGATATCTTTCTGAATTTTTACGATATTTCATTGGCTTTTTTTATATAAGTTGACCTATATAGTTGATTATCAAATTGTGAAAAAAAGTTTTTGATATCGTTCGCACATGCTCAGTTACAAATTATTGCAGACGAATGCTCATATATCATCAAATAGTCAATACATTCCTTTTCGAATTGCAGCATAATATTTGTACTGCACTCTGTCAAACTTTTGCAAAGTGGCGTTGAATTTCGTTGAAAACTCGGCATGACGCAAACAAAACAATTTCATTCTTTTTACAGAAACTTTTATATCTTCACGAATATGAGTGATGTTCTTACATAAATTCATACAAACGTTGGTGCAGGGCCCATATAATCATTTACGACAGTGACTGACCATTTTTAGTATTTTATATTACAGGGTAATTACAAATATTTTTTTTATTCAATTTATTGTTAATCCCTAATTGCTTTCGTGACTATATCGTCAATGAAAAACACGAGGTGAAAATGTTTTTTGCATTACCGAATTTCAAGGATGATTTTTTTTTCATGTATTTATGTAGATTATTTTACTAAACTTCTAAAATCGAATGTGTCCGGTAATTATTTTATTAATTTATGTGGTTGAGTGTATTTATTTATATAGGGTGCAATATGTTATCTATCGCCGAACTTTAATTTCTCAACCGTTGGTCGTAACCATATAGTTCCAATTACAAAAACGTTTTATCTGTAACGTTTTAACTATAACGTTATTACAAAAACGTACGCCATTTATCTAGTTCTTAGTGCGTTTGTTTTATTTTCCAGGTGTCGATTCTACCTACTTTGACTTTTGAATGTTGTTCGACCCTTAAAATTCAGCTCAAATTTTTAGATGAAATAACCCTCTTTGGTAGTACCCCGATTTGGCGATACCGGCTAAAGGGATTTTCGCCGTATAAAGGGCATTGCACCCTCATTTCCATCTTGAACTACTTTAATTCATTTTTTAACTGATCCGTCAATGAAAGACAAAATCATGTTCAAAAATCTCAAACTTTAAAATTTAATAACTGCGTCAATTTTTGTAGTACAGAAGTCAAACTTTTTGTGTTATGTATGTTATGATATGTGTAATCGTTTACTAAATATAACTATAGGGACTGGGGGACCGTATAAAAAGTTAGATTTCGTAATTTTTATAAAATTGATTTTTTACTTTAAACAATGCCACAACATGAATATTTACCTCATTTGAAACGTTTTTGTAATTGGAACTGTATGTCTACGACCAACGGTTGAGAAATTAAAGGTCGGCGATAGATAACATATTGCACCCTGTATATGTTTGTAGATACATTGTGTTATAAATATTACCTTTTATTAAAAACTAATTTACTAAATTCATATATGTTTTTAAATTGGTTAAAAGTCTGTCAAAATTTTAAGATTCTGTATTCTGTATTTAATAAAAAAATTACCATTTAAAAATTTTATTTAACATTTTTAGAGAACATCAATTTAAAATTGTTATAAGTTATTATTCTGTATGAAATATTGATTTGAAGAACATTCGAAATATATTAGTTTGTTTTAGAATTGTCTTTAAATAGTACTTCAGACTTTAGCATTTTGTCAATTTTCATTTTATTTCACCATCAAAATATTTTTGTGCATAACTGAAAAATCTCTATGGATAGCATTTTTAAAAGGAAACGTGTTTTTCTTTTGTTCCTTTTATTACTTCGAAACTTTAAGTACATTTGCTTGATTCTTTTAAAATTTTAAAATATGAAATCTACGATTTTGAATTCTTCGCTAAAATAAGTTTTTTCCTTTGCTATGAATCTTTTGACATGCTAATATTTAGTTTTAAAAGGAAACGAACTGAAAGGAAATTTTGAAGAATGTATTTTATTCTGTAAGTTTTCTGTTGAATAATCGAATCTTGGAAAATAAGTGAGTGGAAAATGAATTTTCTCATGCTATTGCAAATGTTTAGACCAAATTATTACGATATTTTTGGTACCAACTTAAAAAATATTTGAGCGATAAAGTAAAACGTAACACGTAGCGTTTAAAATAATTTATTACTTTAATTTTAAAGAGCTGTTTAACCCTTTCAGGTGCAAAGTACTTCTATTCGTAAAATACTGAAATGATTGAATGACACCAGAATTTAGAAATAAATTTATTTGAAAATAAGTAAAAGCTTTACTTCACCTACTTGAATCACCCGACTGGAGCACCGACCGTAAGGTTTATGGAGAATATGCTCCCGGCGGAAAGTATCCTGTTAACATGCAGCGAGTCACTGACTCAGCAGCAAACCCGAAACATTGGGGTCTTATTTAAACTAATAAGAAAACAAAATGAGCAGTTAATCCTGCCCCGAAACTATACAACAAAATAAATACTAAAATAAAAGGCAATCCCCCAGCTCGGTGATAAATGCAATGTTGTAAAATATAACACTTCATAATACTTATACTCGAAGATAACAATCATACTCGAAGATAAGAATTTTGCGAAAAATGTTTCTGTTTATTTTGTCAGCTTTGATCAAATTTGGTTAAATTTGATAATGATTTGGTAATCTAATACCTCAGTTTCTCGTCCTGACGAGGCAAAACAGATAATAAATTTTGACATAATTGGACCAATTGAGACTACTAGCGGAGGAAATTCATTTGCGTTATTCGCGGTAAATCCATGTATGCGTTGACCGGAAGCGATTTGTTTAAAAAAAAATCTTTGCTACGTCTACATACGAAGCTCTTTTACAAATATTCTGTCGAACAGGAATCCCAAAACTGATCACGAGTCAGTGTAGATCAGTATAGTAACTTCATTTCCGCCCTCATAACAGATTTTATGAAACGTTTAGTAACTGATCCACGTTCCTTTGTGCTAGATTACGCACCATCAAACGGTCTTTTCGAGAGATGGCACTGTACTAATCTTAAATGAACTATACATCATACAGCCAGAGAACATTTCAGAAATTGGCACAAGCACATACACTTATTTGCGAGTATATAGAGAGGTACTAATTTCACAACTGATGTTAGTCCATTCATTCCATAGCTATATGGTAGATGTAATGGTAGACGCAGTTATATTCAGATAATAACATGTACATGTAACTGTATGTTTGTGTTATGAGCTATAAAAACAAATTTGAAGCAAGTTTTCACAACGTAGAGAAATGTATTGCATGTAGCACGTTGTATTATTTTCACATGGTATGTTTCTTTGAGAAGTATATGTCAAGTATGAATCTTGCTAAAAGCTGTTTTAAATCAGAATTAATTAAATTTTTTAAAAAAGCAGTATACTTTTTAATTTTCACTCTGCACACTCTCGCACATAAATATTTGATTTTTTTTTCTGATATTCAGAAACGTAACAACAACAAAAAAACTCTGGGATTTGCTGGACTTCTCAGATACTGATAAAACTTAGCTTGGGAATGTAGCACTGTTTTATAACGTTTGATAGATTTGACCGCTAAATTTGAACTATTATGATCCTCTTTTTTGGTCATAATAGACTCAAAAGTTAATCAAAATAGTAATCAATTACGAACATACAATAATTTTTTGTGTGAAAAAATTAGCAAAATTATGTGATCAAAATTATTGTAATACGGTAGAACCATACTAAGAATTAACACACTCCATTACTCTGTTATTCCGTCAAAAATTTTCGAAAGTTAAGCAGATCACAAACTTTCAGTGACATATGTGTATATATCAGTGTATATATTAAGAGATATTATTTTATTGTAGATTTTATTTTATTCTATTTCTTATTTACTTCATTTCCTTTTTTAAATTTTATATGTTTTCGGTATACAATGTGAAATTCTTCCCATACTAATGTATGTAAAATTACATATAGAGTAAAGCACCGATTATCTGAACTTTCCAATTATCCGATAACCCTTTATAATTGTCTGGGAAGTTTTTCCGGACGACCTTTGAAATCGAAAACGCTTTCCAGATCAGTGGATCGCTAGGAGCAACGTCTAATCATGCCATTTTCCTCTCGAATTTATCTCGAATTTTTTCATGTCGGTACGAAAAAGACTGATAATTTTCAAGCAGCTTATAATTGAAGAAGTCTTTGAATCAATTTCTAAACAGAAAAGAATAGAAAACTGATAAGGGATCAAAAGAAGGGAAATGGGAAGAATTCTAAGTTACGAAGATAATGAAATTAACGAATGGTTAAATAGCGATGCAGATGATCTTGGATATCAGATTTTAAATGATCAGAAGATTGTATCATCTATTCAAGTTGAAGAAGAAATCTACGAAAATGAAAACGAGTGTTATGAAAATGATTCAGGCCCATTACATAATGAAGCCTTTGATTGTTTGAAACAGCTATGAAATGATTGGAACGACAGGAGAATGCCGATCCTATTCAACGTATGTATTTAAGAAGAATTCGTGATATGGCATCATTGAAACGAGTGTCTTCATTAAAGCAAAAAGCAATCCAAAACTTTTTTGCTTAAATTTCAAATTTTTCTGTTTAGAAAATGATAAAAGAGACAAAAAAAATTAAAAGATAAGTAAATGACAATGTATATATATATATATATATATATATATATATATATATATATATATATATAAACTTATTGCAAAAATTAACCATTGAAACAGAAATAACTGACCAAATGCAATGAAATTATTATCCCAAATAGCTATGTCAATAGCTATATATATATATATATATATATGTATATTGTCATTTACTTATCTTTTAATTTTTTTTGTATATATATATATATAAAAGCCAAATTAAAATTACAAAACAATAGCTTTTATGGCAATATACAATTCTGTATTGTATATATATATATATATATATATATATATATATATATATATATATATATATATATATATATATATATATATATATATATATATATATATATATTTAAACATGCCAGCACTTGCAGCTGCCAGACCTAAGCTTGGTTAAAATGTGACGGAAAATTGTCTATACACAATATTTTGTTTATCTACTTATACACTACTATATTTTTAAAAAGATACATTTGTTCCATTAAAAAAACTGTTACACGAAAAAAAATCATTTTAACCATTTTGGAATAGTCAGGAATGTCTTTAAAATTGCGTGACCGATTATCTGAACTTTTGCTTATCTGAATTAGCGCCGATCCCGACAGATTCGGATAATCGGCGCTGTACTGAATATAATTTTTAATATGGTGTCTTTTTTGTACTTTATATATGCATGTAAATGCATACAATATATATGCATGATAGAAAACTTAGTAAGTAAATTTAAATTCCAATTTGTATTTAATACATCTCATGAAATAAATAAAAAAATCTCACACATTTGATTAAATAAGAATATAATAAAAAAAAACTTATTTCAACTTTTTCTCTTTTATTGATGTAACCTTTTAGTAATTGTACATCTTTGAGATTTATTTTTCAAACTTAAATTTTCATAACATTATTTTATTCCAATATAATTAGCAAGAAATATCTACTCTTAAAACGCCTTCCACGTTTTTGTTAAAACTTTCTGTCATTTCTAATTTAATGTATATCCTTCCTGCTTATGAGATGAGCTTAAGTTAATTAGGAATAACTGAAATGTAATTGTAAAAGCTACATATCGAAATTCATAATTAGTAAAATGAAATACAAATCAACATTTCATCTGCATTCTAGTTGACTTTTAAATTTAATGATAATAGTTATTTCTGAAAGAATTCTTTGAGAACTTATTCTGAAAAAAGAAACAGCAGAGAATCAATGAATTTAATTAACTAAAATGTGAAATATTTGTATTTTTACATGAATTATTCTCAAATTATCGAAATAAAAATAAATGATGTTATTATTTTTATGTTCCTGGAAAATATATAATTTGGACTCATGCTGTACGTAGTTATGTGACATTAACATGTCGCTGAGATCCTGAAATGGTATAAAATGATACTATAAATGTTAACTTGCGCTTTTATTTATTTACACCCTCTCAACTTCTTAATAAAATTAAATATTGTTTTAAGAGTAGACGTTTGGAAAATTTAAATTTAAGTTTTCATTTATCTGTTTAATACAAACTTTGATAAATACATGTGTCAATCTGCTGCGTATCTCATAAATCTGTTAATAAAAACAAAATTCATATAATTGACATGAATCAGTGTAATTTAATTCGGTTTGTGGCAAATGTATTCTAACGAAGTGTATTTTTAAAAATTGGAATAAAGAATTGTACTTGAAATGTTTGACAACAAGATGGCACTGTACGAATTAAAATCATGTGCATCAGTGATATGAAACATTTACATGCGTTCTGATAAAGTTTACATAGGTTATGTAACAACAAATGATGAATGTGTCTGCCCCTCCAGAGAATCATACTTCACAGGCAAATGGTAACATTTTAAACTAAAGTATTCAGCACATCTACATGGATATTGGGAGATTTTCTTATGAATGGCGGCCTTCCGAACCACTGAAAGCGGGCGTCAGTTCGCAGATAGCGATTATTGTTCATTTACAGACACACACGAAAGAGTTCGGTTAAAGGATTAACTACGATTGATGGTTGCTAGAATTTCATCTGTAGTGTGCATTTTTAAACTGATATAATTTTGAGTGCATGAAATGTTGTGTATATATTTTATAGATTGCATAGTGCACTACACGAAAGATTTCGCACACTTTACCGGAAATGGACTGTAACTGCTGAAAATAGAATTTTACAGAGTTATGTGTTTTTAGCTTATTTAGATATCTCATTTCATTCTTAGTAATTTCCTTAAATTTTCTTAATAATATACTTTAAGTGTTGGAAATTGTTTCATAAACTATACCTGATGATTTTTCGTTCTTGTTTAGTTATACATATTGACTGGCCATGCTATAAAAATAAGATAAATCTGTTTAGGAAATGCTCAGCCTCTACTTTAAACTTTTAATGACTTCCAAACCCCATCGGGAAAATTTCTCTCACTTCACCATGACCTTTAATCGTGTCTAATGAAGGGTTTGTAACTTGCACCAAAAACAGAAATTGCACATTTAATGCTGAAAATCCGTAAAATTCAAAATAGCATAATGCGGTAAGCCTTGGTCGTATAAAAATGCATGTTTTATTATGGCAATTCATAGAGCATAGATAAAGTTTTTCATAATAGAACTTATAATCACCTTGTGACCGTATAAATATGTCAATTTTGCAATTTTTATCACCAAATGTAAAGATTTAAAAGTAGGCATATATTAATGAACAATATTGATAAACAAAATTGACACAATTAAATTCAAAAGTTAAATATTCAAACAACCAGGACAAAGTATTGTCTTTTTCTTCTTCAGTGGGTGGAAAAGTCGTTAATATGTAAATAAACTAAGACCCCTACCAGAACAGCTATCTACAGCAGGTTTCTGAAGACGTGTCAGTCTTACATTCAAATAATATATATACAATTCTTCAACTTATACGTAAAACCAAAATAATAAACGTAATATAAACTTCATTAAGACAACATTTAAATAGTATTTAAATAGAACTTATAAATGCTGGTAAATAAAATGGATAAATAGAATGCAAGTTGTACACGCCTCCCCCTAGATCCGCGTGAAGACATATTGGAGAAATAATTCCTTACTTGAGCATGGGCAATTCATTTCAACAAGAAAAAAAAATTCAAATTCAAATTTTCACTCCATATTCAGAAACATTATCCAGTATTTCCAAGTTCTTGCCGCTTCTTTCATTTCAAACATCCACAGCAACTCGCTCTTTTTCAAGACTTTAGAGCTGTCATGGCGTTTCATGCAGAAAATTCGAGAAGGCGGCATCCAAAAAAGTGATCATCTCGCTAATCCGCACTGTTGTCAACTATTTTTTAAAAGCATCTTCAAATAATATTTCAAAAAATTCTATGGATAATTATTATTATAAAATAAATTATTCAAAAAAATAAAAGTTTGTTTATAAAAATTCGAATCATATGCATATTTTTTTAAATCTTATAATTTGATTAAATTAAAATATTAATGTAGAGTTATTAATAAATATTAGATAACCTTAAAAAAGTAATATGAAACTGGAAAAAATAAAGAAATGCAAAATAAATAAAAAGAAAAATTGAGAAATAAACACGCTTCATTTATATGACGTTTAATTGAAACGCCTTAATGAAAATGTGAAAGTGAACAAACGAACAATTAATTATAGCCGTACAGAGCCGTACATAAAAATTAAATGATAGTCTCGTCAGCGGGAGAAAATAGATAAATGAAAAACTGATATAGAACAAATGCAGAAAACAGATTCAATAGGAACAGCTGTTTAGATTAGCCACAAATTTCGTTAAAAATTGTCTTACGCTAGCACAAATTAAAGTAAGATAAAAGCCATGTAAACATGTTCTAAGCATCCAACCTATCGCGTTTTCAAAATAAAACACAAATTAAACAAATATATTAATAAACGGACTAATAGTATATAAAACAATAGCGTAATTAGATTAAAAAACTTTATACCAATAACGTAAGAGTAAGTAAAAGTTAAAAAAAAGATCAAATTAAATCACAAATTGAAAAAAATATATAAACCTGCTTTTACCCCAACCCGCTGACTGAGACAGTGCTATATTCGCTAACGAAACAAGTACAAGTAGTTCGAAAACCAAACCAATAATCTATAAGAAAATCCTTGTCCATTCAAGTATATAAAGATTTTTAATTAGACTACTGGTTTGTATTTTTGAAATAAGGATCAATATAAAACTTATTTAACCCTTAATTGTATAGTGATGTAAATTTCCATCGCTATTTATTTAAATTTTAATAAATAAATCAACTTCTTCGCCACCCCTATATTTATATAGAAATATTAATCCAGTAAATTTCCCGTGAACTATGTTGCTGAACAAAGTTAAAAATCTATCTTAAAATTTCTGGTGTCTAATATTTAATATATGCATAAAAAAACACAATTGTAAAAGAAAAACTCATGCAAAGAAGGGTTAATTAGTACAAACAAATAAATCGAATAAAGATTAATATTATTAATATTATAATTAATCATAATTAATATTATAAATATTATATTAATATTATTATATAAGCAACTGAAATATTGATAATCACTTGTATTCTGGGTGTTTCAAAAGTTTGTTACAAATTAAAAAAATTATTAAAAGAAAACAAATTATAATAGAAAATCGCGACTGCACAAAAGGGATCAGGGAGAGATAGATTTGTTTAATAACAAAAAATGTTGTAGTTCCAAAAGTTACCGATAGAAGGTGCGGTCATGCAGTGCCTGAAGTAGTTTCATGAAAATCAAGCCGTCAACAAAACACCGGAATACATGTGAATTCTTCTTCCGTTTCAGACAGCATGTATCTTTACCAAATCGAGCATCATTGATTAAGAGGTAACATCACTTAGCTCCATTTTAAAATTTCGATTTCTTATGTTGTTTAAACTACTCTTTATGCATACAAAAATGTCATTCTATTAGTTAAAAATTAAAATAGAAAGATAATTTTGGAGCTATAAATAATAAGAGCGCCACTGTAACTAAACAGTAACGAAAACCGTAAGTGAATTGTTTTCAGAATGGCATTTTAAAAATCACTGGACCCTCTAATTCCGCCAATTTTCAATCAATAAACTAGGTATTTTGGAAACGTAATCGTCACATATTTTTCTAGTTACGTACATTAGGATTTTTTCGAAATATTAATATCACGCTTTTCTGTTATAGCTTTAAGTAATGACATTTTTGGTTGAAATTCAGTTGTACTTTAAAAATAAGGCCATTTCACTAAAAGAGCATAATTTTTAAAAAGGCCTAAATATTTCACTAGCTTTTCGACTAAAAAACGAATTTTATTTCTTCTCATTGTTCTAGACTAAGTCTACGATTGAGTTATTATGCCCACTGTTGGATTCCCTTTTTTCAAAGCGCTCCTCCCATAAGCTGTCAAGTCGTCATTTTTTAATGTATTAACTAAAATGAAATACAGTTTTTTACTTTAATAGTTGGATAATATTTTCAAATAGATAGATTTTTACAAACATTTCTTATTTCTTAAAATAAATTCCCCCTAAAAAACCCTTACATTTCGTGACATCAAAATGGTGTTACACCTTAATCTTCTTTACATGAATCGTGAACAAGCAACCAAAGTGCGAAAGTTTTTCTTGGATTTGACGTTAAGAAATACAATTTTTTTTATTATTAAAAACAACAACAATAACAACAACAAGTAAAACCTCAATCTCCCCTTTCCCTGATCTCATTCTTCTAAGCTTCAACTGTTTATCATCGTTTATACTTTTCTGGTTAATTTTTAACAATGCAATGAACTTTTGACGCATCCGGTATATGTGTTTTTTCCTTTTTGCGAGTATTTATGTAAAGTTTTGGCACTGATAAAAGTCTTCACAATTAACTAAGCATTTTCATTTGTTTTAAATTTTGTTTTACATGTTAAAATAAACTAAATATGTGCTACAATTTCAGGCGATCTTCCATCTATAAGAAATAAATAACTAACTATCGCTATGAGTTTTATTTTTCAGTTTCCCTTTATTAAGTATTAAAGAATAAATATTGATCCTTGATCAAATTACTAGAAGACAACGAATCAAGCTAATTTTCCAATAGTTTCTGCGAAGTTTTACACTTTATTATACACCTAACAAAATAAATTAGAGCACTTTCTCAGGAATTTTTTAAAAATTGTTTATCATGTTTAAACAGCGACTCCCAAGATAATTCGAGTTTGTACAAAATTGTCCTTTAAATCAATTTAAGCAATAGTTTTCCCCAAGCTATATGTAAATCAAATTAATTGTTTGTCGATATGTTATCTTTCGAATTCATTGCTTTGGAATATTTACGGCGCTATTTATCTTGTAAAGGGTAGTTATCATATATATCATATGAGCACAGTAAGTTTATTATTTAACAATTTATACAATTTAAACAGAAATAACATTAAAAATACAGATGTTAATATATTTAAATATTCTTACAAAAAATATTATAATCAAATAACAGGTCCGTCAAAAAGTTTTGCGAAACTTTAAAAATCTATTTAAAAAGAGCAAGTGATGGTAAAAAATTGCGAATTTAAGGATTGAAATCAGAGGCAGATCGGATTTTTCTTATTGAAAAAAAAAAAACTGTCGTTCAAGTAGTCACCGATAGAAAGCGCTGGCAGAAAATATATGAATCAGATTTATTCAAATTCGGTCATCTTTAAAACACATGGCCGCAATTAGATTCTTCAGGGCAGCACACTTGTCACACTGTTAAAAATCTACGGCAAACTGCCCAGTCATTCACACGTTTCTATAGACAACGTTTACTTGACCATAATTTGAAGAATTCTCATTGGTCAAAATAAATTACCGTTTTCTGTAAAAACGGTTGAATTACTGGACAGTTTTTTTAAAGTGCACCAGAACAAGAGTTGTCGATTAAGCTCTTTTATGCGAATGGTGAACCAGCAAGCAATTCACTAATATAGATGATATATCGAAAATACTAAAGACGAGCAAAATTCATGTTATGGGATACTGAATCTTGTCAGACTCTTCAAAGGAATGGGATAATAGTCCACGATATAGCAGATCCTCTTTGACAGGAAAGTGTCGCACAGCCTGGCAACTAAGCTATCCACGGGACGTAGAGAGTGCTTAAATATTGGAAGTGTCTGAATAATCAGTTCTACTTATCATTCGAAGGATATTGTATTTGCATCCGTTCAAATTATGGAAAATGCACCCTCTAACCATCAGCTTTGTTGAAACAGAATTTTTTTGCACGTGGGCTCTACGAAAAATGAAACGGAACCACAGAGGCGGATTAACGTGTCCTGGACAGTTGAAGCTTACTTTGTAGCGCATGGGGAAGTCAATACACTCAACACTTGTACATGGGCGATGTAAAATCCATGTTAATTCAGAACGCAACTGTTATATTCTCCGCATTTGACAGTTTGGTGTTGTTTTACCACCTCTTTCATTGTGATCCCTTCCTTTGACGCTGAAAAACACACAAAGTGAATTCTAATCGATATCTCACACTTTTGCATGAACATGGTGGGCCTGCATTTCGGAAAGAGGTGTGTTGTCTGCAATAAGATTCCTAAAGAATTACGTCGCCAATTCAAAGAAGATACCTTCTTTTTATGTACTTTTGGTGTAGAAGGATTGATAAGTGGAAGATCTAAGATAGAAGGGTCCCTACGGTCACCAGACATGACTATGGTAAATTTTTTTTGTAGGTACAAGTCGTGTATTAACTAAACTTGTGTATAAGTAGTTTCCTACCACGTTGGAGAAACTCAAAGATGGCACTCAGTAAGCCAGATATGTTACATTCAGTTGTTACTAATGTTGTAAAATGCTAATTATTTATTTAGTGGAGGTTACGTTGGATAAATCTATGGTGTGCAGAGTTGTTCTGTTATTGTTTTCCTGTTTATTGTATTTTATTGAAAGCCTGATTTGAATAAACTTAATTTATATATTTCGTGTTGGGCATCCTTTATCTGTGAGTTTTGGAATTGCAATCTTTTTATTCTTACTACAAACCTGGTTTTTCTGTGATTCCATTCATACAAAGTTCAATTTTGTACCCTTGTTTGTTCCTTTTGAATGTTTTTTTTTAATTTTATGAATTTTTAAGCGCTTGGTAGTTACATTTTATCTTATCATCAGAAATTAATGGAGGAAAATGTAATACTAAACAAATTATACAAGTTTCTAGAAGTTGTTTTCTCACCCATTTCTTTTTTTAAAAGTACAATTGAACGTTGCGTTTTATTCAATAAAGAAAAACCAGAACAGTCAGTCAAATACTGCAACTACTCAAGTCAACTACTCCAGAACAGTCAGTCAAATACTCGCGCGGATGTTGTTATCACTTGCTTTTTTGTGGCATACAGGTTGCTACGTATTATACCATGCAATCTTCAAATTTTAAAGTAACAAAAGTTAGTAGATTTTGTTGCACACTGCAGTTTTTTGCATTTAAATGTAATATTATATACTGTGTATTTAATCTTATGCCATGATCTTTTGTAAATTGATGGTACATATATGTTACATATGTACATATATATACACAAACTGGATCATATCTATACATTTTTATTGGCAACAAATTATCAACACAAATAGTTAATATTTATATATAATATCCCACTTCCAGTATCAAGCAAAATAAATTAAAACATCTTTTTAATTATATGGTACAACTTAACTGAAATATCTATTGCAATTGACTCAGTAAAAGTGCCATAATTAATATACAGGGTGTCCATAATTAAACGACCCTATTTTAACGTTGACTACAGACGAAACTATTGTTCAGAAAGTTATGAAATTTTCTGGAGGACATAATGAAGGGATGGGAATTTGTTTAAACGAAAAAAAAAAAAGTTCAAAATTTCGCCGTCAGAGGGTGTTTTTTAATGAATTACACATTTAACATACATTTGCGATAGTTTAGAAATTTTATTGCAACAATAGATGTTTTACAAAACATTTTTCACGACTTGTTCTTAGCATTTCCCAAAACACACTGCGGTCAACTGTGGAACATGCTATCTTGCGATTTCAGATGGTAGCTGAAAATGATGGCCGTCATGTGGAACATGATATGTTGTAATAAAATTTTGAAACTATCGTAAATGTACGCTCAATGTGTAATTCGTTGAGAAACACCCTCTGGTGGCCATTATGTTCTCCACAAAATTTCACTGTTTAAACAATTGTTTCTTCTGTATTATACAACTTTAAAATAGGGCGGTTTAATTAAGGACATCCTGTACTTTTTAAAGTTATTTTCACTTCATTTTTTATCTGCCACAGCAATAAGGTGCATAATCATAAGGGTTTTCACATATAAAATTTCTGGACACAGAAGTTCGGAAAATAGAAAGCAATTAAAAAAGGGTGGAACCAAAATCACTATATAACCAAACGATTGGAAGATATGAGATTCCTCATGTTCATTGGTCATGTATGTATTACACTTTCGAATATAGTTGAAAAGTGTTTATAACTTTGGCTTGTATGGCGTCTGTCTGTCAGCGCTGTAATTAACTTAAATAAACTATGATTACCATGTAATTCATATACACTAGATGGCCATAATTAATGAGAACTTTAAGTTTTAGACATTTTTTCGAATATTTTTAAATATACGTTAGATTCTTTTGGAATTTTAGGATTAAAAATAACATGTTTGACTTCATATTTATCAACGTTGATTTGATAAGGAGGACAATTAGGGGACCAACAAAAAATTAAAGAAAAAAATAATACTTGGGATCACCCTGTAAAATAAAATGCACGAAATGATGTATCGCTACAGAATATACATAGGCAGACATTGTATAATATGTGTATTCATTTGTGTAAAAATAGCATGTATATTAATAGAGATATAGCGATTTTTTTTTTAAATTAAAAAAATTCTTGCATGTTTTTTGCCTATAAAATACAGGGTTTTTAACCAAATTTAACTTCAGTTTCAGAAAAATTGACAAAAAGTAGTAGAAATCATGTAGTGTGAATGAAATATAAATATATTAAATATTAAAAGAGATATGGGCGGTTGTATAAAATAATTTTTATCTGCGCATGCGCGAACGATAACAAGGTACTTTTTACATAATTTAATATTCATGGAGTCTATGGAGCAACTTATTAAAAAAAATCAGTCAAATATCGTGAAAATTCAGAGAGATATCGGCGTTAGAGTGAGTTGTTTTTTAGTTTCTGACTAAAACTCACTGAATGATAAGGGATTGTCCACAAATTGTTATTTTTAAGTTATCTGGCAGCGTTCGGAGCAAATTTTTAGAAAAAACTATTTAATTATAATTTACGCTTATGTTTAGGAAGATTTTGACTCTAAACGATGATGAAGAGGAAAGTATAGTGCATACATTGATTACATTTAGGTAAATTGAGTAGTTTATGGTAAAATTTTGTGAAATTTTCGGTAATAATAAATATCGACTTTGTAAAGAAAGAAACCACCATCCATTAAAATATCACAGTTTTGGAAATCAATGGGTTGTTTCAATAGTAACTTTGATGTAATAAATTAGATGATATTCTGGCTTGATTAATGTTGTTTGCAGATATTTTTAGTCCTTAATTTTCCTTTAGAAAATTAAAACTGAGTCTAAAAAATATTAGATATTGTTAAAAAATATTAGACTGCAGTGCGAAATTTTCGCACGGATCCATTGGTATTTAATAAATTTGAATATATATTAACTAAATAAATTTGAAATTAAAGTGATTTATTTTGCGGAAAATCCGTCAAGGCTCTGATCTCGTGACTGACGGATAATCGAGGTTCCAAAGTATATACCTGTCGTTTGTAGAGAATTTAACGTTCTTTAATTTATGCCAGGGTAATTTTTTCATGAAAATCAACACTTTCTGAGATATTTGCATAAAACTAAAAAAAAGTACTTTAGTTTGCCCCCACACCCACCCCCTCCCCTCGCTCACTTCTATCCTTCAGAACTTTTTACAAAGTCATCAGTAGCCATCAATGAATAACTGTACCAATTTTTTTTTTTTTTTATCTCTGTAGCATTTATTATGGCGACATTAAGTAAATAAATTTGAAATTAAAGTGATTTTTTGCAGAAAACCCGTCAAAGCTCCGTTCTCCTGACTGACGGATAATCGAGATTCCACTGTATATATCTGTCCTTGTAGAGAATTTTATGTTCTTTAATTTATGTAAGAGTAATTTTTTCATGAAAACCAACAGTTTCGGAGATATTTGAAAAAAAACTAAAAAAGTATTCCCCCCCCCTCCCTCCCCTCGTTCACCTGCTATCCATCAGAACTTTTTTACATAGTCATCAGTAGACATCACCGAACAACAGTACCAATTTTTATCTCTGTAGCATTTATTATGGTGACATTAAGTAAATAAAATTGAAATTAAAGTGATTTTTTTGCGGAAAATCCGTCAAAGCTCCGGTTTTCTGGCTGACGGATAATCGAGGCTCCACTGTATCTAAATGTCATTTGTAGAGAATTTTATGATCTTTAATTTATATCAATAATAATTAAGTAATTTTGTAATTGAGTAATTTTTTTCATGAAAACCAACAGTTTCTGAGATTTTTGTAAAAAGCTAAAAAAAGTAATTTATTTTAACCCCCCCTCACCTCCTATCGATCAGGACTTTTTACATAGTCATCAGTAGCCACCAATGAACAACTGTACCAATTTTTATCTCCTTAGGATTTATTATGGCAAACTTTCTTAATTTGACTGGACTAATACGCAAAATGTAATTTCTCAAAGAGCTATTGAAATATCACTATAAAAATTAAATTGCAAGTTACTGACTCATAACTTATGAAAAATATATAATATATCTTAGATTTTAGTTTATCATCTTCACTACTGGCATACAAATTACGTGTATATAGAAAATACATATACATGCGATAGAATTTACTGTAGAGTGTTTTGCGTATTGGGTTAAATTTCACAAAATTTTACCATAAACTCCTCAATTTACCTAAATGTAATCAATGTATGCACTAAATTTTCCTTTTCATCGTAGTTTAGAGCCAAAATCTTCCTAAACATAAGTGTAAATTATAATTAAATAGTTTTTTCTAAAAATTTGCTCCGAACGCTGCCAGATAACTTAAAAATAACAATTTGTGGACAATCTCTTATCATTCAGTGAGTTTTAGTCAGAAACTAAAAAACAGCTCACTCTAACGCCGATATCTCTCTAAATTTTCACGATTTTTGACTGATTTTTTTTAATAAGTTGCTCCATAGAGTTGATTATTAAATTATGCAAAAAGTTCCTTGTTATCGTTCGCGCATGTGCAGATAAAATTTATTTTATACAACTGCCCACATTTTCTGAAATATTTAATATATTTGTATTTCAATTACAGTGTATGATGTCTACTACATTTTGTCAATTTTTCTGAAACTGACGTGAAATTTGGTTAAAAACCCTGTATTTTATAAGCAAAATACATGCAAGAATTTTTTAATATTTTAAAAAAAAATCTCTATATCTCTATTAATATGCATGCTATTCTTACACAAATGAATACACATATTATACAATGTCTATGCCTATGTATATTCTGTAGCGATAGATCATTTCATGCATTTTATTTTACAGGGTGATGCCAAGTATTATTTTTTTTCTTAAATTTTTTGTAGGTCCCCTAATTGTCCTCCTTATCAAATCGACGGTGATAATATGAAGTCAAACCTGTTCTTTTTAATTTTAAAATTCCAAAAGAATCTGACATGTATATTTTAAAATATTCGAAAAAATGTCTAAAACTGAAAGTTCCCGTCAATTATGGCCATCTAGTGTATGTTATTAAGGTTTAGTATGGAATGTTCAGTATTGAAAATGAAGTGTTTGGCATTTATGGTTTGTTTACAGAGACACTCGAAAGAATTCCGTTATATTATGTTTTATGTGGGGAAATCGTTTGCATTGAACTTTAATGATCTTACACTGTTTCAAAGATAATGAAATTGGTATACTTCACTGCGGTGCACTACAAGATGTTTACTATAGAATACGGTGGACTTAGCATTTATCGTTCATTTATAGGCACTCACAAAAGAATTAGGTTACAGTACTGTCTATGAGTGATCATTGCTGAATGTGCGTTTTTAGTTGTGGTATGCGTTTTTAAATTTAATTATTTTTTAAAATATTAAGGTAAAGCCAGGAGAGATGGCGCAGTCGGTCAGATTGCTCAAATAGAGATTCGGGAGGGGGGGAGGAGTAGAGTGAGCGCACAGCGACTCCAGGTAGTTGTACAATAGCAGTAGTGGAGTGTCTACTTGAAAGTGAACGTTGATTGTTTTGAGCATCTAAGATAAAGCATTGATATTTTGTTTTGTTTTCCCAAAGTAAGTGCTTGAATTTTCATAGCTATTCATCAGAATTTCTATACAATGTCAGTAATACAAAATATTTTAAACTTAAAAGATTTCTCAGAAGCTACTAATTTAGAGTAAAAATGTGAACATCAACGGTTCGTTTTAGTAGCGGCCATATTTAAATAAAAGTCCGCGCAATCTCTCCTACCAAAATTGGAGAGTTTGCGCATCTGCTACTTAGGAGAGATGGGGCATTGTTCCCATTCGTTTCCCTGCTAGGGGAGATTACGCAGCTTATTGGTAAATTTGCATAAAAAAAGAAAAATGAAAATGGGCTAATTTTAAGTTGAACGTGTCATTAAGTAACTTAATGTTATTTTGTAATCTTATCTGGACTTACTTTTTCTGATTCTTTAATTTTTTTTCATTTAATTAAATTTTTTTTATCGTTTTTGAAATTATTTCTTTTTTCTGATTCTTTAATTTTTTTTCATTTAATTAAATTTTTTTTATCGTTTTTGAAATTATTTCTTTTTTCTGATTCTTTAATCATCTACTCTCTTAAAACGAAAGAGTGGATTTGGCTTCTCAGAAAAGAGCTGCAATTTATTGGATCGTAAATGAGTTGATTTTTAAACGCTTCACTCATCTTGATCTGAATTTTTATTTTTCTAATGCACTCCAGAAGAACGAATACTAAGCAACTCAAGTCGATAAAAAAAGCACTCTTTTGCGAGCGGACATGTCAATGCGGCTGACCTGACCATTCGCTGAGCAGACGACAGGCATGCGTCATCGAGGCAAGCATTTCGCCTTCCGGACAACTGGCAGCACATTTTTGACTGTTGAAATATTATTCGCGCTGTTCAAACGGGCAATTTTAAAGAAGGAATACTTGTAAAAGGTAAGAATTTCTGCTATTTTAAATACTATAATCATGTTTTTTATAATGATTCTGTTTTATATTTATTGTTATTTTATATATGGCGTGATATTTTTCAGTTTATATCAATATTTTTAACAAATATGTCTTAACCCTAACATTTAGGACTATTTACACCCGAACGAACATTTAGAGATCTTTTGAGTTGGAAGGATAAATATTAAAAAATGTTCTAAAATATAATTATACAAATCCTTTGCCTCTCATTTTAAGTTTTTTTTTAATGTTGTTTCAATAAATATGATTTATAAATAGCACTTAGTAGCAATTTAATCTTTTAAAGAAAATGTCTTGGCGGTACTGTGCGTTTGTTTATATATATATTTTTTAATGATGTTTCAGAACTCTAACTTTCATAATACTATAAATTGAAAATTGACTTGTCTGACTTTAAAAATATTGTTTTAAAGTAAACAAATTATATTTCTTATTTTTTTCTCTGTCTGAAGAATTTTTTTCCTGGATATTTTTATTGACCTGCCTTGTTTTTCGAATGCGCATACATAAGTTTTAGTCATTTCATGCTGCTGAGAGTTAGATTATTTGAAATGTATCTCAAATATATAAGAAAAGCTTTAGAATATCTATTTCATGTTGACAAAAACTTTTGAAAAGTAGCTTTATTAGTATATATACTGTTTTTCTAATATTTTAAAATAAATATACTTGATTTGTGAAGCTGTATAAATCCCATATTTTTTGTATCATATGTTGTTAAAAATAAGGTAAATATCTCCATTCCTGTATATTCACTGTGTGAATATTCCTAAATAGTATTAGGATTAAAACATTTAATGATAATATTGATATAAACTGAAAAATATCATGCAATGTATAGAATAATATTGCATAGAAAACGTAATCATTATAACGAAATAAAAAAAAAAGATTAAAATATTTAAATCAGCAGAAATTCTTATGTTTTCAAATATTCCCTTTAAAATTCTCTTTTTGGGTCGGGAGGGGGGGGGGGGTATTTATTTCAAGCAGCTCAGAAACAAAAAAAAAATACTTTTCACTTAATTGTTGAATATATACATATATGTAAACATAGATATGCATACATTCAATATGCAAATTACTTTTTGTTTTCTAAAATAATAATCTACCTGTTCATGAAATTTATTATTTTACACTGAAATATTACATTTTACCATGAATTTTAATTCCCTTTCCCCTCCTCAAGTATGAGTTAGTTATAAATCACTCAAGTGCTACTGGATTTAACCTTCATTGATTTGATTTAACTCAAGTATGAGTAAAATAGAGATAACTCAATCATGAGTTGCTTAAAAACAACTCGTTCACTCGAGTTGTTTCAACTCTTCATGAGAAGCTGACTTTCAAATCGTGAGATGAGTGGATTTCGGCTCAACTTGAGTTATTTTGGCTCTTTCGTTTTAAGAGAGTATATAATAAAACCGTATGTCATGTGACTGTCCTCAACAGTTCCGGGATGCCGCTTCACTTTTTCATATGCCAGGCAGCCATTTTTATTCAAAATTATTTTTTCTAATAAAACTGCATAAAAGTTACATTTTTAGAAAGATCGTTCAAAATAAATTAATATTTGAGAGATGACTTACGTTCAATTATGTATACATTCTGCAATAACTTCAGTTTCAATTAGGTTCGCTGTTCAAATTCTCTATCCATGAAAGTAAACAACAACAACAAAAAAAAGATTCATTCGTTGTGAACGTTTAAAATATTAAACCATGAATTTTTGGACCGCTGCCTGGTGTAAAAAAAAAATAATCAGCACCAGTGAGACAGTCAAAGTTTACCATAATTCTGTTCCATACAACTCAACTTCCTTCGGATCTTTTCTTGATGTAAGTTGAACTCCGTGGTTGAACTCATGTAATAATATTTAATGGATCAAATTTCGAAACAAATTGTCAGCTTTTATTTTTCGTGTGTATTAATTAGAAACGATATTTTAATTTTGAAATCAAATGTTTTGATTTATGATAATATTTCTTATTTATCTATTTTCTATTTTAAAGAAAAATGTGAACGTCATGTATTTTAAATTGGAACAGCTGTCACGGACGCACCAGGGTTGGCGGAATTTTTGTTTTGCGCCATTTTGGCGAGAAAATCCCATTTTCAGGTACCTATTAGAGATTACTAAAACAGCATATACTTTTATTTTATTATGAAATAGTTTATTTTATATTAAAAACACACACACAATGATTAATTTATTATAAAGTGGGTTAAGCGGTTTTTGTCAAGAAAGATGAAATACATAACAACAAAAAATATGCGAAATGCTACCACGATCGCAAAAGTTCTTGATTTGTCTATTAAATTTTTCCGGTTTGGCGAAGGATTAAGGAAAAAATAAATTATGAATAAAAATAATTTGTTACAATGCTTAACATACATTTAAGGGCGACCAAACTGGTCGCCAGTGGCGGCTAGTTAGGTTGAAATATTCACTCCTAATACAATAATATTTGTTCACAAAAACTTTACAACAATGTCATTTAAGTGTAATTATAATTGTTAACAATTTAATTGTAGTTATTATTAGTAACAATCTCTCCTACCCATGTGCGCAGTCACACCAACCCGGTAAGGACAGATTGCGCAAAATAACTTTTTGGTTTTATTACAACTGTTCTATTAAATTGCAACATAACAACAAATTAGCAATGGAAATGCATAAAAAACAAATGAAATAAAAATTATTCATGGATAGTTTAGCAAAAAATTAATATTTAGATTTTTTTATTGTTATTCTTTTGAATTGTGCGCAAACTCTCCTAGCTTTACCTTACTTGGTGCGTATTAATTCTGTAGATTTTATACAGGGCTGCACAAACAATAGGAGTACACTTCCGTTTATTGACTGAAGTCTTGTTACATTATTCTGAATATGTTGGAGAGTTTTTCATAATCTATGGTTTTTTCTTCTAGTTACACTTATAAGTAATAGTCAAAATGAATATCCAAAAATATAATCATTCTTAGAAGTATATTTACTAAACATTTATAGAACGTTCATGTGATGTTTGGAATACTTGAGAAATTTAAAGCATGTATCTTAATTATTCAAATTTCAATAATAATAAGAAACTATTTTACAAAATTCTAAAATTGTATTCAGTAGTCTGTCGCGTTAAATCATTAAAAAATCAGTAAATATTTTACACATGTATATATCAGTATATATTAATTTATAGTCAAATTTACTGTTTCTACTAAATATTCATGACATAATTGTTAAATTTGGAGATGTAATGCGATTAGTATAATTTATGCGTATTTGCACAATGCAACAACACATTTTTCTGGGAACTTCAAAAGTAAATTGTTATTATTGTGAGATAATTTTGTATCGAATTTGCATATTAAGGCTAGACATTGCTTCAAATTTTTGTGCAGAAATAATAGTTATGTAAATATGTGCTGCCATTTGGAAATAAACTGAATAAATCAAATTAAATATAAATTCATTTAAACAGTCCGTTTATTTTGGAGCAAATTTAATTTAATTTTGAGACATTTTTAGTGAGCACCAAAATAATTTTTGTTTTGATTTATCGGCCTTAAATATAATTTTAAATAAAAGGGGCATACGTAAAATGCAAATTTCAGGCTACAAATATAATTTTTCTCCAAGAACTTTTCTTTGAAACTCGTGCAAAGAAGCAACGAATTTCCCTTTAGCTTTAGTGTTAGATTTATTCTTTACAAAAGTACCCGGTACTGGACAACAAATTTGAGCTTTTGCTCTGTCCCAAAATCGAAATCGGTTGTTTCTTATTCAGTTTTTTGCACTGATTCCGAATCCAGTTTTAGATTTTCTCCAGTACGTCCAGATTTTCAGGTATTTGCATATTTCGATTTATGCATATTTTGGACTTTGTGTTCAATTACATGTAAGTTTAAGGCATAAAGCATTATCAGACTGGCTTTTTTGTTTTATGTTATGATTACTGGCCAGTTTACTTTACAAAAAATGTTCTGTCCGAGATTATACTGACATGTGACCGTGAAATATTGTGCCTAAATTTGCATATTTTCATGTTTTTCTAATAACTTTCCTTGACGTCCAAATGTTTCTGCCATATGAGTATGCTAACATGTTCCTAAATCATTTTTTCGCTAATTTCAAATCTGGTATCCGTTTAATTCTATCACGTCTAGGTTTTAAAAAACGGAAATTTCAATTTTTGTTCAAAAAAGCTAGATAAAGCTTTTTATGCTGCTTTGTGATCTACTTCAGCTATTTAGGATACATTCTAATACTTTTTTCAATTGTTTTTCGATTATACTCATTAGTGTTTATTTCTCTGATAGGAATCTCACACTGTTAACTCTTTTAACAAGGAGGTACACTCCCCTAAAAAGCATTTCATATCAAACGTGTGCCAATACCATATAAACGTAGATACTCATTTTACTCAAAAAATAGAAGTGATAGAAGGAAACGAATTACAGTTTTGAAATCAACATTAAAATCTAGTCTAGGAAAAAATTACGTCAATTCTGTGGCAACTACTTTAAAGTTGATAGTAATGTAAAGATTACACCATTGATATATGCAAATTGGGCTTAATTTGGGACAGGTAAATGATAAGAATATGCAGACTGCGACATTTATCTGAAGCAAATGGTTCATTAGTCATAATCTAGAAAACGTAACTCAATCTGACATTTATTGTACCTAAAATTTCCTTAAATTGCACAAAAAAGCATAAATTTGCATACATAAATATGCAAATTTCTCAAAAACTGGACGACCTATAGAAAAACGGAAAGTATATTCGGAATCAGCGCAAGAAACTGATCTAGGATCAAATATTTTTATCTAAAGGACATTTTACATGTTGTACAGTGATCAGTGATAGTTAAACTACTCAAAGTGAAATTGTACATGTAATTCTCATTTCATATGATTTTTTTATATGATGGAAGTTTTACTATAACGATAAAATTTTACACTTTCTGGATAATATTTTAAATTTCTGATTTCTAATTTTGCCATAAGTATTTTATTTGTTTGTAAGTTTAATTTTCGAGGATTAAAACCATTTAAAATAAACGTAAAACGTAAAATTCATATAAAGTATATTTACAGAATATTTCCTTCTAAATGAAGAGCACAGAAGACAAATAAAGTTGAAAATGTTAACCATTTTCCATTCAAACTATATTTCTAAAACAATTAAAATTACTTCAAGGACCATACTTGCACTGAAAGAAGTTATGGTGTTAGGAAATGCGGTTCATATGAATATTAAATATTTTATTAAGTATTAAGTATCACATGTATTTTAAGTATTAAGAATCTTCTTGTAAAATTAGAGAAAGTTTAGTTTTAGAAAGTTTAGAAAGTAAAGTTACAAAGAACTTGACTTTAAATACTATCTAGTTGTTTAAATCTCTTTTTTGAAAACATTTTGAGTTTTTACTCTTAAATTAGGAAATATTTAATACACTGAAATTATTAAAATGACTCTTCATTTGAGTAAATTTTTATACAGCTTCGTAAATGTTCTACAAATTTAGACTCATTTACTTGATATTCCTATTGAATTATACTAACTATTACGCTGTTTTAACATTGTTTTGATGTCTCTGATTTTAAGTATTATATTTTATTTACATAAGTAATATGCAGTGCTAGTTTATTCTGCATTTAAAAAAATTAAAATAAAAGCTTTTCCTACAAATGTTAAGGTCAAATTCATTATGAATGCATAATTCCTCATTTAAGAAGAATAATTTTTCTGGAGAGAAAATATGTGATTTTTGTTTAGCACCACTCAAATTAATATTTTTGCCCTTTAAAAGAAAAAAAATATATATTGATTTTCTATGTATTATTCGTAAAATTCACAATAAAGAGTTAATGACTAAGAATTATTTTAAACCAAACAATAATTTTGCATTTTTTGAGAAAAAGATATATAAACATGTAATAGTTCTGTAATTACGTTTTTTTTTAAATATTTCCTAAAAGGTGCAAACACGATGCAATAAAGCAATTAAAAAAAATTCTATCCTCATCAAGAATTAAACAAGAACGAAGAATCATGCGTCAGGCATAGATTATGAAGCACTTCCAACACTAATAGAACATCATTAAGACATTTAATTTTCTCATACAATGAAATGTGATATCTATAAATAACCTTACTGTAAAACTCAGTAGAAATACATTTTAAGCACTTGCTGTCCATATCCGGCAATGCGTGTGAATTCTTTTGCGCAGCCCTGTATATGATTTATAGAGTTTAAACATACCACGTAATTCACAAAAAACTAGATAAGTTTTAAAATGCATACCACAGCGGAAAACTCATTTCCAGAAATTAGCGATCTTTTGTGTGTCTCTGTAAATGAACGATAATTACCAAGCACACCGTAATCTACAAAAAACATATTGGAGTGCACCTCAGTGATACTTTCTAATTTCATTATGTTTGAAGTATTATAACGCCATTAAAATGTACCGCAAATGTTTTTTCTCCATACACTCTAAAAACGACATTTTCAAATCTGAGTATGTCGCATAGTCAAAATGGCTCCGAATCAAAATTATACAAGTTTGAAACTTGTATAAACTCATTTCTGAAAACATGAACACACTCAAGAATAAAACATCATGTGCTCATATTTGAGTATGTCCATGTTTCAAAAATTGGTGTGAACGGACTTCTATGTGCTCATGTTTGAGTACTTCCATGTTTTAAAAATGAGTTTGAACTGATTCTAATCATTTTTTACTATGTCCATGTTTCAAAAATGAGTATGAACTGACCTCTATGTGCTCAGTTTTGAGTATGTCCGTGTTTCAATATTCTGAGTATTTCTGGTATTTCAGAAATGAAATCATTGGGTCGTCCTATTTGAAACAAAAAGTTTCATAACAAAATGAAAACATGGATTTACTCAGGTTTGAAAGTGTCATTTTTCTCAGTGTAGGTCATAAAGTAATGGAATTCTTTTCTGTGTGCCTGTAAACGAACTATAAATACTATTTATTTTATACTCCTAAAAAGACTTTTTTTAATTCGCCTTGGTGATGTATATCAATCTTATTATGTTTGAAATCAATAGATCAATCTTAACATCAATAAAATGCATCGCAAATTATTTATCTCCATAGACCATAATGTAAGGGAATTATTTTGTGTGTCAATGTAAACAAACTATTGTATATGTGCTAGAATGCTTCATTTTCAATACCGAACCTTCTAAAGTAAATCCCAACACTATATAACAATTACATGGTAATCCGAGTATATTTACGAAAGTTGGAGCATGGCCAGACAGATAAACTGAATCATAAATACTTTCAACTATGTTGGAAAGTGTTATAAACAATTGAAGTGGGAAAATTTTCGATATTATTTAAATATATGAAGGGTCAGAGCAAAATGAATAATAGTCACAGGTAATTGGATGATAGTTATTTATCGTACTTTCTTTTACAAGCATTAACTTTCATTGTTCTTCCCCCTTTACAGGAATTCGCAACCTTGTTTTGTCTAAAGACTTTCATCGTTCTTGCCTCTTTATACTTATATTAAACTATGTTTATCAAATGATTACCATAATTTTTGCATCTATCCAAGGATGCCAAATGTTAGTACGTCTCTCAAACTGACATATTGCACTATCATATCAAATTCCAGAAAACTGGACTATCACAATTTTTCTCCCTGATCCCTCATAAAATCAATATGTCAAAACATCATAGTAAAAATTATTTATTTTAACTGACAACCATTTAACTGATCAAAGACTTAAGCTTCATAAAATAAGTACTTTGAGACAAGATGTCGTTCAATGTTCTTTTATAAAATTAAATATATTTTTTTAAGAAACAAAATATATGGATTAATAAATAACACATTGTTGGCAGAAATTCATTTCCATTTACGTTCCTATGTGAATTTCTTATATCTGTATGTTACACCTGATTAAATCCGTTATTGTTTAATGAGGTGAATTTTCATAAATTGGAGCTATCACACTGAAACAGATTCAAAAAAAAAAAAAAAAAAAAAAACTTTTTTTATTACGTTCTGTAAAATAAACATGCGTTCTATTTTATAAAATCAAATGGATTTTCTTTAGTAATAAAAGTGTCGCTTAAAAATCAATAAACTGCTTTCAAAATTTATGCTCCATTTACTTTTTAATTTCAATTTCTAATATCTTTCTGTAACGCCCTAGAAAACTGTCATTGTTTAATGAGGTGAATTTTCAGAAACATGAAACACAATGAAATAGGTTTGAGAAATATAAAAGCACCTTGTCGGTACGTTTACAAATTTTAAGAAACTAAAGAGGTCGCTTTGATAGCTTAAATTTTTTTTGTTGCCTGTTTTATTTAAAAAGAAGCACAAAGTATGCAAAATTGGTTAGGAGATTCTCGGTTAATTAATTTATGTGTACAATTATGTTATATGAGTGAGATAATTATATAATATAATTAAATATATTAGGGTTAAAATACAATTAAAGTGTTGTTAACAATGTAATATATTTTGTAAATAACAGTAATTTTAGAATTATAAAAATATCATGGTATTAATGAAAAATTTCCGTGTAAGTTATTTTGATTTTGAATAAATGAATATTTCAAGCACAAAATATAACAGTGAAATTTTATAAATTAAATTTCTTTAATTTCTTGAAGCGAAACGTAGACAAACTTTAATAAGGAGAAGGTTTATTGTATCCACATAATTTTGAAAGGTTATGAAACCTACGTCGAGTAAATCCCTTTTCCATTTCCATAATAATAGGAAAAAAAATTATAATTGCAGGAGTAATTTATTTCTGATCTCTGCACCATATAGAGCAGAACTTACTTAAGCCAAAAATGGAAGAAATCGGTGGAAAGGTTTGCCTATACCAGGGATACACAGGCGGTGCCAAAGATGAGGAGGTTAAACTTTAGAAAAAAATATTTTCACCTAAAATATAAATATGGCCTTTATGGAAATAACTTTTTAAAAGTCTATTTCAACAAATACAAATACAAAATACGCGGTTTGCTAGTAAATAAGCACAAAAAGAAGTACAACAAAATCTACAACAAATGGTGCGTCTTAGGAACAGTTGACGTGTCGACACTTTAGAAAACTCAACCATGGATACGTTACTACTCCCACTGAAGTAATTTTACGTCGTGGTATTCTTTAGCGAATAACATTCTGAGTTGAGAAAAAAGGTTCCAACTAATTTTCAATAAATGGTTTGAATTGGTGAACGTTTTTCTCTCTTTTTGTGCTTCCACATTTGTGTCTAGTAGTTGGGGGTGCTGGTTACATGACAGAAGGGGTCCAGTTCGAATCCCAATTCAGGCATGGATATGTGTAGTGGATCAGATTCCCCATTAAACGTAAGTCCCGAACAGTTTAGCCCTCGTATGCAAACGCTGACCGTAGCTCCCATAACAACCCTCTTTTTTGCACATTTTGACCTTTTGAACTGTTATCACGTATTTAACTAAGAAAGACTACACGAACTAAGATAATATATATATATATATATATATATATATATACCTCATTTGATAGAACATTGTTTAAGATTTTGAATAGTGGTAAAGTTTATTTGTTTCATCGAGTTCTTCGATGTGAAACAATATGAAATCTTTGTGGAAGTCTCATCAATGTCCATGCCTATTTACTTTCCAACAGAGTACCTGTATTTCTCGGATTACTGACATACGGTTTGCAAAATTAGATTGGTAGCACTGGATAGGGATAACCTGCTATTATCGCAAAGTTAATATTTGTTTACTGATCTAAAACTCATCCAAGCGTGGTTTTTTAGTGCGGGTTGCATTAGATTGAAAAAAAAAACAATAATATACATCATTGATGTATGCCTTTACTCTGATAAGTAAAGGTTCTCTAGCTCTCAACGGGAACAAAAAACAAAAAAATATGGCGGAAGAGTTATAGAATGTTGTTTCCACCGTATAGTGACATCTGGGTTATTATCGATATTTTTTCAACCAAATAATAATAATAATAATAATAAAAATTAAAAAAGGATATTTTGTGGAGGTTCCCCTACGTAAAAATATAATTTCAAGTTATTTATTTTTCTATTAAAATAAAAACAGTTTTACAAATAAATATCTTTTCATTACTTATCAACGTGTATGCTACTTTAGAAAAATAGTGTCACGTGGATGGTCAATGGACGAAAAAAAGGCCTATATCAACCCTCTCCCTTTGAACTATTTGAAAAAAAGTACTTTATATCATTTTTTTTTCTTTAATTTCAATTTTGTATTTCGTTAATACTTTACTAAATTATAAATTTGGGGTGTTCTTTCTTGAAACACCCTGCACATTAAAGAATACAAAGGACTGTTTTATTAATAGGTTTTCTAAATTGAGCAAACAAATACAATGAAAATATATAACCAAGCTTATAATTTTGGAAAATAAATAAATAATTATATATATTTGTCGAAACATTCGCAGAAAAGTGCCGTAAACTTATATTTTATAAGAAAATCAATACGTTAACAAAATTTCTATAGATTTCAAGTTACAGGTAAAATTTGTGTAATACCTTATGACATCAATATAATGTTTGACTAAAAACGCCCAAATTGTTTAAATTATTCAAAGAAAAGGAAAAGCTATATAATAATATTTTAGAGAAAACAAATTTTAATACTAAAGTAATTATATGCATATTTAATGCGAATTTGAAACATACAAAACTTTCTATTCGCTAAGAATGTATGAATAAATGAAGTATCATTTTGTTAACATTTTGATAACACACATATATAAGAATAACTTAATTATTCAATGCAATGTGATTATATCTTCTAACGTTTTGAAACATACTGCTATTTAAAATAATTTAACGTAAACCAAATTTTAAACACCATTTCCGCAAATCATTTTTATATTTCGCAGTTCCTATTCTTATCAGAAAGCAAAAGTACTTTGATAATTTTTAAATGTTGTTAATAAGATAATTTAGAAGGAAAATTTAATTAAATACTTATCTTTGTATTAAAGTCGCTTAAGCCTACAAAAGTTTTCTAATATCACTTTATTCTTATAAAAATATATGTTTGAAATAGTGTAACATGCAATATATTTGAAATAGTGTAACATGATTTAAATACGCTGCAAACAGTTTACCTCGTATATCAATTATTAACGGAATTATCTTGTGTCACTGTAAAGGAATAATAAATGCTTTTCACCCTATATTCAACATCATGCTTTTTTTCTTCACTTCATAAATGAATATCAATTTCATTATCTTTGAAATAGTGTAACATTATTAAAACTCACTTGAAACGATTTTTACCTTTGGACCGTAATATTACGGAATTGTTTTACTGTCCCTGTAAACGAACTATAAATGTGACATACTTCATTTTCAATAGTAAACGCCAATAAAATATAAAAATTACAGAGCAATCAGTGTATATTTGGAGAGTTAAAGCATGGACAGACAGACAGACTAACAGGAGTGATAAACACTTTTCAACTATGTTAGAAAGTGGTAAAAGCGAAAGGTATATCAAGTCTATTTAGTGTATTTGTAAAAATATTACATATTTAATATTTACACACAAATTTTGTTTGTTTTAAGATACACAATAAAAAATAAATATTATTATGAAGCTAAAATTAAAAAATATATCTTAAAAACGCTTCTTCTCATTATGATTTGGCTATAATCTTACATAAGTGTTTCTTCAGAAACAAATGGTTTTATAGTTAATATATTTCTAAATAGTTGTTTTCTGTGTGATATTTTAATCTTAATTCGTATAACATTTTGCGAAACTGCTGAAATATCTTTGAAAACGTCTTCCGTATAATTTTCTAAATTAATACGCTTTTGCTTGTTTTCAATAAAAAACAGTGCCCACCTTCTTGAATTATTCTTAATTACAGTTCATTTAGCTAAAGATTAATGCTGAAAATTCTTTCTGTTTCCATGAAAGACCTTTTATTAAGTATTATTAGCAAACTCATTAAAAGTAGAAAGCTATTTGAAAAGATTAACTTTTCAGAAAAATGTGTTTTTCAAAACACGGGTAAATTTAATTCAAGATTTAATGCGAGTTCGAGATTTTTAACAGCTTACCTCAAATGTCGCCTATGACTTAAAATCACTGAAAATCGTCTTCGAATTTGAAAGAACCCAATTGCCTTCATTCTTTTAGAATTTTCTTTTTCTTATTGAATTATTTTAGAAGGATAAAACAGGTAATATGTTCTTCAAAAAATATTTCTACAGCTTTATGGCTGATTTATATGACTACAGCTTTAGGGTTTAATTTGTCTGTAAAGTTTAATAGCTACTGCTACTATTTAAAAAATATATAAATACGTGAAATTTATGTATAAAACGAATTCATTGCAAAATCTTTGTTATCTATAGTTGTTTTTGTAATTAACACTTTTAAACATAGTTGAAAAGTGTTTATGAATTCAGTTTGTTTCTAAATTAATACGCTTATCTTGCTTGTTTTCAATAAAAAACAATGCCCATCTTCTTGAATTGAAAACTATAACTGTCTTATTTACATAACTGTCTGCCGTCTGTCTGTCTGTCAGTCCTTGCTCTAACTCACGTAAATATACTAGGTTTGTCATGCAATTGACATATGTTATTCAGGTTTACTATGGCATGTTTGGTATTGAAAACGAAGTCTGCAGCTCTTACAGTTCCGTTACAGGGACATTCAAAAGAATTCCGTAACATTATGATCTATGGGGAAAAATCATTTACTGTTTATTTTAATAATGTTACGCTATTTCAAACATATTGAAATTGATAGATATCACTGAAGTGTACTACAACAAGCATACTATAGAATATGGTGTGCATAGCACTTATAGTTCCTTTACAGGGACACTCAAAATAATTCCGTTACATAACGATCTATGCAGAAAAAACGTGTGCGGTTTATGTTAATAATGTTTCTCTATTTCTAACATATTGGAATTGATATATATCACTGAGGTGCATTAAAAAAGGCTTACTATAGAATACTGTGTGTATAACATTGATTGATCATTTACAAGGACACACAAAATATTCGGTTAAAGTACTCTCTGTTAATAATAAATGCTGGAAATGCGTTTTCAGTTGCGGTACGCGTTTTTAAATGTAACTATTTTTCCCTATTACTTGCTCAGTATAAATTCTATAGATCATATACAGTACAGCACAAAACATCTCGAGTATATTTCCGTTTATTCACGGAAATTGCTGAAGGAGTATTATCAACTGTGCTATGCGTTTTCTAAATGAACAAAATTTTAGCATTCTATATATTATATATACAATTCTATAGATCATATACAGGGCTGCACGAAATTATTCGGATATTTTTCCGAATATTGTTGGTAATTGCTAAAATTGGATTTTTATATGTGTTACGCGTTTTTAAAATTGTTTACTTAGACTTTACAGTAGCCTTTATTGAACGATAAAGATTTCTTAAAGTGTTTTGTAAGTGTTGGAAAGTTCTACATAATCTATGCTTGACGCATGATTTTTCGTCCTTGTTGAGATTGGCAGTTAGTTTTCAGAATAATAATAGAAATTCAAGGATTTCTTTAGTAAACAATAATACACTGCAAAAAAAAAAAAAAAAAAAAAAAAAAAAAAATGTTGATTTTAAAGTATAATACTGGCAGCTGGGATGCTAGTATTATACCGTAAAATCAACAATTTTTTTGTAGTGTATATTCATTCTGATTTTCTGTCCTTTTGCAATTTATTTTTATTTATATGTGTTTGAATTGAATGGATGAACTTTTTATTTTATAGAGAATAAAATTGAGATACAGTAAACGATTTCCGTTTTCCATTTCCCCCTTCGGAACAGCTGCGTTCGTTAGTTCAAACATGCGCGTTCTTTCTGATGAGTATTTGGCAAGCCAGGAAAGGTTTTTTGGAATCGCTGACTTGTGCGGCGCTTCTTTGGTGAGCGTTTAAATTGTTTAAAACAATCGAGCATCGCGCCGCATGCGAGATACGATCGGTCATCCTATTTCTCAATGCGAGGAACACATAAGCTTGTGAAATTCACAGACAAAATTGTGAGGTTTACGGACCCAATGCGATGGACAGTTCCATGGTCAGAAGGTGGGAGTGGCACTTCAACGAGGGACGTGAAAATGTTCATGATGACGAACGAAGTGGGCGTCCATCTTTGATTTATAATGATTTGATTGTAGCAGTTAATGCAAAGATTATGGAGCACAGACGTTTCAGCATAACGACGACGAGATCAGATCCGTTGTTATCCAATGGTTGCAATCAAATGCGGCATCGTTCTTTGACACAGAGTTAAGATAAAGAAGAGAGAGGAAGTAAAACGTAAGAACGGCTTGAAATATGAAGCCGGTTATCGCTCAAATCATTAGGCCCAAACAAGAGATTTCATTGGATGGAGAGAGGCTGCAGGTGGAACAAGGACTAGATACGTTGGATGGGGAGGGGTTTTCAAAGCAAGCCGCCAGTTGTTTGGACCGACTGTAGGGTTGCATTTTTGGCGTCACGCCAAACGTAAATATTTCACCTCCAGTTCCTCTTTACTCCGTGGTTCTTTGAGAAGGGTTTGCAAACATTCGTGCCCCACTACAATAAATGCCTAAACAATGGTGGTATCTATGTCGAAAATTAGTCTGACTATTGTAGTTAATTATTTAATAAAGGATAATTCTAAATGATTGTTTCTTTTTTTTGTGTTGCTAATCGAAACTTACTTGTCGAAACCCTATTATGTTGTGATTGATTTTACCTAAACCTTCTTATTTTGTCCTGCTTTGTTCATCGTTTTCATTTTATGCAGTAATTAAAAAAAATTATGCACATGATGTGGAATATGTCATATCCGAAAAGTTGTGCTTTCGTTAATAATTTTTTGTAGTGATAAAATAATGTAGTTCTTAAGTAAAATATTATAGGCACTAAAAATAGGATTAATTTTGATATCACTTTTATTAAAATGTTAAAAATGTATAGAGAAAATCAATAGCAGCTTTATTAAAATTTAATAAAATATAACGTATCTAGAATATTTACATTTTTTGTTGCTGGTATACCAGTTAATATGATTTTTCAAAACATGTAAAAGTCTTTTAAAAACACAAATTGCACAAATTGTGCTTATTAGTTGCTAAAATCAGTGTAAAAATTGTTTTAAACTCATAAAAGAGCTAAAATCCTACATGTTTCGGCTTTAAACTTAAAGCCATCATCGGGGAAGAGGAACAACACAAACGACTACTGATCTTTTAATTTTCGACACGAGAAAATTGAAATCAACAGTATGGAAAAATTTAAATAAAATAAGCGGGCGCTCTCTGTTGCCAAAGAGCGAAAAACAAAACAATGAATTAACAAGGGGTTAAAAATGTATCCCATAGACTAGGTATGTTGAAAGAAAAGTTATCATTACAAATACAATCTTTTCTAATTTTGATTTCCAATGATTCCCTAATGGCGGCTTTAAATGGGTTATTGAACCTATGGATAATTCTTGCTTTATCGAAATTAATTACAGTATCATTATTTTTAGCGTAAAACCGGGAGAGTGCAGTGGATAACTTTCCAAATTTTATGTCGTTTTTATGCTCTTTTAACCTTTCCAAAAACTTTCTTTTAGTCATACCAATGTAAAAAATTATACTATTATTATTTAAGCTAATGGGGATTTCATAAACACCTGCGAATTGATCAGGGGGGATAGGATCTAATTTACATGAAACTAAGTCAACCAATTTTCTGGGAGGAACAGCAATAAGATGGATATTGTATTTACGGAGGGCCCTTTTAATCCTTTCAAATATAATAGGTATATATTGGAATTTACGATAGTTTGGTTTATTATTGCTAGGGACAGGATGCTGAATTAAATGGCCATTGAATTTTTCTATAATTTTCTGTACGTGATGAGCGGGGAAACCATGGTCAATGGCGATATCTCTGATAAAATTAAGTTCATCTTGGATGAATTCACTTGAACAAACCAGAAAAGCACGCTTGATGAATGAATTGAAGGCAGCAATCTTATAAGTGAAAGTTGTAGAGGCATTAAATGGGATTATTGTGTTACTTCTCATCGGTTTACGATGAGCGATGAACGTAAACCGATGAGAAGTAACACAATAATCCCATTTAATGCCTCTACAACTTTCACTTATAAGATTGCTGCCTTCAATTCATTCATCAAGCGTGCTTTTCTGGTTTGTTCAAGTGAATTCATCCAAGATGAACTTAATTTTATCAGAGATATCGCCATTGACCATGGTTTCCCCGCTCATCACGTACAGAAAATTATAGAAAAATTCAATGGCCATTTAATTCAGCATCCTGTCCCTAGCAATAATAAACCAAACTATCGTAAATTCCAATATATACCTATTATATTTGAAAGGATTAAAAGGGCCCTCCGTAAATACAATATCCATCTTATTGCTGTTCCTCCCAGAAAATTGGTTGACTTAGTTTCATGTAAATTAGATCCTATCCCCCCTGATCAATTCGCAGGTGTTTATGAAATCCCCATTAGCTTAAATAATAATAGTATAATTTTTTACATTGGTATGACTAAAAGAAAGTTTTTGGAAAGGTTAAAAGAGCATAAAAACGACATAAAATTTGGAAAGTTATCCACTGCACTCTCCCGGTTTTACGCTAAAAATAATGATACTGTAATTAATTTCGATAAAGCAAGAATTATCCATAGGTTCAATAACCCATTTAAAGCCGCCATTAGGGAATCATTGGAAATCAAAATTAGAAAAGATTGTATTTGTAATGATAACTTTTCTTTCAACATACCTAGTCTATGGGATACATTTTTAACCCCTTGTTAATTCATTGTTTTGTTTTTCGCTCTTTGGCAACAGAGAGCGCCCGCTTATTTTATTTAAATTTTTCCATACTGTTGATTTCAATTTTCTCGTGTCGAAAATTAAAAGATCAGTAGTCGTTTGTGTTGTTCCTCTTCCCCGATGATGGCTTTAAGTTTAAAGCCGAAACATGTAGGATTTTAGCTCTTTTATGAGTTTAAAACAATTTTTACACTGATTTTAGCAACTAATAAGCACAATTTGTGCAATTTGTGTTTTTAAAATACTAGTTAACAGTGTAGTGTCCAAATGGATTCAATTATGTAAAAGTCTGTTCATATTTACAGATAATTAATTACTATAGTAAACAAGACATTCTAAATGTAATGAAAAACTCCGGAAAATAATTTAATGGTATTTTATAACATTATAAAATTTCTTTCAAATTATTTTCTATGGAAAATACATAATTCATTATTGCAGTGCATATATTTATTTGGAAATATTATTATGTTATAGGAGTCTTATTATGTACCTCACGCTATATTGGCTCTAAGAAAAATTAATTTCAAAACAAAATATTTTTAGATTTTGTTTTTCAATTTCAAAGAAACTATTAATGCAATGTAGAAAATATCCAATTTAAATTTTAATTGACGAAGAATCATAAATTATTCTATATTAAAGCATATATTTTTTTATTTCTACGCAGAAGAGATTTTTAATTAGCAAATTAGATTCCATTATATTGTAATGCAAATAAATAAGCTCATTAATCAAAGTAAAGTAAAAAATAAAAAAATAAGCTTCAATGTGTGCTCTTTTATTATAAATTTAAATCAATGATGGAAGAATGAAATGCAAACTATTGAATAAATTAAACTTTTTTTTTCACACATTTACTTTTTCATTACGCAGTTTCGCACAAAAAATAAACGAAACTTTCATTTATAATAATTTTTGTTATTTTAAAATATGACAGTTTGCGATTTTAATGCCTAAATAATAATTTTTGCTAAGATTATATCCGTAAATAAATTAACAATTCAACATACAAGGAAGTATTAAGTATATCAGAGGGAAATACTAACGCTAAGGTTTTTGCGAAAAAGAAAATTAGGAACTAAATAATTTTATATGTCCTTTATATAAGTTTAATCTTATGCTTTCAATTCTTACTAATTATGTGAAATGCAGCTGAATATCTTGAAGATATTTAAAAATATATACAGTATGTCCTCAAAAAAAGTTGAAACCCGCTTCCATTTTTTACATGTTGGGGATATGCAGGCAGAATAAATTTCAAGAATAATGTACGGACTAAGTTTATATTAAGGAAAAGGTCTCTATTTAATTTTCAACCTTTAAACTTTTATATGACCATCCTGCGACAAAATGGGTCAACTTGACTTTTTTTTTTCGTTCAAGAAAGGTCAACACAAAAAACTGTTCCTCTTTTTCAACACTATTTTTTTATTCGGTTATTATCAGTTATTATCAGTTCAATTATTATCAGTTAATATTAAATATTAACTAAATTATATAATAAAGTAAAAAAAAAATCAAAATCAATTTGCGAATAGAAGCTTTAAATACCAGAATACAAAATTACAGCTAATTCCGCCAGTAATTTTAAAGCTATCCTTAAAAAACTACCCGCATTGCAATGTGTTTTTTGAAACGATTAAAATTGAATTTAACAGTAGAAGTTCCAAACTTTAAATCTGCAAAATTAATAAACTACTTGACCCAATAACTTCCCGTTTGTTATCCGAAGGTGAAACTTACCAAAGAATCCAAATATGATGTCAAATTTAGGTGTTAATATTGAACATTTTAAAATTCAGAACAGTTGTTATATGACAACTTCATAAACCAAATTTAAGTATAGCATTAATTAGTCAACGTTATTAATATAATCGATTGGTATACGATGATTTGCGTCATAGTTAATATGTAAGTATCTTTCTTTTTCACGACTGTACAATGTACGATTTCCTTTCTTTAATTATATATTTTATCTCTTTAGAATAAACAACAGAAATTCTTGTTATCTTTATTACTGAGATTAAAAATCAAAAGAGCTAAAAGGAATTTTCTAAACGGATTTTTCAAATTGAATCGGAACAATTTCTATATGTAGACAACTTCCTAAACCAAATTTAAGCATAACATTAATTAATCAACGTTATTAATAATCCATTGGTGCCAGTCACATTTTTATACGATGATTTGTGTCAGAGTTAATATGCAACTATATTTCTTTTTCACGACTGTACACTCATTCTGTGATAAAATAATTTGTATGTGTTTATAATAAAAATTGTGTGTTTTTTATAATAAAGTTGCGTGTCTATCATAGTAAAATAAACTGTTTCATAATAAAGTAAAACTAACATGCTCTTTTTGCAAGCTATGCCAAACAGGCACCCGAAAACAAGGTTTTCTCGACAAAATGGTACAAAACAAAAATCTCGCCAACAACGGTGCGGTGCGTCTGTAATATCAGTTCCCTAATTTGCGTTTTATTATGAAGTCTTAAATATCTTATGGTATATTAGCCGGAAACAAACGCTGAAATATTTATATAGTTTTAAGTGCAAACGTGTTAATGTTCCATAATCGCTTTAAGCTTTTTGAAGTGAAAACTTCTTTAGGCACGTTGGGCATTTTTTGAGATGGGAAAAAACCATTGAACTCGCGACACTGTTATGTAACCGACACCTCTGTATATTTGAAGTGAAAACTTCTTTAGGCGCGTTGGGCATTTTTTGAGATGGGAAAATACCATTGAACTCGCGATACTGTTACTGTAACCGACACCTCTGTATATAAGTATGTACATGTATTGTGTATAGTTCGGTATGAGGTAGGGCGGGGCGGGCGCGTCGCGCGCCGCATGCTTGCCTGTGCGCTATTGGTTCCCGAAATACACGTACGAGAGTTAGAAAAAGGGAATGCTTTCAGTAGTGCTGCTACACAATTCAACGCACGTTTCTATTAATTCAACATAGATATTATAATTGATTGCCAATGATTTTGAGTGGGGATTTCAACATCAACTTTGCGGATGATAAAAATCTACCATTAATTGAATTTTTACATAGAGAATTTCATTTAACGATGACCAATGATCGCAATCTTAATACAACGAGATATAAAACTACAATTGATGCAGTCTTTATAAGATATTTAAGTAGATTCGTATCACAATTGTTTGTTTCCTATTTTAGTTACCATAAACCTATAGTATCAGTTCTGGAATATAATGATGATGATAATGATGATGGTGATGGAAGAGTTGTTGAAATTGTGGATGAAAATTCTTAAGTTTCGTTGGTATTCATTTCAAAGAATACCAATTAATTAAATTTCATATTTCATGTATTTGTAAATTTACGTTTTAAGCAATAGATTGCAATTTTTGTATGTAAAATAATATGCATTATTTTTCATGTACAATAGCGCATTAAATGAAAATTGTAATATAATTTTTGTAGTAGTAGTTTATAATAATGAATAAAAAAAAACACTTCATTTAAAAGTATTTCCTGCACAATAAAACATTTCCTGACGATTCAAAAAATACACACGTAATTGACACGTTTTCACTTCTGTCGGCACTCCCGGAGTGCCACTGTTCTTTTTTCTTTTACCATAATAACACTGCTCTTAATAATTTTATTTTTCTTGAAATTCTCTACTTTTCTGAATTCTTTATTAAAAAATTAATTTATCTTAAGTATAATTTAGATAAAAAAAAAAAAAAAAAAACGCTAACATGCAATCAGGGTATACAATCAAGATGAAGTAATCAATAAAGACTCCAATTCTGATTTTTATAATTAATAATTGAAAAATCAGTGAAAATTACGTTATGTTGGTACAATCATATAAATTTTTTCTTTTAGTTTTATCAATATAAAATAGATTTCAAGCTAAGCATATCGTTATTTTCACCGGCGCAAACTTTTTACACGTACTATATACACATACTTTTATCCTTAATCACCAAGAATTCAAGTAAGAATATATTTTCTATTTAATTGTAATGAAAAAAATGGCATCTATAAAGTTATAATGCATAAAGATAAAATAAACAAAACAGCCGCTATTCTCGTGACGTAACAGTAAATATGAATTTTTAGTCACTTATAAAAACAAAGTAACACATGCAGAAATATTTTTACCAAAATTTAACCTACAAATTAAAAAATACGTCCAAAAAGCCACGTGTCTGAATATTTTTATTATTTCTCTTTTATCTGCAACAATGAAAGTAATCCATTGTTTGGATGAGTTCATACCGGATTCAACACACTGTATTTTATTATATTTATATATATTTTATCTCTTCAGAGTAAATAACAAAAATTCTTGTTATCTTTATTACTGAGATTAAAAATCAAAAAAGCCAAACGGAATTTTCGAAATGCCTTTTAAGTGCCAAACCGGATTTTTCAAATTGAAAGATTAAACATTCTTACGTTAAACCATATGTCTTGCTAATACATTACTGCATCAAATTTTTGTTATAACATTACATAAGGGTTTTATTTTAATAACCATAAACATATTAAGAGATTTTAAGATTTATTAAGAAATATTGAAAAAGATTTCATAACTAATACGAATTACATTTTTGAACTTCTTTGTCAGAATTTTAATCTCAGATCTTGTTAAGCTGGGCACAACTGTTAAAATGTCAAAGAAAACTTTTCAGAGAGAAGTTTCTAAATTAATACACTTTTTTTGTTTTGTTTTCAAGAAAAACATTGTTAATCTTCTTGAATTAATCTTAATTAGAACTCATTTAGCTTAAGATTAATGCTAAAGATTCTTTCGCTTCCGTGAAAGACCTTTTATTAAGCATTATTAGCAAACGCATCAGATGAAGCAAGATTAACAACTGAGAATTTTTTTTCTTCATATTTTGGCTAAATTTAATTCAAGTGTAAAGCGATTTTATTATTTTGAATTTTGAATTTTAATTAATTCTAAGACTAATTTAAAGTCCTAATAAATATATACAGTATGCCCACTAAAGTCCCTTGCCACCCTCTTAACTTCGGAACGGCTGCTGCTATATTCATAAAATTAGTGTCTAGGTATAGTAAAATAGCCATGCGCTACTCAATGAAACTGCCTACGGCGCCACCTAGTGGAAAACTGCGGAATTAGCATTCCTATCTCGAAAACGGGAACAGGTAGAGAAACAAAGTGATTTACAAAGTTATAGAGCATCATCGATTTAATACGAAACGACACCTTGTGGACATTAATGCGAAGAATAGAACGGTTAAAAAGCGCATTTGTTTTTTCGAGATTTACTACACTGCGACGTGACAAAACGATCTTAGAAAAAAAAAACTAACTATAATAATATACCTTTATTTTAGATGTTCAAACTTCTCACCGTCAGCTACAATGCATATTTGGTTCCTTGTTTGAATTTCACGTTGCACACGTTGGAGCATAGATGGTGACGCGTTGGTACAAGCGTCCGTAATGTGTCGTTTTATGTCCCGCAATGTTTGTGGAGGGGTCGCATACACCTGCTGTTTCATAACTGGTTGTTACTTTCTTTCTAAGATCGTTTTGTCACGTCACAGTGTACGAAATCACGAAAAAACAAACGCGCGTTTTAACCGTTCTATTCTTCGCATTCATGTCCACAAGGTGTTTTTTGTAATATATCGATGATGCTCTACAACTTTGTAAATCACTTGTTTTCCCTAGCTCTTTCCGTTTTCGAGATAGGAATGCCAACTCCACAGCATTCCACCAGGTGGCGCTGTAGGCGGTTTCATTGTGTAGCGCATGGCTACTTTACTATACCTAGACACCACTTTTATGAATATAGCAGCAGACATTCCGCAGTTAAGTGGATGACAAGGGACTTTAGTGGGCATACTGTATATGAGAGTTCGAAAGAATCCAATTTCACACTCCTTCAGAAGTATATAATTTGTTGATAAAAAAATTTAAAGGTAAATTAGGAAGTATTTTTTTAACAAGAAAATATTTCTGCATCTTTCTGACTGGTTCATATGAATGCAGAATGAATTAAATTGTTTAAATCTAGGATTGATAGATTTTTCAGCAGAACATTTAAAAAATTATAATTTATCAATTATAGGAATGTCAGTTACAACCCTGAACGTAATGTCAAGTTATAATAAAATGGGTATGCCAACATGATAAAGTACCTTTAATCACTCTTAAATGACAATCTGTGGAATTAGTGCTTCTATCTGAAAAGACGGTACGAGGTACGAGTAAAACGTAATTTACAAAGTTTTATTAGCGTCCTTGATTCAGTATTAAATGATGTCTTACATGTACACTGCAAACTCCCAGGACACATTGGGAACACATTTGGAGCACTTTGATTCAAAAAAAGTGTTCCAGTTACCTTAATGTGTACTGGTTGTGTTCCTGTAAATGTGTTCCGAATATGCTTCGCTATAAAGAAAGTGTTCTGAAAGTGTACCGAAAGTGTTCTGCTTAGGATATCTGTTAAATCTAAACTTGGGAACTCATTTGAGAAAGGATTGGGAGCACATTTGGGCACACTTGTGAAATCATCGCTTTCAAAAAGTACTCTAGAAAGTGGGCTTAACAAAAGAAATGTTCTCAGAAGTATTCTAAAAACTGTTCCAAAAAGTGCGCTTCAACGTGTTCTAAAAAAGGTGACAAAATTAGTGTTTTAAAAAGTGTTCTGAAAAGTGTATAAAGATTTGCAGTGTAAAAACAGCTTTATTAGAAGCCTTGAAATGTAATTGCTTTACATCCAATAATTAGTTTAAATATTCTACTAATTGGATGTAGACGTGGGATATTTTAAGACATATGAAAATTATTAATAAAGCTAAGATAAGTAAGCAAGATACAATTTATTTTACAGCAATGGCCACTAAAAAAGGGTAAAGAATAATAAATTATATACACGTATTAATAAACAGCATCCAATATGTATATATAATCTAAAGAGAAGTGTCTTTCTTATTTTTATTATAAATAATAATAATTTAAAAATTATATAAAGTAAGAAAAAAATATTGCAATTTTTTAATGACCATAATTGTAATGCGTGAAATTACAGAATTTTAAATAGTACGGTAAGTAGTGACATCATTAATCTACTGGCAAACTTCACGACTCAAACCCGATGCCAATGTCGAAACGTTTCTTATTACATATTTTGATTTAAAATTTTAATAATTAAAAAATAACCTTTATGAAATGTGATGATTTTAATTAAAAATAAATTGTATGGAGCATAATTCGGAAGTAATCATTTCATATCATCTTTATACATTCTATTGCACCACCGAAGTAAAATTCCATTTAAATTTCAATCAAACTCTACTCGCAACAATATAACTACATTTTCCATTACCTTCAATCAAAGATGTTATTATACAAGATTTTCTTTATAAACAAAATTAATGAATAACTCTTTTGGAAACTTTTATCAGCATTTTAAATTTTACAGATTAATTAAAAAAATATTTTAAGCTCTTAGGGAATTTATATCATATGTATTGATTTAGCTATTACATCTGAAAAACATCCGGAAAAAAAAATATATAGCAGGGATTCAGACCTTGTTGAGAATTGATTGGATCACACGATGCCTGTGGGCGGAGTTTATGACTGTCACTCACGCCGTTACGTAATAATCCAAACTGGACAGAGAACTGTTTTTTTTTTTTCGATATGGAATAAATTTATCTCGAAGAAAGAGCCCTTTTCCGATGTGCTCCCCTGGAATCTTTAATAAGATTAATAAGTTTAGTCTTATTTAATTATTAATATTTAATTGTTGTGCTTAAGTTTTTTGTTAATAAAAAAAGAAAACGTATTCAATACTTTTATCCTGAATATAACCACAACATGGCACCAGAACTCTTAAAATATATTTTTATAGCTAGTTTCGTTTCAAATAATTCAATTTATTTCAGACCTCATATTTTTCAATAATAATAAAAGAAAAATAGTATGATACATACCTATGGAAAGTAATTTAACAGAACAAAAACACCCCTTTTATTTATACACAAGAACGAAAAATCATGCGTCAAGCATAGATTATGAAACACTTTCCAACACATTCAGAATACTGTATAAAAACCTCACAGTTTACTAAGTAAACAATTTAGAAAATGGATCACGCATTTGAAAACCTAATTTTAGCAATTACTAGCAATAGTCCTACAAAATATCCGATTTTTTGGGTGCAGTCCTCTATATGATCTATAGATTTGTAAGTATACTACAAAGTATGCTAAAATTTTCTTCAGTTAGGAAATACATAGCACAATTGAAAATTCCCCTTCAGCAATTTTCGTGAATAAACGGTATTGTACGTGAGATCTCTTGAGCAGCTCTGTATATGATCTATATAGAATTTATATGCACCAGTCAAAATGCAAAAGGTTAGTTACATTTAAAAACGCGTACCACAACTGAAAAAGAGCTATCAACAGCTATTGTTCAAAGACAGTTCTGCAACCGATTTCTTTTGAGTGTCCCTGTAAATGAACAATACATTATATGCATACCTTATTCTACAGTGAGCGCCTTCTAATGCACTTGAGTGATACGTATCAATTTGAATATGTTTAAAATAGTGAAACATCATTCCCATACGCTGCAAATGATTTTCCTCATAGACCGTAATGTAACGGAATTCTTTTGAGTGTCACTGTAAAAGGACCGTAAATGCTACACAATTCACTTTCAATTTCAAACATTCCATAGTAAACCCAAATAACATATTTCAATTTCATGGCAATAAGAGCATATTTACTCGAGTTAGAGCACAGACAGGCGACAGACAGACGGCATACAGACGGACAGACAAACGGAATTCGTAAACACTTTTCAACTATGTAGGAAACTGTTAAAAACAGCGCATTTTATTCGTTATGTCACAAATAAAATGAAATGATTTCAAACTGACAGAAAAAGAAGTTGTATTCTCAATATAAAGAAAACTACCTTCCTGGTAAAATGGGGTCTCTTGAGGCAGGTACTGAGGTGTAAAGAATATGCAAAAAGAATATATATATATCTATAATTTTTCTTATGACATAAAAATAAAACTTGGTGAAAATGAAATAAATTTCTTAGAATTTTTTTTTAAAATACGACTGTTAAGTTTCCCCAAAGAATTTTACTAGCATTCAAAAACTTGAACTTATTTTTTAAAAGTTTGGAATGAATGTTCAACATTAAAAAATAATTGTTTGTGACAGTTTGAGAGCCAAATGTTATATATGTTTACTTATGCATATAAATTATGTTAAAGACTGTGTTAATGTTATTACTGTTTAAATTTACAGTATAATAAATGCATGACTTGAATTGCATTTTTTTTAAGCGACACTTAAAACATTTTTTTAAAATATTTTTATAAAACAGAACAAAACAAACAAAAAATAAGTATAAAAATAAAAAGTTAAAAAAAGAACCACTTTTTTATATAAATTCCATGTTTATCTTAAACATCCCATCTAATTACATGACAGCAAATCATGTTCGAAAAAATTCTGTTACAATACGTTATTTTGGCGTGAGCCCCGATTATAGAAAGAAAATTCCCCGCTCGGGTAGAAAGCGCGAATTAGTGAATTTATTTTTAAAAAAATTATAAATTTTGCTTTGTTTATTTCTTAATATATTTCAATAGAAAATAAAAAGAAACATTATTTAAATTGTCTATCCAGGAATTCTAAATTATTTTCTCAGCGTACAATCACAATTTAATTGACGTTAAAATATGAATTAATAAAAGCTTATTTAAAAAATATATACAATTTTATTTTTTATCTATATTTTATTTTATACTTTTATATTTTATACTTAAAAAAAAAAGATATTTCATTGTTGCAGTTTAACAGCTAGTTGGTATATTTTTGCTAGTGTGTTTTGACGTATTGGTAATTATATGGGTGTTGTAACTCGTATACAATTGTACCAATAAAGAATTTATCACTTGCGCCCGGCTAACGGTAAAACGCCTTAAATATTAATTTATTATTTTATAATCAAGTTTCTAAAAATATTAAAATGTTGTATTGTCCTTGGAAACACACCTGTGTACATATTTTTGTATAATTCTAGCTAGCGTATCTGGAAGTGAGTGAAAGACGAGTCACAAAATTCAATCTTTAGATGCATGATATAAATTAAGTTAAATAAAAGAGTGTAGAATATCATGCATTTTCAAAAGTAAGATTTCTTTAAGCTTTAAATTCTACTCAAGTAGCAGATTCTATAAAGTTACTATTAGAAATAATCGAAATTTATAGCGTGAAATTATAAACCATCGGATTGTTTTTACGTGTCGGTGGCGCGCAATTTTCTCTTACTCAAGAATATAGTTTTATGCAATTGGTAACTAAATAGAGGTAAGCAATTTTTCCACTTACCTTATTCTTAATCGGAGATGTCCAGGTGTCCAGATTGGTAATCCGATACATTCATAATTGGTAAATTAATCCAGAAGCACAAAACACGTAAATATCCCGTAGCACTGGTGTGGAGAACTCTGCTTTTATTTGGAAAGAATAATAATTAGTTTTAGGTTCAATAATTATATTCATTTCTCTATGATTTAGATTTAATTTACTTATTATATTTAATATTACAGTATTTGAGGAGTCTTACCAACTGCTCCTCTTAATTTTACGGATTACATTATAATGCGACCTGCTTGGTCGGGCGAAATTTAAGAAAATCTAAGAAAAGTTTTTAAAGAAAAAAGCTAATCTAAGAAAAGTTTTCACTGTACGTGTAATGAATAAGTTCGTACGCTTTTGGGGAAAAAGTTCATTCATCGGAAATTACGCTTTACATCATAAAGATGATGCAAAAATCGCTTGCATTTTCACTTCATTAGTTCAAGGACTTGGTATTACATCTCTGGATTATCCATGATCGCTAACTTTAAATTAACATATTTTCCGAGCGTCCTTTTTCTTTTAATTGGGAGATTACAGATGTGATTTTCCAATAGTTACAATACTATTTTAGATTTTCAACAAAATATGTGAATTATACAGCATTATTTATATAGTTTCTCTTATACAGGGCTGCAACTAACAACTATTTTTTCTATTATTACGTTTACTACTATTTGTAAAAAATAATCTTCGTGGTTAATTTTTAATTATTTTTGAGGTATATTAATATTATAATTAATTAAAGTACACGTTATTTCAGACATACGTACAAATTAATACAATAAACCAAACGAGTGAAAAATTAGCCGGGGACAGGACTCGAACCTGGGTCCACAGCGTAACGTACTGCTCTAACCACTGAGCGCACAACGCAACGCTCTAACCACTGAGCAATCCCGCCGATATTCTAGCTCGGCAATTTCTCACAATTAATCCATGTTGTCCCTTATGCAGGGATGCCACTAACAACTCCTTTTTTGTATTAATTCATTTACTACTGTTTGAAAACAATAATCTTCGTGGTTAATTTTTATTAATTTTTGAGGTATTTAATTTTACAATTAATTAAAGAACACGTTACTTAAGACATACATACAAGTTAATACAACAAACCAACAAGAGTGAAAAATTAGCCGAGACCAGGACTCGAACGCGGGTTCACAACGTAACAAGCTATCCACTGACCTAACCCGACCGATATCCTAGCCCAGCAATTTCTCACTATTAATCCATGTTGCGGAACGTCACTGACCAACAAATAGACAGGATTGACCGAACAACGATGCTAGTGCTGTCCGTTTGCTGGCCGGTAACGTTCCCCAGCATGAGATATTGCCGAGCTAGGATTTTGGCCGGGTTAGTTCAGAGGTTAGAGCAACAGAACGTTACGCTGTGGACCAAGGTTCGAACCCTGTCCCCGGCTAGTTTTTCACTTGTGTTTATTGTATTAATTTTTATGTATGTCTGAAATAATGTGTTCTTTAATTAAAGCGGTCATTTCAAAAACCACCATAAGTCACAGAAGAATCAGAACTTTTAAGAAATAGAAAAATCTTTATTACTCAAAAGTAAACGAATTTTTATGGGTTTTTTTTGGGCTAATTAAAGAGTTTGGATTTCAAAGTTTGTAAATATCGAATAATTTTTATAATTTAGGAATAATGAAAAGAAGAATTACAGAAAAACTGTTTCTGACTGATGTTGTTTTAGCACGAAACAAGGTTAGGTGGTATTTAATTTGAACAAAACAGTCATATTAAACATACTTTTAATCAAAGTTAATGAAGATAACACTTATACAGGAACATTTATATATTTTAATATGGTGTTGCATGCAAATGGTAACCTGGTAATGTAATATAGTATCCGCATGTAATCTGGTATTGCATGCAAAAACAACTTAAATCGCTGACTTTATGTCGTTTAAACAATGAACGAAAATTAGAAGGTATTGTTTAAAGAGAAAATAATACACTGACTTCTGTGGTTAAATACTCAGATCATGGCTGTACCTTTAAGGAATCATTTGCAACAAAAATGTATATTTGTCAAAAACTTGACGTATGTGGTTTTTGAAGTGACCGATTCAATTAACTGTAACTTTAATAAATTCAGGAGTTCAGTTATGTGCTTTAATATACTTTATTTGGAAGTATCAAAAGATTTTTCGTTTTTTTACTTTTCTTGACTCCCTGCAAGTTTGTTTAATCTTATGTAAAACATGTCATATAGAATTTTTGGTGTGTCTTAGCTCCTTTGGCAGTTTTCGGATGCTAGTTGTTGTATTATCCTCTATTTTCCTCTTTAAGTGGTCAAAAATAACAACTAGTGGTCGTCATTTCTGTGTTTGATTTCAAGGATGAAATTTTCTCCCTTAAAATGTTTGAATTCGTTTTGAGCTGTTCGGAGGCTAATAATGTCCAGGTCTCTTAATTCACGAATTTTACGGAAAGCGTCAGTGGTATTAAGCTCTAGTTTGAAAAAATACCTTAAGATGTACACTGAGAAAAATGGCACTTTCAAATCTGAGTAAATCAATGTTTTCATTTTGCTGAGAAACTTTTTGTTTCAAATAGGACGACCCAATGCTTTCAATTCTGAAATACCAGAAATACTCAGAATATTGAAACTTGGACATACTCAAAACTGAGCACATAGAGGTTACAGTTAATACTCCTTTTTGAAATATGGACATACTCAAAAATGATTAGAATCAGTTCAAACTCATTTTTGAAACATGGACATACTAAAAAATGATTAGAATCAGTTCAAACTCAGTTTTGAAACATGGACATACTAAAAAATGATTAGAATCAGTTCAAACTCAGTTTTGAAACATGGGCATGCTCAAATCTGAGCACATGATGTTTTATTCTTGAGTGTGTGTATGTTTTCAGAAATGAGTATATACATGTTTAAAACTTGCGTAATTTTGATTCGAAGCCATTTTGACTATGCGATATAATCAGATTTGAGTATTTTTTGCTCAGGTTTGAAAATGTCGTTTTTAGAGTGTATAAAATCTCAACAATCGTATCACACTTCATGTGACCTATAAATGAAAGAAAGAAGTCTGTATAATTATAGAATATAGAGGAAGATATATACCCTTAAATAACATTTTAAGTTTCAACAATAGGTGTGAGAAAGTACCAGCTACAGACTTTGGTATAAAAGCATTCAAAAAACAAAAATAGTGGTAGGAAAGTGTGTGGTAGGTAGATAGTGGTAGGAAAAAAATAATAAAATAACAGTTGCTAGTGGCAGTCCTGCTTATAGATTTCATTTTATTTAATTTAAGTGCATCGGAATAAAAGTAATTTTTGTTTGCAAAAAGGATTTAATCAACATTAATTGTACCGTCAGCCAAAAAAAAAGAAAAAAAAAGAAGATACATTTTATGACTTGTAATTTCCCAACTGGGCGAAAAATGTACGGGCCAGGATTCGAACCTGGTATCTTTTGGCTGATGGTGCCAATGCTCCACCAACAGAGTCATCCCGGTCGAACCTGGAGGACCTAATTCACCCAGTTAACCTTATTGATTATAGCATCTGGTCTGATATCTGAATCAGCTCAACAGAAAAAATCGTGGTAATGGAACTCCAGTAAACGTTGGATACGTGATTCACAACTGGCTGAAGCTGCAGCGCTTTACCAACTGAGCCGTCCCGGTCGAATCTGGAGGACCTAAATCACCCAGTTAACTTTATTGATCATAATATCTGCTCTGATATGTGAATCAGATCAACAGAAGATATCACAGGTAATGGAAAACCAGTAAACGTGATTACACAACCTGAGATCTCTTGGCTAAAGCTGCCAATGTTCTACCAACTGAGCCAACCCGGTCGAATCTGGAGGACCTAATTCACCCAGCTAACCTTATTGATCATAGCATCTAGTCTGATATCTGAATCAGATCAACAGAAGAAATCACAGGTAATGGAAAACCAGTAAACGTGATTACACAACCTGAGATCTCTTGGCTAAAGCTGCCAATGCTCTACCAACTGAGCCAACCCGGTCGAATCCGGAGGACCTAATTCACCCAGCTATTCTTATTGATCATAGCATCTAGTCTGATATCTGAATCAGATCAACAGAATAAATTGTAGGTAATGGAACTCCATTAAACGCTGGATACGTGATTACACAACTGGCTGAAGCTGCCAGTGCTCTACCAACTGATCCATCCTGGTTGAAACTGGAGGACTTAATTCACCCAGTTAACCTTATTGATCATAATATCTGCTCTGATATGTGAATCAGCTCAACAGAATAAATCGCAGATAATGGAACTCCAATAAACGTGGGATAAAAGAAGGCTCAGGGGGTCGTCTTGATGCTGAAATTGTAACAAACTCTGAAAATTTCAATAAGAACAACTAATTTTGATAATGATATTTGACTTTTTTGGTAAATTTTATATTAGGACACCAAACAAACAGCCAATCGGTCAAGCAGTTTTGGAAATATGAAGGTTTAAAATTTGGAACTCCTAATGTAAAATACATTTGTAATCGTTGCAAAACAGTTTGCAATGAGAGTAATTTAGGAAGCATAATTTGAAAACGATTTGGCGGAATGAGTTGTATATTTGCATTCGCATATTTAAAGCTTTTAGAAATCGATTTTTGAAAAAAAAATATGAATAGTTTATAATTCATATTTTTTCAAATCTTAATTTAAAAAATACATTTTCTCAAAATAAAAATAAGAATTGTAACTTATGAATTTTTAAAACATAAATGTATTTCTAAAAGCTTCAAATATGCGAATTTAAAATATAAATTCTATCTGCCAAGTAGTTTTTGAGATATCGTTAAGAAGCAACAGGCAATGCAGTTCGTTTTTCAACTATTAATACAGAATATTTAATATTAGGAATTCCATACTTTAAACTTTATTAAAGTATTTCCTTATTATTAAAGTATTTCCTTTATTAAAGTATATCCTTAACTATTTTATCGAATAACTTCCCACTTGGTATCTTTAGATAAATTGTACCGGAAAAGCCAAACAGGATGTCAAAATTAGTTGTTCTTATTAAAAATGTCAGAATTTGGTAGCGATTACAACGTATCGGGTAACAAACATGGGGTCTCTTTTTTTTGGCCGACTGTACATTGTTGAATATGAAAATGAAAAATGAGTAATTTCCTTAAGTCACTTAAAAGATTCAATAATTAACGTAATTTTTAAATAAAATTTAGTTCTACAATTTATCAATGTTTGCTTCAATTATATATATAAAAAATGAACATTGTTTTCTTATCTTTATACGATTTTCGTTTCAATTTTTTATTAAGTAATGACTTGTCAAAGGAATTATTCTTTATTGCAGGCAATTTTTCTTAATTAATACGTTATATTTTTCTATTTTTAAAGCCCGTACCTTTCATTCTATTGATCCGTTCTAAATTAGAGCACAGTTAATGGAAGCAGAAAGAATGTTCAAGAAGATTAATATTGAAGATTATTTCTGCTTTCATAAAGGAATGCATTATTAACTGAATTTTCCAGTCGCGCTTGAAAATAATACTTATTATAAAAGATTAACTATTGAGAAAAGATTTTTTTATGTGTAGAATGGATAAATTTAATCCTAGTTTTTGAAGAGTAATCATTATTTTTAATTGCTTGTTTCAAATGTTCTCATTTTATACAAGCTAAAATATGAAGCAAACTTTAAGGTTTCAAAAGAATTAAGGATTGTTCACTTCTTAAATAATATTATATTACTGTGCAATTTTGAAATGATTACTAGCCTTTTCTTCTTGGTACAAGGCAATTATTTAAATCGGGGCAGATTTTTTAGTAGCACTTGCAGATAGGTATTTTTATTTCTGTTTTAATGAACAACATCTGCATTTTCAATGTGAATGCATTTTTAATGAAATCATATTATCATCCGAATGTTAACATTACTTTAGCTGAACAATTTTAATTTTTTACTGTAAATATACTTTTTGTTTATTTAAAGTATTTGAAAAAACAACAAGAAAAAAACACAGCATAGTTATATTAAAACGACTGGACGATTTATATTGTAGTGCTATTATTTAGATACTTTAAAATATAAAATTAAATTTTATAAATGGCAAGATGAATTGCACTGCTAACATTTTCGCAGATTTTATCCATATAAGCAAGGACTCAAGGACACGTGTAAGGTCAAGGAAAGAAGCACAAATGTATTTATCCACAAGTAAAGAAATGATTAATACCAAAGTGGCAGCCAAAGAAACATTTATTAAAATGAATCCTGAAATATATTGTTTTTTTGAGGTTTCTAAAGATAAGGAACTCATTTCGGTATCGTGGATAACTCGGAAGAGGTTAATAGATCACATATTTTGGTTTGTGGTTATTATATATTTTCCTAGATTAAGAAACGTTTGTAATTTTTTTTTTCTATATGAACTAAATTATACCTAAGGGTGAAAATAAATTTCACCTGTAAATCATAATCAAATTGCATGATTTTTAAGAACATGCAAATCATATTTTGTTCGAAGTGTTGAAATGTTATATGTGCTCAAGGAAAATTGGATAACTGTTTATATAAAAAAAAAAAAACACGAAACAAAGCTTTTAGAAATGATATTTTACGAAAACGAAGAAAAAATAGGAGATTTGTTCTTAAACTGTCCTAAGATTCTTCCACTGTGCCAGTAATAAATCACGAGTAGCTATAAGAAAGACACAGATCAGACGAAAATGAAAATTTCCTTTAACAAAACACATTTGAAACAAAAGACCTGTTTTTTATGTATACGTTCTTAGAAACATTCTTGTAAACTTTGACTAAAGATAAAACTTTTTAAATCACAACTTTCCAGACTTTTGCAAAGATTAAACAAGAACGAAAAATCATGCGTCAAGCATAGATTATATAGCACTTTCCAACGCTTCCAAAATAATTTTAGAAATCATACCGTTTAATAAGCTAAAAGCTAACATCTAAGTAAACAATTTAGAAAACGCATAACATATTTAAAAACATAATTTCAGGAATTTCCAACATATACAATATTCGGAAAAATATCCGAATACTTTTATTCAGCCCTGTATAGGATCTATAGATTTGTATATATACTACATAGGATGATAATTTTAGTTCAGTTAGGAAACGCGTAGCACAGTTTAAAATTCTCCGTCTGGAGTTTGTCAATAAACAGAAATGTGTTCGCGAACTTTTGTGCTGCCCTGTATAGGATCTACAGAATTTATACACACCACGTAATAGACAAAAAGCAAGTTAAAATTAAAATCGCGTTCAATAACTTAAAACGCACTTCCAGGAATTATTGTTAACAGAGAGTAGATAATTCTTTTGCGTGTCCCTGTAAATGAACGATGACTGCTATACACACAATATTCCGTAGTAAGTCTCTTGTAATGCACCTTAGTGATCTATATAAATTTCAATGCGTTTAAAATAGTGAAACATTATTTAAATAAACCGCAGACGATTTTTCTCCATAGACGTAATGTAACGGAATTCTTTTGACTGTCCCTGTAAAGTAACTATAAGTGCTATGCACACCCTTTTCCATATTAAGCATCTTCTAATGCACCTTAGTGATATATATAAATTTCAATGCGTTTAAAGTAGTGAAACATTATTTAAATAAACCGCAAATGATTTTTCCCCATAGACCGCAATGTAACGGAATTCTTTTGAGTGTCCCTGTAAAAAAACTATAAGTGCTACACACTTCCGTTGAAATAGGGAACATGCTATAGATAACGACAATAACATATAAAAATTGCAGAGCAATCCGAGCATATTTACGGGAGTTAGAGCACGGACAGACGGACAGACGGCAGACGGCCAGACGGCCAGACGGCAGACGGCCAGACAAACCGAAGTCATAAGCACTTTTCAACTAGGTTGGAAAGTGCTAAAAAGGCATTCAAGTGTCACTTAAAAAGTACCTTTATTGTAATAATTTATATAATGTTGACTAAAAGGCCTATTTAAGACATTTCTGTGTCAGTATCATTAAAATATTTGATTTAAAAGTGTAATATTATATAAAATTAGGAATATTAATACGTTTAATATCATTTACTATTAATTGTCGAAAGAGCAAAAGTTTCCACAATTTAACAGTTAAGAGTTAATACTCAAAAACCATGTATTAAAACGACCACGCACTTTTTAGAAATTAAATTTCAAGTATGAAATTTTAACTGTCAACTTCTATGTGAAGGAAATTCAAGTATCAGAATTTTACAAAGCAAAAAATCATTCCTGAACATAATAAAATTCATAAATAATATAAAACCTATTTGGATATTTTTTGCGAATTTTATATTTTGTTATTACTGTGCAGTTACTATATACTGTAATAAAAATATATTGATTAGTTTATTATTTTAATCATAATAGGGAATTATATATTGATTTTCAGTTTATATGCTGCTACTACATAACTTTAAAAATTTCGTTTGTGACAGTTTTGTCGGATTCATTATTATCATAATTTTTTTCCTAACAATTTCATGAATGAGTCTGTAATATCTATAAATATACAGGAGATATTTGTTTTATTAATTATATAATTCTGTTTTCATATTAAACTAAGTTCCATTTTTTTTAATATAGGTACGCGAGAACTACAAACAGATTTCCCATGAACTTTAGCCAATAATGAACTTTAGCCAATTTCTCTAATTTAAAAATGTGTTATATCTCACTGAAAATATATGGAATATAAAAGATTAAAAACGATTTACGTTTCAAAATACTTTTGCGAAAAGAAGGAAAAAAGGCTTTAGTGGATATGGACTCTTAAATCTGAAATTTTGAGTACTGAATTCCTTTTTTAGCGAGAGAGATTTAGTTGAGTAATATAGCTAGAGCTTATATGGGCTTTGCCCGAGGCCGCGATCCCGAGTCCAAGACTGGACCCGAAACGGGTCAGGGCTCGGTTTTTATTGTACTCGTCGGGCTGGGGTTCAAAATGAAAAAAAATTCCATTCCCAAATTGAAAAAAAGACAAAAAACTTGCCATTTGAGATACAAGAATGTAGTCTAAGTTTTTAAAAGTGTTTTACAACCCTCAAAGCATCAATTTGAAAGAATTGAATTGTTATTTGGGGTAAGATGTACGGAGAAATAGTTCATCTGATTCTGTTGAATGGTCAGTGTTTAGAAACGTTGAAGTTCTTTTCCAGAATTCTGGAAAACAGAATCCATGTCTCTCTGACATAGACGTATAATTATATTTTAAAAGATTAAGAATTGTTACTTTTACAGATTTCTACCAGTGGTTGAGTATAAATGACAAAATATTGCTATTTTCACGAACATGAAACAGACGGAATGTTGTCATGATGAATGATTTAGTTTATTGTTCTATGTAAGAAGATATTTTTAAATGAGTAAATTAATATTTAAACTATCTAAAAATTTGATTAATTTATTTTAATGCCTTACTTTCATTTTTATTGCCTACTCAGATCTAAAATCGTCGGGCTCAGACACTCCGAAAATGGAGCCCAAAATTATCTCTAGGATATACACTCTAAAAGTAGAGTTTTACATATTGAATTACGTTACTAAAAGTAAAAATCTATTTCACATGAACATCAAAGTTTAATTAAAGGTTTTCGCATAATCATATATTTGCATATCGTCATGTATTTTTATAGCATTTCAGGGTTCTTAAAATCACATTTTTACTACACATTCCTTACCTCAAACGTCAATGAAACCACATATTATAAGAATACTTTTTATAAGTAAAAGGAGATTGTTTAAATAAATAAATTATATTACAGCTGAAACTTTAAAAAATACTTTAGAGTGACATGAATAACTTGATACACGAATAGAACTAATGCAAAATTTCTCAAAAATATACAATTTTAGTTTTGTCTACATGTATATAACTAACTGCCTGTCGGAATGATTAGAATAGAAGGTGTGTAGTCTTCGAGTTTGAGGTATAATAGATCACTTACATTTCTTTGCGATATTCTAATCTATTAGGCATAACTAATTGCACAACTATTCTGCGCAACTATTGCATAAGTAATCAAGGACAATTTTAAAATTATTTATTCAAGTTTTAATAGATCTCAATCTCCACTTTATGTATGCGGGCTATGTTTCCTTCTCTGTGTTATATATTACATTGCCCTCTAATCCCTACATTTTGCAGAAAAAAGCTTTCAAACCAAATATCATCAAGTTGGAGTTGGTTTCCTTATAAATTAAAAAGAAATTATTGCATGGATAAAATTATTAATTTCATCAAATAATAGAATATATAGCCAACATATTTATCTAAAAGTGTCCACTATTCCAATAGACAGTATGTGCAAATAATATTTAAACCTTCTTAAAGGCTAATGTCTAACCTTGAGTGGATTAATGCTATATATACTGTTTTGCGCATTCCCTAAAATGTTGATAGCTTGGATGTCTTTATATTCATTGCAAAAATGTTCATACATGTTGTTTGTATATTCATTTAAAAAATTTAATTGTATATGCTCTAACTTTTTAAAAAATAAACAAATACCGGTGTAGCACAAAATGTCATAAACACAATAGGTTGGCAACTTCGCTCGGTCGGACTCTTGACTCTTCTGATGCGCCAATGGAACTTCCAGGGTAGTTATTTTTCAATCTAAAAAATTCGCAAGGCTGAGAGTTACGAATATCTAATAAAAATCCTTCAAATATTGTGTTTTTTCTCAAATTTCACTGCTAACATATTTGCTAACATTTACATAATCTGATATAGTGATATCATATATCTCATCACATGTTAAAATATGTTTACTCTAAAAGCTCCTTTGGAGTATAACTATGTAAGAGAATATTTTGATCGTCATGAAAATTTAATATTACTTCTATTCTTAAATGTTGTTGTTTTTAATAAAAAATAAAATTTGTAACACTTTTAAAATGTTTATCGTTATGTTTTCAAACGAGAAGTTAGAAAATTTCTCTGAAATATATATTTTTAACGAAACAAATAAATAAATGTATTCGGTTTTATAGCTTTTCAAATTTAATTATCACACAAATTTCTCAATAAAAACTTAAATTAGTTTTGCATTGATTTCTGCAGTCCAAGAAAATGTAAGTTTTAGGGAAATTATTACTTAAAATTTCTCTTTAAAACTGTTTAGAGGCTTGTGCGATTAGAATATGTCCTGATATATTAAAATAAATAAATAAAATAAGAAATAAATAAAAATCTTTTTTTTTCCTTTGAAAGTGTCGTTGTTGAGAGAAATCCTTTTTAATATCAAGTGACTCATATATTCTAATTACTTTCAAAGCAAATAAGCCTATTGCATGATAGTTTAATAATATTTCATGGTATTTTCAAAGAATCGTACATTTCAACCACCAAGAAATCGATTTGAAAAAAATCCCTGACGGCTCGGCCTACAGGCACAGGTAGATTTCGAAGACGCAGACCGTGGGGCGCCTGTTTGTTGGGAATTGCGGAAGAAATGACCTTCTTGCCATGATGCGGTAGTTGGAACCACCCACTTCGAAACCTAATTTGTTTGCAGGTGGAGCCGGCAGGAATTTTTTTAGTTAAAAAAAAATTTTTTTTTGCTATAAGGGTTAGTCCTATAAAAAACTTGTCAATATAAATGTTTTAGATAATAATAAGACGATTTATAATAAATTTAAGCAGATTTGATATCTTGTGAATTGACGAAGTTATGAATTTTTTTCTTCTAAAACCAACCTCCCCCCACCCCTCCTTGGGGCCATTTATAATGATATAAAAAATCTGTCATACATAAATTTTCGGCCCTTTCCCTAGAAGTAATAAGAACTTTAAACGGATTCGATATGTATCGTAATTAAAAAATTATGGTTTTTTTTCTGTTTTCACAAAAAGTCCCCCCATTTGCCCCTCCTTGGTTCGATTTTTCCCATTAACGAACTTGACCGAGATTTTATGCCCTTTGATTTTATTTATCAGTTTGGAAGAGATGTGTGCAGAATTATTGCAGTTATCGTGTCCATAAAAAAGTGACATATATATATATATATTCAAAGATATTATATATATATATATATATATATAGTTTTGAACTTGGTGTAGTTTTGGGTTCTGGGAGTCATAATCGGCGTAGATCTGCAAAATTTTTTCAAAAATTCCAACTTAGGGGAGAATGTAATAGATATAGTATTTCTTACGAAATCTACCTAATATATATATTACATTTAAAAAATGGAGTAGAAAGACGACTCCTAGAACATTATAATCTTTTTAATCTAACAAGATTGCATTTTATTCCATTAAAAAAGGTGCAGTCGCTTTCTTTCTTTTTTTAAATATTCCAAGAATTCTTTTTTTATTAAGTTGAAAATTTTAGAATGCGTTCTAGTCTATTAACACTTTTCTTATTTTGTGAAAAAATAGTTTTATTTTTATTATTTCTATTTGTATGTTTAAGACTTTATATCAGGGCTTAAAAAAAATTAAAGTCAATATATATCTCTAAAAAAGAAAAAAAAACAGTTAATTAAAAACACTCTGAAAAATTAAAATATTAAGATAATATATTTTTTAGAAGTGCACAGAAGAAAATATTTGGAATAAAAAGTATTATTATTATTTTTCATTTTTTTGCAAATGATAAAACAAATCATTTCTTTATGGTTATTCATGTATTGGAAGAGATTATCTATTTATTTTACCTTATGACATATTTGTACGCAACAATATGTGGTTTTATAAATCCGCGCAATAGATTTCCTATTTATTTTTTCCCTATTTTTTATATAAATAGTTTTTTTCCACGTTTTATTATGGTGTGCTGGCCTAAGGTTTAATATTTCTTGAGATATATCGACAATAGTTTTTGGAATTTGTATTGCAGACATCTTTTGTTGTACATAAACAGAAAAATATCCTTTAAGAAGATTCACTGTCTTCTTTTTTCGATAAACAACAAAAATATAAAATTTTTAATTCTTTATTTAAAAAGTATTTAGACATTTATATTTTGACAAAGTTGGGTAAAGATCCGATAATTATAAATGTGATGAAAACAATTTTTACTGCATCCATTTCCCTTTAAACGTTTCAGAGTTACAATCTTTAAAATTCCTTTTCTCGGTTTGTGTTTTTTCAATATATCAGTATGCTCAAAATGATAAAAATTTAACATAAATTTCTCGTTTTATTTTTTTTTTAATTGACGTTCATTCTAAAGTGTTTTTGAAAATAAAGGATTAGATTTTAATAATATAAACAGTTTATTTTGCTCTTTTTACGTATGTAAATACTTTTTTCTCTTAACTTAATTAACGTTTTAGTAATATGATTCTTAAAGTTATAGGAAACACGTGTAAAAGCAGCATGAAAAACACAGAAAAATGTTTCTATCTGGAATAAAGAAATATTTATTTATTTATTTATTTATTTTTAACAATTGTATTAACATAATTATCTGTTATATAGATAAAATCTTTTTCCTTCATAAAATCATTTAATAAAGTACCAAAATTATATTCTAAAATACTTAAATTATACGGATTGTGAAAAGCGAGTCACATAATTATCTATTATATAGATAAAATCTTTTTCCTTCACAAAATCATTTAATAAAGTACCAAAATTATATTCTAAAATACTTAAATTATACGGATTGTGAAAAGCGAGTCACATAATTATCTATTATATAGATAAAATCTTTTTCCTTCATAAAATCATTTAATAAAGTACCAAAATTATATTCTAAAATACTTAAATTATACGGATTGTGAAAAGCGAGTCACATAATTATCTATTATATAGATAAAATCTTTTTCCTTCACAAAATCATTTAATAAAGTACCAAAATTATATTCTAAAATACTTAAATTATACGGATTGTGAAAAGCGAGTCACATAATTATCTATTATATAGATAAAATCTTTTTCCTTCATAAAATCATTTAATAAAGTACCAAAATTATATTCTAAAATACTTAAATTATAGGATTGTGAAAAGGGTAGCGAGTCATCTCAAAATTCTTTATTTCTATTATTGTAAAGAAGAAATGGCTTCGTTATACACTTCTTTGAACTTCTGTTATTATGCTTGTTCATAAAATACTTAATTTTCACTTCATTTATACACATTTCCTTCAAAGCAATTTGTTTATGCTTATTCATTGCATATAGTAAACAGACTACACTAGAAATACCAAATTAGAAATTACTATTTTATCTATTAATTTAAGCGTTATGCATTAATTAAGTTTTTATTAATTGAAAATTTGCCTTTTAATGTAAATTTCATATCGCGATCAGAATTCGGTTACCAATTAAGTTACCGAGAAATAATTTTATAATGTAAAATGGGATTAACTACATATCTATTTACTTAATATTTTAATCTTCAAATTCAGTGTAGGCAGAGTAAAGTTTTAATTACATTTTTTTATGACTTTACAAATGAATCATAAGAACAAAAGTTGACCAAATTTATTGTATCGATCGGTCAATTTAGAGATGAAATTTTGCTCTATAGACCATAATTTGCCCGATGCCGTAATAAACGAAGTACTAGATTGAAAAATGTGGCTCTTATCTCTTATGATTCTTAGATAAATGCAGGTGGACGCATTAACTTTAACTCCAGATATTCTTAATGTTTTATGGATAATAATACTTCTTAATGTTTTATTGAAAACTAGCGGCCCTCCCTCGCTTTGCTTCGGGTTAACCTTGAAAACCTTCATCTCTTTGTGTTTTCTGTAGACCTTTTTAATGTGTACAATAATTAGTACATTATTTTGATAAATCTTGTAGGGTTCAGCCTGCGTTTGCAATGTATAAGCGGAAAAAATGAAATTATTTACGACATCACATTAAAAACCTCAAAAATAACAGTATTTCTCCACTATTTAATGGATATACATATAAACCTTCCTCTTGAATCACTCTATCTATTAAAAAAAACCGCATCAAAATCCGTTGCGTAGTTTTAAAGATTTAAGCGTACATAGGGATATAGGGACAGAAAAAGCGACTTTGTTTTATACTATGTAGTGATGGATATACATATAAACCTTCCTCTTGAATCACTCTATCTATTAAAAAAAACGCATCAAATTCCGTTGCGTAGTTTTAAAGATTTAGGCGTACATAGGGATATAGGGACAGAAAAAGCGACTTTGTTTTATACTATGTAGTGATTTATCTGAAATTACAAAGCAAAACATATGGTTATTATACATATAAACCTTCCTCTTGAATCACTCTATCTATTAAAAAAAAACCGCATCAAAATCCGTTGCGTAGTTTTAAAGATTTAAGCGTACATAGGGATATAGGGACAGAAAAAGCGACTTTGTTTTATACTATGTAGTGATAATACTACTTATTGTGTTTGGATTTGATACTGTCTGGCTGTCTGTCACCCGCCTTGAGGATCCGCTTTTGGCATATGATCGGGACAAGCCCCAAGCTCAAGGCAGGAAGGTCTCTACCGTCCAAACGACACCACCGTCTCCGGATTAGCTAAAATTTCTTACATCATCAATCATAAGTGGCAGCCCTATTTATCAGGGCGTGCCATGGGAACACATTTACAAATTGAAAAGTGAATGATAGTAAATTATACAAACTCTAATTCACAAATGGCAGCCCTATTTATTCAGGGCGTGCCTGATTTTATACAATGTTTGAATATTATAGATTATATACACAATATTTAAAGCTACAGTTTTTTACAGGTAAGTAGATTTAGATAAAAAAAAATGTATACACAATAATTATATAAGCTACATGTTTTACAGATTTCAATATTTACACATTATACATAATAGCTCTTGGCAAGATGATAACAGTAGTTTTCCAAGTTTAACAACATTTTCCATTCTTTAAAAGACAACCCTAAGAAATGTCTGCCCTCATGATTAACCATGCAAGAAGTAGATGAATGAATATATGAATTGTAGAGTAATAATTATGTATTTACAGGTAGTACACTTGATATATTTACATTTTACTAGATAATCAATTATATTGATTATTTTAACTATTTAATTGTTAGCAAGATTTTCTGAACATTTATACACTTAATTATAATGAGTAATGCAATGAATACTACACTCGAATAATATACAAATATACACGATGAATAAAACAATGGAAAATTTATATTTGAATAATAAACGCTCATATACAATGAATAAAACTAGAGTAATATACTTGATGAATAAACACTTATAAACAGAAAATATAGTTGAAGATACATAACACCACAAATTAAGAGGACAACCGTCTTCATGAAGCGAAATAACCAACACAGAACGAGCAATAGCAGGATTAAAAAAATATTTTAGATTTAAAAATAAAATTTGTATTTTATAAAAGAATATTTCTCATTTAAGATATTATAATTTTGATATAATTTACCTAGTGATTCATTATTATTAATAATATCCATCATGTCCTCGAAGAGTGTTGGAAATTTCCTATGAAATTTATATTTCATAAATCTACACTCCCCGAAGACATAATGGATAGGATCACCCCTCTGGCCACAAACACATAGATCATTATCCATTTTACCGATTTTATTTAAGAATGTAGGAAAGCTGCCGCAGCCCGTGAAAAAATATATTGAGACTTTATCTTTAGTTATTAATTTAGTGTTGACTTTTGGCACAATCTGATACGTAAATCTGCCGCTCCCTGAGTTATCCCAGTTGTACTGCCACCTTTCCAGTAATTGATCTTTAATACATTTATTTAAATATGAGCGCGGAAATTTTATTCCGCGCTCTACTGGAAGGTTGGAGTACTGAGCAGCATCATTAGCCAGCTTGTCCGCCAGTTCGTTACACTTTCACTCTGTACACTAGAATAACTAGCTTTCTGAATGCAGTAAATATATTTTTTAAGGAATATTAAAATATACTTTGGAACTGCCACATAATTTTTATGATACACACTAAGTGAGGACAACCCGCTTCGCTATTTTTTTCTGGTACATTTGTGTAGTTTTTTTTCTATATTTAATATAAAAGACGTGCATTAAAAGACATTTCTTCTTTTTTTTGCTTCTTCTTTATTTTTTAGAACACGTTGGTCGAAATAGGAAAATGTCCTAGGTAGATCACTTTCAACCACCATATCTCCCACACCCCCCACTGAATGGTCCTCGAACATTCCAGAATGTTCTCGATGTCCTTTCGGTTCATATGTAAACCTAATCAAAAATATGTACATGTATGTATATATATGTAAAAATATATATATGTATGTTTAAAATATAAAGAAAATTGTACTACATTCTAGAAAATTATAGTACGTTCAAGAACATTCTAGTACATTCTAGAAGATTCCCAACATTTTTTAGAACAGTTTGGTCATAATCAGAGGCGTAGCGTCAAGGGGGGGACGGATCACTTTACTACCAGTATTTTTATACACTATATTTGGCCTTATTTAATTCATACCGTTCAAATATTAAATAAGGCTAAATGTAGTATATAATTATACTGGTAGTAAAATGGTCGTGCCCCACTGGTCATAATATGAAAATGCCGTGGGTCGACCTCTACCACCATATCTCCAACACACCCACAGAATGATCCTCGAATATTCCAGAACGTTCTAGATCCTTCCGATCCATATGTAAACCTAATAAAAAATATGTATATATATATATATATATATATATATATATATATATATATATATATATATATATATATATATATATATATATATATGTGTGTGTGTGTGTAAAAAAAATATGTATGTATGCATAAAATATAAAGAACATTTTAGTACATTCTAGAAAATTCTAGTACATTCAAGAACATTCTAGTGCATTTTAGAAGATTAAAAATTTTTTTAGAACACTTTGGTAAATGCCCTAGATCGGCCACTTTCAACCACACTATCTCCCACACCCGCACAGCAACCAACATGCAATGTCCAATATGGTTTAATATAATGCATGCACGATGGGAGACTGGAGACTACCACTCACAAACACCAGTGGTCTGCACTGGGTAGTTTTGGCTGCAAAGTGAAATATACGGACACACACGTCTATTTTTGTATATATATAGATTAATCAAAGAATCGATACTGTATATCTGTATTATAAATCTAAAAGATGTCCATGAGTAACGCTGGCGTCACATCCACATATATTTAATAATTTCAAAACTTTATTTAAATACGTAATTGATATTTTTGAACTACAAATTATTTTTGGTGCTTTGTAGGCAATCTAAAAAATATAATAAATGAAAAAAAAATTGCCGATTTTCAATTAAATTTTTTCCCCTATATGCCGTAATTCCAAAAGTCCGGGTTGGATACCCTAGTGTTTAATCAAAATATATTTATTACAATATCTTAAGGCTGTTCTTCAGTCAACTTCTAAAATTCCCCCCCCCCCATATTTAAAATATCGCATCAAGAAATAATATTTTTAACTTATTTTTTCATGGTACCAACCCTTTTAAAGGATGTATCTTTTTTTCTTAGTTCTCCAAATATTTCTAAAATCTATACTTAATTTAATGTTAAAAGCTGACGAACTCTGAATAAGATTTTAATACTTCACATAAAATTAAGTATAGGTAGTCTGACTAGTAAATAAAAACTTAAGCATATTAGACAAATGAGATGCGTTCGTTTTATAACTAGTTTCACAATGTGAAAAAATCATCCTTCTTATTTCAGTGAAATGAATTATACTGTCTACTATGAGCGAAATGGGAATGCCTTTTTTTTTCTTATTTCGTATGCCACGTTTACAAATGCGAATTTGTTTTTCTACACCAGACAGCGCTTCAAAATTCACCATGCAGATCTTGTTTTGCGAATGATTACCCCCATGGTTTAATATTTTAATGACTCATAATTAGAGTTGCAAAAAACCGGTTTATTCCCTGGTTTATTTCCAATAGACCCGGTTTATTCCCAGATTTATTGCCAAACGACCTGGTTTATTCCCCCAAAAACCAGTTTATTCCCCAAAAAACCAGTTTATTCCCAAAAAACCCGGTTTATTCCCAGGTTTAAATCGGGGTTTTTCTAGCCTTTGCAACTCTACTCATAATGAAGGAATCTCCTGTGCTTATTTACTTTAATGGATTGAAATATTTGTCTGTTAACCTAATTTCCACTGAAGTTATCGCAGAATCTATACATTTTTTAATGTAACTCATCTATCAAGCAAACATTTTTTTGAACGATCTTTCTAAAATTGTAACTTTTATGCAATTTTATTCGAAAAAATAATGTTGAATAAAGATGGCCTCCTGGCATATGAAAAAAGAAGTGGTTTGCCCGTATTTATTTACCCCAGTCACAGGACTTGCGCTTTTACGATAGGATTTAATAGAATAAAGAAAACTTTTATTAATATCTTTTTAAGTTTTGATTCGATTTTCATAAAATTTGAAATGACTCGACAAAATTCTTTAACAATAATACATATTAAATTTCAAACCATTCGGTTGGGTAGTTTTTGCGCTATTATATGCGAACGGTCGGACAGACAGACGGACGAAACCAGACGACGACTATAGGTGGTACGTATTTATATAATTACGAACGCACCTAAAAATATTGTTATTATTTTAATAAACAGTACCTTTTGTTGTCTGATATTGTAAATACATGTGTTGGTATACAAATGATTAAAAAATAATAAAAATAAATTTATAGTTCATTTGTTGGGGATCTTAGGGGTATCTTAATAAAAAGCTATACAAAAACCAAATAAATGAACAGTTCTTAACAGTGAATGAAGGCAAAATTTTCCAGTGAATGAACAGGTAGCACTTTAAAAACATTTAAATTTCATACTATGTTATTTAATTTACAACTCGTACAAATAACTTATAACACGTTTTTACTGAATTACGGGTTTTTTAAACTCAGCATGATAATTAATTAGTGGGGAATTTTTAAAACCTTATTCTATTATAATATTTACTAATCGTTCATTCACTGGGGGCTTACTGATTGGATTACCCTATATGTGAGAAATATTTTGACAACAAAAAAAGCCTCTAACCCTTTGAATACTAATGTCTGAAAACTCAACAGCATTCAAACTACGGAGAACGCCTGGACGTGCAATGTGCTACGAGATTATTTCTCCCCCTTACTTCTACCTGCGTACTTGTCAGCAGGACAATAAGAGGTAAAAGTGGAACCTCGCTAAGATAACAAGTACAAAAGGCTCCCTACCCTTTGATTCCAACAATCCTTTGCTCTGCTACAATAGTTGGATACTTACGATGGGGAGAAAATGGAACAGGCGTTCGAGCGGTCTGCCAGTATTTTACTTGGCCGGTCGTCTTGTGCAGTTTCGTAGCAAAAGGGTTAAGAAGAGTACACAGAAAAAAAAAGTTAAAAATATTAATTTACCGAGGAAATATTTTAAATATACGAATGTATTTCACGCCATAGGTTTAACATTAGCCTGAGAAATTCGGAAGTGGACTGACTAACAGTCATAAGAAGACTTGCTACCCTTTATTCTGAGAAAAATGAGAAAAAAACTTTATCAGTTTTCCAACTTTTTGCAATGAATGAAATTAGCTATCCGCAGTAAATTCTCATCACGAAGTGCCGTAAAGATCCGATGCTTAAAAATATGCGAAAAAGGCTTTCTACCTAGTCCATTTCTTTTAAAATAATTTAGAGTTGTTATCTGTAAATTCATTTATCTCAGCTTGTGTTGTTTCAATATATCAGTATTTTGTGAGTGGCAAAAGTTTAAATAAGTATTTTCCCCTATTTACTCGCCATTTTTTGTGTCATCCTTAATGTGCATTTATAAAACTAAGAATCGGATTTTCAGTAATATCAATATTTTTTTTTTATAAAAAGGTTAAGTAAATAGTTATTTCCACTGTATTGTTTACATATGCCGTGACATTGTTTTATTTTTTTTGTTAAACTAATTAACCTTGTGGAAATCTCTTCCTTACAATTATGAAACACACTTCTAAGAACAGTATGCAACAAAAAGTATTTCAAAATGTTCAAAATTGTAAGAGAAGCGTGTTTTTAAAATGTTCTTACATTTTTTAAATTGCATTTTTTGCTTCATTAAATAATTTTTCTTCATAAAACCTTTTAATAATATGTCAGTAAAATATTATAAAATACCCAAATGAAAAAATAATTCAAATTGTACCGAGTTCTTTAAGAGGAAAACAAAAACTGCATTAAATAGAACAAAAAATGGTTTTGCATTATAAACACTCTTTTAAAATAAAAATACAAAATACGATAAAAAAATAATTATTGACAAAAAAAGTCTTTTATTTTGCTAAATATATATCTGTCTAAAAAATAATAAAGTTAAAAAAACAAAGTGTTATCAAAATTTATTAAATTAAGAATATTCGTTATGCTTTGTAAATTAAATATAACCCCACGTGTATTTTATATATAAAAAAACATATATTAATTCCATTTAACAGAAAAATGCAATTCGATTTTTAAAAAAGTTCATAGAAGTTAGTTAATTAAGTAGGGCATTATGCAGGTGAATTTCTAAATGCGAGTTATTTTCTTCCATTGTATCTTAGAAATCCTATAATAAATAAAAGAAATAGTGTTTTTTGTTTTTACATAATTACTGTCTTTTTATTATTAAAATAGCGAAAAATATTTTCAATGAAAGAAGTTTCTTTTTTTTAAACACCCCCCCCCCCCCCCCCCCGCAAAAAAACAACAACAACAAAAATAAAACGTACTTTAAAAAATGAAAATTGAATGAAGTTCTAAAATCAAAATAATTGTAACGCTCAAAAAATATTTCGTAGGATGTAAACTATCATCCTGAAATACAGAAATAGTAGTTGAACTTAGGAAGTTAGAGCTATGGAAGTAGAGTCTATTTATAGCAATTAACAATCCTTTATAATGTGAGACCGAATATAGGACATCTAGGAAATATTGGAAGTTAGAAAGTTACGGAGAAAACTGTAAGATATAGTGCAAAATAAATGTTTACGTCACCAATTTAGAATGAAATGATGCACTATATATTCACCAGTAACTTAAATAGAAATACTGAAATGCAGATATCTTGGGACCCAATCACTGTCATGAATACGTTCCTAAATCCACATCGACAGCACATTACATCTGTAATAGAGCCGGAACTTCAGATTTAACATTCTAGGGCATTTCAAGTGATATGTTTCTGCATGCTTGGATGACTAACGCTTGGTCAACCCACTATGATACTATTACAAGTACTTTTAGGTAGCTTTCATTACAAAAAGCTATGTCAGAAAATTGAGGAATTTCTGGCACACTCAGAATTTAACAGCAGTCGAAGAAAAAAGATGATAAACATCTTTTAATTAATGCAGTCGAAATAGGAACTTTAAGCAGTAGTAGGACAAGAAGTATGTAGAATGAAGGAAAGAAGAACACAATGGCACCGAATTCATTTATTAAAAAACAATCATCTTTAGAATTCTGGGAATTGCTCTGATAAAATTCACTTCAGACCAAATGTCAAAAATTTCCATCGTCTAATAGAACAGCCGCTCATTTAGTCAATGCCACCCGTCAAACATTCCACTGAATCAGGATGTGCGAGCAGTTTTAACCTTGCTTGCGCAAGAGCACAAAAAAAGTCACATGACCGACCTTCATCGAATCACAAGGTTTTTTAAAGAACTTCATTGGCATTTCCGGCGCAATTATTTTTAAGCGATTTAACTTCCGCGCGGGAAAAAAATAATTCTACAGGCTTCGATAATCTCGTACCAGATGAATGACGTGTCAACAAATTAATGTCTCTGCTTCGAGACTGTGATAAAAACTTCGAATTTAATACGCAATAAAAAAAAAGAAAATGAATCTTTGATGTAGAAAAAAAAGAACGAAAGCATTTTGAAAAAAATTTTAATAGACATTTAATATTTAATAATACAATAATTTTACGGGAATAGGGTTTTCTGAGCGGAATAATTTAAGAGATGTGATATTTTAGCATTTAAATAAAGAAGTTATAGCAATTTGAACTACACGGGAATAATAATAGTGAATTTTAAGAATGGATTAAAAATAAAGATGTTCTATTTAAAGAATAATTTAAAAAAGCTATCGCCATTTTTAGATTTAACTACTTTCGAATAAATATTATTAAGTGGATTAGGATAAACTGGCTTTACATATGGATAGTAAAAGACTATTTTAGGAATAAGGGTTATTTTAATAAGCCGGAGTTATATACGGAACATTACTAAATGGAAAAATTTTATAGTATAATTTAGCAAAAATTAAATTTTGTAATATATATATATATATATATATATATATATATATATATATATATATATATATATCTCGACCGAGTTCGTTGGACAGCTTCATCCACCATCTTATTTCAAAATGGCAGCAGTTAAAATTTTAAAAATTTTTAAAAATGCAAAAAGATGTACCAAAAATTATAAATTTAAAATATTGTTTCTCTTAAGTGTTAGAACGTGATACAAGGATTCTGGAACCTTTTTTGTTTTTACTATATCTTTTTTTTAGACCGGCGACCAGGCCCCTACCAGCCAGGTTTCCCTAGCTTAAACGGGTTTAGTGCCTGACACCGGGGCGCGTAGCGCCACTGAAGAGATGCCGCTTAGCGGCTGACCATTGCTGGCAGGACAGCTATGTGGAGGTCTTAGTTTTGTTCCCATTTTTGTTTTGCTGCTATTTGATTTGATTCTTTTTGTATGGACCTGGGCTTGGCATCACACCCATACATCATGCCATCGCTGTGCAAGTTGGTATCGTAATTTAGAACCTTGATCCGGTGACGAGACCTTCACCTGACTAGGCACCTCCAGAGGTATAATTCACAGGTAACTTAGAGGACTTTGCTCCCACGACAGATTTTACATGCACCAGGCGCCGTTAGTGTACAGGATGAAAGAAAAAGAAAACCTGTAAGGGAAGGGGGTTAATACATGTTTATTTAACGTTACATAAAGAAAATTAAAAAATTGATTACTTTTACCTGTGTTGGATTTTTTCCCCTTTCCTTTTCCCTTTTTCCGACTGTACTTACGGTTACCTGTTGTTTTTCTTTTGCTGCTTGACTTTGTTGCATTTTGTTTCTTGATTAGGTTTCTCTCATTGCTTTTTGGTTTCTCATTTGTTGCAGTTGTTTCTGGTATCTCATTTGTTGCATTTATTTTGGTTTCTCATTTGTTACAGGTTTCTCACTGTGATTTGGGTTTTCTCATTTTTCGCTTTTGATTTTATACTCTGTTGCATCACTGGTACCTGTTGAATTTGTTTTCATGAATGTGCTCTAATGGCGATCAGTCCATAGATCAGTTTTGTATGCCCTGACTATGGTCAGCAGAAAATGTCTTTGGCAAGTGGCTTGGACCTGTTTGCTTTTGACATTTAATTTGTGTCCCCAGATTAGGGCTGCATATGTTAGCACTTTTTCCACTACTGTTCGATACCAAATTTTTATGATGTCTGCTTTTATTCCCCAACCTCTTTTTGCCATTTGTCCCAGCATACTGAATGATTTGCGTACTTTGGCTGGCAATGTGGCAGCAAGTTTCGGTTACGGTGCATTATGACTCCTAGATATTTGATTTGGTCTTTACCTTCTAGATCCTTGTCCTCTAATTTGATTCCCTCTATCTTTCCCGAGACTTGATTGGGGAGGTTGTGTAAGTGAGGTCTGTTTAGATACAGTCTGTTTTTTCCTTGTTTAGTGTAAGATTGTTACTTTTTAACCAGTTGTTGAATTCTTCTATTGTTTTATTTGCTAAGATTACCAGTTGTTCTTTGGTTTTAGCTTTGAGTATTAGGATGAAATAGTAGGCTAATGCTTGGATTCTAACCTTTTTACCCAGTTCTTTTTTAAGGCTATGTCTGCTATTAGCAGCCAAAGTAGCGGGCCGAGACAACTTCTTTGCTTGCAGCCGCCAAAAGTTTGTCTTGATTTTTTTATTCCGTTTTCCTCTAGTGTGACAAATCTGTTTTCTAGGAAACTAATTATCCTGTTTTTTAAATAAGCTGGGTTCGGAGAGTTTTTTAGTATATTTGCTATTATTGGCCATCTGATATTGTCAAAGGCTCCTTTAATGTCCATTGCTACTACTAGTATTTGGAATTTATCTTTTTTATCTTGTTTTATCGTTTTCATTAGGTTGTTTAGTGCGTGTTCTGTTGATGTACCTTGTTTAAATCCATATTGATTTTTGCTCCAATATTTGTTTAATGTCAGATGGTGCATTATTCTACCGTATATTATTCTTTCTAAAATTTTACTGAAGGCCTGTAGCAGGCATATTGGTCTATAGTTTTGGGGGTCTTGGGGTTTTTTGCCCGGTTTGTGGAACAGGACTACTGTACCTATTTTGAATGTTTTTGGGAAGTGTTTTAGCTTTAGGCATGCGTTGAATAACGAGAGCATTAATTGTGGAGTCGCTTTGTGTATTTTTTTTTTTTTTACTAAATTGTAGTCTATGTAATCGAATTCTGGAGCTTTGTTTTGCTTTATGTTTTTTATTATTCTGCTGAGTTCTTATTTTATTATGTCTGGTGGGTTAATATATCTGAATTTCGGTGGCGCCGGTGTGAGTTTATGTTCTGTGTTTGGGTTTGTTAAGTATAGGTTGTCTAGAAAGTGATTAAGTGTGTCTTTTATTGTGAGTGTTTGGCTAGCTGGTAGTATGTTTACTAGGCGTGCTGGTTTTGCTCTTTTACCTGAGGCGACTTTATATTGTGGTCCGTATATGTCTGTTGCTTCGTTACAAAAATTTTTCCATCTTTCCCTTTTTGTTTTGTTGAGTTTATGGCGGCAAGTTAAATTTTTAAATTTTTTTTAAAAAAATTCAAAAAGATGTATAAAAAATTATAAATTGAAAAAGTTGTTTCCGTTAAGTGTTAGATCATAATACAAGGATTCCGGAACATTTTTTTGTTTTGGTTTTATCTAAAAAAATGGCTGAGATATGGAAGTTTGAAATTCTAGGCTGGCTGACGTTTTGAAACAATATGATTTTTGTTATGCTGTAACTCTCATGCTGAAATTTGCATTCAAATTCAGTATTAACGAAAACCGGGATTCAGTCTTCTAAAATCGGGCTCCAAGAATTTTAGCTTTGGGTGTTTGAGTAAAATGAGTGAATTTTTAAAAACATGGACTATGAACGCTACCTTTTTCTCCCGGTACAGGCCGGAAGGACTTTTTTGTGTTTGCGTGCTGTACCTTTTTTGATATTACGAATTGATCTAATTTTAATTTTAATTTAAAAAATATATATGTCAGAATATAAATTTCATATACTGGATATTTATATACCCCTTCCCATAAACCATAATATAATCGCCCATTTTTTGCCGAGATCCCCATTAAGGATTTATTTGTTTTCTAAGGCTGGTGGAACCTAATTTAGAAATATCATGTATTTTGTTAAGGTGAATTGCATTTCAGACTGTCAGTTCAAGATTCAATCTTAAATAGTTTAATGTGTATAAGTTTTTCATGCGAAATATTCCAGAGTAAATATAAATATATAGATTATTCAATATACAGGATGATTACAAATGAATATCCCAACTTTACAGGGCTATTAAACGAAAACTAAAAAAAAGTACAACCTTGTTGTTCATAGGAAATCAAATATAACAGTTGAAAGTTTACATTCAACACAGTTCAGTTATACGTGTTAAATGTGAGTCTTTCCAGGAACAGTAACGATATCGAGGCGGTACGATAACTCATCCCACATTTTATTTTCAGCATGTCTGGTGTGACTCTTTGAATGGCTGCAGAAATGCGTGTCCTAAGTTTGTCAACGTCGTTTGGTAGCGGTGGAACAAACACCTGATCTTTGATGAGGCCCCACCAAAAAAATCACATAGAGTAATGTCAGTAATGAGTTATCGTACCGCCTCGATATCGTTCGTGTTTCTAGAGGGGCTCACATTGAACAATTATAACTGTGTTGAATTTAAACTTTCAATTGCTAGTTGTGATTTCTGATTAACAACAAGGCTGTACTTTTTTGTTTTCTTTTAATAGCCCTTCAAAGTTAGGATATTCATTTGTAATCACCCTGTATAATTAGAAAAAATGTATACAAATCTAAAATGCAATTATAACCGAAAAAGTTGTGTAAAACATTAAATAGTAATATAAACAGTTAAAAAGTTAAAGGATTTCATGTGTTTCCTAGTTGCACCAACTTTACGCCCTGCCTAAGAGTAATTGTTTCTAATACTTAGGGACCGATAAGAGAGAAAAAATGTCAGTGTAGTCTAAACTACTTAAGAGTGTGTATAGTTATAAATAAAGAAAGAAAGGCATTTAGGATAGGATTAAAAAATAGAAATGTAATCAAATTTAAAAAATAAATTTAAAAAACAAATATGTTCTATTTATAAAGTAAATATAATAATTACATAAAAGAAGAATAAAGAAACATGTTAAAATGTTCAATTGTTAAAAACAGTCGAGAGTAAGGAAGAAAAGCCCAATAAAACAAGGTATTTTCAGTGATTGCCATACATTTTTTTTAGTGTTAGTAACAGTATAGATCCAAAGAAAAATAAAGATAATAATTTTATATATCTATATCTATATATCTATATAACTATAGCTATATATATAAAACTAATAAGTTTAAATTAACTACAAATTAAACATATAAAATGGAAAAAGATAGAGAAAAGAGAGAAAATCCGGTATTATCCTCAATGAATGTTTAATACTGGGTCGGAGACATTGTAGTTCGACAGTTCAACAACACCGTTAAATATCTGAAGCAAACTGTCCAGTAGGGTAGATCGAAAATGGCCATGGACAATTTTTTTTTTGGAATTTTTTCTTCGGATAGGTCTCAAAATCTGCTTTTTGGCACACTGAATATTCGGTTAAATTTTCATTTAATTTGGAACTCATCTTTAGAGCTCTACCAGCTCTTAAAGATTATGTCTTGTATACGTAGAAAATCAAAGGAGTGTAAATAACCATATATATATATTTTTTTGTAATTTTTTTTTGGATAGGCTTCAAAATTTCTCTTTTTCACACTGAATATTAGGTGAAATTTTCATTTAACTTGGAATTCATATTTAGAGCTCTACCAGCTCTTAAAACTCATGCCCTTTATGTGTGAAAAACCAAAAATGCACTATGTACTGTAAATTATTCAAATTATTATTTTTTTTTTCACAGAATTTCTCTGATTTCAGTAAAATAACTCATAAAACACGACTGATTAAAGTATTACTTGTGATCAATCCAAGTGTCATCATGTTTCGACAACTTGAAGGTAAATGTAACCCTAAAATGTGAATTGTTCGTAAAGAAGATAAAGAAAAAGCAAAATAATTAGATATTACAGTTCATTTTTATGTTTTGAATATACATGAGAGATAGTTTCTGAATATACAGGAAAGACAGTTTTCTGAATATATAGGACTACAATAAAAGGAATAAATACGATATACTGTAAAACAATCTGATATTTCATTCTAATTTATTTTGGTCTTTGGTATCAAAACTATGCATTATCTTTCGTGATTTGGTTTTTGCTCGTATACATTCGTCCCTTGCTTCTACTCCTACAATTGCTAATGATGCTTCAGTAACTAATTTTACGCATTTTTCAAAATAAAACTTTCCGTCTTTTGTCAATCTTCGTTTCAAAAAATCTAAAAGCACCATTCTTTCTCACAGTGTTTACAGCTGTTCCGTCGCAACCTATAGTCATACGTTTGTCAAGGTTTAAGTTGTTTTCAGTGCAGTACTTTAAAAGGCTTTTTGCAATATGCTTTCCTGAACCAGAAGATGGTGTAATGTGTCCCAGATACAGGAATTTAGCTCTTCAATCAGAGATACACGTGCTTCACTTATTCGATGTAATCTATCTCCAATTTTCTCTTGATGTATTCTTGATTTTCTCCAATTTTCTCTTTTATGTTTTCTTCCATCAAAATATATACTTTCGATTCCTGCTTCTAAAGCTTTCAAATCATTTTTAGCATATTCTCTAGTTTTCTTATGATCTTTGCGTACTTTGCTTCTGTCAATTATATGTGATGAATCGTTTTCTGTTACAATGCCAACATTTTGTAGCGTTACAGAAGCTATTGCTGCGACGCATCTATCAGAAACCCCATACAGATCTGAGAACCTTGAAACCGTAGGTTGATGTGTTCTCATTTGTCTTTGTGACTCTTCTTTAGAAGTAGATGCTTGTGATATGGATATTAATTATTCGCATTCTGATGAAGAGCTACTACTGCTTTCTTCATCACCACTGCCAAAATACATAACAACTATACTGTCCTTATTAACTGCAGACTTTAAACTTGGCTTTTCAGCTCTCATCGAGTCTCTTGTTTTCCTGTCTTCTCATTGTCACAATTTACTTGTCTCGGCTTTATCGAGCGTTCCAATAACCACATTTATTGTTCACCATTGGTGACGAAGAAATTCCTGTTCTTTTGGAGACACCTTCTTTGATTTTTCACAAGTACATTTAGGAATTGGCTTGTGTTTGAACGCCGAAATGTCCAGAAGTTTACTTACAGCTTCAGATTTGAAAAACTGAACCTTCTTTACGTAATTATCATTTATTTTGGATTTGATGAATCGAATAAGTCTCTGGTATTCACAAAAATCATTGTCTATCATTTGATCTATATGCCTCTGGGAAACTACAGGAATTGATACTTTATTCTAAATTTTTTCGACTCTTAGATTTAAATTACCTATGACTTTGGTGGATGTTTACCATTCCTACTCTGTTTTAATTCTTATCTTGTATATAAGTAAAATTTTTATAACGTCTCCTATTCTTCGCAAACCAACTTCATTTAGTTTTGAAGGAACCCTAAATATGGAACATCACTGCACTTTTAGTAATGGTAAACTTCGGTTTGCCTCCACTCCTACTCATTTTTGCGTTAACAATGAGAAAAAATATTGCAAAACTCAATAAAACGTTTCAAAAAATTTAAAATAAAGACTTAAGGTTTAGAAATGATAAAGTAAGTTACAATAAATATTTTAAATATAAAAATGTCAAACGAGATTACCAACGAATACTGTAAATGTACAATTTATAGTAAAAACCTATTGTGTGAAACAATGAAAATATAAAGGTCCTGGTAGATTCCTGAAGGAAGTTTTCAAAATTCATGAAATTTTGCACATATATTATAGGTACTAAAAGGCAAATTTTGGCTGTTATCCAAAATCAAAATTCTAACTTTCGTTTTTTCACTCCACCCTACTGTCCAGTCATTTAACCGTTTTTATAGAAAACGGTTACATAACCGTAATTTGTCTCCATTCTGACCAATGAGAACGCTTCAAATTATTGTTAAGTAATTGTTATTTATTAAAATGGTTGAATGACTGAACAGTGAATAATCTCATTGGAAATATTATAGCTATTTTTTTTGGAAAAAAAAATAGAAAGCCTACTGATCCGTTGAAGAAAGGAGCAAATATTTAAAACACGTCGAATTGTGGAATTAAAGAGGTATCTGCGCTGATTTTCGATTGTTCTTAAATTTCTATTATAAATTTTTGACCAATTTTCCGTATTAAGTTTGTATATATGAGACCAGATCGGAGAGGCGGATATATAAAAATTTGCATGTAATATTTAATTTTTACTCTTTAACATAATTTTTCGGACAGTAAAATTATCCGAAACATTTGTCAGGAATTGAAAAATATCCTATAATTGCTCCTATAACACATTAACTACCACACATACATCGATTTCTTCCAAACCTGGGCGCCACGACATGATGAAAACACGGCATCAAATTTAATCACGTTAATCTTTTTCTAAAAAGCAATATCTATTTCCTTATATTTTGAAATAGACTTAATGTATTTTTTGGAAAAACGACCTAAATGAAAATAATAATTGCAATCCGATTTATATTATTGTAAATAATATTTGCGATATATAAATTGGCGAATACACAATATAATTTGTACTTTCTTGGTCAAATATCTACAAAATGTAGAAATAAAATGAAATAAAATAAAATATTTTATAAAATGATCCATAAGTTAAATAATAATAATATACATGCATTGGGTTGTCGGGAAAGTTCGTGCCGGTTTGTAAAATAAATTTCTACAGGAAAAATTCTATCACTTAATTATTAGACATTAATTCCGATATCAAATGTCTAATATAATTAACGGGCCGAATTTTCCGGTACGAATTGATTTTCCTAACCGGCACGAACTTTCCGAACAACCCAATATTTTATACATTTTAAAGTTTCAAAAGCTACTGTCATGCTGAGGTTCGCTTCAACGTTTTAACACAGCTGTACTAGACGAGTAAAAGTTCCAGGGAAAGGCAAAAACCACAAATCAAAAACTATGGACAGTAGTACTATGTGGTTTTTGCAGAAATGCACAGAAATACTTTGCGTATTTTTTATAATGTAAAACTTTATTGCTACAATAGCTACCAGCAGGTGGCTCTTTAATTTTGTTGTTTCTTTCTACAGTAGCGCAGCTTAATTAGCAACGAATCTGATTACAAATTTTCGTTGTGTCAATCGTCATTCATGAGAATAGCCGTCAGACGTGGAATGATACTCCGCACAGCATCAGAAAGGATTTCAGATGCAATTATTGATACATGGTGGTGAACACCTTTTTTTTCAACATAGACAATGATTGCTGCTGATAGCTGTACATCTATTACCTCAGTTGGATTTCAATGACCAAAACTTTCGAAGCGTAAGTTCTGGAGACCTTAGCGATCTTTCGTGTGTGAAAGAAAGACTGATCACACATTCAACTCCAAATATTCATCGCAGCAAATATTTTATTATTAAAAATATCCCATGTTTTCCTATGCATTCCTGGGAAAATCGCAGTTTGTCTACTGTATATGCTGCATATTTTTTTGAAACAGTGATTGTGTGCTTTTTGTGTTACTTTTTGATCACATTTTAAAAAGTCTCGAGTCATAATGTAACAATCGGAATTAAACAAATTAACAGAAACAAAGGATCAGGCTCCATAAGCCGTGTTTTTGGTCCATGAAATAAACCTGAACTCGATTTTGTTATACTGACTTAATTATTTCACTTTTTAATATTAGAAGGTTTATCCTGTACGATTTCAACAATAGTTTTTGCATGTTGTTCGGATTTATGTGACTTGCACAAGCTCAAAGTTCGTATTATTCGTCGTTTTTAATGAAAAATACGCAATTTCTCCTAATTTTACTTCAATTATTTATATGAGCGCAATCGTGCAGCACTCTCTTCTTTACATATATTATAAAATACATCAAAATGTACAATATATGTAAAAATAAAAGTGTTTAAAATTTGCTCATAGTAAAATATTAAAAAATATATTAAAAATTGAGGTAAAATTAGACGAAATTGCGTAATTTTCATCCAAAACTACGAATAATACGAACTTTGAGCTTGTGTAAGTTATATAAATTCGATCAAAATTAAAAAAAATATTGTGGAAATCGTACAGGATAAACCTTCTAATATTAAAAAAGTGAAATAATTAAGTCAGTATAACAAAAGCGAATTTTAGTCTTATTTCATGGCCCAAAAACACGGCTTATGGACCCTGATCCTTTGTGTGAATTGGAAAACCTGTGCAAATATCATTAATATATGACTGGATTTACCATTACGAGATCGTGGTAACTAAAACGAAAAAAATAATATAGAAGCAGAGATTGAGTAATAAAATAATTCTGTAACCAATAGACTCAGTTTTCTAAGTATCACAAAGTAAATAGATGAAAGTACTTTGTTAGCAACTACTGTATTTTGCAACAATGTTGTCATGACTATAAATCTAGTCTAAAAAAAATCAAGTCAAGTCTTAAAAAAATCTGTAAAAAACGTTTCTTAATTACGAATGCACTATAAACATTTAAAATGTCTCTTTAAAAAAGTTATTTAACTAAAAAACGCTTATTTTTTATGGTAACTTTTTAGTTAGCATGTTGAAAATGTAAAGTAAACAGAAATATATGTTAATTCTTAAATAATGAGTTAATTAAGCCTTTAAGTAGAACACATAATTAAACGTATATAATAAAACTATTGTTTCTTCTTTCTTTCACTCAAAATTTAACCAAAACGCTATAAAAAGAAAATTGTATTTGTTTTCTTTCAGAGGTTTTTCTTTCAAGTTACTTTTTTTTCCTTGCACCACAGGAAAAATCTCTTCTCTTATCAAATGAATTTCTCAGTTAGGTTGCTGGAAGTGACTTCCCGTTTAATAACATTTACTTTCCCTTAAAAAAAATCAGCTGTATTTTTATTACTGTTAGCCTTTACATTAAATTTCTAAAGTCTTTAAGTGTAATGTGCAGAATGTTTGATAATGTTTATCCAAAAAGAAAGAGCTGACATAATAAAAGTTTAAATAGAATAACTTAGAAGAAAAGATGAATGTTCCCTTTTATTTTTCCTTTTTTTTACAATAAGCTGTTTTAACATCACTTAATTAAATCAGTTTGAATTAGTTTATTCTTAGTTATTTTCTTGAACTAATATTAATCAATTAAATTAAATGTTTAACACCATGGCATGTGTCTGAAAATGAATGTAAAATATTCCTGCAAATTAATACTAACAATGTAATTAATACTACAGCTATTGACGTTCGTATAATGAAGATGTTTCGTATTAGTCATGTTTTTTCACTAGAGCTAACATAAAGTGCGTGAAAAATATTCTATCTTATAGGTTCTCTAAGTTTCTAGAGTCGAGTGAATGTGCGCACACAGAAAACTCGATTTAGTCGCAGGCATCACAGTAAACGTATAAATTTTCTATATATGACCAAATGTCACCGGATACTTCCGAGTTTGAAGTTTTGATAAATATACATAGAAATACTTAAGAAATTCTCCTGCAACTTCAGGCATAATAAGAATATGAAAGACATCATTTTTGTCAGAGAACGTTTGGTCACGACTTCCTTTAGAGGACCAAAAACAAATTGAAAAATTTAATAATATTTGCTATCACACTGTAATATAAAATTCTCGAAATGATATGTAACTGTATAACGTAACAGTGTCAGTCTTGTACAGCATTTGTGTTCATTTGTGTAAGAACAGGAGCTATATTCATGGAGATATAAAGGTTTCTCTAAAAAATTAAGCAATTTCCTTATATATTTGTTTATAACATATAGGGCTTTCAACTACATTCAACACACCTTTCAGGAAATTTGACAACAAAAAAATAGAAACAATAATTGCAATTAGAATATAAATATATTATTTTTTTTGTGAAATATGAGCAATTGCATGAAATGTTTTTAATTTACCTGGATTAATGTTAAAAAAGTGAAATAATTAAGTCAGTATAACAAAAGCGAATTTTAGTCTTATTTCATGGGCCAAAAACACGGCTTATGGACCCTGATCCTTTGTGTGAATTGGAAAACCTGTGCAAATATCATTAATATATGACTGGATTTACCACTAACGAGATCGTGGTAACTAAAACAAAAAAAATAATATAGAAGCAGAGATTGAGTAATAAAATAATTCTGTGAATATATATATATATATATATATATATATATATATATATCTGCATAATTTAGAAGTCGAATAAAATGGAGCAATTCATATAAGGAAACTAGTTGAATATTTTTTAACTGCACATGCGCGGGGGATAATTGTTTTTTACATAATATAGTAGTCGACTATATAGAATAGAGCAACTCATAAAAAAGTGCTAGTCGAATATCGCGAAAGTTAAAAAATATATTGGCGATAAAGTGAGCTAAATTTCAGTTCAGCTAGATGGATATAAGGGATTTTCCACAAATTGCAATTTTTTATTAACGAACTTCCAACAAAGGAATATGTATTTAACGTATGCCCGCGCGTAACTTTTGAACGAGTGCTTCAATTTTGATAATTCTAATAAAAAATTATATAATCTTAATTAATGTAAAATAAAATATTGTAATTTGTGGAAACCATTTTAAAATACAGTTAGTTTAAGAAAACAAGTGAAATTCAACTTACTATATCGCTGATAACTTTCTGAATTTTTAAGATATTCAATTGGCCTGTCTATATGACCTACCCTATATAGTTGACTACTAAATTATGCAATATATTTTTTTTATTGTTCCCGTATGTGCAATCAAAAATTGCTTCATACAAATGCTCATATTTCATCAAAAGTTGAAAATATTTATATTATAATTTTGATATATTGTTTCTACTGTATTTTGGTAAGTTTTCTGAAAGGGTAGCTAAAGTTTGTTGAAAACCTTTCACGCTATAAACAAAACACATACGGCAATTTCTTGAACTTTTTAAAAGAAAATTTTATATATATCTATGAATATACGTGCTATTTTTACACAAATGAGCACAAATGTTGTACAAACCCACATAATCACGTGCTGCAGCTGCAGATCATTTCGAGCATTTCATTTTACAGGGTTATTGCAATTGTTATATATTTAGTCATGTTGTTTTTTATTCCTTAAATTGCTCTTGTGACTAAATGTCCATTAGAAAATGGTAACATGTTCTTTATAGCCCTAAGAGTTCAAAAGAATTCGTCAATTATTTATCTAGCAGTTTGACAAAACGTCTCAAATTTAAAGTGTCCGGTGACTTTTAACCATATAGTGAACACAGTCAAAATGACCAATATCCAGAATCTGTTTCGTACATTAGTCTGAGTAGAAACAATTCATAAATGAAAGAACGTTTGAAAGAGGATAACGCGGTTTTCAATCAGAATTATATGCGATCCTGAATGCTTTTATCGGGTTCAATTTCTGCACATACTACCAAATTGTAATTGCATTGGATTGACAATCTGGATAAATATTTGACAATATGATTAAAATTGAACATGTCCGGTGACTTTTAGTCATATAGTATATATAGTCCAAATGACCAATATCCCGAATCTGTTTCGTTCATTAATCGTCAGAGAAACATTTCTTAAATAGAAAGAACGTTTGGAAGGTGATAACGCGGTCTTTCAATCAGAATTATAGGCCATCCTGAATGCTTTTATCTAGTTCAATTTCTGAATATACTACCAAATTGTAATTGCATTGGATTGACAATCTGGATAAGTATTTGACAAAATGTCTAAAATTGAAAATATCCGGTGACTTTTAGCCATATAGTGTATATAGTCCAAATGACCAATACCCCGAATCTGCTTCGTTCATTAATCGTCAGAGAAACAATTCTTAAATAGAAAGAACGTTTGGAAGGTGATAACGCGGTCTTTCAATCAGAATTATATGCCATCCTGAATGCTTTTATCTGGTTCAAGTTCTGAATATGCTACCAAATTGTAATTGCATTAGATTGACAATCTGGATTGTTGGATAGATGTGATCATGCAAGTTCGGGATTGGTGTGCAAAATCGCTAACCTAGTGAATGCTTACCCATGAAATTCAATATACAGGATGACTATTAAATGAATTAAAATTTCACATTAAAACCTCTATAAAATAAAAACAATTGAACAAAAAAACCTACTAAATTTGAAATTTTTATGAAAGAGGTGATGGAATTGAATATACTGAAGAATGAAAACATTAGTTAAAAATATCACTACCAGGGGCAAATGGCTCTGTATTCTGTATAAAAAGATCAGGTTTTGGCTTTATTTGGCCACACTATTTATGTCAATTCGTTAAGGCTTTTTGCTTGCAAATTCTTTATTGCATAAACAATGCCAATTTATACAAATTAGCAATAGTGTATCAAAGTAAAAAAAAAAAAAAAAAAAAAAAAAAAAAAAAAAAAAAAAAAACGCACATACACACTGAACAAATATAAAATATTACTTATTAATATAAATTCGCTTCACACACGTTACTTTGTAAACTTAAAATATACTGATTCGTGGATATTATAATCTGCATTGAGTGGAATGAAATAAAAGCTTTGAGGATTTGCATACACTTTTCTAAGCCCATGGCAAAACGAAAAATCTTTCTGAAAAAAATAATTCTTTTACTGTAAATTTTTTAAATAACAGAACAATATCATTAATTCAATTCTGTAGAGTTTTATTGGTGAAAATGAAATAGTGAAAGTACACTTGGAATTCATGAGAGATGAAAATGAATAGTGCGAATGCCATGTAGCATATATCAATACTTAAAAAAAAATTAACAACTTAATTTTTTGTTCAACAGCATTTTTTTTTATATTGAAGATAATGTCTCATCGTCATTATCGGAAAAGAAATAAAAATGATTTATTCTGCTATTCTGTTATAGAATTCTTGGGTTATAGAATCATTTTAAAAACTATGAATTAACGGAGTGTAGTTTGCTGAAGCGAACGGAAAAGAATTTTACACATTTTTTCGAAAGATGTAAATTTTTTTGTTTATATTTAGCACAATTTTTCAATGTTTGAGAATGCATTTTTTTTGCTTCTTTAAATGAAAATTTAAGGATAAATTAATTATTGAACTATTTATTATAAAGTTAACAAATATTGAACCGAGCATGAAGAAAATACACAGATTTAAGCAGGCCCACTCTTCGCATCAACTATGGAAATTAAGTTGGTATATGTAAGAAAAAATATATATATAAGTCAGCCAATATTGGAATTTTTTCGTGAGTGATGTGTCATCATGTGACTCAATAATGCAGTTCCGTAACGATCACGTTTGGCAATGTACTGAATAGAGCAGCATTGTAGTTAGTTTGCAAAAATAACCTGGTTTCTAGATAGCTGGATATGAAACTATTTAGAATTATTTATTGCTGTAATCAAGATCCTAAGATTTACTTCATTAACCTTAAAAGCTGCTGGCCCGACTAGTCTAGGACAACTCAAAAGTAAAACATTGGCATGGATAGCCAAAGGTCCTACTTTCGAGTCCAGATGCGTTTGTCACTTTTTTTAATTTGAATTTTGAGGAGAAAATATATGTAGAAAGAGAGATACCATTATTTTCATTCTTGTACTGATTAGATTTACATACAATGTGTGCGCTTATAAATAAATATCATTTCTGCTGCTGAATCGTGACAGCTATTACTTATCGGTTTCTATTGTACACAAATTTTTCTTTCGTCTTGCAAATAAAGCACAGTTATTAAAAAAGTAAGCGAAACATCCCGTGAAAATAACGAAACTTAACATGAATAGTGATATACAGCTGCCTGTTTCTCGCTCGCTTCGGTAAACTTGGCTTCGTAACCTGAATTTAGCCGAATGAGCGTTTTACCGCGGAACATCAAACTATCAGACTTATTTACTGAAAAGCAAATAGTGTATACAGTGGGCCTAGGGAGCTTTTTGTTTATTAAAATATTTAATTTATTTCCAATTTCACTCAACACGAGACAAAATTTAAGACGTGAAAAGAAATATGTAAATACCTTTTAAACATAAATCGAATTAATAGCAAAACATAAAGCTAAGCATATCGCGAAGAATTGTTATATTCATCTTCTACTTTAAAAAAACATTGTTTATGCTAGAATTTATTTATTACCGGCAATTACACGTTTGGTTGGTTAATTAGTATACTTTAAGTTTTAAAATGTAGGTTGTTGAATGTTTAAGAATTGCTGTATATGTATAATACACACACTATGTAAAAGATAAGAATATAACAAAACATAACCTTTCATCTGTTATTTTCCCATCAGCGTACTTGTTTAGAGAAAATGTAATTTCATCTCGAGAAAGAAACAAAATGCAATATAAATAAGAAAAGGACGCAACGCATTAACATATTATATTTTGGCTTATTTAAATAGCTTTATTCCATATTTTCTTATTTTTTAAGTAAAATATCAGTCGCCCATTACCCTTTAAAGGGATTAGTTTTATATAAAAATATGACCGAGGAAAAAAGAAGATTAAGATAATTTTTACGGAGAACGAAAAAATATGAACTCCAGTTTCGTTACATTAAAAAATAGATAAATTAGATAAGTTCAGAACGTACCTTTAAAAGATACAAAATTACGATAGTTTTTTATAGAGTAATAAAGATTAAAAACGCGAAATAATTTTAACAAGAAAGTTATGACAGATAATTTTTTTTCTTTAGTATCTGTGCAGGCAAAATGCATAAATAATCATTAAAATGCAGTTAAACGATTTCCAAAAAACGTGTTATACTCTGTAATTTAATTATTCATTCTGAAATGGAAACTTTTTTTTCAGCGACGGTTTTATATTTTTTTGTCCAATAGAGTTAAATATAGGTCTTTTTAACTAATATAAGTTAAAAAAAAAAAGAAGATAGTCAAAAATCATTTTAGAGCATTTCATAGTCATATTTTATGCATTTTAATGTTTTTTTTAGCAATCAATGTTTCATATAAAATACTTTTACTTTATATCAGTTTTAATGATTTCTTAAGAAACAAGAACGAAAAATCATGCGTCAAGCATAGATTATGTAACACTTTCCAACGCTTCCAAAATAATTTTACAAATCATACCGTTTGATAAACTAAAAGATAACATCTAAGAAATCCGAATACTTTTATTCAGCCCTGTATAGGATCTATAGATTTGTATATATACTACATAGGATGCTAAATTTTAGTTCAGTTAGGAAACGCGTAGCACAGTTTAAAATTTTCCGTCTGGAGTTAAATAATACGGAAATGTGTTCGCGAACTTTTGTGCTTCCCTGTATAGGATCTACAGAATTTATACACACCATGTAATAGACAAAAAGCGAGTTAAAATTAAAATCGCGTTCATTAACTTAAAACGCACTTCGAGGAATTATTGTTAACATACAGTAGAGAATTCTTTTGTGTGTCCCTGTAAATGAACGATGACTGCTATACGCACAATATTCTGTAGTAAGCCTCTTTTAATGCACCTTATATAAATTTCAATGCGTTTAAAATAGGGAAACATTATTTAAATAAACCGCAGACGATTTTTCTCCATAGACGTAATGTAACGGAATTCTTTTGACTGTCCCTGTAAAGTAACTATAAGTGCTATGCACACCCTATTCCATATTAAGCTTCTTCTAATACACCTTAGTGATATATATAAATTTCAATGCGTTTAAAATAGTGAAACATTATTTAAATAAACCGCAAATGATTTTTCCCCATAGACCGCAATGTAATGGAATTCTTTTGAGTGTCCCTGTAAAAAACTATAAGTGCTACACACTTCCGTTGAAATAGGGAACATGCTATAGATAATGATTCTAACATATAAAAATTGCAGAGCAATCCGAGCATATTTACGGGAGTTAGATCACGGACAGACGGCCAGACGGGCATACGGCCAGACAAACCGAAGTCATAAACACTTTTCAACTAGGTTGGAAAGTGTTAAAAAAAAGAGGAAAAGTGTTTTTACTATTTTTTTGTTATATTTATTACTATGAGTGGGGAAATAAATATAATATAATAACAAATATCACTCTTTATTACTGTTGTTATAAAGGGCAATTACACATCTCTTAATCTAATATCAGAGCAAAAAATAATTATATATTAATTTTCCTTCTGATAAGTAGTCAATCTTATCTCTAATCACTTCAGGCCTTTTTTTCATATAAGAGAATATTCATTATAAGATAAAAATTAACTATATTCATTGGAATAGTATGAACGAAAGTATAACGGTCTTTCTTGTTATAGAACATTTCTAATATTTCGAAAACACAGAATGCAATTTTTTTAATTATTAATTAATCAATGATTTAAAAGAAGTTGCATTAAATAAATATAGGAAAATTCTAGTTTTTAAGTATAAAAAAAGCACAGATTTCTATAACAACAATTAAAAAAAAAAAACATTCGGTATGTAATTATTTAAAAAAAATTAAATGAAGTGTTTTTCTGTGGCATTAGTCAGTAAGGAAAAAAAAACGGTGAAAGGAAATTGCAACTTCAATTTAACATTTTAAATCAATTAATAACTAGAAATCATTCTGATTTTTTATGTTTACTATTTAAATGTAAATAGGGAAATATTTATTCACCATAATTTATATTTTCATTTTTGTTTTGTTTTCATGAAAAAAAAGCAGAAATAGCATTTGAAAAACATTTGTAATCAGAATAAGAAGATATTGAGTTTTTTTTTTTAAATTGTATATAAAATTACAAAATAAATTTTAAATTTTCAGAGATTAACATGGTTTGTACAAACGGTATATTCTTATTTTTTTTTTCAAAAACGCAACAAATTGTTCATATTAAAATAAATGTAAATCAAATCAATTCTTTTTAAATTTAAAAATTAAATTATGTTATTTATTAAAAAAAATTAAATAATAGAATGTTATATTTCAAAGCCTTTTTTCCTGATGCAACTTTTATACAGTGGATGTATTAACCCATCGAAAGGATTTTAGAAAAAAATTTACTTTTTATAAGTAATGCATAAATTTGGAAGATTTTAAACTCATGATCTTAAACTCAGATTTTAAACTCAGACAAAAGAAAGGAAATAATTATATTTGCATCAAGTTTTCGTTACGAAAGAACCAAGAATTTTTTTTAACTTTTGAAAGTTTCAAGTTGACGGGTTAATACAGCGGATGTATTAACCCATCGAAAGGATTTTAGAAAAAAAAAATTACTTTTTATAAGTAATGCATAAATTTGGAAGATGAACTCATGATTTTGAAGATAAAAGAAAGGAAATAATTATATTTGCATCAAGTTTTCGTTACGAAAGAACCAAGAATTTTTTTTAACTTTTGAAAGTTTCAAGTTGACGGGTTAATACAGCGGATGTATTAACCCATCGAAAGGATTTTAGAAAAAAAAAATTACTTTTTATAAGTAATGCATAAATTTGGAAGATGAACTCATGATTTTGAAGATAAAAGAAAGGAAATAATTATATTTGCATCAAGTTTTCGTTACGAAAGAACCAAGAATTTTTTTTTACTTTTGAAAATTTCACTAGATTAATTACAACACAAATATTCAAAACTGGTAAAGAAATCATGAGTTGTAATTTCCCAACAGTGGGAAAAATGTCCGGGCCAGAATTAGAACCAGGAATCTCCTGGCTGAAGCTGTCAATTCTCTACCAACTGAGTAATCTCGGACGAATCTGAAGGGCCTAATTCCCCTACTTAACCTTATTGATCATAGTATCTTATCTGATATCTTAATCAGTTCAACAGAATAAATCGAAGGTAATGGAACTCCAGTAAACGCTGGATACGTAATCACACTAGATTAATTATAACACAATTATTCAAAATTGATAAAGAAATCATATGAGTCATAATTTCCCATCTAAGTGAAACATGTGCGGTCCAGTTGGGAAATTACAACTCATATTGAAAGTTTAACTAAAATATTCCACTTTGAAATATGGAAGAATTGAAGATCACTTATGATCTAAAGAAATAAATCATGAGACGTGAAAAACAGAAAATAACAATCTAAAGCAATTGGATAAAAATAAAATACTTTTTACAGGAAACGATTTAATTTTTAGGAATATTTTAATATCAACGTTGTATTGATTTTAAAGTATTGTTTTAAAATATTTTTGTTTAGTATAAAATTTCGAAATATTTCTGCTTAATTTATGCAAACATTTTTTAACACTTTGTTGACAAGCGATTTTTTACGAAATATTGATTTTAAAACATTAGAATCTCCGCCCTCTTCTGACAGTCTTCCATTAAATGATTTTCTAGATAGGTTTTTCAAGTTAATGCATCAGAAAATATCATTCAATGTACGGATTCAAAATAAAAAGTCTTACAATCTATAAAAAATACGGACAATATAATATAAATGCATTTTCTGTAAGATAAAATACGTTAGTCAAGGATGCTTGGTGAAACAAAGACGAGCTAACTCGTGACCGGTCAACAATGTGTAAGTGAAACAGAGCTCGTATTTTTTATTAAATATTCAGAAGATATATACCGAGTGTTTCACGAAGGACTCCTAACTTTGAAAATAAATGACTCGGAAACGGTGATAGATAGAAGCGTGAAACCAGTCGTATGTTTATTAAAAGAACCGTAAAAATCTGATACAGAAACCTCAAAATTTTAGTAACAAATTGCGCCGATAGATGGAGCTGTAGGTGGCATAAGCATAAGTAGGCAGTATCACATCAAAAGCAATTAAAATGTGCACCTTTCACGCAGCACGCATGTCGCAAACGAAGAAGGACATTGACATTGACTCTCTGTAGTATGCCACCGGAAATCAACACACAAGCTTGACAAATAGCCTCCTCCTGCTAATCGAGTGTCCAAGGATTATTGCGGTAAACAATTTCCGTCAGCGTCACTTCAAGAATTTCTTTCACTATGAGCTAATAGCCATCACGTTTCAACAGCGAAATCTTCGACGGCTGAACATTCCTCGCGTCTGAGCTCTCTTTATAGGGATCTGTAATGTAGAGATCCTACATTAGAGAGAGATTGGACATTGACGAAATGTCCGCCATTTAAGTTCCAAAGCAGGTGGAACGCAATAGAATGCAATGTATTTTCAGGACTCTCTGAAGGCATAAAAAACGAATTTTCCATGATTTTAATACAATAAGAAGTGCTAGACAGTGATTAAAATACATTGCGCTCTACTGCGTTCCACCTGCTTTGGAACTTAAATGGAGGACATTTCGTCAGTGTCCAATCTCTCTCTAATGTATGATCTCTACTGTAATGCTGTCTATAGCGCCATCTAACGGCTCTGTTTTTAACTAAAATTTTGAGGTTTCTGTATCAGATTCTTACGTTTTTTTTTAATAAACATACCACTAGTTCCAAGCATCTATCTATCACAGTTTCCGAATTATTTATTTTCAAAGTTAAGGGTCCTTCGTGAAACACACGGTACTAATAAATATGATAACTTTTAGTACAATTTCATAAATGTGTTTTGATCCAGAAAAAGTATCTAGAAAAAGGGCGATATTGTGATGTTGGTTTTTCTAGAAATGATTTAATAACCTGAAAAAAAAATATTATTTCATTATGTAATTAAAAACTTATATTTTATTACGAACATATAACTTTACGAAGTTATAACGTATTGTAGTGAAAACGTCATTCAAAAAACCAAGAACACATAGTATTCTTAGTCAGAATAAAATATTGAACATTTGACAATCTTAGTTTTTACGGGTATTAGGAGTATAAAAATGAATGACTACAGTAGTGAAAAATAAAAAGGGTAAATCATATTAATTTATATCCTTAACCATGAAGTTTATTTAAAAAAATACAATTAAAATACATCATAATGCAAAACTGTTGTTTAAAAAATATATTGTAAAACCTGAATGATTAAGAATTATTCAAGACATTACTCAAAGATAAATATTCATCTAACAAAAAATTAATACCACAAATAATTTAAAGCCAACATCATCTATACATAAAAATAAATCGACCTAATCAACTGCTGATCTTTTATGGTGATGTGATATGTGATATACCAACAAACTTTTCTAGTGATTATTTTCGAGTAGTTAAGGATTCTGATGGATCTTAACACAGTAGAGACGTTTTCAGGGTCCAAATTCAAACAGAAAAGTATAAAATCGGCTTAAAAGCAGCATGAAAAGGGTATGTAAGGAACTATCTATTTTGGAAGAAAATACTGGAATATATCCTGGAAAAAATAAAAAGTTAAAATTGTCAACATTAAATATTGAACACTTAAGATCACCATTTCATATTTATAAAGATAAATGGAAATAGACCGGAAGATTTCGTTAGATTAAAAAATGGTAGATTGAAAATATTTTTTTCAACTTATTGAAAGCATAAAAGTAACAACTTCAAGCTTTTGTTAGAAATATACTATGGTACTCCAAAATAACAATTAGATTTTAAACCGACAAAGCATAAAAACAGCTTATATACAACAAATTGAACTATTGTAAATTGTTTACATTGTTTTAAACTTCATCTTGCAGTTAAATGTTTAAGACACTGTTTTCATAACTAATTAAAAAAATTAATTTATCTTGTGTATCTGTCGAAAAATTCACTGATTAAATATAGGCCACTACAAGAAATAAGAAATATTTCAGTTAATTTAAAAGTTCATTATATAATCAACAAACCTATTTTTTAGTGTATCTAAAATTAGCACAAGATAATTGCATGCGCATTTCTTTTATAAAAATTGTGAATGTAATTCAAAACATGTCTTTTTCAGTTAATTTAATACACTTCTTTTGAATATCTAAAGAAAACATATCTATCACAAAAGCAATATTTTATAATAATTCTATTACTTGCAAGCCTATTGAATACAAATTACGTTGAGGAAACATCTTACCCTTTCACCGTTTGAAGATTTTCCAATATTTCTATAAATATGCTTGTAAATCCCAGAATATATATATTTTTTAATCGCTGTTTGATGCTATAATATCCTTTATATCTCCTCCTTCTATATCCGGTTCAAAAAAGTATTCTGTTAAAAATATTTTTGTCTACAGCCATTTTAACATGACTACATGAAACGGAAAAACACGGGCCTAACGCTTAAAAGGTAAATATAATTTCCCGAACACTGTATGCAAGTACGTTTTTTAACTGTCTTAAGTGGATTTATTTTATTTGTATTAATCTAATTTACCAAAATTAAATTTATCAGGATTTTAAATAATCTAATTACGTGAAACGAGCAAACTTATAACACGATTATTCCTTTCAAATTAAATCATTAGAATGTTTACTGTATGTATTATGTTATTTATTATGTTACATTGTAAAAATAGTATACTAATTATGATTTTCTCCCATTTTAAATAAAATGCATGATGAGGCTAACTTTGAGAATATGGAGTGAACTTTCATGCAAATCTTCCTTTTGTCTCGCAATAATGGCCAAAAGATATCCGATTAGCTTGAAAAGACTATTGTCGATAAGGCAATAAAAGTAGCCACTTCGAAGTTCCTGTTAATTTTAAAACATATAATGTAACAATTGTTAACAAAAAAAAGCCAAGTAAAACTATTTAAAAGCTGCTAAGTATATAATATATTACCTGTACTAAAAATAACTTGATATGAATTGAAGCGTTGCAGATATTAAAGGTGAACTTAGTTTTAATGTATAATATAGAACAATTATTAACTAACAATATGCAAGTAAAAATATTTAAGAAAATGCTAGGTATATATCATGGGCATTAAAAATAACTTGATATGAATTAAGGCGTTGCAAGTATTAAGGGAGAACTTTAGTTTTAATGTATATAATAGAACAATTATTAACTAACAATACGCAAGTAAAATTATTAAAAAATATACTAAGAGTATAATATATCATGGTCATTAAAAATAATTTGATATGAATTGAGGTGTTGCAGATATTAAGGGCAAAGTTAATTTTAAAGCATTTAATAGAACAATTATTAACTAACTATCCGTAACAAAAATTATTTAAATGCTGAGTATATATAATATACACAGGGTGGTTATAATATAAGTATCTCTATTTGAGGCTGTATGTAGCTTGAAGGAATAACCCAAATGAAACCAAAATTGGTACACTTACTATTCGAGAAAGGGGAAGAAGAATGGAGCAATAAAAAAAAAATAACTGCAATAATCACCAACAGATGGCGCTACTGAGTGTGAAATGTAATGTGTAATACAGAAACAGAAACAGAAACCTCCCACTCGTGGACAGCCAACCTCTCGGCATAGGAACTATAGTCCACGAGGGGAAAACCTATATCTACCAGGAACTCCAGTGTCCAAGGACCCGAAGTCCCCAGCAAGTTAAAAAAAAACACAGGAGCTACCCAATATTACTTATTGTTGGGTGAGCCCAAAGTTATTACATGTATATAAGTTCTATTTGAATATACTGATAAGATCACTGCTCAAAACAATTAAAAGATATTGCAGTTTTAGGTGCATTTTGTATCTGGGAAACTTTTTAGCTGATTGATACATGGTCGACAGACATAGTAGGTTATATGAGAATAAATTACACATGTTTGGCAGAAAAAAATGCATTTTATTGCGCATTTGTGTACAAAAGGAAAAAAACACAATTTGTGCATATGAGAAAAAAAAGAATAAGAAAAGGTGTTTTCTTCAAAGAAAATCATTTTCAGTAGGGGGTATGGTTTCCACGGGCGGCCAGCAACGTTGAACACCTTTGAGGCATGGACTCAATGAGGCTATTAATGACGAGTTGGGGTATTCTGCCCCACTCTTCCAGAAGAGCTCTTTCCAGTTCTTGGAGAGTTTGTGGGGGTTGTTGGCGGCCAGAAACTCGTCTTCCTAGAGCGTCCCAAACGTGCTCGATTGGATTCATGTCTGTAGAACACGCAGGCCATTCCATTCGAACGATTCCTTCCTCGAAAAGGAAATCCTCCACCAGGTTTGCACGATGTGGCCTGCAGTTATCGTCCATTAAAATGAAGTTATCTCCGATTGCTGCAGCGTAAGGGACTACAATAGGTCTGAGGATCTCATCCCTATATCGGCGACCAGTCAGAGCTCCATCTCGAATGATGTAGAGGTCAGTGCGCCCGTCAACGGAGATGCCACCATACACCAACACTCCTCCACCGCCAAATCTGACACTTTCGTGCACGAACGCAGGATTATTCCTACTGCCACGGTCCCTCCAGATGAAAATACGCCTATTATCCGGATGCACAGAAAAACGGGACTCGTCAGAAAACAGAATATTGCTCCATTCATTGCTCCTCCAGTTGACATGCTCGGTTGCCCACTCCCTGCGGTCGCGACGATGCCTTGATGTTAATCTAACACATACCATCGATCGGCGAGCATACAGACCTACAGCATGGAGCCGGTTTCGGACAGTCTGAGTTGAAATCGTGGTGCCTGTAGCCGAGCGAAGGTGTTGTTGGAGAAGAGTAGCGTTCATGTTTCGGTGTCTCCGAGCTGTTAACGCTAAATACCGATCTTCATTGGGCGTTGTTGCCCGTCTACGACCTTGCACTGGTCGTCGGCCTGCACATCCACTCTCCAAAAAACGGTTCCAGATCCTGGAAATGACACTTTGTGACACTACAATGGCTTGCGCTACTTTGGCTTGAGTTTGGCCCCCTTCTAACCTACCAACAATTCTCCAAGCTTCTGAATCTGTCAAATGACTTCGCTGAGACATCGTACTCATCGAAACAAAGCAATCACTGAATGCCGATCATCCTTGTCTTCATTCTCTTTTATCCAGTTGAAAGTCAAATTTCATTCGCTGCCGCTGAAGCGACGTTTTTGACGTCGAACTCAAAATTTGCATACTCCACAGTTTGAAAACCAGAAAAATTTGCATTTGTGATTCTCTTCTTCTATTTTCGGCAAAAAAAATTTCGTTTATATCTTTATTTTATATAAAACTTCAAATATCCTTTAATTGTTTTGAGCAGTGTATTAAAGATAAATATTTACAGATATTTACAATAATAATATTGTACTGAAAATTTTCAATTGTATTATGCACTAGTCTATTAAGTCTTTTAAAACATAGTTTTTAAAATCTATAGATCTAGAATTTTATATAGATTATAATAATTCTTTGATATATGAAAAGTTTTTATTTAGGACATTATAGTTTGTATCCAACTTTTCGTAATTTGAAGCGTCTAATAGCACACGTTATAGGTTTCTCTTTAATGTCTTATTTTTATTGAAGTTGAAATGGTATTCCATAAGAGGGCAGTTACCGAAGATGTAGTGTATAGGAGTTCCAGGGTTTTTGTCACAAGGACATCTATCCGTGGTTCTTTTACCAATTTTATATAAAAAGCTTGGGAAGCTTCCATGGCCGCTAAGATAATATGCTGCTGATTTCCGAACACATAAAAATTTAACATCTACCTTATTAAAAATTTTATACGTTTATCTTCCTTTCGTTCAGTTGGTCCAATCATTTTGCCAATCTGTGATGATTTTGTTTTTAAAATAACTCTTTAGAATGGATTCTGGAAATGGTGAGACAGAGATGCCATCATAATGGTCTTTTGTAATTGCATTTTTTGCGAGAAGGTCTGCTCGCTCGTTACCAGTCGTGCCTACATTTGTGGCTACATTGGTGCCTACACCAGTGGTGCCTACATACCTCTAATCCAGGCTATTTTGATGAATTTATAGGGCTTTTGTAGTAAACTATTGTAGATATTTAAAATTATGGAGTTTCGAGGAAAAATTATCTTGAGTGCATCTAAGGATCAGCGACTATCCGTCAAAATAAGGGCTGATGTAAATTGTGATTGTGTAAACCAAGCTATTGCTTCCTGGATCGCATATAATTCGGCTTGGTAAATTGAGTTAATTAGGTGTAGTTTTACTGCATGATCATGGATGGAGTTATTATTAAGAGGGACTGTATATGCACTTGCCACTCCATTTCTCATAGTTGATCCATCTGTAAAAATTTGTAGATGATTTTCCAATATTATGTTTTCTGTCAGGTTATCTATAATTTCTATATTTTTCAACTTGTAATATTCTGGAAATTTATAAGTTGCTTCCCGTTGCATAATATTATTGTATATTATTGTATTGTTGATGTTAAGTAAGCTGTTTACTTGCTTTATCTCATATACTTGGAATTCGTTTGGTATTTTGATGGTAATTGAAGGCACTCCAGTTAAAATATTTAATGCGTCATTTGAAATACTTCGGTAAGTTCTTATGATGTTTAACAATGCTATTCTCTGAATTGATCTAAGGATTCTGAAGCCGTGGCAATTCAAGTTTGGATACCAGAATTCGGAGCCATAAAGAATCTGTCTTTCAATAACTGTTTAATGTGTAATACAAGAACAAAAAATTAAGGCGTCAAATCGGATGACACACCTAATTTATTGGAAAATGTCACAGTGAATGTGGTTATGCTTTCGCATGGCGGTGCCGATCATGTTCAGTTTCCACATGGCCATTGTGCTGGAGGATACAATCCAGGCGGTGCACGACGTGCTCAACTGCGGAATGTAACGCATCAGGAATGATGTTTCACACATGTCGTGATATATGGTAAGTCATTGAGGTTTGCACACCTCCACGGTACACAATAATACACATTACATTTCACACTTAAAATCTGTCGGCGATCATTGAATTATTTTGTTGTTGTTGTTCCATTCTTCTCCCTCTTCTCGAATAGTATGTGTACCGATTTTGGTTTCATTCGGTATATTCCTTCGAGCTACAGACAGCTCCAACTCCAAATAGAGATACTTATATTATAACCACCCGTTATATATACATGTATATATATCGTATATATATATATATATATATATATATATATATATATACTTAGAATTTACTTAAATTGTTTTATAAATATTGAAAAAAATTGTATCATACGTGATGCTTTTTTGTTGTTCCATTCTTCTCCCCCCTTCTCGAATAGCATGTGTACCGATTTTGGTTTCATTCGGGATATTCCTTCGAGCTACAGACAGCTACAACTCCAAATAGACATACTTATATTATAACCACCCGTTATATATACATGTATGTATATCGTATATATACTTAGAATTTACTTAAATTGTTTTATAAATATTGGAAGAAAAAAAAATTGTATCATACGTGATGCAAAAGGGCTGAAGTGGTTAAAAAGAATCTAATGTAAGCCAGGCCTTCTTAAGTGAATTTTTTAGGTTTCCTTAGCGAAATTTCTTTAGTTCGACACGTTAAGAAGTAGCAGTCAGTACTGCGGTGCTTATATAACAGAGTGACGACATACGGGATAATAGCATTTGATAAGTCAAGACGATTTTGGACACAAAATAATAATCAAGCATCTTGGCAAGTCTGCCATTGTCCCTAAGCTAAAGTCTGTCGCACTCATCCATTCAAATTGATCTAGGCGAGTGTTCCCAAGTTCTGGAATGTGGGTTACTATAGTGTGGGGAATTTTTTTTAATCTGAGATTGCTCCCATTCGTATGTCGCCACTCTCATATAGAGGCACTCTAGTTATTACTAATAGGCACTAGAGATGAGTTCGGGCTCTCTTTTCGGAGCCCGGGCCCGCCCGAGTCCGATGATCTTAAATCCGAGCCCGCCCGAGCCCGAAACATTTTGTGTAATTAGAGCCGAGCCCGATACCGAAAAAAATTGCATAATATTCAAAAAGTGTTTTATAAGTAATATATCATTTTTTAAAACTTCGTACGCGAAAATAACTGTTCATCTCGTGCACATAATTAATTTTATGGAAATTTACATTCTATTTTATCAAAAGAGAAGTTTGGTATCAAATAAAATATACTTCCTTAAAAGGATGTGAATATTTTTCTTTCCCAATAAGCAAATCTGATGGACACTTTAACGAAGTGCGTTTTACAAATAAATGCATGAAATTTGTAGAAATTACTATTTCAATGCCGAAGAATCGAACAACGTTTTCTTTTTCCTATCAAAGGTGTATTTCGTAAATTATAATTGATTCTTGAGTTAAAACAATATTTCGTGTTCCTGAAAATCAGCTTAAATTAAAAATTTGTCACCATTATCTGAAAGATCCTGTACTTTTATAGAAACTGTTGAAACGTTCTTTGATTGCTTTCTATCAAAATAACAATACACGACAATTATATCTACTTACGAATGAAAGTGACTTCGTAAATGTGCAGAACAGATCTTTAGCATGAGCAGAGTTCATAATTAAAAATAGAATCACTAACGTTGTTTTCATATGAAGAGCGAGTATGACTCGCACACAATAGAAGACTAAAAATTTGGAAACCTAAACTAATGTTGATTGACTAAAAACGAAAAAAAAAATCTCGCATTAGATCTCTAAAAAAATAAAATAAAATAAACGTTCCAATTAAAAAATATCCTATCGTCACAAACGAAAATCTAGCAACAAATGTTATTGGCGCTATATCACCCAGTCGTCAGTCACGTCGCCGTAAAGTTTCTTTTAAAGTAACATTCTAATACTAGAAAATGAAAATGAGATTTCTTTTTCCCTTTCTATTCATTCTGCTCAAAATAACATTAGAATTACTTGAAATGGAATATGTAAATTTTTAGGGGGAAAAGTTATTTTTATTTTTTCTATATGAGAATAAATAATATTGACAGCTTCAGAGGGAATGAGCCCGAGCCCGAAGGCTGGTATAAAAATAGAGTCCGAGCCCGTGTCGGGCCCGGGCTCGGGCTTTCGGGCTCGGGCTGAGCCCGTCTCATCTCTAATCTGCACGTTACAAAGCACACTGCATTAGACACTAATATTAATTATGTGAGAGAGCGATAAAACAGATGATTCTGAGTATAATCTAAATGAGTTATGAAAAAATGCGCACGTTGTATGATGATATACGAAAATTCCTGTGGTTGGATAATTTTATTTTATTATTAAAATTATTGGACGATACATTCGAAATAAGGGAAATATTTTAAGTGTTTATATTGATAATGTAATGGGATCTTAGACATTTTTTTTTTCGAATTTACGCAGGATTTTTGAAACATTTGGTTTCCGAATTAACAGGATTGGACTATAATGAAGAAAAATTAAATAGTATATTTTTGTTTTGATTAATTACATTTAAAATCGTTGCCTAAATTTAGTTCTAAGGATAAAGTCTTTTTTACAATCATTGATAACTCTATCCTGCCTATTTCTATAAATTCAGAAGAAGGACAAAAATTACAAATAAGTAAAGCCCATTAAATATTTGTAAGCTTTACCCATCATTTGTAAATTACCCATTTCGATTAGAGCCCAAGTTATCATAAAAGATAACCCAGAAATGTAGTTAAAAAAAATACTGTACATAAAATGTTCAGTTGGTACTGAAATTCAAAAAGCACTATTAAATAAAAAATATCGATAAATAAAACAATTTATTATTCTACATAAACATTTAAACTATCTCGGATAACCCTAAAGTAGTACAAGTAAATAAAGAATGTTGAAAACTACATATTTAATAGCATGATATACAACTGAATTGTAGAATGAAATCCCTGTGATAAAAATATCATATGCATGAAAAACGAAGTCAGAAAGTCTATGAATAGAAAAGCATTTTATAATTAAATGTCATTCGAAGCCATTAATAAAATCTTTATTGATCAGACGTTGATTAAACATTCTGAATCTACATCAATTACATGTTTGCCTTTAAACGAATTATTTTATTTCTGAAAAATGTTTCAACTGTTTAAAAAATAATTGTTTCTTTAATTAAGTTAATTATGTATGACTATAAATCTTGTTATGTTTTGTTTTTCCTTCCAAAATAACTACATACCATTGTTTCAGAAAACAAAAAACAAAAAAAACAAAACAAAACAAAAAAGATACATTTTTCATAAAGAAAAGTTTGCTAAGACAATTATTAAGCAGACTAGAGTGAATAAAAACAAATTTGTTTTTTATCATTAAATTATTTAGTGCCCTAAACTTTTGCGTGAAATTTAAAATTCGTCAAAGTTTTACCTCGATTTTGGTTATGTTTAATGTTTACGCTATTTCATTTTATTAAGAAAATTACCTTTAAAATTTCGTTAAAGTAAACTTACATAGCTAAAAGAAACTTGATTGGAAAAATATAAAACTAGATTATTTCATTAGATTTTATGAGGAAAAGTAGAGATGGAATACAAATTTACACTATAAATATTTTTAAATACATTAAGTTGTCGTTTTCACACGTGAGTTTTATGGAACAATAAAAACAAAACAAAATAATACTGAGTTTGTAAAAAATAAATATGTGAAAACAATTGAAATGTTTTATGATCTTAAATTTTATGCATTTATTTCAATGTGTTTTGAGAAATAGAGGACATTCTTTATTGTGCAGTTTAATATATCGAGATAAAATAAATGTTTTATGATTATGGATTTATGTTTTATGATGTTTTATGATCATTATTATCATTACATTACATTTACATTTCATATTTTCATTATTTATCAATCTAAGTGTTTCGAAAAATGTATACAGTAGAGTCTCCATAATTCGAGTTGGACGGGATCGGGCCTAACTCGAACTATCGAAAACTCGAATTATCGAAATCATAAAATTCAATAAATGGAAATAAAGCAATTTTTAAATTTCAGCGTATATTTAAATGAAAAATGTACTTACATATTATTACATTACTGCTGATAACAACAGGTTAATTATATCTTAAAATAAGTGTCAATTGTTTTTTGCTTTAACACATTGCCCCGTTTCCGTGTAGCAATATCGCGCCATCGTCAAAGCAGCATGTTGTCGGCTAGAGTCGACTCAGGTTGTATCCACGTATCGCATGGCGGACTCTAGTGCAGCGAGCCCCTCGCATAACATTTTGACTCTTAAACACTTTAAATTAAAACTAAAAGATTTTTTAGAAAAATATTTCTTCTCTAATTTAAAATAATATTTATAAGTAGGATTGTTTATCATTTAGCGCTTAGGTATTAATTTCAAATTAACTTTTTTTGAAATTGATATCCACTGTGAAGAATTGATTTCTTCTTACTTTATTTTTACTCATTAAAAGAAAGGTCACAGAGTTCTCAAGAACTATTTTTCCCCCATAAGAGAGTCGTCTGGTACATAACATCACAATCTCACAATCTCACAAACTCTCTTGCTGGTACTCCAAAAACCTTAGATCTGACACTATAAAGATCGGAAGTCTCAAAGCATTTTGGAACTTTGACATTAAATTTGACACTGGAACGTAATAACTTTCAGACTGCTTCAAATCCAGATGTTCTACTTATCTTCTACTCCAGAAAGCATTCAAAAAGCGCTAGGCATATATACAATCTACATGAGGCGGCAAGAGGGATTTTTCCACAAGTTCGTTGAAGAGAACACTTCCCTCTTGGCTTCGGTAGCAGGCGAAGGACTGTACGGTATAGGGCTTTTTGTTTTCCATCGGAGTAAAGGCTGTGGTCACCTCTGGCCTGGGAAAAGTCAGGTAGAATACAAGAACTGTATTTTGGAAGACCCTAAAGATTAACCGTGGAATCCACGGGCAGTTTATAACCTGCCGACAAGTTATATCAATTAGTCTTTTCTTTCTTTAAATCTGTAAAATATCAAAAATATGTATTTATATATTCTGCAGCTGTGTTCGGAATTGAAACAAAACATTAAAAGGCTATCGGAATACATGGCACCTCTCTTCATCAATAGGCTACATCATTATTGAAAAATGTACTAGTGAATTGAATAAAAGTGCAATGTTAATGAAAAAAAATAAGATTATTTTTTATTGATTAAAAGAAAAATATTCTGTTTACAAGACGGAAATTCTTCAGCTATGAAATATTTTATGTTAAAGAAACAGCGATAAGAAACCATAAAAACAAAAAACAACTAAAAATGAAAAAACAAATAATAAATGATGGTTTTAAATACTTTGAAATGATTTTGCAGTTTGCTTTATCTTTGGTTTAACAAACTAAATATGTAACTTACCATTTTTTTTGGTAATATTTGTTGTTTACTGTTTTTGTTGTAACTTACTATTGTTTCACTTTTGTTTCACAATGAACAATATACTATTATTCTGCTCTGTGCTGGAATCAGAAGTATTATTAGAAATTATATAAAATAATTATTTTAGGGCTTTTATCTAGTTATAATTCGATTAGAAACTTCCAAAATGAATAAGATCCAGATACACAGTACTTGTGGAGAATCCCATCACATTTTGCACAGTCTTACTAAAGTAATATGCGAAAAGTGATTTGCCTGCGTATGTGCAGCATGTGTATATCGCTGAATAAGACTTGAAAGAGTCAGGTGACTGGAGCGTTCAAGATACGAAAAAGAAAAAAAAACTCGGGGGAAAAAGCAATTCGAAGAAAACAGATCTATGCGTTGGACAAACATACGATTTTCATACAAATAATCATCGTAAAATGAATGACACTATGAAAATGTATGACATGCATCATCGTGAATTTGATTTACAATGAAATGGAATGATATGTAATCTATAAAAAAATTAAATTATCATGAAGTTTTATGACATATGAATCATCGTGAATTTGAAATTGCAAAAAATCACCGTAAAAATTTATGACATATTTAAAAAAAAATCAAAATCTCAACAATAATGAGCGCCTTTGAAAAGGAACGGCAGACAATAATTGTGAAATTATAAATATTATCTCATGTAATTTACAGCAGAAATTGCTCATCATATTCCTCATATTTGAGTGCTGAGAGCAGTAGTGATACTGATACGTCTAATACAGCTTGAAACTGCATATCAGTCGTAATTATAGCTTCTACCTCTTGGCGTATGTTTAAGATGACCAAACGTCTCCGAAATTCTGGGACGCAATTTACTTTACAAAGTCAGCATCAACTGTTTGTTTTATAAACTTATTGCGTTTTTAAAAAAGCTGTTAAATTTATGACTTTTTAAAAAAAAAGTAAAGTTTAAATTTGAAACTATTAAAATCATTGAAGTTGAAAGATTTTTGAAATTGGGTCTTCTTAGGTATGTCGGCTGTCAGTACTGGTAGGAATTTGATATTCCTTGTATGTACCTGTGATTTTAGGTAGTTCAAGAACATATTTTTTTGTGTGATCCTAATTTTGAAGTCTTTCAGCGATATACAGGGTGATTCAAAACTGGAGGAACAGACTTCTAGGAGGAGTGGAGTACACCTAGACGACTCGGAATCACATAGTAATGCTGGATCGGGAATGCAATCTTAACGAGATAGGAGGGTTGTTAAGGGCTGAATCATCGTGATAAAAAATTGACATTTAAAATTTATAAGCTTAAAATAAATCATGACTTTCCTGATAATGCAGTTCCCCGAAGTTTTCTGCCTACGTACCTGGTTCTTACCATCTACAGATTTGCAAGTTTGAAGTCGCTGGTTATCTGCATAAAGGCGCTTTGGACCCCTCAAACGTGCAAAATTGGAGATGGTAAGAGCCAGGCACGTAGGCAGAAAACTTCGGGGAACTTCATTATCAGGAAAGTCGTGATTTATTTTATGCTTATAAACTTTAAGTGTCAATTTTCGATCACGATGATTCATCTCCTAACAACCCCCCTATCTCGTTAGGATTACATTTCCGACCCTGCATTGCTATGTGATTCCGAGTCGTCCAAGTGTATCCCACCCCTCCTACAAGCTTGTTTATCCAGTTCGCCATTAGAGCGCATTCATGACAAAAAATTCAACGGTTACCAGTGATGCAACAAAGTATGAAATCAACAGCGAAAAATTAGAAACGCAAATCACAATGAAAAAACCTGCTACAAATGAGAAACCAAAATAAATGCAACAAAAGAGAAACTAGAAACAACTGCAACAAATGAGAAACCAAAAAGCAACGAGAGAAACCTAAATACGCAACAAAATGCTAGAAAAATCAAGCAGCAAAATAAAAACAACAGGTAACAGTAAGTACAGTAGATAAAAAAGTAAAAGAAAAGGAAAAAAAGGGGAAAAAATTCAACACAGGTAAAAGTAATCATTTTTTTCTATTTTTTACGTAAAGTTAAATAAACATGTATTCCCCCTTCCCTTACAGGTGTTTTTTTTTTTTTTTTATCATGTACGCTAATGGCGCCCAGTGCATGTAAAATCCCTCTTAAGTGCAAAGTCCTCTATGTTCCCTGTGAATTATACCTCTGGAGGTGCCTAGTCAGGTGAAAGTCCCGTCACCTGATCAAGGTTCTAAATTACGAGACCAACTCGCATAGCGATGGCATGACGTATGGGTGTGATGCCAAGCCCAGGTCCATACAAAAAGAATAACATCAATTAGCAGCAAAAATGGGAACAAAACAAAGACCTCCACATAGCCGTCCTGCCAGCAATGGCCAGCCGCTACACGGCATCCCTTTAGTGGCGCTACGTGCCTCGGTGCCAGGCACTAAACCCGTTTAAGCTAGGGAAATCTGGCAGGTAGGGGCCTGGTCGCCAGTCTAAAAAAAAAAAATGCTTTTTCCTCCAGTTTTAAATTCTCCTGTATCTAGATCACTTCTACAGCATTGCCTACAGCAGCGCTCTCTATCGACGTGATTTTGAACTTTTTTCTTAAGATGAAAAATTGAGTTGCACAGCGAATGGTAATCTGAAAACTGCATGTTTCTTTAACCATTAGATAATTTTTTACCACTTTTTAATTTTGTTAAGAATTTGCGATTTTATAAAACAGATAATGGTACAAGTTTTGTCAATTCATTGGAACGAACAAATACTAATGATTTTAATTTGAATCAGTTGAGCTTTTTTCAGAAATGAAAATGGAAAAAATTGTTAACTGCGGTATAGGAATGAATAATATACACATGTGCCTAAAATACCAAAACAACAACAAAAATGAAACCAATATTAAAAACGCTTTTCCATACAGTTTCAAGATCTTTATTTGACATGATTTACAATTTTCAATTAAATTAAGAAGGAAGATAATTGAATATGAATATTTAACCTCTATATCAAGAATTATTTAAATTATGGATAACCTATGACGAAAAGAAAATAAGTATATGAAATTTAGGTATGATAATATTTTTTATTCTTATAAGAACATCTTTCGACGATTTATTCAAGTCAGAGCCTCGAACCGGAGCAAAACAGAAAACCGTAACCATTTTCGAAAACGATAAGTTTTAAAGAAGCGAAAGCAAGAACCGAAACGAAATATTTTATTTTAACCGAATCGGAACAAATATAAATACGGTTCGGAGCCTGGTTTTATTTTTTCTCTTATGTGCACTTATAAAACAAATGAAAACAACGTTGTTAATCTGCATTCGTTCGTCAACAGTATATATCTTTAACAAAAAAGAAAGAAAAATTATTCATATTAATTGAACTTTCCAGAATGCTTTATTAAAAAATATGTAAGCAAAATTAATTCACTTAAACAATCATTTTTCTTTCCAAACTACACTTTTAAGCAAATTTAATTTTAATTTATAATTAGCCCAAAGCTGCTCATTCATCTTCGTAAAAACTTTCTTTTTAAACTCATTAATTATATGAAGGTGGGAAAAGTGGATGTTCGGATCAGTGTTAAGTTAATGAGTTTTTATAGAGCAATTTTTTACAGGAAAAACTATAAAAAGGCAAAACCAATTATGTGAAGATTTCTTTTCATTATTTAGAAGTGTAATTTTCATGATAAAAATTCCGCTATCTTGTTACCGACTAATTTGATTTATTTTAAAATGCATTCTGTTCATGCCAAAAATAACGACATACTCAATTTTAACAATATTATTTTTACTGTAGATATTATTAAAATTAAAAAGAATAAGTTTTATAAATTAAAAATTTATATTTTAATTCAATATAACAATTGAATTATATTTTTTTCTAACAGATAGAGGTAAAATAACAAAACAGGTCTACATCTGGAGTTACACTATTAATATCATAAAATAATGTGTTATATGATATTTGTTGATTTTAGTATATAATCATTAATGAAATGTATAGAATGCACATCAATTTGGTTTTTAATTTTAGAAAAGTTTCTGATATTCTGCAATTGGAAATATTAAAAAAAAGATTACAGGAGCTTTTTTTTAAACTTTTGGAAAACTAAAAAAAGTCTTATTATCTCGTACAGCAACACTAAAATAATCCCAATTATAATGCCTACAATTTTGAATAACTACGGTAATCAGAAAAAAAAATTTGCGAAGAAAAAAATTCCTGAAAAATGCTTTTGATTAATATAATAATATGGGTAATGTAGGTTGAAAATAAGATTGTTTTGCTACCAACAATTAAAAATGGGTAAGTCTGGTATATACAGTTAGAGAAGAATTTAGTTGTATATTTCTAGCAAAGTTAATAATTTTGTTCTAGACAATTGTTTGCGTGCTGCCGAATCCTGTAAAAAGGTGAATAATCCCATTATTAAAAATAAAAGTATCGAAAATTCTCGACCACTTTACTTACTTATTCCTACTATTCCTGATGATGATTTTCAACACTGTCTGCTTTTCAATTAACAGTCAGTTGCAATTTCTAAATTTTAAGTGAATTCATTGGATTTATTTCAGAATAGGAGAATAGAAAACTACAGTATCTCTTAAATAGGTGAAATGCCAATTTAGAATTACTCAAATATTGACTTCGCAAATTCTAATTTAACCTATTTTGACACCTGTTTACTCTCGATGTACGGTTCCAGCGATTTCTGGAAGTTATCAGTTTCGTCTGCTACTAGGATTCACGTGAAAATCTCGGGAGAAGATTTACCATAGCAACTTGTATTATTTTGTTTCCCACAATCAAAAATAAATCGTGGTAGTTTTCTAAGAAATATATATATGTTAAAAAAGAAAATATAAAATAATCGTTCACTATTTCAGGCCAGACAGTATCAAAATCGATCCATACACGGAGGGTTAAATGGGAATTTTAGTTTATTTTACTGTATTTTTTTAATTTCTTGATAATGATCCACATGATTGGAGTTTAGGTAATGGGAGTTTTACTATGCTTTATAAGAAGATATGTATACAGGTACATACAAAAGCCCTGTCTACTCTCATTAACTTCATAACGGCGGTAGCTATTGTCATAAACATGGTGCCTACTTTCAGTAAAGTGGTTATGGGCTACACGATGAGATTGCTGACAGCGCCATCTTGTGCCAAACTTTGGAGTTAGCTTTTCTATATCTATAACGGTCCGTATTAAAGAAAAAATGTAAATTACAAAGTTCTAGAGTTTCCTCGATTTAAGTTGAAATAATGTAATACATGTAAAGCATTGGAATGTACTACTTAGTGTAAAGTTAAGTATGCTAAATGAAACACATAGCATCATTGACACACATAGAAAATGCATAATGTAATTCTGCCTATGATGGACACATTAAACATATTTGACTTGATTTTTTTATTAAAATAAACTGTACCTTGCTTACATATATACGTTTTATTAGTGCATGTGCATCTGTTTTATAATGCCACACTTCAGTATGCAATTAATGACGTACTTAAATCTTTCATACTAAATCGAGTCTACAACCTTGTACTTGCCTTTATCCCCGTATCTCGTACCGATTTCTAGATAGGAACGCTAACTCCACAGTTCGCCGCTAGTTAGTGCTGTAAATCGTCTCACTGTCTGTTACATAGCCAATATACCACACCTAGTCATCACGTTTATGAATATAGCTCTCGCCGTTTGGAAGTTAGTGAAAGTGGACAGGACTTTAAATGCCATCCTTTATTAGCTCACAGGCTATCAAAGCCTGAGAGCTAATGTGCTCGCAGATTTTGTATGTACGCACGTATGTATGTATATACGTATGTATGTACGTAACGCGATAACTCTTGATAAAAATATCCGATTTGCTTCAAATTTTGTATATTAAGTTCATTCTGATAAGGCGCTTCCCTGATTAGTTTTGGTGGTTCATTGGTTAAATATAAAGGAGGGAACGGGGGGGCTAATCCCCCCTCCCTAATTTAGAGAAATGTGTTTTTCATGCAGATATATTCGATTTGTTTCAAATTTTGTATGTAGGTTCTTTCTGATAAGGCGCTTCCCCGATTAGTTTTGGGAGTACAATGGTTAAGTATAAAGGGGGAAATGGGAGGCTAATCTCCTCTTAATTTAGCTAAATGGGTTTTTCATGCAGAATTTTCCGATTTGCTTCAAATTTGGTATACAGATTTATTCTGATAAGGCGCATTTCTGACTAGTTTTGGAGGTTCATTGGTTAAATATAAAGGGGGGAACCGGGGATAATAAGAGGTGTACTAATTGTAATATACAGTTAGTGTGAATAGCCTGTGAGCTCAATGCCATCAGTTTAACTGGACACTTTTCTTTTTTATATGCATTCTTCATGCTTTCGAAAAATAGCCTACAAAACGCATGCAATATGACATTATCTGAAAATCTGCAAAGTATTAATTTGGTGGGATTAATGGTAGGGAGTCGAATGTCGAATCAAATCTGTACGTGGAAATGAAGTAAAATCAAATCTTATTGAAAAAATTCATTTAGTCAAAGCGTTTCAACTAAATTTCCATAGCAAGCCCTATAACGCAAGCTTTTTGAAACAGATTTTCAACTATCAGTAACACACAAATTTAAATATTTCAGCGTTCAATCTTTGAACGAATCGACTTTTCAGAAACTTTTAAATTATTCATTTGGCTATAAAATTACAATTATTATTTTGTGTGAAATTTTACATTAATTATTATTGCTATTATTATTATTATTTTATATCGCTTTTTTTTACTGTAAACTATCTTCTGACCACTTACTTTTTTTTTAAAAATCCTTTGGACCTATATGTGATCGACCAGTATCTTCTCTATTATTAGATATTTCAAATCATCATCTATTTCAAATATGTGGTATAGTTATCATTTGCATTTTCACCTTAGACTGTGGAATTTTTAAAACAAAAAATTGTTTCGAAAATTGTGTTTGATATAAAATTTTCTACAAATGTCTTCCCCGTGGAAACCCCGGTATAAGCGGTCAGAGGATTAAATACAAACTTTTTATGAGTGTCATTATAGTCTGGGAGGCAGCGATATTTTTTACTTAACCCATTTATACAAGATTATCTATATTATAAAGGACAAACGTGTCCGTGCGTAACGCTGACGTCATTTCGCGAATGGCAACACTGGATGATGAAATTTCGGTTTTGGGATTTTCGCAACTGCAATTTTTTTTAATTTCTAAACATCGCATATTTTAAATTTTTGCACCGTTATATAGGTAAAAAAAATCTACTTTCAAATGCAATTTGTTTGAAAACTGTATCGCAACTAACTCATTTATTATATCATTTAAATTTAATTCCAAGCATGATTTTTTTAAAAAATCTATCTCTATCGCTTGCAGACGATTACAAAATATTAATCCGTTTGCACTATAAACAATATAAAAAAGTTCAACATTAGTTTCTAGCTAATATTTCATAACGAAATTAAAACTTCATTAAACAATAAATAAAACAGTATAAATAAAGCACAAATTTAACAGACATGTAATCAAAATAAGCGCTTAAAACCGCTGAAATTACACTGTAAAAAATGGGTACTCAAAATTGAGTAAAAAGTACTCAATTTTGAATACGTCACATACTCAAAATAGCTCCGATCCAAATGTACTCATTTTTGATCCCATGGATGTATTCAAATATGAACTGCTATGTACTCATTTTTGATCCCATGGATGTATTCAAATATGAACTGCTATGTACTCATTTTTGATCCCATGGATGTATTCAAATTAAAAAAAAATTATGTCGTTAAAATAAAATTTATAGGATAAAAAAAAGTTACTTCGCGAGGATAACCTTATAAGGGATACATACACTTCTACTCATTTTTTTCATTCCTGCCTGAGTTTATAGTAATTAACCAACCCTTGCCCATGAGAGGAATCGAACTCGTGATGTCCTGTTTACTAACCTTACGACTCAGACCAACGCGCCATGAGTGGTCACGCCTCCTTCTCAAATGTTGTTAGGTACTTTGAAAAACTTGCAGTTTCATCTGTAGATGGATTTTTTCAGTTCCAATGTTTTTAATATTTTCTTTTCATAATTTTCAATATTTTGCTGTATGATTTGGTGCCTTATAACAGATAAATTTCAATTTATTATGTATTATATGCGTAAAACATTGCATTAAGACTTGCTTCTTTTTGCAACAATACCAACAATTTCTTTATTCGAACATATACTTTTTTTAAATTATTTGCCTGATTATCTATTTATCAATTCTAATAAAAACAACAATTATCTTAATCAGACGTGTTTATTACATGCTATTAAAATATTTTTTTTAATGTCTTATTTAAAAGAAATTATGTAAATAAATTTTTTTATAATAAATTAAATTATTATATTTCAGCTATGCTGAGAGCTTTTGCGTACGATTCGGTTAAACTAAATAGTTTTAAAAAAATGATTTTTAGAGACAAATTTAAAATTAATGACCTTGGGATAGGTAGGTTTACATCTGGACTTATTGATTTTATTTAAATTAAATTAGTTTAATTTATAAAAATATAAGCTAAAGAAATAAATTAAAAACGTTATAAAGTTAAAAACTTTATTTTTATAAAAGTAAAGAAAAAATGATAACAAATTTTATAAATTTAAGGACAAAATTATAAATTTTGTAAAATTATAATTTATAAATTAATAAATTTTAGCGTAATTCATAAATTTGTAAGCCAAATCAGCTTAGTTTAATACCAATTTGCATAGCTATAATTTGCAAAGATATTATGTTATGAAACTTTTAAATAACGCAATATTGCTTCACGTTAAAAATGTTAAAATAAATTTAAAAAAAATAGTGGGAACAAAATCATAATTTTGAAGTACTATCAAGAGAAAAAAAAGTAAATGTGTAAAATGTGAGGAAAAAAAAAAGAGTAAATGTGTTGTAGTGGATCCACTTTGATGAAAATCCAGAACAACCAGATCCACTTTTCATTTCTCTTATTCTTCGTTTTTCCTTCAAATAATAGCTTTTTAGGCTCCGAAATTTCGTCATTACACATTCTGAAATACACAAGTATGTTGTGTTTGATCATATGTTCATTTTTGATCCAAAAATACTCATTTCGAAATGAGTACATGAACTTACTCATTTTTGAGAATACATATGTTAATTTTTTTATCCCAAAATACTCATTTCGATATGAGTACATGAACTTACTCATTTTTGATCCAAAAATACTCATTTCGATATGAGTACATGGACTTACTCATTTTTGAGTACTTCATTTTTTACAGTGTATCAGAATAATAATAAAAAAATAAACAGCTGTAGATAACGAAATTTTTAGTGATTTCTTCTGTTATTTATTAACTTCTGGCACAAGGCCAATATGAAATTAGCACTTTAAAAAAAAATAATTTTATTTGACTATACAATTGACATATTTCGTATAACAATGCTCTTTGGTGTTGTTAGGAGCAATCTAAAAAATATATTAAGTGTAAAAACATATTAGAGTTTTCAATTAAAAAAAAATGGTTTTCACCTATATTCTCTATCCCGGGAAGCCCGGATTGGATTCCCTAGTATTCATAAAAGCAATTGATTTTTCTTAATCAATCATGGAAAGAGCTGTTAGCTTTCGCTAAAGCGGTGGATGCGGCCTTGGGTCCCACAACATCTCCCAGTCAAACCGAAATGAATGAAACTCTGCTACTGATTGCGACAATATCTTCCGCAATCTGTTTATTATTCACTTCTCTTTGGTTGGGGGATGTTATGGCTCACGATGCCACTTCCACCGCTGTCACAACAGCTGACGCCTGTTTTCGTGATTTATTAAATAATATCAATTACGTATTTGAAGATTTGCTTGCAAAAAATGGTTGAGTAAAATATGCAGCTGCCTTCCGGACTGTTATTGAAACAGGGCGACCACATAAAAGCTAAATTTCTTAATTTTTATAGTGAATTAATTTTGTTTTATATAAGTCCTATAACATGCTGTTTTAACTCATTTTGCAAATGTTTGGCGAAATAAAAATCGAGGCAGATAGATATGTTGCATAAAGAGGAATTATCAATCTTGTAAAAATGTATAGTTAAAGAAATAACTACCAGAATGCTTGATTTTAGAAACAGTTAACAAGTAATATAATGTTGATAGTACACTGAAGCAAAAATAGATAAATGAAACATTTTGACTTATAGGCTGAAATACTGACAAAAATTGCACTTTTAAATAAAAAAATATTCATGACTTAAATATCACTGCATAGCCTAAAACTTATTTGCTTAAGAAAACTTTACACGTCTAAAGAAAACTTTTTTTTTTCAAAGTAAATTTATAACAATTATCCAACAAGTTAATAACTAAAAAATTTAGAAAAGAACTGTTCGTTTTAGTTTAAAACTGCGAAATGAAGTTATAAGTAACAATAAACTTCTAACAATCAAATTAAATAGTTATCGTAAGTAAATTGAAAAAAATCTAGTTTTTCCATTTTTTAAGTAACTTCAAAAGAAGAAGCTTTTGTTTTTGCTCTTTATGTATGTAAGTATGTCCGCAATTTTCTCAATAACCACTGAACAGAATTGAATGTAACTTTTTACGCTAAATTTCGAATAATTAAGAGAAGGTTTTAATCTATAAATAGTTATCATATCTTTTATATTTTTTTTTTATAGGGAGACATAAAATAATAATATATGATTGGATAATGCGTGTCATATGCTGCTTTAAAAGTTATAATGTTGCCTGTAAAAGATATAGCCTGAGGGATGCGTCATCAACAGTAGGAGATTTTCCATGTGGGGGAGGGTTTTTTTTACAGCAAGATGTTGCACTTCGGAAACACACTTAATCGGAATACAGCAATTTGAGTCAAAAAGCAATGTTTTTTTTTTAACTTGGAAACCTGTTATACTCGATGACGCATCTTTCGAGATTATCTTTTTTGAAGGCAACGGCGCAACTATCAGTTAGAGTGCATTTATAAATAAGAGAGTCAGGCTATCACACATGATCATTAATATTTAATTAGCCGAGTAGATTTTGGCAAAAAAAATGGCGAGTGTGCCATTATCTTCATGCTAATTTTCGTTGACGTATCTACTCGTCTAATCGAACTGGTCCAGACGAGTATTTCAAAATTCTAAAATGTGTGTTAGATAGAAATACAGTTTGGATAAAAATTCCCAATTCAATGCGCTATGTACCTATGTCGCCACTGTTATTTATAAAGATAATTTGTTGGCTACAACGTAGATTAAATTGAATGTGGAACATGGTTATCACAAAATTCCGCCTGTTGTACCAAAGAACTCTATTTAAAATACGTGAATTAGCGCACAATAAGCATAAACAGGAAATATCAACCTGAGCATTTTAGCACAATTGAAAGCAATTAGTGGAATAAGAAACAATTGTAAGAGATGTAATCTTCCCAACTGAGCGTAAAAGTCCGGGCCAGGATTCAAAACTGGGATCACTTGTCTGAAGCTGCCAATGCTCTACCAACTGACCCATCCCGGACGAATATGGTTGAACTAAATCACCCAGTTAACCTTAATGATCATAGCATCTGGTCTGATAGCTGAATCAGCACAAAAGGATAAATCACAGGTAATGGGACCTCCAGTAAACGATGACAACGTGATTACATTAGATTAATTTTACCACAATTATTCTAATGGGTAAAGAAATCATATGAGATGTGATCTTCCCAACTAAGTGAAAAAGTCCGGGCCAGGATTCGAATCACGTTTTCAGCGTTTACTGGAGGAACCCATTATATGTGATTTATTCTGTTGTGCTGATTCAGATATCAGACTATATGCTATGATAATTAAGGTTAACTGGGTCATACAGTTCAGCCATATTCGTCCGGTACGGCTTAGTCGGTAGAGCATTGGCAGAGCTTCAGCCTAGGGATCCCGGGTTCGAATCCTGGCCCGGACATTTTCGCTCAGTTGGGAAGATTACATCTCATCTGATTTATTTACCAATTAGAATAATTGATAAAGAAATTTGAATTGGGATTTTACTTTTACTTTTACTTTTTACTTTTTACTTATATTTCTGTTTTTTTCATTATCTCTGTACGTCGCAAGGATAATGTCTGTTCGCCTGCTGCATTGGAAATAAAAAAAAAGAATAATTGAGGTAAAATTATTCTAAGAAACAATTGTTTGATTGCATTTTTTTATACTTTTTAGTAAATTTGTGATGAATTGCCTAAAAGTGCTTCACTGAACCATTGTTTATTATTTTGTGTCAAACAATGTATATGCATTAAAAAAGTCAGTAAAAAGAAAAGTTTCCTAAGAATGTTTCCTACAAAGTTTCGTAAAAAAAGTTTCAGTGAATCATATTTCCTCATTTTGTATTAGCTATTTCTTAAAAAAACTACAGAAAATATTCAAAGAGAAAACTATAATTTGCGATTAGGAAAAACAAATATCTAGCATTTAAGAAATTATGTTGTTAACTCAATGAAAACAGCTTAACAGCATTCGATACAAAATTATATTTTTGGAAGTCATAAAAAAGTGAAATTAAACTTCAAATTCCTTTTCATCATTTTTTTATGTGTTTTTCTTTCAAAGATAAATATAAGAATTGAAACTGATATTTTTACGACGGTTTTATTTGTCTTTATCTTACTTCTAGATATTTAAGTTATAAAACTCATTTTTTCAACTGATTTTTTTTTTTTTATATTTCTGTCACTAAATTTTATGTTTGCTTAAAGTATATTTACGACATCTTTTATTAATATTCAGTAAAGTAAATAAAATTTTTAGCTGCACAGAGGAAATGAATTTGAGTAAAAGAACAAAACTTCCTCAAGAAAGACATTTTGCGCATTTTTCGGTGTGTGTGAGGGAGAGGAGGGTGTAAATAAAAGAGAAGAAATAGACGGCACAAATAAAATTTACTTTTAATGGGAAATAATATCAAATAGGACAGAAAATTTCCCACGCATTTCTAAATTTTTGTTTAAATGATCAAAATTGAAAAATGACCCGTATATTTAAATGCTATTTGCTAGAAAGTTTGAGCATAAGTGCCTATTCGGAAGTGCCTCTTATGAAGGTAGTCTAGGGTCAAATGGATTTTTGTGTTTTGTGTGTGAACGCGTTGCTCTGAATTTAAAAATATTGCGAGAACGAACAGCTATTCTGCCGTCCCTTTAATTTTCGCAAAGTGTATCTGAATCTTTGGGAATCTGAATTTCATGGTTACCTTGTGCAACAATATGCTAATCAGGTGTCTGTGGTCTGGCTGGCATAAATACGGCGGTGAAAGTTAGTTCGAGTGGATTTAGCCGCATCCTTCCCGTTGTGGAGTACCAGACTGGGTTTCATTGCTTCTGGATTTTGAAGATAGTTTCTGCCACGAAGTGAATAGTATCGAGCGACCTTTTGAGCAGCTTTTTGGAATTGAATCTTCGACTGAGAGCTTCAACAGCGTGGTAAATTTTTCAAACATCGAATTAAAAAAATGCAACACACGTTCCTTTGTTAGCGCTATTGCAGTATTGTAAAGTGATATTTTTAGTGTTTTCAGTAACTGTTTATAGTGTTATCTACAGTATTATTGTTGATCTTTACTTTGGTTCCTGTGAACGATCAGAGTAACCAGTTTGCTCTAAGTTAGTGTTTGGATTTATGAATTTCATTGGAATAGCATTCTCCGAACCAGCATTTAGCGTTTCTAATTTAACAAACTAGTGGAATTTTTTCATTGCTAAACTGAGCGTAAAGCCGACAGAGTGAAAAATGTTCCAAGCCAGGAATCGAATCCGGGCCCTCAGAATGGCGCTCTGAGGCTCTACCACTAAGCTACAAGGAACGATATCCCAACACGGCAGCTCTCATTGTTATATATGTTGGATAGGCTGCATCCGCAGCACATATATAAGGTCCAATATATATAATAGTGAGAGATGACGAGTTGGGATATCGTTCCTTGTAGCTCCGTGGCAGAGCCTCAGAGCGCTATTCTGAGGGCCCGGGTTCGATTCCTGCCTTGGAACATTTTTCACTCTGTCGGCTTTACGCTCAGTTTAGCAATGGAAAAAATCCACTTGTTTGTTACTCATTAGTTTCGGGCGAATTTCTCTGTAAAATTAATTGAAATTTATTTGTTCCTAGCTTATTTTCATTAATCGTTAATTTAAAAGTGCCCGCTTCATTGCCGCTATTCTTACCTATTGTTTTAAATAAATCATTGTATTGTTAATTTCTTTTTTATGGCTCTTAGCTGTTGGATACAAAGAGTCCACAACAAACAAATCTCGTGATGTGATGAACATGGATTTGCCTTTGGTAGCAGAAAAAGTGCTTCATATTTTGTGAACAGGGAGTGTTTATGCATATAAATAAACAAATTACACGAAAAACTGACTTTAATTTTATTTATTTATTTGTTCAGACAATTCATTTCAGACCTATATTACAAACCAAAAGTTCGTTTTTTGCACTTTTATCAGAATTAGAAATTACACTTTGCAAATGTGGAAGAAAACCACTAGATATATCCACCACAGATACAAAATTTCTTTCAAGCAATATCATTCTGCGAATTTTACAATGAGTGATTTTTTTCTAGTACCGAAAAAAAAGAGCGAATTATGTGTAATGTGAAACAATTATTTGAATAAAAAAACAGTTCCAGAATTTAAAGTTTTGTATGTAAAACCGTCTTTTATTGGTAAAATTTCGCAAATGCTTTTTTTTAATCTAATAAAAAAATTACCTCACACGCGGAAAGCTTTTTATAATTTACATTCATTTATTATTTCAATTTTTATAGAGTTTAAATAATTTAGAAATTTATGCGACAGTCATCCAATTTATAAGCACAAGCAGATATAAAGACAAAAAAATATATATATAATTAATTATGAATGAAATTGTACATATATCATGCACTTACAGATAGCCAGGGGCTAGATAATAAAATGCATAATTCACCATAATCCTGAAACATATTGCAGAAATTTATTTTTGAAACAATTATTTTTTATAGAGATTTTTGATTTTTTTTTGTTAAGTCTTTGTAATACTAGCGTTATAAAGCCTAACTGTTTATTTCAGAACATGAATAAAAGCAAGCAAATTACGTCTCTTGAAGATATTAAACAATATTTTTGAAATAAAAAAAATACTATTTGAATTAATCTTCTATTTTACAATGTTTAACGAAGAAAACTGGACGTTTTTGTTCAAGTGCTTTAATGTAAATCGTCCAACACAGAAATTTTGATTAATGATTCTATAGATTTTTATTTGAAAATTGCCTTTTGCAATGAAATATATATATATTTTTAAACTATGGATGAATAACAGCTGTTTATTTGTTTTTTTTTTAAATTCTTATTCAATTTTAACTAATAAAAAAATAACAAAGGTCACTAAGAACAGCTGTTTTTGTACGATGATTTTCAATTTTTCAAATTAAATATCACATGAGGTTTTTTTTGTTTAGCTTTTTACAATATAATTGTGTTACTGCACTTTGTGTCATATATTTCGAAATTACTTAGAATTTTCACTACAGGATTTTTAAGTTAAATTAAATTTATTTTATTTAACAGCTATATATAACAGATTAAGTTCATAGCTTCCTGCATACATTATTTACATATTCTTCGATAAGAAAAAATAATTACAACTGGTCTAAATGTATCTATAAATTAAAGAATAAACAAAATTACATTATAAAAGCATCCCTACAAAGCGAAAAAAGGAGTAGTTGACAAATAATTCTGTTTTATTTTCGGTTTAAAGAATTGTTTGCGTAAATTGTTTACAAATACAAGGATTTTTGTTACAAAACTTAAAAAATATACTTTTTAATCAACCGTATGTTTTACAAATTTTCCTAATTAGCTGTGAAGTGAAACGTAATATATCTGTATAAAAATAATATTAGACAGTGAACATATCTACATAAATGTTTTGGTAAAATTGGATTTTATAAACAAACAAATATTCACATTTGCTATTCTTGGAATGAAAACCAGATGTAAACTCGTTAGCAAATAGTATTTTCAGCAGAATTAAAAATGGAAGAATTGTTATTTTGATATATATTAAATATGTTCTTCAATGATTTTAAAATAATTTTCTGTAAATTTGTGCACTTTTCTGAATTCGTCATATATTATTTTATTCATTTTTCATTGCATTTATATACTGTGTCAGTGCGATACAGTTTTATACAAAAGATTAAAAAAAAAAAGAAAGTCATAAATATTTTGATATGGAGATAACTTTGAACTGTAAAAAAGTTTATTAAATTAAAATCGGAGTTTTAAACACGAAATGTTGATATTTTCTGTATTATTCCTTTAATACAAATGTTTATTTTTATTAAAATTGTTTATTTTTGTATAACTGCATGCAAGTGAAAAAGATATATTTTTTAAGAATACTTTTAAAATTCTTGTTTGTCTCTGTATATTATAAAATAAAGAAAAACCTTAGATTAACAAAAAAGTTTTATAAATTTCTATCGACATTTTAAACAAATACAAGAAAATCAATCATAAATACCCGATTAGAATTACGAAGCGGAATTAATCCATGAAGTTCATAAACTGTAAAAGATTACAATTTTATGAGAATTGTTTCTGTATAAACACCAATTTACGATGAAATTGAAATTTGTTAGATGTTGTTATAAAAATCAAACAGACAAACAAAAAATGTACAAAAAAACCTCTACTGAACTTAATCAATATCTTATAACTTAGAGAACAAATAAAAACTGGCAGTTACTTAAATTCTATATCATCGAATCAGATTTCTCTTTTGGAAAATAAGCTTAGTTTCTATTTCGAACTTTAGTAGTTGTTTTTCAGTTTTATTTTACTTATTACTCAATATTCTGTTGTAAAAATGTTTCTTTTTGTTATAGTTTTGATTTTGGAATGTCACATTGTAATTAGATTGATTTGTATTTTTTTTTCCAATTTCTAAAAATTGCATATTTTCGTGTGATTACAAAGGAATATACCAACAAAAGTATAGAAGATACACGCATTTGTAAAAAATACATAAAAAAGAAGATTGTGAAATTACTAATAGCAAAAATTTATAGATGCTCAATGTGACCACCAGCAGAAACACGAACAACATCCATTCTGTAGGAGAATTCGTCCCGCACGGTTTTCAGCATGTCAGGTATTACAGTTGCAATAACTGCAGTTATCTTCGTTTTCAGATTACAGTGATGCGATTATACAGAACGCGTTTTGTTGTGCTGTTGTCATCTCGGCAGCAACTGACTGAATAAACTCGCAACGGAACATGCCGGTTAACTTTCAACCCCATGCTTGTTGCGCCATTTCTCGCCAAAATAAGAACCTTTACATTTATGAATCTTCATAACTTTTTACTCACTTCGATGTGTGAAATGGAACACTGACTTTTTTTGTTCAGAAGATATAGCCCTTCAAAGTTGGGATATTCATTTGTAGTCACCTTGTATTTTAAAACGAAATACATGAAAAATATTTTGTTCTGGTTTCTTTTGGCATGGCTCTAACTATGGGAAGTAAATAAAATGGCGCCTACACTGTAAAACGAGTCGTTGGGGGCCACCGTAATACTTACCCATCATGGATATGCATAATGTAAAATATGAAAATAAAACGTGTGTAAACTATTTATAAAATCCATTGCAATTCGAATAAAATCCTGGCTTGATGACGTCATAAACTTTAAATGCTCTATTACTAAATTGCGTAAAAGAAACATCCTTATAACTTCGAAAATGACAATCATATTAAATAAGAGTTTAATGCGTCGGATTAAGTGTTTCATTTCCAATTAAAATATATTATCTTTGAACTGAAATTTGAATGAAATACAGGGTCATGAAAAATCGAAGAGTGTGGAAAATATGATTGCAAGTATCTCGGCAGCTAATTATCTGATCGACTTCATTCTTTATGCAAACTTTATGTTTTTTCAATGTCTTTTCTATTCACTCCTTAAAATAAAGATTTTCGAAAATTTTTATATACCTTTTATCAGAGCGAATATTTTGAGAGTTCGAAAAAAAAAATTATTCCTGATAATCGAGGTTACTGAAATTCAATAGGCTTCTTCTTATTGTTACAAACTAAGTACATACCTCTGAAGCCTCTGTCTCAGTTTTTTCGGGAGATAGAGCGTTTACAGACAGACGGACGGCAATATTTTTTTTAGAATCTCAAGTGTTTAAAACGTGTAAATTCGTCGATTTTTTTTTCAATTTTTAAAACGATCACAAGATTTACCCAATGTTACGTATGATGGGTAAATCAAAAAGACAAATGTTTCTTAATTTGCGAAAATATAATATGACCACGAACGAAAATATACAAATAACCTCTTCCGAGTGATTCACAATTTTGAAAAGCGTTTTTTACCTTTAGAAACCTCAGAAACCAAAATATTTTCAAGATTTAGAGAAGTGTGTCTTACACTGTAACCGAACAAAGTTTATTTACTGCCACTGATTTTTGAAAACATTTCCGAGTAGTTTTTATAGTATATTAATCAATTTTCTCAAATTGAAATATCAATTTTTACGATACTATACATTCTCAATGGAACATTTTCAGCAGCGCAACTGAATACCACAATATGCAACAACACCATACAACATATACAATATAATTCATTGACATGCAACAATAAAAAAATTACATTAATTAATCAATTTTAATGCTACTGCTTTTAATTTGGTATGTTTGTCTATGTTTGTTTGGTATGTTTCTTGAACATGAAGATGTTAGAAAATTGTTAGCATCCGGAAAAAAATAAAAAAACGTTTCGGGTTAGGTTTTGGTTTAGGGCTGATTCATACACTATTAAAAACACTCGGAAACGTTTTCCAAAAACAGTGGCCAGCAAAAGAAACTTTGTTTTTATAAATGATTCTTTAAATCTCGAACATATATATTGGTTTTCGATGTTTCTAAAGATAAAGAACGCTTTTCGAACTTGTAATAAATTCAGAGGGGGTTATTGAATATTTTAGTTCATGGTACTAAACATTTACTCAGTACAAAAACATTTAACGTGTTAAAAGTTTGTGACGCAGCACTTTATCTTATGGCTCTAAGATCTTTAAATAAGGGTTTTAAAAATAATTATATCAAAATTTGAGTGACTCTTTGCTATTAATTAAAAAAATATATATGTTATTTATTTTTTCATTTTATTTATTTTTCATATGCGAACATTATTTTCAACATGAAAAAATATATAAAATGTATGCATTTTTATTCACTTCGCTCATAAATTCAAAATATTGGTTTTAAAAGAAATGATTTCAAAATTCGAGTGACGCCTTTATGTAACTTTAAAAAGGTTTGTTTTAAAATTCGATTAAAATTATTTTGGGTTTGTCTTCTAAGGTATATTTAAGCATCAAACAATGCTTTTAATTTTCCAATACACTGTCAAATATATCACATTTTCATGGAGACTTATGCATTGAAATATATTTTATTCAATAAATTGATTTATCTTTTACCCCACGCTATCCAAAATCGTAAGTAAAATTTATGAAAATGTTTTCTTTATGCCATTGTATTCAAAGTAAGTTAAATGTATGCAAATGGATAATATGACGCAAAGAAAACTTTTACATAAATTTTACATACGATATGGGAATACCCATTACCAAGGTGTTGTTTGTAAAGTTTGGACTTGACGCGCAAAAGGTTACAGAAATAAACAAATATTTCAGGTTTCTCATTGAATTTGTGCATTACTTCTTGTGTTTCACCTATAGCAACTAATTCATTCCAGTGGAACGGACGCAGTTATCAGGTGAATATGTTTTTGCTAATACTATTTCTAACATTAATTCGCTTTTCTTTAACTGAAAACCCTCTCCTTTCTGGCACATGCAGTTGGAAAACGCCGTCGTTTTCTCGTTTCTCTGATTCGGAAGCTCTCTCTTTTTCTTTTCATGTTCCCCAGTTTCTTATTTACTCTTCATTTACTATACTTTCCAACGTATTTTTACAAGCTCTTTGACAAACATTTATTTTATTTTCGGTTATAATTTTTTTTAGGTCAGATACTTTGAGATTAGTTTAACACTATTTTTACTGGTTCACAATCTACTGGTGCCAAATGACACCTTTTTGAGATTTTGATTTACTGTTATTTTATTTGCAATTTTTAAGAGAAGACAATCGTAAGTAAAGCATTTAATGCATTAAAATATTTTGTATTATTTTATTTAAAAAAATACGCATAAAATGACCATAAGTAAAAATCTTAAAGTGTGTTATTTGACATTGGTAGTAGTGTTAATGTGCCTTGAGAGCTATCATTTTACAAGTCTACAAATTTTAATATTTATCTAATTAATTAAAAAAAATTATCAAATAAAAACATATTAATGATTAAAATATATGCCATTTTAGAAAAATATATTTTTCTTATCATAACTCCTTACTAAAATGTTTTTAAGAATAACCTTTAAATAACGTAAATAATATCGTATTTTCTGTATCAAAATTTATTTTTTCTTTCTTTTCTGTAAAACACTACCTTCTATATTTCTTAGAAATTTTAAAGAAAAGCTTTTCCATAAAATATATTCTTGTAATTATCAAGAAAATTTTAAAGGTTATTTTCTAGAATGAATTCCTTTTTACCGTTTATTATCAACATCTATTTTAAAATAAAATAATGTTGAATTTTTTAAAAGTTTGAATTAAATGTGAATATATGTTGTTTAGTTATTATAATTATCATAAAACAGTTACTTTATAACAAATTATAGTAAGAAAATACTTTTTTAAATGTCTGCAGTATCAAAACAACGTACTTTAGCAACGGCATTTTATCAAGATTTTCGATGTAAAGATAATTTTTTACATATATAAACAAATTTGCTGAAAAAAAAATCGATCTTAACAGAGGAACATTTATTATTTTACTACATTAATTGTATACTAAAATAATACAATTAGCAATAATATAATTAATAATATAATATAATTAATAATATAATAAATAGAGTGAAATATTGATATTTTAAAATTCAAAATATGTTTAGCGTATTCATAATTTCATATAGCGATCAGAAAACAATTCAATCGGTACTTAAAGAACAACCTGCACTGTTAAAAATTTGCAGCAAACTGTCCAGTCATTTGACCGTTTTTGTAGAAAACGGTTACATAACCGTAATTTAACTCTTTTCTGACCATAATATGGGCAATAAAATGGTCAGAATAGCGCTAAATTACGGTTATGTAACCGTTTTCTATAAAAACGGTCAAATGACCGGACAGTTTGCTGCAAATTTTTAACAGCACATGTTGATGTTAATGTGGTTTTCTTGTCAGACACATTAAGTTTTTATTTCATCATTGGCTTAACAAAAAAGAAAAATTCATTATGGAAATTACATACATTCAATTAGATTACATTAATAATATTTTGTATTTTCCTTCATATTAAAGTTTATTTTTGAACACCTTTAATATTTTATTAATACCTTTGTTGTAAAAAAAAAACAAAAAACACTCGCTAGCGCTTGAATGTAAAAAAGTATTTTATATATATTAAATTCTATGTAAGAGTATAGTACTGTGTGTACAATAAAACATATCAACTTAATTCTATATTCAAATATACACAATCATGTATTAGCCAATCACGCATTATAAATGTTTTATCCTGTTACTGACGAAATAAACTGTTACTTTCGAAATAAACTTTTCCGGGGGTAACTTAAATTTCGGTCCAATGTTATTCATAATATTGATGATACACATATCATCAGCGGGGTATTTTAATTACTTTTTTTATGTTATTTTATGAATTTTATATATTTTATATATATTAAATTCTATGTAAATATGTAATACTATAAGTGTGTGCAATAAGACATATCAACTTCTATATTCTAATTCTATATTCAAATATACACAATCATGTATTATCCAATCACTCATTATCAATGTTTCATCCTGTTACTGACGAAATGAACTGTTATGCTAATATACCTTGTTACTGTCGAAATAAACTTTTCCTGGGGTAACTTAAATTCCGTTCAAATGTTATTCATAGTTTTGATGATACATATATCATCAGCGGGGTATTTTCATTACATTTTTACGTTGTTTTCTGAAGTTTATTATATATACATATGAAAAACTCTGAGATTAATCAACCAACAGCAATATATTTCGAAAAAAAAAAAAAAAAAAAAAAAAAAAACGCACAATATTTTGTATAATCATTTTCAGTCTTCTTCATTCTCTATTTCTTACATATTTTTAAAAATGTTTCATTAAAATATTAGAATATTTCATTTTATTACTTGGAATTTGTAGTTAAAATAGCAAAAATATACATATAGGTGTACGGTTTTTGTAGAAATCCTTATCACTGAAAAAAGTAAACAGAAGATGATAAAATGATTAAAAAAAAAACAAATTAAAAGGGATCTTTTAAATAAATAAACTCAAAAGAAAAATTATAATTCGTATTAAATTTAAGAAAAAACTGTACCTTGTGCCCGATTGAACATGAAATGAATATTCTTTTCAGAGGAAAGATTGAAAGAAATGATAAATGTTGCAAAAATCGTTAAGTTTTTACTCTGTTACAGTTTTAAAAGTTGAATACACTTCGGAAAAGTTTCCTGTGAGTAATACTATTTATAAATGGTATCCTTTTGAAAACATTTGTGAAAGGAAAATTTCTTGTACTTATGTGAAGATTTCATTCAATTTGTTTCGATAGAGAGCGTCATATGAAACATTTATAATGGAAACGTAGATGAAAAACGTTTTACAAAACATGTAATATTTTTTTATATAGAATAAACAGTTAACCTAACTTTTTTTCCAATAAAAGAAGGTAAAAGGAAATAAATATTTTCTTAGGTTATTTACAACTTTATACGAAAGCTTTCATATGCCAGCAAATTGTTATCTTCCGAACTACAATATTTTTATCAATCTAACATACATCTTTTTTTAGTAAAAATATTATAATATTTCATTTTCTCTTTAAAATAAAAAAAATATATATACATAGGTGTACGGTTTTTTAGAAATTCTTATCACTGAAAAAAGTAAATAGAAGATGATAAAATGATAAAAAAATAAATAATTATAACAGATTCTTTAAAATAAACTAACTGAAAAGAAAAAATATAACTCATATTAATTTTAAGAAAACTAGTCGTTGGGGGCCACCGTAATACTTACCCATCATGGATATGCATAATGTAAAATATTAAAATAAAAATGTGTAAACTACTTATAAAATGCATTGCAATTCAAATTAAATCGTGGCTTGATAACGTCATAAACTTCAAAGGCTCGATTACTGAATTACTTGAAAGAGGTTTTTCCTTATAACTCCAAAAATAACAATCCTATTAACTAACAGTTTATTGCATCTAATTAAGCGTCAAATTTCCAATTAAAATATATCTTTAAAGTGAAATTTGGATGAAATACAGGGTCATAAAAACTCGAAGAGTGTGGAAAATAGGATTCCAAATATCTCGGCAACTAATTATCCGATCGACTTCATTTTTTATGCAAAATTTATGTTTTTTTTATTGTCTTTTATATTCATTTCTTAAAATAAACAATTTCGAAAATTTTTATATACTTTTATCAGAACGAATATTTCGAGAGTCCGAAAAAAATAGTTCCGGTTAATCGAGGTTATTGAAATGAAATAGGCTTCTTCCCATTATTACATACTAAGTACATAACAAATTGCAAGTATCTATCTCCATTTTTTCGGGAGATAGAGCATTTACAGACACACAGACACACAGACAGACACACAGACACACACACAGACGGACGGCAAAATTTTTTTTCTAAAAATATGTTTTTCGGAATCTCCAGTGTCTGAAACGTGTAAATCCGTCAAATTTTTTTTTTCGATTTTCAAAACGATTACAAGACTTACCCTATACTACGTATGATGGGTAAGTAAAACTATATATTGTGTCCGATTGAACATGAAATGAATATTTTTTTACGAAAAAAGGGAACGAAAGGATAAATGTTGAAAAAAATCGATAAGCTTTTACTCTGTTACTTTTCTAAAAGTTCAATACACTTCGGAAAAGTTTCCTGTGAGTAATACTATTTATAAATGGCATCCTTTTGAAAACATTTGTGAAAGGAAAATTTCTTGTACTTATGAGAAGATTTCATTCAACTTGTTTCGATAGAGAGTGTCATATGAAACATTTATAATAGAGACGTAGATGAAAAACGTTTTACAAAACATGTAATATTTTTTTATATAGAATAAACCGTTAATCTAAACTTTTTTTTTCCAATAAAAGAAGGTAAAAGGAAATAAATATTTTCTTAGGTTATTTATAACTTTATACAAAAGCTTTCAGATGCCAGCAAATTGTTATCTTCCAAACTACAATATTTTTATCAATCTAACATACAACATTTTTTAGTAAAAATATTAGAATATTTCATTTTCACTTTAAAATAGAATATATATATATATATATATATATAGAAATACTTATCACTGAAAAAAGTAAATAGAAGATGATAAAATGATAAAAAATCAAATAATTCAAACAGATCTTTTAATTAAACAAACTCAAAAGAAAAATTATAATTCATATTAATTTTAAGAAAAAACTGTATCTTGTACCCAATCGAACATGAAATGAATATTTTTTCACGAAAAAATGGAACGAAATGATAAATGTTGAAAAAAAAATCGATAAGCTTTTACTCTGTTACTTTTTTACAAGTTCAATACACTTCGGAAAAGTTTCCTGTGAGTAATACTATTTATAAATTGTATCCTTTTGAAAACCTTTGTGAAAGGAAAATTTCTTGTACTTATGTGAAGATTTAATTCAATTTGTTTCAATAGAGAGTGTCAATGTGAAACTTTTATAATAGAAACGTAGATGAAAAACGTTTTACAAAACATGCAATATTTTTTTATATAGAATAAACCGTTAACCTACACTTTTTTTTCCAATAAAAAAAGGTTAAAGAAAATAAATACTTTTTTAGGTTATTTATAACTTTATACGAAAGCTTTCATATGCCAGCAAATTGTTATCTTCCGAACTACAATATTTTTATCAATCTAACATACATCTTTTTTTTAGTAAAAATATCAGAATATTTCATTCTCTCTTTAAAATAGATATATATATATATATATATATATAGGTGCACGGTTTTTGTAGAAATCCTTATCACTGAAAAAAGTAAATAGAAGATGATAAAATGATAAAAAACAAAATAATTAAAACAGATTCTTTTAAATAAACTAACTCAAAAGAAAAATTATAACTCATATTAATTTTAAGAAAAAACTATATCTTGTGTCCGATTGAACATGAAATGAATATTTTTTTACGAAAAAAGGGAACGAAAGGATAAATGTTGAAAAAAATCGATAAGCTTTTACTCTGTTACTTTTCTAAAAGTTCAATACACTTCGGAAAAGTTTCCTGTGAGTAATACTATTTATAAATGGTATCCTTTTGAACTCATTTGTGAAAGGAAAATTTCTTGTACTTATGTGAAGATTTCATTCAATTTGTTTCGATAGAGAGTGTCATATGAGACATTTATAATGGAAACGTAGATGAAAAACGTTTTACAAAACATGTAATATTTTATTATATAGAATAAACAGTTAACCTAAACTTTTTTTTTCCAATAAAAGAAGGTAACAGGAAATAAATATTTTCTTATTTTATTTATAGCTTTATACGAAAGCTTTCATATGCCAGCAAATTGTTATCTTCCGAACTACAATATTTTTATCAATCTAGCATACATCTTTTTTTAGTAAAAATATTAGAATATTTCATTTTCTCTTTAAAATAGAAAAAAAATATATATATAGGTGTACGTTCTTTGTAAAAATCCTTATCACTGAAAAAACTAAATAGAAGATAATAAAATGATAAAAAACCAGATATTCCAAACAGATCTTTTAAATAAACAAACACAAAAGAAAAATTATAAATCATATTAATTTTAAGAAAAAACTGTATCTTGTGGCCGACTGAACATGAAATGAATATTTTTTCACGAAAGAATGGGACGAAATAATAAATATTGAAAAAAATCGATAAGCTTTTACTCTGTTACTTTTCTAAAAGTTCAATACATTTCGGAAAAGTTTCCTTTGAGTAATACTCTTTATAAATGGCATCCTTTTGAAAACATTTGTGAAAGGAAAATTTCTTGTACTTATGTGAAGATTTCATTCAATTTGTTTCAATAGAGAGTGTCATTTGAAACATTTATAATAGAAACGTAGATGAAAAACCTTTTACAAAACATGATATTTTTTTATATAGAATAAACCGTTAACCTACACTTTTTTTCCAATAAAAAAAGGTTAAAGGAAATAAATATTTTCTTAGGTTATTTATAACTTTATACGAATGCTTTCATATGCCAGCAAATTGTTATCTTCCAAACTACAATATTTTTATCAATCTAACATACATCTTTTTTTAGTAAAAATATCAGAATATTTCATTCTCTCTTTAAAATAGAAATATATATATATATATATATAGGTGTACGGTTTTTGTAGAAATACTTATCACTGAAAAAACTAAATAGAAGATAATAAAATGATAAAAAATTAAATATTTCCAACAGATCTTTTAAATAAACAAACTCAAAAGAAAAATTATAATTCATATTAATTTTAAGAAAAAAACTGTTTCGTGTGTCCGATTGAACATGAAATGAATATTTTTTTCCCGAAAAAAATGGAACGAAATGATAAATGTTGAAAAAAATCGATAAGCTTTTACTCTCTTACTTTTTTAAAAGTTCAATATACTTCGAAAAAGTTTCCTGTGAGTAATACTATTTATAAATGGTATCCTTTTGAAAACATTTGTGAAAGTAAAATTTCTTGTACTTATGTGAAGATTTCATTCAATTTGTTTTGATAGAGAGTGTCATATGAAACATTTATAATGGAAACGTAGATGAAAAACGTTTTACAAAACATGTAATATTTTATTATATAGAATAAACAGTTAACCTAAACTTTTTTTTCCAATAAAAGAAGGTAACAGGAAATAAATATTTTCTTAGGTTATTTATAACTTTATACGAAACTTTCATATTCCTTCAAATTGTTATCTTCCGAACTACAATATTTTTTATCAATCTAACATACATCTTTTTTTTTCCAGTAAAAATAAATGAAAGTAAAGAGATATATTTTTTAAGCAGCACTAGTACTTTCTTTTAACTTATATGAAAGATGATGATAAACATATTATTTAATTTTAGATGAATGTTCTATACGACAATCATAAATAGTACTATTTAATACGTTTTAAGAAAGCAGAATTTGTATGTTCTGTTATTTGTAGAATACAACTCTTTTGAAGTTGTTCATGTTTATCACAATTATATTAAAGAATGCATAGTGGGGCTGTAGTATGACTACCACCTGTTTCCTAAATAGTAATCTCGAACTTATTAAATGGCAAAAATTTGCGATTTATGTTTCTATGTCCATATTTGGTTGAAAAATCTGCATGTTATAGGCAAAAAAAGCGAACAAGAATTATAATTTTGAAAATAAATTTTTAAACCTCCATGCTTGTAGTTCTTAGAAAAATTCATTCAAACATTGCACATAGTAAAAAAAAAAGTATTTGCTAAAGTTACAGGTTAATTCCCGTTTTTCATGATACAGGGTGAGTATAAATATTGTTCTTACTGTTTAAAGGAGAAGCGTAGCTACGCCGTATAGGGTGAGTACAAATATTGTTCTTACTTTTTAAAGGACAAGTGTAGATATGCCGTATATTTCCACCCAGTGATTTCATTAAAAATTAAATGTTCGCCTTAAAATTAGTAAACATTATTTTCTGATAATTAAAAAAATGAGGCAATGAGAGCAAAGATGGACTAACGCACACTTTAAAATTTTTCTGTTTCTGTCACAAAATTATTTATTCGACGCATATTTGAAGAGCTAGAAAGGACTATCTGACATCCTCTTTTTATTATTCTCGACAGTCATTTTTTACTCTTTAAATGTACGTCGAATGCATTTAAATTATGTGACAAAAACAGAAAATAAAAAAACGTAAGTTTGCCCACATTTGTTGTAACTGCCTCGTATAATCTTCATGTCAATATAAATTTAGAATCAGAAAAACTTGTATACGTTGCAATGTGATGAGCCCTTTTGGGCAGTTAGCTTGAAAAGTCTCCTGACTCAAGATTAACAATAACAAAAATTTATTTAAAACCAGTAATAAGGGTAGATGGCAGTGGAGTGACAGTCTCAACTAAAGATGATTAAATTATAAGCTCAAACACTGAAAATTGAGAGGGGTAATGCTATCCCAAGAAACTTAACAAATTCGAGTACTTACCTCTTGTAACATGTTGTTGGTCGAGCGAAATTTGGAGAACACAAAACTTGGCAAACCTGTCATTTATAACCAAGGTAATGATTTCTTACTTGATTAAAACTCGTTCAAGCATATATCACAAAGTTCTACGATGCGTATTGGAAAAGAAACGGCAAAGATGAGCATGAGTCTTGGTCATATGTCGCTAATCTGATGAGACAGTGTACTCCAGTTTTCAAAAAAAAAAAAAAAAAAAAAAAAAGATAAAGGAAAAGAAGCAAAATATGACGATAGTTACGGAAGAGTTGCAGGATGTTGGGCTCATGTTGTCTGCGTGTCGCTGTGTCGGATTATTGGTGATATTGTTGATCTAAAATTAAAAAGCTAAATGATGAATGCAGAAACACTTCAAAATGCTGCAACAGGGTCGTGCCAATTTATTAGATGGATGTAAGGTAACTGTTTAATTAAAATTTAATTTATTTTAATAAAAATATAATTTCAAATTATTATATTTTCTACAAAAAAAAATACAATTAAAGTTTAATTTACTTTAATAAAAATATAATTTCAATTTACTATATTTTCTATAAAAAAATGCAATTCTAAATAATTATCTGTTTATTACTTATCAAGGCGTATGCTACTTGGAGGTAAATAATATCATATGGCTTGGGCGAGGAACAAAAATAGACCCTTATCTAACCTCCTCTTTTGTTGATGGTTTCCCCAAATGCTCTCGAGACTAAATTTTCACCGCAAAGTGTGAAATCTAGCATTTTTGAAGTTATCAAATGTGAAGAACAAGCCGTCTACTTTTCTGGAAATCCGAAAACAAAATGTCTGAAATAAAAGTTATCCTCTTTGTCCCAATTAATTTGCCCACTACCGTACGAAAATGCGAATGTACTTATGAATGTATGCGTTGCAGAGCTATACATAGATTCCGATGGGAAATATTTAGCTATCCGATCTTAAGATAGATGAAAGACCTATTTCATGCAAAACTAGGTTTCGAGTTTGGAGCTAAATGCTTCAAGGGGTACTAGTTGGGGGTAAATAATGTCATGGCATGGACGATGAACGAAAATAGATCCTTATCTACCCTTCTCTTTTGTTGATTGTCTTCCAAAATGCTCTTGAAACTAAATTTTCCCCGGAAAGTGTGAATTCTAGCATCTTTTAAGTTATCAAATATGAAGAACAAGTCGTCTAATACTTTTTTCTGGAAATCCGAAAACAAAATATCTGAAATAAAAGTTACTCCCTTTGTCTCAATTAATTTTCCTACTATTGTACGAAAATGCAAATGTACTTATGAATGTATGTGTTGCACACAGATGATATACATACATTCCGATGCGAAATATATAAATACCTGATCTTAAGATGGGTCAGAGACCTATTTCATGAAAAACTAGGTTTCGAGTTTGGAACCAAATGCCAACACCAAATTGTCATTTTTCTGGAGATAGAAATTGAGATGCTGTAAGGAATATGGTTAGTTCATTTTGATGTTCAAATTCTTTTCCAATTTTTATTACTGAAAGTATATTACCAGAGGATATTACTAAATGTTGTCAAAAAAATAAAGAAAAATGAGTTCCAATTGACGATATTTAATAAACAGACAATGTTATTAAGTACTAGCAGAACCACCCAGCTTTGTGCGTGCTAAGTATACAGCCTTCTGGGTAAAATAAATAAAAATATAATATCCTAAAAATAATGTGATCCCAATAAGGAAATCCATAAAACATAACACCAATCAGAAAAAAATGACGTTACTTTGACGCAATCATGGTAAAATTCCCCCAGATTCATAAATGAGATTGCATGTTTCCTTTGGTGCGTGTAATAGAAAATATACGATTTTCCTGACAAAACGGGAAATAATGCAAAATATTCAAATAGAAATAAAAATATTCAAATTGTGCTTCGTGCATATTTAAAAAATCACCAGCGCACATTTTTCCAATTTTATAATCCGCAGCATTCGTATTGTAGTGATAACTCCTTTAACAAATTAAAAATATAATATTTTTTTTTAGCTTTTTAATACTTATAATATAACTTAACTTATAACAAACACATATAATACAATTTTTACAGTTTTACTCTAACAAATTAAGCTTAGACTTAAAAACCAAACAATTAACTTATCTAGGAATGGTATTTTGAGCTTTTACTCACAACTTCATACAAATATTTTTTTATTTAAAATACCAACGGCAGAGTACATGATTTCAAACATTCGTAGTATTTCTTGTTGTTAATGGTGTTAAAGTTTAATTTTATTGCAGTTTATTTAGAAATTTATATAATGGTTGCTTGAAGAAAATAAAATTTCATCATGAAATAATTTCATAAATCATATAAAAATGTGTATGCAAATTTAAATTAGATGCATGACACATATATCCCTCTCTTTTTCTGATTTTACCGATACATTTGGAGAAACATGTTTCCGACTTTTTTTCCCTTCTTATTTCCAATGCAGATTTCAGATTCAAAGAAAACTTTTTGCGAAGAATAAAATGAGTTTGAAGGGTAATATTATTTTCGAGGAAGCCTACAATAGCTTATTTATTACTCATGTCAAGTATTTTCCTAATAAACATTCCAAGCTCATAAAAATCTAATCAAAGCGTTCCTTAAACACAGAAAGAAATATATAAATTCAATATAACCCTGTCCTTCACTTCCACATTTTTACTCATAAATTATTGAACTACTGCCAAGGAAGAAAAATTTACTACGCTGAATACAGTAATACAATATTTTTTGGAGGGTAATTTTGAAATTTATGATACTCCTAAATTATTTCTCCAGTAAACGTCCCTTATCTCTTCAAGGAAAAATCAGCTACTTTTTTTTTTTTAAGTTTGCATATCATGAATATTTATTTAAACTGAATATTTATAGAATAATAAATTTTCAATTTTGTTGTTGACTTATAAAAATATTGCTAAATGTATTACACATTTTAAACAAGCAAAACACGTTCAAAATTAAATCTGAAGAAAGTGAGTAGATAAGCAATGTATTTTGCTCTCCTTCCGCCCCAACCCCCAAGCAAGTTTTCTTTTTCTAATACGTTATGACTGTCTTACTATAATTTAGGGAATATTTTTACTGCTTCTCTGATTGATTTTTGTTTGAATATTGTTCAAATGCATTATTCAACATCAGAAACATAGCTTTATTTAGTAATTTTTAATATATTTCAATTATATCAACTCGGCGATCCTACCCGGGCTGCGCTGGTTGTAGAACATAGGTGAAAACCATTTTTCTTTTAAGCTGAAAACTATAATAGGTTTTCTACATTTAATATATACATTTTTAGATTACCAACTAACAACACCAAAAGACATTTATATATAGTAAATATCAATAATGTATTCAAATATCGCTTTGAAATTTATTAAAATCGTCAGTTTCTTATTAGCAGCATGCCAGGTGGTAATAGCCGAAGAAATCACTAAACATTTATTTCTCACAGCATGCTTGTTGATTCTGACAATTTCAGAGGTTTTAAACGCGTGGTTCGATTGCATGTCTGTTAAATTTGTGTTGTATATGTATATATTATTTATTTATTGATGAAGTTTTAATTCCATTATGAAACATAAACCGGAAACAAACGCTGGACTACTTATATTGTTTTAAGTGCAAGCGGCTGAATCAGTCGTAATCGTGCTGTACGCGATAGAGCTAGATTAAAAAAAATCATTCTTGGAAAATATTTTAAAACTATAAAAGAATCTATAAATTGACACAGATTTTCCTAACAAGGTGCATGTGAAAGAACATTTTTTTCCAATCCGAAAGTGTAAAAATTTAAATTGTGCTATGTCTAGAAGTAAAAAAACAATATATATATATAAGAGCAAAATTCATTTGTCAGGTGTCGCCACCTTCATTATGACGTCAGCGTAACTCATGGACATCGCTTTATGTTATAAATTTGGTTTTTGTTTGGTATAAAGCTCTCGTAACGCAATCATAGTTTTTTATATGTTAAAATGTGACTAATATCGTAAAAAATAAAATAATAATTAAAAAAAAAACTACAGTGGTCAGGTCTTGATTATCCAAAATCCACATGGAACACGAGCTTCTCCTCTAAATCTAAAGATGGGCATCAAAATGGCTGCAAAAGGCACCTGTAGTGCCCTTTACATATTTTTTAACATTGCATTTAAAATTTTTTTGAAAAGGAAAGTTTATCTAGTGTAAAAGAAATTCAGGAAACTTTTCTAACCAGGTAATTTGAATGTGACCAATAGGCTTGTTAACCAATCAATATAGCATCTTGATGTGCTGACTAGTAATCACCATAATAGCTCAAGATACATCAGCTATATATACCCAAAATATACTTATGCTGACAAATATACTTAATCAAATATATTTATGCTGAATTCATAAATTATTTTCAACTATGTTGGAAAGTGTTAAAAGGAAAAGAAAACTTTCTTTTTGAAGAAAATAAATGCTGTTTGACCAAATATCAATGTTTATCTACCCACCTGCTTTTGAGAAGATTTAACTTTTCACCTTAAACGAGATTTTAGGTTTTACTCAGAAATTTTAGTAATAGATTTTATCTGTGGTCCATTTTATTAACATTCTGTGATTACTTTTTACTTACTATTTCAATTTTCTGGTTACTATTTTTTTTTAGAATAACATATTTGCTTTACACTTTCTCTACGTGATAACATTGTCCATCGTAATGGTAAACAATTTCTTTCATAGAAACTAAATTAACAACAACCCGAGCACTAATCTCGGACAACATAGAATTTTTTTTTTCATTTTAAAGTCTTATAATTCGGTTAGACTTTCGGTATTAAAGTGATATAAAATAATTGGGATATAAAATTTCAAAAAATGTCGGAGAATGAATCTCTCCAACAAGTCTCCACTGCAATGTGTGGAACTTATATAACTACGGTTAAAATTTTAGAACATTTTTTTTCTTTCTGAAAAACGCATTAAAGTTCGTTTAAAATTAAATTAACTAACATCTGTTACAATAAGTAACTTTACAATTATTCAAAAGTAATTTGTGTAAATTGCATAAAAAAAATGTATAAAATAGGCATGTAAAAACAATTGATATCTTCAAAACTAGAACTCGCCGATTTTACTGTAGTTATCCAACCATTATTTTCAAATAGACAATTGAAGTTTTTGACAGATGATAAACAATGAATGGTGTTCTTGTAAAAAAATTATCGGCTGTATCTGCTTTCTCTAAATGTCTTAATCATTTAAAATCAAGAGATCAAGTCTAAAAAATAATTATTTTTTTTGCTCAAAAAATACTCCGGTGTCCCCAATACTCAATCAGGTTATTTTGTTTTTCACGGATTCGTTCATGGATTTTTCTGGGTATGATGCCAATAATTGTTTCTCATGGACTAATACTATGGCAGTTGAACAATATACAAATAACTTTGTAGTTAACATTCAAGTGCGCCAAACAGAATATTAAAATGGCAATAATTTAGTTTTGTTTTTTCTTAGTAGATATATTGTATTACTACCAGATTAAAATTATTTTTCCCAGTTAAATTGTTTTAATAAAACCTTGTCATAGTTAAATCAAGAGTTAACGCTTACATAAATCTACTACAAACTTATAACTTGTTCAGTGAAAAAGAAATATTTGCAATTTTAAATTTAGTTTTAATATCAGTTATTTTACTTTTTAGGATTGCACAACTACATTCGTTTATACAAAAAAAAAATACTTACCTTATCTGAAATAAAATAAATATAGCATGCCTAAACTTTATTATTGTACTTTGCTTATTTCCAAGCCTTTGAAACTCATGAATTATTTATCTAGAAGAAATATCTATCCAAATTAAGTTTTTTCATCTAAGTAAAATACGATATTTCTTTCATAACGTTCTCTTAAAGAATGAGGATATATTGAAATTTCAGATGAGGAATGCTGAAGGAAAGAGTTTTTCCATGTACTTGAGAAATGCAGATTAATGCAATATTTCAAAATGCTGCCTTTGAGAAAATACCATAAAATTGTTTAAGGTTACTGAAATATTACTAAGCATTTTCACACTGAAACCTTATTTTAAATTAATAAAAAAAATTTACATATATTATTATACAAGAGCTTCTCCTGCTTCCAAATGAATCGATATTCTAATCTTTAATATAGAAAATTAATACCACAATGTTTTTGTAAAATATATTATTTCATTTTAACATAATATGTCTACAAAAGTTACTAACAGAGTTTCGTTTTCCCTTTTCATATCTGTAATACAGATTACTGTGTAGTAGAACACAAACCAAGTTAAATACAGAAGATTTCGATACTTTTCTAGTCAGTCATTTTTGTCTTTACTATGAGCTACATAATCAAAACATTAGTACTGTAGCGAATAATACTATCTTTATATATTTTATACTACAACTATGTAAGAAAAAAATTATTGCGAATTTATCTTTTTAGAAACACAACTGTTTTACATTATTTGAAATGATTGAATCCTATGAAGTTTATTGAATTTATAAACATTATATTATTAATGAACATTAAATTATATTATTAGTGAACATTAATTTATATTAATAATAAACATTAATTTATATTATTAATACAACTCATTAACTTTCTTTTTAAAACATATTATCTCACTTTACTATCGATGATATGTAGTGATACGTGGTGATACGTGGAGTATAACGTGATGATAATATAGGAAAATTAAAGTTGTGTATGTGTTTAGAATATTGAAAGTACTTAGATACAGCCAAAATTGTTAGGAGGTGATTATAAAAAAAATGTTATGTCTACATTTTAATATAACATTTTTAAGGGGCTATACATACCTGCAAGATCGAAACAAACGTGTATTTTGGGGAATTGTTTTTTTTTTTTTTGAAAATGAAGCAGGTTATTTGAAAAACTCTTTTTGTATTTTATTTATTACACTTTAAAAAAAATAAATTAATTTTTCTAATAACGAAATAAAGTTGGGTGCCAGCTAGTTTATGCCAGCTAACCCGCTCCCCGGACGTGATGTCGCTCTGGTATTCCACTGTGCTCACCGTAACTCTTTGAAATGTCATCTGAAATTATAAACGTATAGCATAACGTCTTTACACTGAACACTTAAAACTAGAGAGTAATCGTATGTTTTTTGAGGAAACATTGATATTGAGCAAAAGGGCTGTCGTTCAATAAGATAACGATTTTCAGTAGAAAATTTGAACTTTGATTGTTTATAAAAATAGAAAAAACTCATAGTAAACAGAAGAACGTTTGTTCAACTAGGTAAATCATATGTAATTGTTGGAGTATCATAGTTGAGATTTACTCCAACAGAGCGAAAAACACCGGGATCAGGACTCGAACCTGGGTATTTTGGCTTGCCGTGCCAACGCTCTTGCTACTGAGCTATCCCAACGATTATGCCAGCTAGGACATCTTTGAGATAGCCCAGTAGGAAGAGCGTTGGCACGGCAAACCAATGTACCCAAGTGCTAGTCCTGGTCACAACATTTTTTGCTCTGTTGGAGTAAATCTCAACTATGATACTCCAACCATTAAATAGAAAAAAACACCAGTTCTCCAAAACGACCTATTACTGTGTACATAATATTATTGTTAAAAATTGGTCAAAATTTGAAGGTTGTTTGAGATTTGTTCGAGTTATCATGATCGTCGTCTTTAAAATCATACTTTTGAGATAATCCCCTTTAAAGATTCAAGTTATGACTTATGTATGATAGAATAAAGTAAATTAAAGCAAATTAATCTTATCAAATCGACTATAAAATGTAACTGAATATTGTTCAGTAATTGTACTTTCAGAAAATGCAATAAAAATGCATTTTTTGAATGGTTGCAGCGAGGTATAATCACTTGATGAATAATAAATATTGTAAGATATTGTAGCGTCATGACCAATGGATTAAGTCAGGATGGCTTTTTTAGAGGTTTTTATTATACTCAGCTACAGGACAGCACACTGTTCAAACAATTGGACAGAAAAAAATTTTGTAGATAAAGAAAAGACCCAAAAAAGAAAGAAAAAACATGTCTTTTTGGTCAAAGTTAGTAATAAAATAAAACACATTTATTTTAAACATTGATAAATGAAATTTTATCCGGATATTTGAATTTGTTTATTAACGGTAAATACATAAAATATATACTATGATAACAAACGTTTTAAAAATTCCTTTGTAAAAATATACATAAAAACGCAAAGAATCCTATTCTTGACAGAAACGAATCGATTCAAAAACCTATAGATTCTTCATCCATTTTTAAATAAATGCTCGAAGATATAACTCTCAGTTTTATAGTAAATGTGCAGGAATAAAATTCTGTTAGCCGATATGCAAATTCTTGCAATTTTGACAATGATGCATTATTTTTCTTACAAAATTTCTCTTATAAGAGAAGATTTACAAAAAACTAGATTGATCGGGCTATTTTTTGTTTTCTTATTTACCATTTTTATGCAGAAAAATGCAGAAAAATAAACTTAGCATTTTCCTGCTGACACCTTATTCATCACAGACACTGCAAGGAATAAAAGTGTGAAAAACCGGAAGAAAAACTCATTTGTTTAAAGATATGAAAAAATGATTTTGAAAAGATTGGAAAATACAAAAAAAAAAATTGTTATTTTGTAGTGCATATTATTTTTTATACTGTACAAAGGTAATTTTATTAACAGTTTCGTTAATGTTTGATGAAACTAGTACAAGTAGTTTGTGATTATGGAATTTTATTAAAAAATAATACATCACATTTTATTCTATTAAATGTTTTATTTTATATAATTTTTACTGTACTTTTGTTTGAAAATGCAAATATTAAATGAAAATTTCTGAATTTTATTTCATTTCACGAACTATATAGATTGTTATGTTTATGTAAAAAACTTTTCAATCTGAAATGAAATAAAAGTAAAATATGACTCATACATTTAGAAAAATTCTGGAAAATTCCAGAAACTTTTCGTTTTGAGATTTATACGCATATAAGTAGATCATTTGAATCATAAAAATAATATGACCATGTGTTTATCAATCTATCTATATATCTATCTATGTATATATTTATATATCATATGTTATAATACGAACAAATATTTTGTCTATGTGTGTATATATGCAAATTTTATCTAAAAACGGCTCTAATGATTTTGACTAAATTTTGGATGTTATCATTTTTGGGCACGAAAAGAGCATTGGGCTAGGTCACATGTTCGAGAAAATTCGATTAGTGGGTCATTTTGGGTCCTTACAAGTCAGATTCAATCTAGTTTTATCAAAAAACGACTCAAACTATTTTGACTCAATTTTGTATCATACCATTTTGGATTACGTAAAATCTATTGGGCAGATGTTCGAGAAAATTCGATTAGTGGGTTATTTTTGGGTCAATGCAGGTCAAGCTAAATTTATTACAAATCGGCTCTAACTATTTTGACTAAATTTTGTACCTTACCGTTTTATATTACGAGGAGACCATTAAGTTAAGTCTCATATTTAAGAAATTCAATTAGAGGGTCATGTTTGGGACACTACTGGTGTAGCTAATTTTATCTAAAATTGACTCAAACGCTTTTGAGTAAATTTCGTAACTGTTTTGGATTACGAGAAGACCATTGGGCTAATTCACATGTTCGAGAAAATTTTATTAGTGGGTCATTTTTGGGTCACTACGGATCAAGCTAAATTTAGTACAAATAGGCTCTAACTATTTTAACTAAATTTTGTATCCTACCGTTTTTAATTACGAGGAGACCAATGAGTTAATTCACATATTCAAGAAAATTCAATTAGAGCTAGAGGTTCATTTTTGGGTCACTACACATCTAACTTATTTTATCTAATGCACGACTTAAACGATTTTGACTAAATTTTTATCCTACCATTTTAGACTACGAGACCATTGAATGTCTAAGGAAGGCCACTCGTCCTGGCGAACTCAAAATGTGTAGCGTATAGCTTCCCCCGTGATACTCGTCGGCACGCAGGGATTCGTGATGGGTGACTTCAGTCGTCGACGGGAAGGGAAAGCACAACACAGGGGCCTTAAACGAACACGCGGGTCCCACCAGGGAAAAGTCACAGAATTTGTAAAATTTTTCTAACATTAAACAATGCGTAAAATTCCCATTAAAAAATTGCAGCAGAACGGTGTGCCCTTTAAACTCATCCCAATTCTTAATATTTTTAGAAACTTTGTAATTTTACATCCAAATGTAATTACTGTTCGGGTTGAACGCTTTTATTGGAACAAAATCGCAGAGGGCTTGTCGGTGATAAATGTAATAACACTATTTCCAAACATTTTCGTGTTTGTGCCCGACAGAACGATCGCAGAACCTAGAAAAAACAATGGTTATGGTACATACCAGACCAATAAAGGCTGGCCCTGCCAGAGCAACGTCCTCCACGGGAGCAAGGGGCAGAGAATGAAAAGAAACATAAGAAATGTAAGACAAACTATAGATTAAAAGTAAAAAATTATTTGCGTTGCATTGCCAGAGCCGCTGGAGCCAGCGCTCCCAAATGACAGGTAGCGGTATGCTGTGGTTCTTTGATAGGGAAAGTAGGTACGACTGCACCTTTTGCACAGTTCGTAGATGTTGGATGGGCAGTTCCTGGTGCTCTTGCACCATGACTTACAGTTCACAGCAGGACTGCCTTTTGATTAAAATGTGCCGAAACCGGGTGGCCCACGATATCCGCGCGACAAATGGCACCACAAAAACAGGAGTAACTTAGGCAACAATGACCAGCAAGGGGATACAACTAGAAATTACAAACTTGACAATTGGAAGGTAGGAGAAGATCATTGGGCTAAGTCACATGTTCGAGAAAATTCTATTAGTGGGTCATTTTTGGGTTACAACGTGTAAAGCTAATTTTATCAAAAAAAAACCCGGCTCTAACGATTTTATATAAATTTTTTGTCCTCAATTTTGGCGTATGGGAAGATCATTAGGCTGGGTCACATGTTCGAGAAATTTCCTTTAGTGGATCATTTTGGGCCACTACGAGTCAAGATCAAGCTAATTCCCTCTAAAAACAACTCAAACGATTTTGACTGCATTTTGTATCCTACCATTTTGGATTACGAGAAGATCATTGGGCTAAATCAGACGTTCGAGAAAATTTGATTAGTGGGTCATTTTGGGGTCAGGTTAAATTTATTACAAATCGGCTCTAACTATTTTGGCTAAATTTTTTATCCTACTGTTTTGAATTACAAAAACACCGATGGGTAGGGTCACATATTCAAGAAAATGTAATTAGAATGTCATTTTTGGGTCACTACGTGTGTATCTATTTTTATCTAGACTACTCAAACGATTTCGGCTAAATTTTGGATTACGAGAATACCATTGAATTATAAGGGAGGCCACACGTTCCTGGCGAAGCTAAGACGTGGAGCGTATACTTTCTTCCAATATACTCCTCGGCCCGCGGGAAATCGTGGTGGGTGATTTCACGTCGGCGGGCAGGAATAGTAGAGCACAGGGGCCTCCAACGAACACGCGGGTCCTACCAAGAAGAAGTCGCAGAATTTGTAACATTTTTCTGACATTAAAAAAGGAGAAAAATTCCATGAAAAAATTGTAGTAGAACGGTAAACCCTTTAAACTCATCACAATTCTTAATATTTTTAGAAACTTTGTAATTTTACATCCAAATGCAATTACTGTTCGGGTTGAACGCTTTTCTTGGAAAAAAAATCGCAGAGGGCTTGCTGTTGATAAACCTAACATCACTCTTTCTAAACATTTTAGTGTTTGCGCCCGACAGAACGACCGCAGCGCCCAGAAAAAACAATGGCTAATGGTACATACTAGGCCAATAAAGGCTGGTCCTGCCAAGACAACGTCCTCTACGCGATAAGTCACTTATTGGAGAAAATTTGATTAGGGAGTCATTTTTGGGTCACTACGTGTCAAGCTAATTTTATCTAAAAACGTGGCTCTAGTGATTTTGACTAAATTTTGTATCCTACCGTTTTGGACTATGAGAAGGTCATTGGGTTAGGTCACATGTTTGAGAAAATTTGATCAGTGGGTCATTTTGGGTTCAGTATGGGTCAAGCTAATTTTATCTAAAAAATAGCTCTAACAATTTTAACTAAATTTTGTATCCTACCATTTTGGTGCACGAGAAGAACTTTGGAATAGCTCACATGTTCGAGAAAATTCATTTAGTGGATCATTTTGGGGTCACTATGGGTCAAAAGCTAATTTTACCCGAGCGTAGCGCGATCTTCCACACTGATGTATATATATATATATATTTGTGTGTGTGTGTGTGTGTGTGTGTTTATATATGTTTTTATATATACATGTTATATTATCGTAGCTTTTGTAACTAATTCTTGCTCGGTCACTATTCTTGACAAAAAAGTCCATATTTCATGTGTAGTAGTAACTTTTATATTACTACTAGGAAGTTTTAAAAACATGAAAAAAGCTGACTCAAATGTTAACTACGAAAATGGGCATAACTTTTGAAGAATATGCATGTGAAATACACTGCCCGCCTGGACTTCATAATACAAAATTTCGAGAAGTTTTAAAACGGTATCATTGCAGTCCATTGATTCGATCCCAAGGAATTTCCTCAGAAATAAAATAAACTAGTAAATCTGCAGATCAGAAGCCTCAACGTCAGCTCTGAAAGTCATTGTTTTTTAATCTCACTTTTCATATTATTTAGCATCTTACAGTTCGTAATTTAATTTTTATTTATGTTACATACATATTTATAGGCATATAAAGTACTTCGGAGGCTTCAGAAATTAGAAGCGTTACATTAAACACGATTTATGCAATGATATTCTGAAATTCCTATGAACTTCTTATTCTTGTAATTTTTTATATAAAAAAATGCATTTCTTAATTTGATATTCTTTGAAATATGGTTGTTAAGCAACTAATAAAATAAAAAAGAAAGAAAAATAAATGCATTTTAAAATTTGTAAAAAATAGGAGAAAAAAAGAGTTTTATATTTCCCGAACAGTTGCAAAATTTTTCCAATAATTTAAACAATTAATTTCTAAATTTTAATAGATGTATCGGCAAAATTTCAAAGCTATTGCATATATTTAAGACCTCCATATTGAAAATTTAGTATCCGTAATTTTACGTTTAAATCCATTATTTAAATATGCGATTTTCATTTCAGTTAAAAATGAAATTTGAAAATTGTCAGCATTCCCATAGGAAAGCATTATGACCTAAAAAGAAATGTTCTATATTTTTCGAATGAATGAACCAAATGTAACTAAAAACTATACAGTTAATTTCGGGTATCTCACCAACATACCCACCAAAAATCAACTTAATAGGACGATTTTTACGGCAGTTATCGCGGAACAGACAGACAGAAACCAAAAACTTTTCGTGTCTCCACAGTGAGCTTTCACTGACGTTTCGGCAACAACAAAAGTATCTAACTAGTAAATCTACAGATCAGAGGCCTCAACGTCAGCTCAAAAAATCATTGTTCTTACTAATTTTGACACACTAAAATTCAATCTTTTTAAGTTATTTATACATTGATAAGAATATAAATTTATCGAAAGTTTCGGAAATTTTAGAAGTATCCCCTTAAACACAATGTTATGCAATGATAGGATAAACTACTTGTTACTGTATTTTTTCAGAATAACAATACATTATTTAAGGGGGGCTCCGCCCCCCTGAACCCCCCGTTGTCGCTTTAATATTCTATTCTCAATTTCCAGTAATTGTGCTATTTTATTTCTTGAGTATATGTCTGAATGTATTTGCAATTTTCATTTCATTAGAATAACCATATCTTTGTACAAGAGATTTTATCCTATCCTTAAAAGAATAATTATATTTCAACTATTAAACATCATATGTTTCTGAAGTTGAATAAAATTTCGTGTATAAATTATACTTATACAAATTTAAATTCCTCTTATTTGACCTATATTCAATTTATGCATTAAACGTTTTTATTATTTTCATTTGGAAAACCGATTTGGTAATCATTTTTTAGTACTTAAAATAAATTCTCATCTATTTCATTAAAAAAAAAAAGCATATTAAAAACTTAAAACCCGAAAATTGACAATTTTTAATAAAACTTCGCGTAAAAATAATGCGATTCACTTGAATTTTCCTTTGTTGATATTCTTTGAAATATAGTTGCTTAGCAACCATTTATTGAAAGAGAGAAAAAAAATGCACTGGAAATTTTTGTAAAAAATGATAGAATAAAATGTATTATATTATTAGAGCAGATGTATAAAATTGCACCAAACATTGTACACCTAATTTAAAAAATCTGACGAATGTATTAACAAAATTTCAAATTAATTTGAATAATTTAAGACCTGACTTGATAAATTTTAGCCTTCATAACTTACACATTAAATACATTAATCAAATGCGCCATTTTATTTCAATGGATGAAAATTTTCAAAATCGTCTGAATTCCCATAGGAAAGCATTATGACCTAAAAAGAAATGTTTTCCGTAATCTTATTAAATTTATATTCGTGATTTCCTATTGTTTGTGTGAATGATTCTAGTATATCTTGGATTTCGTTCTACACAGTGGTTTTATTAGGATAAGCAAAAATTCAGAAAATAATTTCATGTTATCCTAGTACCTAAATAGCAATATTTACTTACCTGCCAACCACGAAACACTCGCATCTGATAGATAAGTTGAATAATATCTCGTGTACAAAAGCAACTTATGGAAATGTAAACTGAATCTACTGTATTTCACTTATATCTATTGCAGAAATCTAGTGTTATTACAATTTTTGTTTCGGAAAAACAGTTTTGATGGTCATTCTATAATATTTATTTTACATACGTACATCTTGATCTAACTCGATGGCAATAGCATACTAAAATCTCTCAATAAAATATTAAAATCACCCAATAAAATATTGTAGCAAAATAGTCTGAATTATTTAAATTTTATTATTTTGATATTCTTTAAAATTTAGTTGCTAGGTTACGGTTAAATTAAAGAGGTAAATAAAAATAAATGCATTTTAAAATTTGCAGAAAATGATAGAATAAAATGTATTATATTATTAGAACAGATGTATAAAATTGCACCAAAAATTATACACCTAATTTAAAAAATCTGACGAATGTATTTACAAAATTTCAAATTAATTTGAATAATTTAAGACCTGACTTGATAAATTTTAGCCTTCATAACTTACCGTTTAAATACATTAATCAAATGCGACATTTTATTTTCAACGACTGAAAAAATTCAAAATCGTCTGAATTCCCATAGGAAAGCATTAGGATAAAAAAAGAAATGTTCTATATTTTCCGAGCGAATGAACCAAATGTAACTAAAAACTATACAGCTAATTCCGGGTATCTCACCAACATACCTACCAAAAATTAAACTAATCGGATCATTTTTACGGCAGTTATCGCGGAACAGACAGACAGACAGACAGACAGACAGACAAACAGACAGAAACCAAAAACTTTTCGGGTCTCAACAGTAAGCCTTCACTGACGTTTCGGCAATGAAGTTGTTTATTACTGCTGTCACTTTACACATATTTTCGGAGAACTCTCTTTTTAACTAGTAAATCTGCAGATCAGGAGCCTCAAGGTCAGCTCAAGTCACTGTTTTTTAATCTCACTTTTCATATTATTTAGCATCTTACAATCTGCAATTTAGTTTTTTTTCTATTGCATACATATTTACAGGCATATACAATTCTTCGGAGGTTTCAGAAATTAGAAACGTTCAATTAAACACGGTTTATGCAATGATATTCTGAAATTCTTATGAACTTCTTATTCTTGTAACTTTTTAGATTAAAAAAAAACTTGTATTAAAATAAATTCTTCATTTATGTCAATAGAATACAAAAATAATTTATTTTGCTAATAAATTATTGGAACAAAATAGTGCGTGTTGCTTTTATTATTTTTATCTTCTTTGAAATATCGTTGCTAGGCAACTGATAAATTAAAGAGCAAAGTAAAAAGAAATGCATTTTAAAATTTGTAAAAAACATGAAAATAAAAGTTTTATATTTCCGGAACGAACAGATGCAAAAAAATTTCCAATCATTTAAACAATTAATATCTCAATTCTAATAAATGTATCGTCAATTTTTCAAAATTATTGGATATATTTAAAACCTCCATATCGAAAATCAACATCCATAATTTTACGTTGAAATCCATTATTCAAATATGCGATTTCCATTTCAGTTAAAAATTAAATTTGAAAATCGTCTGCAGTCCCATAGGAAAGCATTATAATTTAAAAAGAAATGTTCTATATTTTTCGAACGAATGAACCAAATTTAACCAAAAACTATACAGCTAATTCCGGGTATCTCACCAACATACCCACCAAAAATCAACCTAATCGGATCATTTTTACGGCAGTTATCGCGGAACAGACAGACAGACAAACAGACAGACAGACAGACAGAAACCAAAAACTTTTCGGGTCTCAACAGTAAGCCTTCACTGACGTTTCGGCAATTATCCTAACTTTACTCAGTATCTTAACTCTTATCTTCCATAAAGAAACTTTTTCAGTAGAAACGCTGGAACTCGGTTTGAAGACCCTTCTGCAAAATAAAAAATTCCTGACGGCTCGGCCTTCATGCACAGACAAATTTCGAAGACGCAGACCATGGGGGCCTGTTTATTGGGAATTGCAGAAGAAATGACCTTTTTGCCATGATGCGGCAGTTATGACAGCCCACTTCGAAATCTACCTGTGTTGGTAGGTGGAGCCGGCAGGGATTCATTTGTTTTTATTTTTATTTATTTATTTATTTTTTTGCTGTGTGTGTTGGTTCTATAAAAAAAAGTGTCAATATAAAAGTTGTAAATAATATTAAGACAATTTATAATAAATTTAAGCGGATTTGATATCTTGTGAATTGACGAAGTTATGAATTTTTTTGTTCTAAACCCCAATTCCCGCCCCACCCTCCCCTCCGCGCTGAGGCCATTTTTACTGATATAAAAAATCTGTGATACATATTTTTTCCATAGAAGTAATAATTAATCTAAACGGATTCGATATGTATCATAATTAAGAAGTTATGTTTTTATTTCTGTTTTTACACCTCCCTCCAATTTTCCCCCCTTAGTCCGATTTTGCCCATTAACGAAATTGACCGAGATTTTATGCCCCTTGATTTTATGTATCAGTTTGGATGAGATTTGTGCAGAATTATGGATGTCCATAAAAAAGTGATATAGATAGATATATAGATAAAGTTTTGAACTGGGGGTGGTTTTGGATGTAGGATCGGCGTAGATCTAAAATATTTTTTCAGAAATTCGAACATAGGGGAGAATGTAATAGGGAGTATTTCTTACAAAATCTACCTAAAAAAACATTACAAACATTGTGCCTAAAACAGTAAATTTTATGCATGTTTGCATACAGAATTTTATGAAGTTTTATAAAACTGTTTCCTAACAAAATAGTTTTTTCATGTTATAAAAAATATTGGATTTAATAGAGATAAGAATTATTCTACATGCAAACATTTTCTTTTGGTTGATTTAATTTCCACAAAACGAATTTCCTCTGATTTCCAGTAATGGCGAAAATTCAATAAAAACTAATAAAATTAATTAAAAACTGTGTTTACATAAATCTCTTTATGCCTTTAAGAATTGCTCGATTGTTACATAAATGCTTATATGTTTATTTTTTTTTCGTAAAAACATCCAGAAAATGAGTGGAACTAGATATAATTTATTATTTTTTTTTCTCATTCAAATAAACTCCCAAGTTTTATTTGTCATAGAAATATTTAAAATCTACCTTTTATTATTTGAATAAAATTTTATTGTATATTACGTTTATTGTTTTGTTTTTTCAAATCATGTTATTCAATTTAAAACGATGAACTGAGTTGCATCAACTGTAAATAACTATATATATATATGTGTTTTACTTCTGTTAAAAAATGAGTTTATATTTGTTTTCTTTCTCTGAGTTAAAAACAATTTGTTCCATTAAATTAGCTGCACAATAATGAAATATATAAAAGAAAATCTTGTTTTTGAATATATTTAGATTAGTAATGCGATAGAAAAATTTTAAGCGAGTAATTTATTCTGAATTCTTTTCCTAATATTTTTATTTATTCAGAAACATTGCGTAGAGATAAATCAATGTATTTTTTTATGAATATAGTGCTTTTAACTGCAATTTTGTCTAGAAAATATATTAGCATATTTAAACCAATCATTGTGAAAAATACAAAGAAAGTTTGAAGTGCATTCAACATATATTGAAAAAAAATTCAGTTAGTTGCGAGTCATTGAATCACAGACTGAACAGTTAGAAAAAACCCCCAATATTTTAACGTATGTAAAAGATAAATGCTTTCAAGAAAATTTTTAGTAAGTAAATAAGTTAGAATTTCTGTATGATAATTATGTTGCAAAAATAGATGAAATAAAAAAGCTAAATAAATAATCATTTAAATTTTATGACTTCATATTTTTAAAAAGATTATTTTCTGCTTAAAACAAGATGGATAAAAAGTTATTTTATGTTTTTTGACTGTTTTAAAAAGACTGAAAATGATTAAAATGCTGTTGACATAAATAACTGCAGTCGTGATAAAAGACAAAGTAAATCTACTAATCGAATATCAAACCTTGCTCGCAAATTATAACTGCTCGCAAATTTTGCAACAAGTTACAGCGATTTCGTGAGAAAAAAATAATCTATTTTTGCAAAATATGGGTATAATTATAATTACAGCAGGGTTCTTGCAGTTCTTGAATTTGAGTATCACTATTTCTGAATAGCGGAATTTTCGCCGTATTTAACCGCAGAATTTTCAACAATTTTCTGAGTTTAAGTAAATGAATATACTATTCAGAAATAATAGTACTCAAATTAAGGTGCTGCATGAATCCTGTGATACAGAAAAGATACTGGTACCAGTCGTCTGAGGTTCTTCTATTATCAAATGATATATATATATATATATATATATATATATATATATATAACGCTAAGGTACATGGCGGCGAAAAAGCGGTTATTTCACTTTTGTAAATGGTAATGAGAGGTTTGTTTAGAAAATCAAATCTGTTAAACTTAACTTTAGCCGGCTTCGTTGTTTGTTGTAGTATTTCTCGTAAAAAATGATTTACTTATGATTACAATATTTTGATACGATGAACTTTGATGATGTTAAAATGATTTCGTTGATGTAACGGTGTGTCGTGATGCGACATATCATCCATTAATCGGAGAAGGAAACACGTTGAGGTGTAAAAATCGCTAACTTTTCTCTATTTTTTTTTCAAAAATGAGTTTACAGCATGAAGTTTATAATTTATGCAGAAGATAACGGCGTGCCACTGAAACTGTGGAAGAAATGATTGAAAGAAAATCCATTCAAAATGAAGCTCATAGGCTTAGGCGAGCCACAAAACGTTCCGATCATCGGCAAAATAGACTTATCCAGCGAAGGTGAAACTGTGCGAATTCTCAATTTGAAGTGAACATTCTGGAGCATAGGTGTGGACTGAGGTGTGAGATTTTTACCACGCACTTTACTGGGAAAGTGAAGTTAAAACTAATTAAAAAAAATACTAAATGCTGCCATAATGGCAAAGTCTCTCTTCAAAATCTGACAGATGTTAAAGGAATTGCTGTGAGAATTGCATCAGAGGCTAAAAACTATCGACAGCATCTTCGAGAACACAATGCTGCTTAGCCTTTGCATCTATGGTCGCTGATATAAAGGCACGTCCTGGAACTGGCCTATATTGCTTCCGTATACATGTCCATATTTATCACATGGTTTCTTCTCTATATTCAAATGAGAGAAACGAACCTGGCTATGGACAGCTGTATACTGTATTTAACTTCAGTGAAGTAATTGACATGCGTACGTTGAATAATGAAGGCTGCTTACGCCCAGTTATGGAGAAGCTTAATATTTTACTAAATATAATAAATTAATAGACACTCGAGTGCACATGCTCTGCGAGGGATCAGCTAGTTTATATATAATGTTTTTTGGGCTGCGGGGTAGTAGGTTCGGGAGAAAATTTTGGTGGCTCATAGATACAATCTTGACATTCTTTGTATTTTCTATGTTTTATTAATAGTAAAACAAGAGTCATATTCTAACACATTCTTATATTTTTAAAAAATTCTATGAAAATTTAAATGTTTGGTTAAATATATATATGTACCAAGCATTGATAATTTTGTAATGTATGTTATAGATAGAAGTTGGTCGAAACGTCGATATTGTTAATTTAATTTTAATGTATGTATAAATTTTAAATTTGAATACACCATTTAGTAAATTTGTGATGTTTTATACTCACGTTTTTACTGTAGTACTGTTTCATGGTGTAATCGTCAAGCATTTATATATGTATGTTATTTGTTATTTATTTTTAAAAGAAGTAATTGTTGGATTTTATCTGTCCATAAAACGTGAATATGCTTTATTTAGTGAAAAAGAAATGAAAATTTTGATTTTGTATTCAACAAGTGCAAAAAGCTATTTTTATCTGTCACAGAAATTAAAACACGAGAGTTTTAATTGCTGTCTGTTCCAATTAAAAAGATCTGTAAATTGGCATATAAATAGTGATCAAACAGTCAATTCCAATTAAAAAGATTTAAAAATTTGAAATGTGTAATGTTAAAATACATTAAAATATTTTCATTTATCTATTCTGATAATATACTTTTATAGTGATGAGTTTATGTATTACTGCACTAAAAAGAAATTAAAAGACAAATTCTTAAGTTTTGATTTTTTATAAATTTATATCAAATATATCATAACCTAAATATTAAAAAAATAATTATAATCTATAAAAATATATTACATTCTGTTCATGACTGCTTCCTATATGTGCAAATAAAATTTTAGACTTTTTCTACATAGGTATACTTTTTTAGGAATGTTTGAAAAATCCATTATGATATTCATTATACAGCAGCTAACAAAGATACTGACTAATTTGATTTAATTACATTGATTCGAAAAGAAATATGAATTATTTTTAATATTTTTATTCTATTCGATTCAAGAATGATTCTTTTCATTAATGAATAGTAAAAAACGTTTTAGCTTTATTTCTCTAAATAGTTTTTTAAGTATGTTTAAAAAACTCTCATATCAAACAGTTAAGTGTTTTTGTAGGAGTTTTAAAAGTAGTGATATGATTTAATTATTTATATTATATTAATTAAATATATTTTATTCATAATTAGAAATTTTCTATTAAAAATCTGCTGCTCTTGCAATATGGATAAATTGATTATAAAGATGAAATATAATATGATCATGAATAAATCTTATCTACAATAAATAAGCTCCAATTTATTGTTTTTCTAAATATGATAAAAAAATTTAATAATTGTTATAAATTAATTATATTTAATGTCGCCTAAATAGTAACTATTTCCATATAATATATTTATGTAAATGATTGTATTGTATGAAATTATCTTATAATTTTCAATTATTTAAATACTTTAATTAGACGTTTACAAAAAATGTTACGTAGTCTGTTAGCATTGCGCATATTTAAATATTTTACAGAATACTTTTCAGTTAACAGATATTATTTTTCGGTTTATTTGTCATTTGTGATCTATTAAAATCCTGTAGTCTAGGTAATAAATTTCAATTTGGAGATAACCCGTAAAGTTAGGATTGTTATTCAAATAACAAGTATGAATTTAGTTGTAGTCATAGCTTCAAAAAGTATATTTAATGTAACTTTAGACTAATAAAATTTGGAGACATTTTACGCAATATTCCATTTGAGTGTTACTAGTTGAACATTTAAATCTCAGATTCAGTTTAAGATGTCGATTGTACCGTAAACGAAGTATCAGAAGCCGTGGAATGTCACATACAAGAAAATTTTGGGAATGAAAATCCTGTAATACTTTCATGTTCGAAAGGCTGTCTGAAAAAAATAAGAACTTCATTAAAAGAGGAAGACTGAATATAAAATATATAAATGGGAAATGAAATATACTCATCGGATGGCCTCTTTAAGAGTCAAACGTTCTGCTTGAAATACAGAATTATCACCAGATAATGCAGCATTTGGCGTATGTATTGAAGAATTGCGGCAATAAACACAAAAGATAAAATTTATAATGTAGTTAAATATTTTTCAATTTTCACTATCTATCTAAACGTTATCAGCGTCGTGAACTGATATATCCGTTCATTGAGCTGTAGGTTTGACTGTAATAGAAACATTATTTAAATTAATATAATTATATACCTATAATGCAATTTAAAACATTGAGAAATGATTAATACTCCCAAGGATTATATTTGCAACTAAACTTTTTATATCAAGTTGCAAAAATCATCGTTTTTAATTTTTTTTAAGAATTACACTTAAAACAACCTTACAATTTTGCCCTTTTGCTGGGCGGTCAAAGGGTTAAAAATAATTAATATTTTCCTTAAACGTTACATAGCAAAGAGGTCGAAAAAAAATAACCTTGTTGGACATCTAGCACAAAAATTCATAGGTAGGCAAATTGAAATCCGACAGGAATTTTATTAAAACACATTATGATCGACTGAGGCGACTATCAGAGTTTATATAAAATTTAAAATACAAGAACAGATACAATCCAATATGATATGATGAAATGCAAATATTTATGCCAATATTTAGCAATCCGGTTTGAGAAAACTGACTAATGCACTATAAAGACTGTTCGGAAACGTTTCCGAAAACCAATGGCAACAAACAAAACCTTTATTATTTTTTTAAATGCTTCTTAAAATCTCGAAAATATATCAGTTTCTGATGTTGTCTAAAGATATAGAAGGCTTTTCGGGATCATATATGACTCGGAAAAGGTTGTTGTATATTTTCTTCGTGGTTATGTTATATTTTCGTAGATTAATCAGTCAGGACACGCGCTGAGATAAAATCTACCCCAGCTTACAACTATTATTTAAAAATGTGCGAAAATAGTTCGTGATCATTCTGAGCTTTATAGTACCTTTCAAGCTGAATATCAAGATGTGGCCAAAAAGAATTTATCACCGGTTGTGTATTTTCCATTCTTTTGTTATAAAAATGTCACGTGGGAGGAAATTTACCCCACGCGTGTTATAACGTAACCCATAATGATAGGAAAATGTTAATGCAAATGTTTATGTAAAAGATATAGTGTGCAAATAATAATATAATTTTTCTTTTAAATGTTAACAACTCTTGCACATACAGTTTCTATATATCAGTTTTATGTTTTTTCTTTTGCATTTTCATGGCTGAATTTGGATTGTAAAAGCTTTGTATGCAATGATATGCAGAAGAAAATCTTAGTGCGAGATTTTACGTTTTTTTTTTGCTTTAAATATAAAAGAACTTTTTATTTTAAGTTAAATTATGTACTTTATTGATTTACTGTTTATTTCAAAATATAAATTTTTGTTTATAATCTAACCGAGGGGAAATTGACACAAGAAAACCCATTGGGGTAAAATTTATCCCGCGCGAGTAGTAACGTAATAGAAAGGGGCGCGTGTGCTGAGGGATTAAGTAATTTTTGTATCTTTTTATAGGATAGCAACTATCTATGTCATCAAATGACAATGAATGAGAAAAATGATGCTTGTAAAAAATAAGAGTTATGCCTAATTTAAATATATATATTTTTTAATAACTCACACGTAAAAGTTAAGTTATTACCAATATGGATCTTAAAAATTAATTTCAATATTTCAATATCTCATCATCATAATTATACGATTTAATTAGTCTTTTGATAAGGTAGATAATTACCTAGTTCATATAATGAAATAAAACACAAATATACAAATATATAAGAATTTAACAAAACTAAGTAAAATTTATAAACAAATTACTCACTTTCTACGTAACAGGGTTCTCATAAATCGAATTAAAAAATGAAAACAAATTGCAGCAAATCTTAAGTAAAAAAAATGTTAAAGTTATTCCTGGAAACATGCATTACGCTGATAAAAGTAAACGGAAAACCTTGAATGCAGAATTTTGGAACAGTAATATGTTTAAAGTAGAGAAACATCCTTAGTTTGCGATAATGAATATTAGATACATTTTTTTTTATTACGCTGTTGAGATATAATTCAGTAATACAATATTTGAAAAAGAGTTTTTTTTTTAAGTTAAAGAGGTATTTTGCAACATTTGTTAAAGATTTATTATAATGTTATATTTATGACTTCTAATTGGAATATTCTACGATTTGACTGGCATAATGCAATAAAAATGTGATAATGAAGAATGTTTTATTTGTATTGTAATTAACTGCTAGTTTTGAAATGTTCTGCTCGATTATTATTTTTTATTTTTGTACAATGCACTTTTCTAACTGTTGAAGATGTAAGATATTATTGAATTTTAACTATACAACAACAAGTTCTTAACATTTAGAATATAAAATATAAATACATTCCTAATAGTCTTTATTCTATTTAAATTGACATTCTACGTATGTCGTTTTAAATGGATTTTAGTTTTAAATGAGTATTACTAAAGTTGTGTCGTCCTAGTTAATTACATACTCTAACTTGGTCTATTTTCCTTTGTGACGTATACACTTTTTGAAGTGTACTATGTCAAAGCACAATAGAATGTAAATGATCTAATTTATTTCTTGCAATTTTATTTGTTTCATTTCAAACTTAAATTCTATGAATTTGAATACCATGAATTAATTTGTCAGTTGTTGGTCAGTACTTGCACTTGTTCAAACTAAAATTTTACAGTACAGTTTTTCTATTTGTAACGAAATAAATTAGTTTAAACAAATATAGTTTTGAATTAGAAACTTAAGTTTAAATATAAGCGGTTTTTCCAATAAAAAATGGCGAATGCTCAACTTCGACGCAGATTTTTTGTTCCATCATAGTCTTAAACCATTTCCTTTGATTTTTTATAAATACATTCGAATTTAGTGTTTGTAAATTATGATTATACTTTCTTTTGTAAAAGAAAAAATAATTCGAGACTACTTTCGCATGAAAATACTACTAGAAGACTTATTCTCTTCAAAGACAGGATAATAATAGCTTCTGATTACTGCCAGAATTCGACAAAACTCTGTGTTTTAATTCGTAAAAATAAATGGCATATAGTATGTAAATTATACCCGTCAAAAACATCACATGTAAAAAATGTAGTCAAATCTCGTGACTCGTTTACCGTAAAAAATTTTGAGATCATCTTGAGCCAAGTTTAGCTCTCTTATTAACTCTGAAATTTTCTTTCACAAATCACTCGTAGTCTCTACATCTTTAGTTAAAGAATATTTTGTGACTTGACAACTACACAGCACAAGAATGTGACGGCTGTTGCTTACATTTTAGTAATCGAGTTTATTAACAAAGTACTGGATAAAATAGTATTTATATGAGCATTGAATGTATCTGTATTTGTAGCGTGGACTTAATAATTTAACATAATATTGCGAAACCTTTGCTGTGGTCGAGCTGGATGTCCAGAGTTTTGGGTGGTTTTCTTCCGATGTAAAGTGAATACGTACCAGACACCTCCCTTTACAAAGACCCCATCCAAAGGCATTCCTCCTTTAGGCTTATATCCCTCAAATTCATAATCGGTTTCATCAAATAATCCCATTCCATCCCATAACACCCATAGTAAGGTGGAATAACTTCTTTGTGATACGTAACTGCCAAGTCACAAAATATACTTTGACTAATGATAATGATGTAGAGACAAGAGTGGTTTGTGACTGAAAATTTCATAGTTAATAAGAGAGCTAAATTTGGCTTTAGATGATCTCTTAATTTTTTTAACGAGACTTGGCTACATTTTTTACATGTGATGTGTTTTATGGGATTTCACTTCTTTTTGTAAGTAATCCTCCTTTTCTTGACTTTGGGCTCTTTTTGGACATCATCTACTGGTTTCCGTCAAGTCCAGTCCCTATCCTAATTATTTGAAGGTACCAACAATTTGGAGCTTTAGTTCCGTTTGCAAAGTCCTCAGATCAAAAGAAGTTTCAGGCTTCTAGGCAAGCACTAAATTATGGGGATCAAAAGTACTCTCAGTTGATTCCAGGAAAGGTGCTATCGATCTGAGATATCACTCGCAGTCCTAGATACTTGATGTTTGGCGTAAAAGTAGTGTTTAGGATAAAACAAAAGACAAAATTATAAAATCCTAAAAATTCCAACAAACTGAACTATTTTCGATTTTTTGATTTTTACGTTCGAATTTTTTCAATTTTTCGATTCTATTTTTCGAAATTTCCCAATTTTTTAATGATTTCTATTCTTTATGTCCTAAACACTACCTTTATGCGAAATTTCAAGTTTCTAGGGCTACAAAATCGAATTATTTTTCAATTTTTGAATTTTTCGATTTTATTTTCAAATTTTCCAATTTTTATATTTTTTTATTTGTAATATATTAAACACTGCCTTTATACCAAATATCAAGTTTCTAAGGACACAATATCAAATTATTTTCAATTTTTCGATTTTTTTTCGAATTTTCCAAATTTTTTAATTTTTTTTTGTATCCTAAACACTACTTTTATTCCAAATTCTAGGATAATATTATCCGATGCTGGGAATTTATTCGTCTCATGGACGCCACTGGGTAGTGTGCTCATGTATGACATTCCATGCGAAGTTGCAGCCTTGCCAACGTATAGGTGAAAATATCAGACTGGATGTCGTCCAGATGGCTTAAAGGGTAAAGCACTTGGCAAAGGGTAAAGCGCTATACCAGGGTATCTGGGTTCGATCCCTGATCTGAACACAGTTTTCACTCTGTTGGCTATGCGTTATTTACCAAAGGGAAAATTAATTAACACCCTTTGTTAGTGTTATTAATTTTAAGCACAGTTTTAGTCCTGCTTAAATTTTATGGAAATTCAAAAAATATTTAAAAAAAAGCTAGTCGTCAAATTTGAGACTGGGAATAATTCATAGTCGTCAAATGCAATAATATAGTTGCATTTGACAGCTAACGACCTCTAATTTCGAACATTGGTTCTAACCAACACCAAGTTTTCCTCGGTTGCATATACAGTATATGATCTTTATACAGTGAAACCCCGAACTATCGTTTTCCCGCATTGATCGTATTATTTTTATGGAACCCGCACAAATTATATTTAAATAACGTTAACGAAACCCGCATGCATCGTTCTTCAAAAGTCGTTTTCCCGCATTCATCGTTGTAAAATTTTTCTCCTCACCGAAATGAAATTCAAGGTCAAACAGTTTCATGTGACATACAAACTGTAATTACTTTTCTTATCTTAAAATAACTCATTTATGCTGTTTTAGGGGGTGGGGGGGATTTTCGCTGATATTGTGACATGTATGTACGTTTAAATAATGCGGAACATGTGTTTTTGTTTGGAGAATGGTTTATTATTAGAAGAAAGGCTTCACATCATAGATGAGGTGAAAAGAATCCTTTTGAGAAAAAAAATAATATCGCTAAACGTTTAGGTATACCGCTGTCAACCCTGAATTCGATAATTTCGAAAAATAAAGAAATTAGAGAGCAGGCTGATAAGTATGAAACTTCTGTAAAAGAAGAGAGAAACTAGCAATATGTCTACATACAGTGAGTTATAAAGACTTCTCTTCGCTTGGTACGAGCAGGCTCAAGCGTCAAATATTCCTGTCGATGGGAATATTCTTCGAGAGAAGGCACTTGAAATAGCTTGGCTAGCATGGATACTTTTTTTGCATAAAATGGGTAGATTTCACGTTTTAAAATTCGCCATGTATTGGTATCCAGGAAATTATGCGTCGAAAGTGCCGCAGTAATAAATACTGATGCCATAGAAATGTGGTTTGAAAAACTTCCGAAGTTACTAGAGAGATACAAGGATTGTGACATCTATAATACAGACGAAATAGGCCTGTTTTGTAAATGCTTGCCAGAGAGAACGTTAGCTTTCAAAGGAGAGTCTTGTCATGGTGGTAAACGTTCCAAAGAAAGACTTACAGTGTTACAATGCACAAATAAGGACGGTTCTGATAAATGAGTATCCCTCGTTATTGGTAAATCTGCTAAACCTCGATGTTTCAAGAATGTAAAGAAACTGCCAGTAGTCTACCATTCGAATGGCAAAGAATGGATGAAAATGATATTTTTACAAAATTTCTTCATGACTTTGATATATCAATCAGTGCTCAAAAAATTAAAATCATTCTATTTATTGAGTTCAGCTCATTCATCAGATACGTCGTCTTTGAAAAATATAAAAGTCAGTTTTTTCCCAGCTAATTGTACATCTGTCGAACAATCTCTTGATGCCAGGATAATAACCAGTTTTAAGCAATTTTACAGGAGAAAGCTAGTGAAAAGATCTTTATGTTTCATGGAAAAAGCAAAAGAACCTACTCCAAAAATAGGGGTTGGGTTGATTATTGACGGCCAATTATCTACACTTGGGATATAGGCCCTCCAAAAATAGACCTTCTGCTAGCTATTCATTTTGTACTTTCAGCATGGCATGAAGTAACCTCTTCAGCCATCCAGAATTGTTTCGTGAAATGCGGTTTTGTGCGAAAAATTGATGAAGAATGCTCAACAGAAGGGAAAGAAAATATTGATGATGGTGACGCAGATAAAGAGTGGTTGCGTGTAGCAGAGGATGTATTTGGCATGAAATTTAGCGATTATATTTCCATTGATCAAGATATTGCGACATGTGATGTCCTAAGCATAGAAGAAATGTGTGAGGACGCAAAAAATGAATATAATGGCGAAGAAGCAGAGGGTAATGTTCATGCCGATAAAGCTGAGCCTACACCAGTGCCAGTCTGATGCAATTACGACATTTGAAACTGTATGAACTTGTATATATGCACATGACATTACAGAACATGATCAGAAAAATGCTGTGCATCTTGAAAATTTTTTGTTTAATTTAAAAAATGAATGAAAAACCCAACATAAAATTACTGATTTTTTAAAATAAATATCAATTTTCTACAACTTTGATTTATTTCTTTTACAGTTTGGTAAGTAACAAATTAGTATTTATTAGTATACTGTATACATTGCATGTATTAGTAATGCGTAAACATTTTTTTTTCGTGTTTTGACGTTAACCTGCATTCATCGTTTTTTTTTACCCCCTCCTTAAAAACGATGGATCGAGGTTCTATTGTAATGCAATTCTTTATATAACACAAAACGTCACAGACGTAAACAATGTGTTTTGCAATTAAGAAGCACATGCATTCACATACTGTAAAAAATTGCTACTTTTTAGAGGATTAAATTTGATACATTAATTCAACTTCATCTCCTTAATTCATTTCTCCTTATTCTCCTTAATTCAAACTTTTTTTTAACCATGTTTATAAAGTATATTTAACAATTTGCGGAATGATCAATATTATGCAAAAAATTATAATCTGCACAACTTCTGGTAGCAAGGAATGCAATATAAAAACACTCTACTGTATTTTGATATGTTTCTGACATATTTGGTCAAGTTTACAAAACAAGTTTAATGATGTATGAAATGTGATCTATATAATGCACAACCTGACGTTTTTAATTTACGTTGAAAAAATCTTCTATTGTTTTTCTTAATTTTACAAACGTTAATATGGCAATGCATTGTAGTAGAGGTGTACCGAGTTCTCGATATATACTCGGTAGTCGGCCAATTAGTCAAATAGCTGTAAGAACTGCATTTATTAAGCATTATTAAAAACAAAGGAATTTATAACTGATCTGTAAAAAGTTATTGGAATTTAAATGTGTAATATAAGCAATTATTCATAAAAACTATTTACTTGGCATATAAAAATGTTTACAAAATATAGAAAAGTTAAGAAAAATAATATAAAAATAATGCAGATCAAAATTTAGTTTTAGGTTTATGCAAATAAAAATAGGTCATTTTTAAAACTAAGAAAAGACTAGGATTTTGGACAAATTATGGTGCAAAGACATATTTAATTGTTCTACATTTTTAGGAGATAAGCACCGGTCTACACTGACCAATACTGAACTTACTACCTTAAAATAACGCTACTGTATTATATACTATACCATTTAATCTATTATGTATAGCAAACTCATCGACGATAAAATTGGTTTCTAAAATGTGACGCTGCCTCTCGGATTTGAAAATACGAGCCATATGATATAAAATAATCCAGACACTTTGAATCACAACACATTGACACACTATATTCACGAGCTTTTATGCTAAGAGCCTGATATATAATTACATCAAACATTCGGTCAATAATTGTTTCTGTATTAAATGATTCTCTAGATCTCAAAATTTCTATAATCTACAAATCTAAAACATAAAATGATTGAAACTGAAATAAAATCTAGTGAAATATTCATTAGCAACTGTAACTTGGAGATACAAAATATGGAATAGTGTTATTCTAACTTTATTTTGTAAAAAATACATATCAGATGTATGGCAAAAATAGTGAAAGAAGTCAGTGTTGTATTTTGATTTGTATCTAATACAGGTTATTTTGTATCTAATGTTTCATTGAAAAATGAAATTTTCAGATATGAATTTAAACATTAATATTACATACAATAAAAAAAGACAGAGAAAGAGAGAAAGATAAAAGAAAAAAGGATTATTTAAAAATATAAAGAAAAAACCATAATTACAGAAAATATAAATTTTAATTACACACCAGAGCTTAAGAACTGATTTATCATTTTTATCTTTTTAAAACTTGAGAATATTTTTTTGTAAAGCGGACTGATTATTTTTTTTCATAATCCTATTATAATGTGTTAAACGAACTTTTTTTCGGCGCTTTTAAAAATCTGCTTTTAAATTATTGCTTAGAATTAGAGAAATCTAACGAAAGTACCTGCAAGTTGAATGTAATCCGATTATCTGTGAGAAAACGTAAATTAACCAGTTAAGGATGAAATGCATTTTTAACGAAACTTTATTGATTCTAAAACTTTTGGCAAGACTACAGTGGATTATTACTTTTTTAAGGATAACAGTTACTACACAGATTTGTTCCAACTTACAATAGCTATTTTAAAGTATTTAATCTTGAGAAGGCTAATCCATATAATGTAGATTTGTAATAAATTTAAATAATCTAAACATAAAAAAACAATCATTTGCAGAAATAGATGAAAATCAAAATTTTTTAAATGGATAGAGATTTATTCTCCTAACTTATAATTTTGTTTATTTAGTGATATCCTGGATGCAACGCAAGCAATTCAGTTACATAAAAATTACATTAATGTATAAATAATAAATATAAATAGATAAATTACTGTATATTTTGGCGTGTGACGCTGTTAAATAAAACGTCTTCGAGTTTCTATATGTTTATTTGATCCGCGTATTATGCGCCGGAATACACGGTAACTGACATCACGTTATCTCGTAAAAGATATTGAAAATGCAATTAATTGTCTTTTGCATTCTTAGTTAATTTTCATTTTAAGTTAAAGTAATTAATTTAAGTCAAGTTCATTATAAAAGGTAACAACATATTCTACAGATTCTCTCAAACTGTGCTCTCCGGAGCACCAGGGACTTCTCGAAACAATTTCTAGTGTTTCGTTAAAAGGTGAGGATATTTTTAATTAAAACTATTATATATATATATATATATATATATATATATAATTTCTTCTATCTTTACAAGAAGAAAGTATTGGATTCATGAAAATTTTCGACTTCCGGTTTTCGACGAATTGATACGTTTTAGAAGGTCCTGAACACGATATGACTGTTTTTAGAAAATGTCTGTCTGTCTGTATGTGACAAAAATTTTGTGGGCGCTCTATCTCAAGAACTAATGCTCGGAATTTAATAAAACTTTATATTCTGTTAGTCCCTGATATAAATTGGTGCTGATTAGTTTTTGGTAAAAATCGCCCAGCAGGTGGCGCTGCTATGCAGCATTTTGCAGGATTTACACGATTTTAGCGATAGTCATATCTCAAGAAATAATGCACGGAATTTAATAAAACTTGAGTTTCAGTTAGACTTTGATATAAATTGGTGCTGATTATTTTTAGTGTATGCGAAACCCGTGTGAAATAGAAGAAAGTTTTGGGATTGACACATCCGACTAGTTTTATTAATATATGATGGGAAATGTATCGCTGAAATGATTTTTACCCCATGAGAAAAAGCATTCCTTGCAGGAAAGTATCGACTAGAGTAAAGAATATATTTAGTACATATGGTGTAGAAATAGCACATATGGTGTAATATAGTAACATAATACGTTTAGTACATATGGTGAAACACGTTATAGAAGTTCACTTTGTTCGAATATCGCATCAGCACTGTAAAAAAAAAAAGATAAAAGATAAATGTTTCTTAATCTACGAAAGTATAATATATCCACGTGCGAAAATATAGAATAATCTCTTCCGAGTTACTCAAGATTCCTAAAAGCATTCTATATCTTTAGAAACCTCTGAAACCAATTTATTTTCCGTGATTTAAAGAAGCATTTATAAAAGCAGAGTTTCTTTTATAGCCACTAATTTTCGGAAACATTTACGAGTAGTTTTTATAGCGCACTAATCAGTTCTGTGAAATCTTAATATCGATTTTAGGATGCTATCTACTCTTAAATAAAAATATTCAGCTACTTAACAAGAGTAACAAAATAATATGAAATTAATGTTAGTGTTAGTGCTGGTAATTTATCGTGTTTCTGTGAAACATGTTTTTGGACAGAAAAAGGTTTACTTGAGAATTAACGGCATCCGAAAAACATATATTACAGATTGGGAAAAGTTGCTTATACACTATAAAAATAATTACTCGGAAACGTTTCCGAAACTCTGTGACAACAAAATAATTTTATTTTTTAAAATGTTTCTTTATATCTCGGAATGATATTTTTTTCTGAGGTTTCTGAAGATGAAGAACGCTTTTTTGGAAGCGTGGGTATCACAGATGAGATAATTGTATACTTTAATTTGTGGTTGTATTATATTTTCTACCTATCCGTCAAAGAACATATCTTGAATGCTATTTTTGAATTTGTTAACAAACCTTGTCGTGTAATTAGCCGTGACAAACTGCTCAATAAACCTAAAAAAAAATGCGTTGTCATTTTGAGACGCCAGAATGCAAAGAAAATTCACATTTCTTTTTATATGAAGTACGCTGAACATAGGCAAATTGTGATATATATAATTGCTTATAAATTAACGTTTTAAAGAAAAAAATAGAAAACAATTGTAGTCTGTTTTATCTTTGATATTTTTATTCTGACCTCGGTAAAAAATATCACTTAATTCAAAATGAGACTAAGAAAAGACAATCGTTTTTTTAATTTCTTATAAATGATATTTGCAATTGATTAAAACTTTTCTAAAATAGTGTTTATTAATTTGTCCGAATTTATTTTGTATTCAGTTTTACTCTATATCTCTTTTCAATAAATATCTATTATTGAAACTGGTACAAAAGGATAATTATCAAATAAAACCTCAAGTCTGTTTTTTACAATGAAAATCATTAACTTACCCGTTCTCCCAATACCAATTAGAAATTAACTAATGTATTTCCTTTGTTAGCATGTTCAATTAGTTATTCAACATTCTATAGCACATCCACATATTGTTAAAGAACTACGACCGAATAAGCAGAATAAAGGAATTATTTAGTCATATGCGGTAGTGAATGAAATAAGACGTATTTGCTCAATTTGCCATATGTAAATAATGAATGAAAGGAAAAATTAAACTTTAATTATTCAGTATTAGATTTAAATAGAAATAATCTTTATTTAAAGGCAAAATCGAATAATTGAATTAATTATTTTCAGTCTTGCAAATGGTTGTCCGTTTAATTAGAAGACAATCATTATTGAAAAACTTATTTTATATTCGTATTAAGTATTACTACAGGGTGTCCTAAAAAGTGCTAGTGCGAAATAAGCAAAACGCTAGTAAGACAAGTGCATGAGATTTTTCAAAAATACTCAGGTGCCACACTGAAGTATGTTATGTGAAAGTTTTTTAGTGAACGGAGTTGAAAATAATATAGAGAAATGCTCATGTGTGTTTGCGTAAACATGTGTTTCTTTTCTTTTTTTAGGAAGAGTGTTGATACTTTTTCGAAATTTATTTTCCTATCGAGAAATCGTACAAAAAGATTCTTTTCTTTTACGTCTGGTGAAAAATAATGCTAATTGACTTAACAATTATCCGAGTAATGCAGGATTAGCTAACGATGATACAATAATCTGACATGTTGGAACAAGTCTTCGTGAACATGACGAAGCATACATACGGGTGTCTAGAAGTTGGAGGACTGCAATTTCACATTCATTATATTTTAGAAAAATGAAATATGTTTTTGAATTTTCTTTGAATTTTTTTCGAAATTGTAATAGCATTTTTTTAAATACCCTTTAATTTAGTCAGTTTAATAAAATTTATAACTCTATCCAATTAATTTATTTAATGCAAACAGAAAAAAAAATATTATTCCCATTTCAACAGGAAAACATATTTTTTTCTCAATATGTAATCAGTTAAAATATACAATTGTAAAAAAGATACATTTTCCGGTGTGTGTAAAAATTACACAATGAAAGCAAATCATCATTTGTATATTTCTAAAAACTATTTCTTACAGTAAATTTTAATACTGTTTAAAATCTAAACTTAAAAATAATAGTACTTAAAAAAGTTTACTTTAGAATGCCTGTTTAATTTTTTAAATTACAAAATTACAAACTCAACCGTACATCATGCATACATAATAATTTTTAAGCAACTCCCAACAAAAGAGGTTATACAATTCGTTTGAATATTTTTTATGATGTACACGAATAACATTTGAAAAAAGGGATCCAATTTGTGTTTTTCTTTTCTTTTTTTGAAAAGGTCCTGTTTTGCTAGTGGTCATGTTTCAGTTTCATTATATTCTACATGTGATATATTTTTTCTTATCTGTCTGTTTTTTTGCCTATTCTTTTATTTATTAGGCTTTAACTTTCGTAAATTTGAACATTCGTCATGAAATTTGAAAATCATGTTAATGTACACATTACTACTTTATTTTTAAAATAGTAATTTAATTTTTTTATAGTGATACATCAAAATCTACACTAATAAAAGAAAGTTTCGCTCTGGGTGTGTGTGTGCGATGTCTAGGAAAATCTAGCACACCTAGAAGTCTAAAAATTTGAATTAATGTAGGACAAGGCAGGTCATGATACACCTGAGGCTCAGAATTTTAATTTTTTAAGACTCGGGCCCCCTGGAGCCCTTTATTGTTTGCCGTAAATTGTTAATAACTTGCCCCATTTTTATCCGATCGACTTTGTTTTTGGTGCCCCTTTCTGCGTTTAGTTATTCCCCCATTCTACATTTCAGTTAAGACTCTGGTCCCCTGGGTCCCGATACGGGGCCCCTTGAAGTTTTTGTTCTCTAAATTGTTATTAACTTGCCCCCTTTTAATCCGATATTTTTCGTGTTTGGGGCATTTTTTCCATTTAGTTATTCACCCATTTCTGGATTCCAGTTAGGTACCTGTCCCCTGGTGCCCATTCCGGGGTCCTTGAACTTTTTTACGCCAAGCATTTTTCACCCCCCTAATTATGTCACCCTCTCGATGCATAACTTTAAAGTTGTCTTCTACTCTCTCCCTGAACCACCACGTTTATATTTTTATTAGGGCCCTAGGGTCCTTTTTAAAGCATTTCCTTAAATTTTTATTCTAATGATTAATTTATACCCTATAGCTTATTTTCAACTAATTGAAAATCTAAAGCGCTATGTACTGGGACCTTTTAAGAATCTTCCTCTTAGTTCCCCGATAAAAACTATTAGTTGGCTGCTTTTGGGCTTTCTACTATAGCTCCATTAAAAATCGAACGATTCACTAGTTTTTTTTTCTAACAACTTATTAGGATTTCCAGCTACTACATGAACAAAAAAAAAAGATTTTCGGACAAGACCCGGGATCCCTTTAAATTTTTATGCCCTAAATTGTTAATAACTTGTCCCTCTTTATCAAAACTTCTTCGTTTTTGGGGCCCTTTTCTGCATTTAGTTATTAACTAATTTCTACATTTCAATTAAGACCCTGGCCCCCTGGCTTTGTAGGGTAGTAACTTTCCCCCTTTTAATCCGATCTTCTTTGCTTTTGGGGTCTTTTATCTATTTAGTTATTCCCCTATTCCTACATTCCAGTTAGGACACTGGCCCCCTGTGTCTCATTTAAGAACATTATTCTACAGTATATAACACCCATATTTTCTATTAATTGTTTTTTGCTATCTTGTAAAGCCTTTTTCATGGGATCATTTCCTTCCAAAATTTTCCATTAGGGGCGTTAACTCGATCACATATGATATAACACAATCACAATTATCATATGTTGACTTTCGCTCAAAACTCTATCTACGTTCTGAACGTGTTTCCATATTTAGGGGCTTTACTGAACAAGGTGTGTATAAATCTGAAATTCTAGACTGAATATTGTTATTAATTGTTCTTGGTGAAATAAAATATTTGCAGTGTGAAATGTCAAACCCTATTGGACAAAACAGGATTGATATGTGACATGCAACATATGAATTTTTAAAATAGCTACATTTTTCTCCAGTACTCTAAATTATACTTTCTTTTGGATATTTCGTTTGAACTTTTTGATTTCTTTCTTTCAGCGCTAATATGATATCCTGCACATTGTGTAAAAATTTAGAATTATGTGTAGGAAATATGCATGCACTTTTTATTGTTTTAACACAGTCAAACGGATCGGTAAATAAATCATATGAGTAGTAATTTTTCCAACTGAGTGAAAGGATGTCACGTCTGGGACTCGAACCTAAAATCTTTGGATTCAATTGCCAATGATCTTCCAATTGAGCAATATTCCATTGAGCGCAATTCAATGAGACAACCACTTGGTAATGACATCTGGGCTGTTATTTGCAACACCTCGACGGAAGATACAGCAGGTTATGGAACTTAAATAAACTACGGATGCATTATAGTATGATTATATATTGATATTATATAGGAGTTCCATTACCTACGATTTATTCTGTTGAGTTGTTACAAATAACAGATCAGATGTCATTACCAAATGGTTGTCTGAGTGAATTGTGTTTTTTTTGGGATGTCGTCCAGATAGCTCCATTGGAAGAGCACTGGCAATCGAAGCCAAAGGTTCTTGGTTCGAGTACTAGCTGGACACATTTTCACTCAGTATTAAAAATTACTACTAGTACAAATATGCATGTACATATAAATCGGAAATTTGTTGCAAAGTGAATATGAAGTGGATTTTGTTGAAGTGCTAGTGTAACATATTCCAGCAAATACTCTTGTTTTATTTAAAAGTATTGGTATTAGCAATTAAATTAAACACCTAATTAGTAACGAATAAATATAACCAATAACTTTGGTAATCAAAGACTTTTAAATATATAAACTTAAAATCAGTGTCTATTTTACAGATAAAATATCATTAAAGTAATCGTAAGTTACGAAAATATGCTTTCCCAGTAGATACTATATTATTTTTAAAAGTTACTTAGTTTGTCTGGTGTCTTAAATATTGAATAAATTTCCTGTTTAATATTCCTTTATAACAAATTATTTTAAGTCACATCATTTATGTTTGATAAATTACTTGCAATATTTTTAAAGAAATACTGACTAATTCCCATTAAGTATCAAGTGTATGCATGAAAACATACATTGATAAATATATGGAAACTTATATTTTTATCATAGCTTCATTCTTATTACATATTGCTTTACTATTACACTGTTTCATTAGGTGCGTTCGTAATTCTATAAATATGTAGCACTATAGTCGTCGTCTGGTCCGTCCGTCTGCATATAATAGCCCAAAAACTACCCAACCGAATGGTTTGAAATTTATTATCGTTGCAGAATTTTGTCGAGTCATTTCAAATTTTTTGAAATTCGAATCAAAACATAAGTAGATATTAATAAAAGTTTTCTTTATTCTATTAAATCTTATAGTACGTAATCTATATAATAAAAGCGCAAGTCACGTGACTGAGGAAAACAAATACGGGCAAACCCTCAGAGCAAAGATACTAGAAGGTCTATGGGTAAACCACTTCATTTTTCATATGCCAGGCGGCCATTTTTATTCAAAATTACTTTTTGGAATAAAATTGCATACATTACACGTTAAATACATTTTTAGAAAGATCGTTCATAAAAATTTTGCTTGAGAGATGAGTTTCATATAAAAAATGTACAGATTTTGAGATAACTTCAGTGGAAATTAGGTTAACAGCCGAATATCTCAATTCATTAGAGTAAATAAACACAGGAGATTCGTTCATATAGAGTCATAAAAATATTAAACCATGAAGGTAATCATTCGCAAAGCAAGACCTCCATGGTAAATTTTGCAGCTCTGTCTGGTACAGAAAAAAAAAATTCATTTGTAAACGTGGCATGCGAAATAAGAAAAAAAAAAGACACACTCATTTTGCTCATAGCAGACGATATAATTTATTTCACTGAAATAATAAGGATGATTTTTTTACATTGTGAATCTAGTTATAAAACCTATGTCATGTTTAACGTACAATGTCCAACTTGTTTAATTTAACTTGGCCAATGTATGGAAAGATGAAGTTTTATAAACGATTTTTCACTCGCATCTTGGTATGCTAGAGCTATAAAAATTATGTACACAGGTGTGCTTCCTATCGCAATACAATATTTTAATATTTTTAAAAATTACTCAAAAATTATTAAATTAATTTTAAAGCCTTTTTTCGTTAGCGGGCGCAAGGGAAAACTTGCCAAATATTTTTTTATGGATACAAATTTATACGAGTTATAATAACAATGAAGTAAATTTTACGCCCAAACCAGGTTCTCTAAAATAAGCCAACTGGTTGTGAAGCTGCAATAATGAGATATTATATACACTAAAAAGTAGAAAATGAAATATAAATATAAAACAAAGAATGTAATATATTTATTTTGTAATACGCTTTTATAAGTAAATAAATATAAATATATAATTATAAACAATGCTTGCGCATAAGGAATGTAATTTTAAAGTTTCGTAATTAAAAACACGTTTAATTACACTTTTCTTATTTTTATGCAACTATGAAAAACTATCACACATTTTAAATTTTATTTTCGTTAAAACATGTGTCTGTAATTTTTAACTTCTCGAATTAATTTAAAATTTAAAATTTAGAAACAACCATCCAAAAAACAAATTAAGTTTGTAAAAAAATAATTGTTCATAATTTTCTTGAAATATGTAACGTTTTATTCAACCTAGAATGTAACATAAAATCTAGAGTTAAAAATTTCGTCCTAAAAAGTGTCTTAATTATACGATTCACACAGACTACTTAAATGAAATTAATGGAAGGAAGGACTTAAAAGCAAGACTGCCATTAGATATTTTTTGCCGAGTATAATGTAATATATGCAGATAGTATTAAGCAGTAGATATGAATATAAATTTAAATTTTAAATTAACAATTTTTCGAAACGTAAAATAAGTATTTCTATTAAACAATTTTTTTATGCTGTTACTTTTAAGTAATATAAATGCGAATATTTTTATATTATTTCATGTTGGAGTTACCTTTAAAATGTATTTATGAGCAAATACTGCTTTTAAAGTTTGACGTTATTAATCCGCATTAAAATATATAGAAAAAATAAATTACTTTTATTTTATACCAAGCAAAAACGAATAAATACATATCTACGATATTTCTAATAGAAAAAAAAAAGACTTTAGATAATATATATATTTTTTTCAAAATGGTTTGAATTAGTCAACTTGAAATGTGCAAATAGCGTCTAAATAATTACTCCTTTTTTATCATTTGCGTCCGATTTTTTACGAATTTTTCTTTTGCAAAAGTTTTCAATAAAATATTATAACCCAGAGAGACCAATCCTCCGGACTTTTGAGTACCAATATTTATGAATAGATTCATTTGCTATACTTAATGCAGAAATTCTGCAATTAGGTAAGACAAGTTTTTTGTGTAAAAACGAAAAATAGACGGCAGCTTTGCTGCCAGTACATTTTCCGGATTTTAACGGATTTTCTTTTTAAGTATAGTTTCGTTCTATTTATACAAAATATAGTGTTTTTAAATGCTTCCAAATGTTTAATTTGCTTATACTACGTAAATATACAGGGTCATTCATAATTCCCTCCGGGGTTTCGAAACGTTATAGTAAAATAACGAAGACGAATATGAAAAAAAGAAACATATGAAATTATTCCGAAACTATTCAAGTTTTACTTACATACATTACAGGTGTTCTATGTGTGAACACTTGGTCACACGGCATACATCCATGCGATAGTCCAGTTCCTGCCATACTCCGTTTCTTTAAATTTCCGGTACCACACATGAATTGTTTTGTCAGTTGGTCCCTGTTTTCGATATTTATTACGAAAGTCCCGTTGAACTGACACCACTGATTCAGATTTAAAGAAACGGAGTATCGCAGGAATTGGACTATCGCATGGATGTATGCGTGTGACCAAGGGTTCACACATAGAACACCTGTAATGTATGTAAGTAAAACTTGAATAGTTTCGGAATAATTTCATATGTTTCTTTTTTTCATATTCGTCTTCGTTTTTTTACTATAACGTTTCGGAACCCCGGAGGGAATTATGAATGACCCTGTATTAATTAGAAAATATCGTCTACATCTTCTTTCGCATGTAATAATAATTTCACAGTTCTACTTAGAAGACAAACTTCCGGATACGAAGAGAAATATAATTATTTAATATTAAAACAGAAAACGTTTGACAAAACTTAATTAAAATTTGTATAGAATTTCCAATATATGAGGGGGGGGGGGGGTTAAAATGACAGTAAAGTATATTTAGTAATTTGAGAAATGAAGGGTTTTGTGAATCTTGTCGTAATGCTGTTGCATTAAGTGGTCCAATTTGTTTTGCCCTCTAGCAACTCCCTAAGTGAACTATGACTTATTTGAATGTCACACTGAACAGAAATTAATATACATTCAGTGAATATATGGTTATCTAGGTTTTGAAAGTTTTTAAATTACTCCACTGTCATTATAACCACCTCATATTCCGTAGAATTCAGTTTTTTAATTTACTGATCTTTATATTATCTGCAGAAATTTTGCATAAGTTAAACAGTATCTTAAAAACAAATATTTTATCATTTTATTAAGGTTCTGTAATTAAACAGTAAAAATAAACCATTATAAGATGAACGGTGTATCTGTCTGTCCGTCTGTCACAGCTGTTTTTCTCGAAAATTATGGAAAGCGGAAAGTTCAAACTTGGCAGAGTTATAAAGGCTATTGACCCACATATTAATTGAGTTACTTGAAAAGAAATTCTTTTCATGTATCGTGCATGGCATCGTTCGAAAGATCTCGCAACACTGAACTTAAAAATATAGTTGTTTTAATTTTAGGTATTATATTTTCAGAGATATCGTCGAACAATGTCCCTTCGATAAAAATTGTCGTTAATTAGCTCAGATAGTAATTAAAAACCTATCTAGAAAACGAGGCACAGACTAGTCGTTGCAACAATGCAACCCCACTTTGAAACGCATTTGGCAAAATACCAAGATTAAACTTTGTACAAGATCTTTGTTTAAATAATTCGTAAAATAATTCCAAGTTTTTTTTAAGTCTTATTATTCTTTTAGCAACGATATTTTGTAATTTTGCAGTTTTTTTTTTACGAAATCTTTTTTGTGTGAGTAAAACTCGCACTAATTATTTTATTACATTTTACTTATAAAAAAAACTTTAATTCAACATTTTTTTCACTTCTTTCACTTTTTGATATTATTATTAAAAAAATCATATTAAGTTTTCTTTAATTAAAAAGTAACAATTATACTTTATTCATTGTATGTAAGAAATGTTCTGTAAAGTATACTACACATTTCTAAAAGTAAGATAAAAACTATCAAAAACATACTCTTCAGAAACTATGATAAACAATTCCGAATTCAGTGCATTCTTCTTGCTCGGCGATGCAATATTTTCTTCCGTACATATATTTATTTTTTACTGTTGCTTTTGATACATTGTTTGTCTTATTCTTATTCAGCAAATGTTGCGTTCTATAAAAGACAGATTTATTGATATTCTTTTATGAATTGGTGGAACTTATATGGAACCCGGAATGAATATTTATTTTATAAACACAATATTACTTTATTTGTAGAGAATTCGTTATCTTTTTTGATTTACAGATTACCAATTTAAGCTTCACTTTCATTGCTCTTAAATTTATTAAAATACATTCTCTATACATTTTTTATAGATTAAATGTTACTATCTTTAGGATTTCGTACTTAAAAAATATAAATGGAACCTTTATAAGGTCACTCCCGTGTCTGTCCGTCCGTCTGTCACATCTCTTTCTCTCGTAAACTATGGGACATGGAATGTTGAAACTTGGGAAAGTTATAAAGCCTTTTTACCCACATATTTTCAGATTATTAGACATTCACAAATATGTTTAATAAAAAATTACGGGACTAATTAAGTTACTTGAAAAAGAAAAAAAAAGGTTTTCTTTTTGTATATCGTGTGAAAGATCTCGTAATACCTAATTCAAAAATATAATTGGTTTAAATTTAGGTATTATATTTTCAGAGATTTCGTCGAGAATGCATTGCATAAATATGATCCGCCTCCCCCCTCTATTTCCGAAACTACTGAAACTAAAATTATGAAAATATTAGGGGCAGTAGGAGTTTGTTTAAAGTTTCATGAAAACTGTAGCGATTTTCCTAGCTAACATAGTTTTTGAGAAAAACGAAGGGTGTCGTTCGAAAGATCTCGTAATATCGAATTCTAAAATATATATGTTTTAATTTTAGATATTATATTTTTAGAAATATCGTCGAAAGTATACTGGAAAAATATGCCCCCCCCCCCCTATTTACGAATATATTTGTTATGATTTAACATATTGACCTTTAATTTATTCATACTTTAAAATTCCTTAGCTTTAATTTATTCATTTATTTAAATTAGTTCATAAATTTATTGAAATAAATAATGCTTAATCAATTAATAATTTTAAATCAAGCATTTATCTTAAAATAATAACTTTTGGGGCTAAATAAATTTAATATCAATTTCTTTCCATTTCGCATATTTTCCAAATTATTTTTAAATTAATATTACAAAATTTATTTTTATTAACTTTCAGTAAACATTACTTCAAAAATATCTAAAACGTAACTTCAAAAATATCTAAAATAAATCTATTTTAACTTACTTCTTTTCAATATCTGCCATCTAAAAAATTATCCCTTCAAAAACAAAATTTAATAAATACAGCGTATTTCTTCTTTAAATATGAAATTTTAAAACGGTTAATTGCTATTCAATCCATATCGGTACATAAATATTTGTATCCTTTGACATGTTCAAAAATCTTTATCTAAATCACGATGTTACGAGAAAATTTCTAGTAAAATTTATCGTAATCTTTAAATTTAATATTTTCATTTTAAAACCGTGTTTAATGGAAAGAAATATTGATTTTATATTCTGTTCATAACTTTAGGAGTTATGGAATTTTGTTCGTTTTTCAATGTTTTGTTTAGAAGTAAACACTGTTTTTCTTTAGAGACGCCATTACTTCTTTAACGTATTTTTTGCCTTTCTCGTACTCCCAATACGTCAACTTATTAGGATGTTTGCGCTTAGGTCATTGACTCGTGGCATCCAAGGTCGAATTTGCCACTTCAAGGTTTCTTTCGAACTTTCGAAAAGCAATTACGGTGACGTTTCTTTGGTCTGTTACGTCAGTTAAAATCAAACTTTAACCGCGAGCAAGCTTTTTGCCAACATCTTGGAGTTTTACTTCTGGTTCGGCTTTGCTCTGCGAGGTTTTATGACGTAACGACCCGTTTGAAGTTTATGGATTGGATGTCTGGCAAGCGCTCGAATTGGGTTTGAGCGTGGTGTTTTTTAAATCATCGGGGAGAGCTTATCGAATTGCCGTGCAGTTAAGACGTTTAAAAAGATGCTCCCGAGTCCGTTTGGGCTTGCGGTGGCCGTTGGGTTAAAGATGGCGTGTGCTGTCGCTGAGCAGTGGCAAATGGCGGATTAAATCTAACTTCTCTATATTATTTCCAAATCCGATGGAGTTCCGTTTTTCAATAGTGATGATCCCTACTTATTTCTCATAATATTCTATCTTTTACAATTTTAAATGTGTTAATGCTGCCGTGATGACTTCGGTGGTTCGTCTATTCAGAATGACATATCTCTTCAGCTACTACTATTCTTATGTTTTTTCTTCACGTAACAGCATTTCACATGATTTTTATGAACTTTCTTCATTGAGTGATTCCTGAAAGCGGGATCTCATCGGGTCAATCAACAATGTATCATTAACTCCTCTACATAAATAGTTCAATATCTCCGTTTTAGGCTTAAAATATGGTGCTATCTCATCGGGTCAGTCAACAGCGTATCATTAACTTCTCTACAGAAGCGATCTCATCGGGTCAATCAACAATGTATCATTAACTCCTCTACAGAAATAGTTCAATCTCTCCGTTTTAGACTTAAAAGATGATAAACTGTCTTCTCTATAATAACAAGAACTTATTAACTTTCGGATACAGTTCTAGGACAGATACTTCCATGAACTTTAGTGAAAACGAACATTAAATTTATAAAATTTTATTAAAAAGAAAATTTTCATTCTGAAACGAAAATAAAATATAGATATATTTAAAAGCACTGGGCTGCTAAGTGAAACCAAATTTACTCAAAATATTATATAAATAATTAAAGTTCATTTATTTATTGAATATCATGCAATTCTGTATTCTCTGGAGCTCCAATAGTTATTCTATATGCTTATAAAATAAATATAATTAAACTTAACTACATCGTTCATGTATTATTCAACACTTCATACTGGTGAGTTTGTTTAGTTTCTTTTTTCAATATTGAAGAATATTATTTAAGCTTTATGAATATAATTATACGTTGATTCATATCTTAAAAATCAATGAAATGATTTCAAGTAACTTAAATTTAATGATGGTGTGAAGTACTAACCATTTATATGATCTGGTTATATGATGAGATTTTGGGATGTGTGGGATGTATTTGCACTCAAAAAAAGAAACTGATTAAAACTACAAAACATATTTTTGGAGTACATTTTTTTGTTTTAGATAAATTGGAGTAAAATTGAACCATTTTACTTCAATTAACAAAACATTTTTCTGACGAAACAAAATTATTTTTGGAATTGCAAAAAAAAAAAAAAAAAAAAAAAATTGTTGATTCAAACAAAATTTTTATTGACCCATATTTAAACAAAAATTTTGTTTAAATATAGGTCAATGAAAATTTTGTTTGAATCAACAAATTTTTTTTTTTTTTTTTTTTTTTTGTTAAAAACCACTTTTTTTTTGCAATTCCAAAAAAAAAAAAATTGTATCGTCGGCAAAAATGTTTTGTTAATTGAAGTAAAATGGTTCAATTTTACTCCAATTTTGTTAAAACAACCAAAATGTACTCAACAAAAATGTTTTGTAGTTTTAATCAATTCCTTTTTCTGAGTGTGTTTTCAAAATTATATTTAGGTTTTCTGATTCACTCCGGTGCTAGTTACTGGTGAGTTATCTTTTATTAATTTTAAATATATTCTATATCATCCCGAAATTTCATTATACTATTAAAACTAAAATTATGAAAAAATAGTAGTAGGATTTTATTAATTAATAAATTTAATGTACGAAGCCCTTTGAGTGCGATTTATACTCGCACTTGACCGATTTATTTAATAAAATATATCTATTCAATTTGGGATGTTATTCAACAAAAGGTGAATGTTTCCAATCTTTTTAGATTGAAATGGTAAATGCTAGAGAGTGATTCGCTGCTAGTATTCACTGCTAGAACAGAAATGAACTCTAAACTGTTATAAAAAAAGAATCATTAGGTTATGCGTCTCATAATCTTCCAGAAGATAGCTCAATGTGGTCAAAGTAATCTGAACTCGATCACATTTCATATATTTATAGCATTTTTTTCAGAAAATCGAAAGTTAAGAATAATAATTGTTTATTATTGACGATTTTTATTGCATTTAATATGGTTAATTAATATATTAATTTATAATTGTATGTTAGCAAATTATGGTATTCATAATATTTAATATATTTGATTAATAAAAAATAAATATTACATATCACATTAATGAAAAAAAGAACACATTTAAAAACTGAATAGAAAACTAAAATATATTTTTTTAATCAATGAGTTGATTTCTTTAGCAGATGTTGCATTTCATTTACTTTGTTTTTGGAAAAGCAACCCGATGTGTGGATTATGTTAAGATTATAATCAGGCTGCATAAGAGATTAATATCTTTTTTTATCTCCATTCTTTTTTAGCACTTTCCAACCTAGTTGAAAAGTGTTTATGACTTCGGTTTGTCTGCCGTATGGCCGTCTGTCCGTGCTCTAACTCCCGTAAATATGCTCGGATTACTCTGAAATTTTTATATGTTATTGTCGTTATCTATAGCATGTTCCCTATTTCAACGGAATTGTGTAGCACTTATAGTTTTTTACAGGGACACTCAAAAGAATTCCGTTACATTGCGGTCTATGGGGAAAAATCATTTGCGGTTTATTTAAATAATGTTTCACTATTGGAAACGCATTGAAAATTATATATATCACTAAGGTGTATTAGAAGGAGCTTAATATGGAATAGGGTGTGCATAGCACTTATAGTTACTTTACAGGGACAGTCAAAAGAATTCCGTTACATTACGTCTATGGAGAAAAATCTTCTGCGGTTTATTTAAATAATGCTTCACTATTTTTAACGCATTGAAATTTATATATATCACTAAGATGCATTACAAGAGGCTTACTACAGAATAGTGTGTGTATAGCAGTCATCGTTCATTTACAGGGACACACAAAAGAATGCTCTACTGTATGTTAACAATAATTCCTGGAAGTGCGTTTTAAGTTGCTGAACGCGATTTTAAATTGAACTCACTTTTTGTCTATTACTGGGTGTGTATAAATTCTGTATTTCATATACAGGGCAGCACAAAAGTTCGCGAACACATTTCCGTTTATTGACAGAAACTCCAGAAGGAGAATTTTAAACTGTGCTACGCGTTTCCTAACTAAACTAAAATTTATCATCCTATGTAGTATATATACAAATCTATAGATCCTATACAGGGCTGAATAAAAGTATTTGGATATTTTCCCGAATATTGTATATGTTGGGAATTCCTGATATTACGTTTTTAAATATGTTATGTGTTTTCCAAATTGTTTACTTAGATGTTATCTTTCAGCTTATTAAACGGTAATGATTTGTAAAATTATTTTGGAAGCGTTGGAAAGTGTTACATAATATATGCTTAACGCATGGTTTTTCGTTCTTGTTTTTCTTTGTAAAAGAATATTTATAGATTTAAAAAAACGGGTTTCATAGACTTTTGATTTTCTTTCCATTCACTGCCATACCAAGTTTGAAATTATTCATTTAAAATAAAATTGCAATAATTCCTTGATGTTTTTCATGCACAAAACTTCTAAAACTATTATACTAACGATATATCTGAAAAAAGACCAGTACAAACCTTAATAATGGCAAACACATATTTTCGGCCACGCAGAAAAATCGCGATTGTAAAAGGCATGTGAAAGTTTTGAAACATATAAAAATCACAAGATTTTAACAGCAAATGTTGATTGGACATACAATGTTGATTGGACATACAATGTTGATTGGACATACAATGATGATTGGACAGCAAATGTTGACTGGAAGTTTTACTAGTCCCACAAGACACTAAAAGACGTCTCTGAAATTGCGTGTGGCTATTTTCACAACACTTATTTCTAATAAAGTTTTACACTGGGGTGTACATTCGTAACTGCAGATTTAAGATGAACAATTAAAACTTGTCGGATGTGCCAATCCCAAAACTTTCTTCTATCTGATATAGGTTTCACATGCACCAAAAACTAATCAGCACCAGTTTCTATGAAGGTCTAATTGAATCTGAAATATTATTAAACTCCATGCATTAGTTCTTGAGATATGACTATCGATAAAATCTTGTAAATCCTGAAAATGCAGCATGGCAGAGCCACATGTTGAAAGATTTACACCAAGCCACAACAACAACTTATGTCGACGTCTAATTGAATTTGAAGTTTGATGAAATTCTGTGCATTAGTTCTTGATATATAGCTATCCTGAAAATCATGCAAAAAGTAGCATAGCAGCGCCACTTCTTCGGCTACTTATACCAAAACGTAATCAGCATCTATTTATGTCAACGTCTAACCGAATCGGAAGTTTGATGAACTTCTATACATTAGTTCTGCAGATATAGCTATCGTGAAAATCATGAAAAATGTAGCATAGCAGTGCCACCTTTTAGGCGATTTACGCCAAAATGTAATTAGCGTATATTTGTGTCATGGTCTATTATAATTTGAAATTTGATGAAATTCTATGCATTAGTTCTTGAGATATAGCTATCGTGAAAATCATGAAAAATTTAGCATAGCAGAGCCACATGTTGGGCGATTTACACTAAAAATTAATCAGTTCCAATTTATATCAATGTCTAACAGAATCTAAAGTTTTATTAAATTCCGAGCAATAATTCTTGAGATAGAGTGCCCACAAAAGTTTTGTCACATACTGACTGACAGACAGACTCACAGAAAGACATTTTTTAAAAAACAGTCATATCGAGTTCAGGACCTTATAAAAGGTACAAATTCGTTGAAAACTGGAAGTCGAAAATTTTCATGAATCCAATACTTTTTTCTTGTAAAGATAGAAGAAAATAAAAATGAAATTTAGTATTTTAAATTAAGGAGACCAAAAAAGTAGACTCGGACTAAGTTTGATTTGACGTTTCATTGTATGCATAACCTGTGTTTTTGATAAAACTTTTAACTTTTTTGAAGATATAGTAAATAATCTTTCAACAGGAGCTAAATAATCTTTCAACTTCAATATCTTGCTTCGTGAGAAATATGGAAGTTTAAAGTTAAGTTCGATTTACAGTCATTCTGTCCGTGATACCGAGTGTAGTCTTTAACAATGGTAAGAAGGTCTAGGGCCTAGGATGTCTGAACTTGCTTTTAGAACTAAGGGGGAAGAAAGTAGCTTATATAATAAAAGTAGTTAAGAAACGCTTTATTTACGAAAAAACCAGGTTTTACTACATTAAAGTATTGAATAAACTGATGTGATACTATAAAAGCATACAAAAATTCTTACTAACACCATAAAAATAAGGTTTTAGTACTTTATGATACTTTTTGTCACATAAATGAACATGTGGATTCGTCTAAAAGTGCATAATGCACACGCCAACTACTGGCTGTGGTCAAAGTTTACTGCATTTGGACATATTCAGCATCAAATTAAGTGTTCTAATAAAGGACAGGGTAACTATTCCAGTTATAATTACTGTTGGGGAACCGTCGGTAGCGTAATAAATTTTCTTATTTTTATAAATAGTTAAATCAGTCTTCAAATTTAATATACATTTTCATCTTTTGATATGTTAAAGAAGTTTGTTCAGCTTACCTGAGATTTTCCTTATGCGCTGAATATACCCACAGTAGTAATCCAAAGTGTTGTAGCGATATTTATCTGATCCATTGATTCACTTATATTGGAAGAATAATAAATAGTATTAGTAGAAAATGACAATTGTGTGAAATAAACAGAAGATTAATTTTCCTTTGAATATGATATAATTCTTGGCTAGATGTACATGTTTAAAATCGCATTTTGGAGGCTGCGTATAAGTGCTCCAATTTTACATTATATTAAAATATATTTACATCATATATATACAAGAGCGTCTTAACTGCTCGGAAACATTTTGGAAACTGAAGGGAGATTGTTATTTGAGTTCTGTGCACACGCGCGGGACAAACAGCTGTACTTTGAAGGCGGGACATCTGCAGTATTTCTCCAATTAGTTAGTTTCGACAGTCTCTGGTTTTGTTCACTATGTTTTTCAGCTGCGGCACTTGAAGTACTTATTGGTAATTGGGGTCTGGTTTTTAACATGTTTTTCAATCGTTCGCTGCACGTGGAGATTAATTAACTGCATATAAAAGGTTTCTCCGTCAATTACTGTAGTCACTTTTTGTACTAAAGCTTTTGAAAATATCGTTTAAATATCTCCATATTTTCAAAAGTTATTTACAAATACCTGTCTCCAAACTTGAGCGGCAAACAGTGTATTTTTTGACTGAATGTGTGGATTGGAACCATGTGTTTTATAAATAAAATATATATTTTCTTATTTGAAAGTATATAATAATTTTTCTAACATTATTGGCCGAAATAAGAGATCTCTACATAACTTAATAAAAATAGTTATTCTAACTATCGCAATCTTTAAATTTTAAATGGGAATTAGAATTTCGCATAGTACACTTCTATTTTTGTTATAAGCATTAAAATTCAAAAAGCACAATAAAATTTCTTGACTTCAACTTTTCTTTAAGCCAATATACAGTAGTCGCTCGTTAATTCGCACTCTCGGGGACCGAATTTAAAGTTAGAATAATCTTTTAAACAAGAAAATTATATTTCGTGCAAATTAAAAAGAGAAAACTCTTATCTTACTTTAGAAAAGCATATATTTTTTTATAATTCGAAATGATATAGAAAATACTAAGTATTCAAAAATATATATTCATTCTGAAATTCAGACAAATTAGAATAAATTAAAAGTCAAGTAATATTTATTGTAATATGTTCATCCGGCGACGTTTTTCAGCCAATAACTCTAATTTCAAAATACATTGCAAGTGTTTGTCAACTGAAAGTTACACAGGAATAAAAGTTTATAAAATAATAATTGCATTTTTACTGATTGTCATTAGGATCTTTAAGGACTTTCATCTGACCAGAGAGCCTTCTTCGCATCAGTTATTTTTTGTCTCTCGACTTCTTATAGTTTTAATAATTTTGTCAGAACTTAATTGTCTACAAATTTCTAAATAATTACCTGGTACTACGTACTAAGAAAAAGTTACATTTTCGTATCTGTTTTTTTATTTGAAGTTGTGAAATTCTAGAATTATGCTATTTTCATAAACTTCTGGCTAGTGCTTTTATTGCTCAACTAGATATCTGGCACGGTGAAAGCAATTTATTATTGTTTCTTGCTTTACAACATTATAGCAGTGTTAACAATTTTCAACACAGTCAATAGAAAAAAAAAATTATAAGAATTTCTAGCGAAATATCCCCCAAAATTTAAAATATAATTTATTTCTTAATACTAGTTTTTTTTTAGTTCAAATTAACCTATGTGACAAAAATAAGTTACAAAATCCGAATTACATTTAACGTTAGTTCTAATGCAGTGTTATCAGGGTTCTATTATTAGTTCGAATCATCGCAAGTTCACTGCAAAATGTTTTCCCAAAATTTTACTTTTAAATATTTTGCAAGTACCTCTTCTTTTTATTTCGTTTATAACTGTGTTTGTAAATCAGATTTTATTCTAAAAGATATAAGCATTCTATTTCTCATTCAAGTCATGCAAGATATTTCATTTACTAAATCACAGTTTATTGGAAGAGAAAATAAGATGAACCGAGAAGTGGTACGGAAATTTAAGATGATGGAGCTAAAGAGCAAATCGTGATGAGAATGTTTCAGTAACAGATTTTGTTTTCAATTGTGTTTTGAAAAAATGTTATTGTTCCAATGATGAAATAGATAAAATTCTGATATTTAGCTATTCTATTTTCATTTTGAGTACGTTACGGATTGAGGAATGAATGAATAATATGTATTTTAAAGTCATTTTTTAAAAGACATTGTCACAATAATAGACAACAACAACAAAAAAAATTAAAATGCTTTTTAACACTCTTTAACAGATATTTTCATTCTCTGTCTGATACTAGTTAAGTATTGAAAAGCATAAGTTATTTTAATATATAATGGGATCTATTTTATTAAAAAGTTTGTCCAGTAATTACTTCTGCATAACTATAACAAAAACTTCAAAATTCTTACAATTAAAACTTTTACATCTTACACTTCTTATTTTATTGTTTAATTTTATATAGCTGAAGTATCTAAGTGGGAAATAATTCAAAGCAAGAAAATAAATATTTAGGGGAGAGTAGCCGAATTTGGACTTCACATATTTTTATGTGTAACTCACGTAATTTTTGGAATATCTACAAAATATCACTACACGTGCTCAATCTATTCATCTACGAACTAAATAAAACTTTAGGATAATTTCTTTTTGAAAATCTTAAGTTTTATTGTAATTTGAAAAAGTTGTCAAAAGTGGTCCAAATTCAGCAACTGGTCACCTAAGTTGGACCCCTAGTCTTCTAAATAGGGCCAAACAATAGTAGGCTGTTTTAATGAGTAGGGAATATAACTAATTTTATTAAAAGCAAAGTTTGCGATTAATGAAACAAAGAAACAAAGCAACAGCAATGAAATATAATGAAATCAAATGTCTGAAAGTATGACTAATTGTTTTAAATCAAAATGCATTCAAAATATTAATCAAAGTTATAAGTAATTAAGAATATAAATTATGGAACAAATTCCAGTTATTAGAATATCATGTAAGAAGTGAGTCGAGGCTTAAACATGAATTTCTTTTGTTCAGTTTTTATTCCACCACACACAACATGGAACCATAATTGGCAATCTGAACACCGAGTCATTTCTGTTATATTAGATTTTTTTTTAAATTAGGAAAAACCAATCATCACTGTTTTGATTTTTCCTTTTAAATTCAGAACTTATTTGAAATTTTAATAAAAAATTACGATATAAAAACGAAATAAAAATTAACGATATACTCGAAGAGTTACCTAGCACAGCTTTTCTTTATGGCAACCTATTGTTGACCACCTGCATGTTTCATGTCTGGGAAAAAACATGAGCACCAAATGCAATTGGAAATTAACTATATTGCTATTTGGTGAAATAAAAATTGTTTTAAATTTCTTCAGATAAGAGATATCGTATGTCTTTGTCACAGACGAGGTTTTTTGCTCGACCCAGAGATTTTTTTTAAAAGGAAACCTGCTTCTGATGTTGACATTGCCTGCGCCTTGGATGATACTTTTGACAATAATCTTCGTTTTCTTCCTCATATTTTAAATCTGTAAAAAGTGTGTGAAATATTTTAAAATGTTCTATGTGTTCTATCAAACACGTCATTGGGTGCTGATCAAGCAACACTACTTAAAATATATCGAGCGGTTGTTCGTTCAAAGCTAGATTATGCCTGTCAGATTTGTGTATCAGTTGGCAGTTAATACTTAAAGAAGATTGACACGGCGCATCATACTGCAATTAAAATTTGTGTGGTGTTTTTCAAACCTTTCCAGTTGTTTGTTTGTATGCTTAGCTATTGATCCGCCCGTGTATCTTAAACGAGTATTATTTTCCATAGAACTTTTCTATCGTATTCTTTAAGACCTGCTTAATCTCTTTCATAGTCATTTACTAAATACAGACCATGACCCGCTATTTAGAATTGTACATCTTGTATCTCTGCGTTTGGCCTGAGATTCTGGATTCTACTTGCTGGCACATCTCTGTCATGTGCTATAGTATACACAAAGTTTCAGTTTACTCTCACAACTATTCAAATTGGAAAAGTTGGAAATTCAAAACTGTTTCTTGCCTCCCGGGCAGGGCTAGTGGAGCTTAAGCCATATGGTAGGCCACTCAGCCCGGCATGAACCTGTTTCTTGCCTCCGCACATTTAAAGGTTTTAATAAATCTGAGACAATTGCTAGCACATTACAGAACTCTTGTGTATATCACAGCTCGCATTACAACAATTATATTGGTGTATATACTGATGGATGGAAGATGGGCGATTTTACTGAAAGAAATCTCATGAGGATAAAATGGCAAAGACAGTGGGAAATACATCCTAAAAATAATCTAAAATAATTTTAACCATGCATTAAAATGTGATATTTAGTAGCTCCCAGAGAAACAGATGTACTTCTTACTCGTCTTCGAATTGGTCATTAGATAATCACAAATATATATTTCCTCCGCACATTTAAAGGTTTTAATAAATCTGAGACAATTGACAGCACATTACAGAACTCTTGTGCATATCACCGGTCGCATTACAACAATTATATTGGTGTATACACTGATGGATGGAAGATGGACGATTTGACTGCAAGAAATCTCATGAGGATAAAATGGCAAAGACAGTGGGAAATACATCCTAAAAATAATCTTAAAGAATTTAAACCATGCATTAAAATCTGATACTAAATAGCTCCCAGAAAAACAGATTATTTCGTACTCGTCTTTGAATTGGTCATTAGATAATCACAAATATATATTTGATTTTTGTTGAACTGGAACTTCTCGGACCTCTTTCATTTTTCTTTCAAATTTACATTCATCTATTCTAAGAGATTGGTCTGGATTATGATAACGATATCCGTACTGGTTATAATTTAACTCTTCATCACCACAATTAACAGTCCTCGCGGGCGAAAAACAGCACAGTGCACATTTCCATTATTTGAAATTTTTAATATAGTTATCTAACATTGCACATCGAATTTGTACCGATAAAAACAACCAAACAACCAACCTTGAAAAACATATCATGATACTAAATTTTCATTTACAGATTTTAGTTGATATTTAATTGGTTGTTCATAATCTATATTTATATACTTCTTCTTTATATACTTTGTTCTGAATCGACCTTAACTGTAGAAGAGGTCTTATATCTATAATGAAAAATAATCGAAATGTGTTTATTGTTTTGTTGTCTGTACATCTATTGCACTCTTCGTACTCTAATTTTCGAAAATATGCTTGGATTGCTAAGAAATTCAAATGTGTTAATAAGGGATACTACAGTACTTTTGATATTAACTCATTAACGCCGATTGGTAAGAAAACTTGCCACTTAAAGCATGCGAAGTTTTTAAATTTAGAAACCAATATTTTAGCATGGAAAAATTTCTTTATTTAAGCTCAAACTTTGAGCAAAAAATAAGTCAAAGTAGCAGCATAGAAAAATTGGTGTCAGCTGGTGTTAAAGGAAGAATTAAAGGAAGTGTAAAAGATGCTCGGTGAGAATGGCTTAAAAATAGTGATAACAGCGTTACATTTATAGCTGTTCGAAAAAGACACATCAAGGAAATCAGATACATCACAATCAATGAGTAATAATTTTCTGATGTGCGTTTCAATGAAGTTAATATATTTAAAATGTTGTATGTTAAATTTATTAACATCGTGTTTTCTATCGCATCTTGAAAAATATATTGTCTGTCGGGGCTACTATTTTAACTTGATTTTAATTACATTGTACAATTTAATCATCTATATTTATTTGCCAATTTACGGCAACATACCCATTCATCACACAGAGAAAATTAAAAAATGCTTATAGCATCAAAAGCGTCAAAAACTTAAAAGTGGGCATGCTTCCGACTATGCGTTCAAATTGAAATACATAATGGGTTATACGTGTAGGATTATTAAATAATAAAATAACTTCAGCATAAAAGACTCTAATCGATTAGTCTGAATTCAAAAACATCACAAATATTTCATGAACACAAACTAAAAAAAACAGTAGATAGTTCGACCTTAAACTAGCACAATTCAAAATGGCTATATGACAAATTTACAAGAATACAAGTATGGAAAAATACGCATATATTCTGTTATCATGCAACAGTTAGCCACCTAACGTAGACCTCTTCATAAAACTAAACTGAATCTTCTTCTGATAATGACATCATCCAATTTCATACTAACTCGTGCCTTTTTACATCAACGGAGCTGTGGTGTTGCACGTTTTCTCACATACACATATAATACATCGATAGAAACTTCTCCCATTCAGAATTATCCTAATTTATCTAGTCTTTAAAATAGTTAACTTTACTTTAATCATTATAAAAAGATAAAACGTAGTACTGAATATTTGTAAAATGTATTATGTTGAATATATTCTAGCATCAGTGACATAATATTTGTAAGTAAATTAAATTAATTTACTTTCCTTGCTTAATATTGTATATTTCAGATACTAGCATTTAGGATTTGGCCTTGTGACGATTCCTCCTTCCAGACTTTAATAAGTCTAATTAAATCTTCTCACTCATTTTTTCTTTAATCTAGTCACACATGGAGATCTGAAGTGTAAACCCGATGTGGGCCCCTAACTTCAGAAAAGGCCGCATCCAGATGTTCAACATAAAATTTCGTCTGTGCATACCGCCAGTTTACTTCAAGATCCCGAGCATCTGTGTTTTCTAATAAACTTAGAAATTATTGCAGATATAACTTTGTGCCGCTCCGTTTCAAGTGACGTTATATGGACATTTATGTTCTCATATACTCTAGCCACTTGAGTTGTCCGTCAGGCACTACAGATATCAAAGAACTGTTCTTCTCTGAGAGCCAGAACACATGTAAACACTTCAAGTCTACCCCCAACCTATATACTAACGGGCGGAGGCCTGAGTAAGTAGTCTGATTTTCAGTTGCAGCGAAGCACCAGTTCCCTAGGCTTCTCTGGTGAGAAGGCCTATGTATACGGTCCATGTACCGATGATTAGGCAAGAACTTTGCCGATTAATTAAAAGGACTCTGTTTCCTTGAATGTAAGAGAGCGCCTTGCTCTAGAAAATGTCTCCCTTGTGAGATTGCGAATTACGGCTCCCAGTGCCGGGTAGACTAATCGGACGTCTTGACGAAAATCCCAAAATTATAACGCCCACATATGTTGCTTCTGTATTGTGTTGTGTATACTGTGAAAAGTTACGTAATTAAGTCCATGTTTGCTTAAAAAAACTGTCTAATGATTACAATTACGCTACAGTGGTGTACAGAAGTTGGGATACGATTACGATAAGATTTAAAGAAAAGTCAGTACACGAATTAAGAAGGAAAGCTACTTCGAGTGCAAGTCATTGCTGGAAAACTTTGTGTTTATTAGAAGATAGAGTCTATTACTCTAAGAGAAAGAAAAGGAAGTTTAGTTCCAGTTCGGAATTGAGAAGAAGAAACTGAGAAGCCACTCAGTGCGTTGATAAGTGTTGATTGCTGTTTCCAAAAAGAGGAAAAAGAAAAGAAAGACCCTTGTATATTGTCACGATAAGACGAGGCAAGTAGAAGGAAGATCCGAATTCCCGTTCCATAGATTACGGTGTTGCCTGTGTTGTTGACGAAAGTAGGACGGAAGTAGAAGGAAGTCCCTTGATCCCCTCCCCGAGTTGTCGTCAGTACGGCTGGGTTGAATTTGGTGCTTTATGGAAAGGAAGGGTTTCTGAAAAGAAGAAAGAAAAAGTTCGCCGTTCCCCCGACCGATCAGCTGTGCGCGACCCAGTAGAGAAACGTTGGTTGTTGACAAAAGAAGAAGAAAGAGAGAAAAAATAGTTTCGGTTTTGGTGTTTAGAAAGTAAAGTTCTGTGCGTGTGCTGTGGGCTAGTTTGCCGAAGAATGATTCTTGGGCTTAATGTGGATAAATCGTGGCCCTTATACAGCTGAAATGAGTGAGTACTAAATTTTTAAATTTTGGAGTTATTGTTAATTGTGAGCTAAAATTTTATTATTTTAAAATAACAATATTGAATTTAGAATTAACGCTAAATTGAATACAATTTGAAAGAGAAGGTTGTACTTTGATAATTTTATGTATCTGTGTTTTTTTTCCTTTTCTTTGAATTTTATTGTTAGAGTTTAAGGTAAAATATTGAAAGCTAAAATGTCATATTTTGGTAAAGGTAAGAAAATTGATGTGTTAGAATTAACAAGGGAGTTGGAAATACCGTTAACGGGTAATGAGACATTACTTGAAATTAAAGCGTTAATCACGGGAGACGAAAATTATGATGAAGTAGTGGTGAAAGAATTATTCGAGACCATTCTTGCTGAAAAACAAGAGAGATTAGCTAGAGAAGAGCATGATAAATTGAGGCAAGAAAATTTAGAGCGGGAATCGAAAAAATTAGAAGCCGAAAGGGAATTAAAACAAAGGGAAATAGAATTAAATTTTGAATTAGAAAAGCTTAAAATAGAACAAGGTGTCCCTCCGCTGGCGTTAACATCAAATGAAAATGTTCGCGTGAACGAAATCAGTTTAAAAAAATTAATTCCTGAATTTTCTCCGGAAAAAACGGATATTAGTTTATATCTGGTCATGCTTGAACGTCAAGCAAAATGCGTAAAAATAGATAAGGAAAATTGGGTAACACATTTAATCGGACTACTACCAGTAAACATAATAAAATTAATTGCAAGAGAACCCGAACCTCAATGGGAGAATTACGACTATGTAAAAAAAATGTTACTCACAAGATTTAAAATGACGGCAGATACGTCCCGGCTAAAATTCGTTACACACCAGAGAAATGTTGGAGTAAATTGGAAGGACTTTGGGTTCGAATTACGAAACTATTTGAATGAATTGCTTGAATGTCTTGAAGTCAATTCTTTTGAGGATTTGAAAGATTTAATGGTGGCAGACCAAATTAAAAAAAGGGTTAAACCAGAAATCCGAGAACATTTTATAGATAAATGGTCCCAAATTAAAACAGAGGAAGAATTAGTGAAAATACTGGACGAGTATGAAAGTATGAGGACGACCAGTCCAAAGTCGAGAGATGTTAGGGATAGTAGGTTAGAAAGAACGCGTCAGTTCGTTGCTGAGAAACCGAAAGAATACAAACCACGGTTCACACCCTCTATTGGTTCTACGGCTGTCCGAGGACAGGTAAACCGGGATAGAGCTTTTGAACGTAGAATGAATGTAAGGTGCTTTTCGTGTAATGCTGAAGGTCACGTAAAATCAGAATGTCCAAAATTGCAGAAAAAAAACTTCTTTTGGTTCCGTGAGTAATTTGCAAAATGAAACCAATGACTTATTGGAAGCATATTCATTTAAAGGTACAGTGAACGGGCAAGGAATAAAGTTTTTAAGAGATAGTGGGGCTACACTAGATGCGTTGAAAGGAAAGGTCAGGAAGGGTGAAATTGAGTGGAATGACGAATGTGAAGATGCGTTTAGGGCTTTAAAAGAGAAGTTGACTGACAAACCAGTGTTGTACGCCCCAGATTTTAATCGAGAATTTATCGTTCAGACAGATGCGTCGAATTCAGGTGTGGGAGTAGTGTTGAGTCAAAAGAATGATAAGGGTGAAGAGCATCCGATCTTATATCTAAGTAAAAAGTTTTCCGATGTAGAGAAACGTTATAGTACAACGGAAAGAGAATGTGCAAGTATAATATTTGCAATAAAAAGATTGCATTATTATCTGGATGGTCGGAAATTTAAAGTAGTTACTGACCACAATCTTTTATGTTGGTTGCGAACAAATGCAAATTGCAATCCTAGACTTATGCGTTGGTCCTTAGCTTTACAACCTTATGAATTTGAAATAGAGCATAGATCGGGAAAAAACAATAAAAATGCAGATAGTTTGAGTCGAGCTGCATGCTAGACATTAGCTTGTTCAATTGTTTAATTGTATATGTGTATTAGATATTTTATTTTTTTATTATGTAACTTTAAGAAGAGTAAAGAATTTTTATAATTGTTATACAGTTATATTATCTGAGTAAATTAATGCTGGAACTGTATTATATTTTAATCTTTTAAATGGAAGTTATTTATCTGTGTGATAAATGTAAGTGAAATGTTTAAAAGTTAAGATTTTTTATATATGTGTGATATATAAAATGAACTAATTGGAGGTAATTGAAGGTGTTCGCGTGTTTAGAGAAAATTAAATTTTCTTTTTAATGAAAGGAATAACAAAGAATTGAATTTAACTGTACTGATTATTATATGTGGTTGTATAACAGAAAAGAATGAGTTGAGAGATATATTCTAGAGAAAAATTGTGTGAATAAGAATTGTGTATTGTATTGCATTGTGTATATATATATATTTTTTTGTGTTATTGTATTTATATACACCCTTCTCTTAAGAATTCAAGTATTCATTATTCTTTCAAAATTTTAATGAAATTTAAAGTAAATTTTTTTAACTAGTTCTAAAGGCTGTATTTTGCCTTGTAAAACAATAACTCTAGAATATTAGGTGAAATTTTTCTAATGAAAAATTTTCTCGAAGAGGGGAGGGGTTGTGACGATTCCACCTTCCAGACTTTAATAGGTCTAATTAAATCTTCTCACTCATTTTTTCTTTAATCTACTCACACATGGAGATCTGAAGTGTAAATCCGATGTGGGCCCCTAACTTCAGAAAAGGCCGCATCCAGATGTTCAACGTAAAATTTCGTCTGTGCATACCCACAGTTCACTTCAAGATCCCGAGCATCTGTGTTTTCTAACCCTCTCACTGACAAGGCCGTGTTAACAGGTTCAGCAAACTGTCTTCCGAAAAAGGCGAGCCCTTCTTAAGTCGTTCTCCTAGAATGGCTTCTATACCGGCGAAGTTGGGGGTGGAGACACCAAATCCAAACTTTTCCCCGAGTTCAGTTTTCTCTTCGCACATTTCCTACCACAATATACATGAATTTCTAGCTATTTTATGCCTTGTGGAAAGCTATCAACTAACCGTCTAAAATAATTTGTAATATTTGCATTAAAAAGAAAGCAGAAAACATTCCGCGCAGTATATTATACAGTTATCAACTTTAATTACGCATTTAATATGCTTCAAATGACAGAAAAATTACTTTGCATTGCACAAATATTAATGCGATGAAAATTTAATTTGAAAGAAGACATTGTAAGTTTTTGCGATACCTTTTTCTAAATTTTCTAAACTGCTTAAATTGAAAAGAAAAAAATATTACAGTATAGTATTTTATAGTTTGGAGACCAATCTCTTGATTAAGCAGCCCGTTTTAGGTAGATTTCGTAAGAAATACTACCTATTACATTCTCACCTAAGTTGGAATGTCCACACTTTTGGCCACCACTGTATGTATCAAAGGTCTTGGAAGAGATTAATTAATATAAATATTAAAATTTAAAATTTACGAATGCATAGAATAAGCATGTTTGATTGTGTTTTAGTTTTAAGTGGTAAACGTTTTTATAGTTTTCTGGATCATACATTTTCTTTCTATTTTTTTTCTTTCTCTGGTTTTTTTTCTGCTTCTTTTTTTTTAATGGAAACGAGATGGAACTAGTCAAAATGCGACGAAAAAAAAATATTTTTTAAATGTTCTCTTCAATAATCGTTCGTTTCAAATTCACATCTTCTGGTACGCTTCTTCTTTTTATTATTATTATTATTATTATTATTATTATTATTATTATTTTACAATAATAGTATAAAATCTGTCGGCAGATGAGACAGATTTTTTATATTTTCATTCTTTGTATGGTTTCTTCTTTCCCTTTCCATAATCCAGATGTATATGCCTCTTGTTTCACGACCTAGGATATTTTTCCTTTTATAAAGTGACGTACATAATGATCTTAAAAAAAAATATATAATATACAATTCCGAGTATATTCTAATGACACATGTAGTTTAGCCAATTCAATTTAGCTTCATATTAATTTTATGTTCAACATACAATAAAAATCTGCCTTTTGGTTGACAAATTTCTGTTTAGCGCCAAAGTTATGAATCTTATGGGTAATCTAATCTTAAGATTAATCGGCTTTTTTTCTTTTTAATTTGGATGGGTATGGACCAAATTAAATTGTGGTAAATTTGCCAGTAGCTACTTTACATTATTGAAGCAAACGATTCTCGGAATTGAATTAGATTAAAAAATATGTATATTTAATGATTGAAAATTATTTAAAAATTACTAAATTTAACTGTATTATTCAAATAAATTTCTTTTAAGAGTGCCTTGTTTCTGAATAAGAAAACCTGCCAATTTCATGCGTTTGCGAACAAAAATGAATTAAAAAGTTTGTCAAAAAAATAGCCTGTTTGAATTTGGGTTGGGTTGGGTTGATTTATGACGGTCAATTATCAACACGAGGAATATAGGCCCAAGGGGGGAGTGCCCTCCGTGGGGGTCTTTTTAAGGGATCCTAACCCGTATTTACGGCAAGGTTCGAAGAAATCCACGGAAAACTCCGAACGGTTAGGTCGATGAGCGCGACAGGGGTTTGAACTCAGCACCTCCCGTCTACCAGCGTCGAGAGCAGAACCTCTCAGCCACTGGTGGGGCACTGTTTGAATTTGAGAACAGCCTTAAAAAAAACTACAAAATTGGTTCAGCAGAAAGCTTTGGGCAGATGACGAAAAAAAAACAACAACCTCGTATTTTAAATATATATAGATACTTATGGGTGAGGGTTTGAATTTCGAGATTATATTGGTGGGAATTAGAAGTGTGAGATTTACCGAACCACCGCCTGGTTGGGTTTCAAGTAAAATCGAGTTACCGGATCTGATACATGACTCTATGAAAATAAATTCTGAACAATTTTTGTAAAATCAGATTAATCCGAAAAAACGCGTAAGAATAAAAACTTAAACCGAAACCGAAGCAATTATAACCAACCCGACTTGCAAAGAAAAAAAAATCAGCGTCAACCTACTAGCGGGTTGTTCTTTTTATCAACTATATAATGATGATCAACTATATTAATGATAGCCTTGTATCATTTTTTAAAAGCTAACCTACACTCGACTATGGTTGGGTCATGTACAGGGAGAATCGGGTCTCCCGACCCGATGCAGGACTCTGCACCCAAGTCAAAGTACATATAACGGTGATAATTAAATTTTGACTCCAACGGGGAGAGATTGGCACGCTAGCTTCCCCCCCACCCTTCAAGCGCCACCTTTGGTTTCATCTCATTTATAAAGTAAATATATCTTATACAGAAAAAAAAATAAGACAATTATTCATGTATTTTGTGATTATTTTCCCGTGTACTTTTTTTTTCTTATATTTATTTTTTCCGGTGTTTTATTTTTACTGTGTTTTTTTCTGGTTTGCTGTAGAGCGCTATACGGTAATCTTTTACACGCGAGGGTTAAACAGACCAGGACTTCTGATTAAACTGAACTTCGACCCACTATGAACATCCAAACTGGAACCAAGATTCGACTGGCATCCAGCGACCTATTCACTAGACAAGACCGATTTTTAAAAAAACACGGTTTTATTTCGGGTGTTTTTTTTCCCCGCCTCCCCAATTAAAGATATTTTATTGCACCATTTTAATATATGTCTTTCCCAATTAATTTTTACTGTAAAAGTTTAAACTTTTTAAATTCCATCTGTTACGGATTAAAATCAATACTGCTCTTCTAATATTAAAATTTAATTTTTTGTAATTATTGTATACTAAATTTTTTAGCAATAGAAATAGCAGAATAATTAGAATTCAAAAGTGGTCAAAAGTTAGACAGGAATAAACCAAACAAGTAAATCTGTTTTCAGGCTTTATTATTATTATTATTATTATTATTATTGCTGTTTTTTTCACGCTCTCTGTATTTTTGTACACATTTATTCAATTATTTCTCCGTTTCTTTTATAAATCGATTATTATTATTTTGAATCTTTAGTTATTTAGGTCATCCATTCTTCTTTAGTTTCATCTGTTATTTTATGGGTAAATATGTGCGGATGTAACATCATTTTATTAGTATAATTTAAAATGCTTTTAATACAAGTAATTAAATTTTAATAAAATTAAAGAGTGCACTATTATTGAAATTCTTTCCAAATTTATATTCCAAATTATATTTAATTCCAATAGTTTATTCCAAATGATGTTGTAGCATACAATATAGATTCAAAATACGTCAGTATAATTAAATATTTCGTTTTCTTAGCCAAGAAATGGTTAATTTTGAGTAATTTTATTCTGTTAATTCAATAATGCATCAAGTGTTTATTGTTGTTATTAATTTTCAATCCATTCACTAATTTATATATAATATTTAAACCTTTTATAAATAGTTTCAAATCACAGGGTAGACATTCATTGAAACTGACTTGAGAAAAAATATACAATTGAACTGATGCAAGATACACGACATTTTAACATTAAAATACAAACGTTTATATACTATTTTAAAAAAAAGGATTTTCCTTGAAAAAAAAATTATTTCTTTGATTAGTAATGTCATTCAAACACATTTATTTAAAACAAATTATTTCTAAAATAGGTTAGAATTAGTTATAAGAATTATAGTTTATAAATATTTAATAATTCTCTAAATCAAGTTCGAAAATTCGCTCTTGGTTTTTCATTTTTTAATTTTTTTTTTTAATTTACCTAACTATTCAATTGGATTAAGGTGGTTCTCTAATTATCTGCTGAACAACGCAAAACTTTCTGACACAATTTCCAACCCATTTTTAAATGCAAAGGCATAAAACTGGCTGACATGACTATTGAAGCGATTTGGGACCGAAATGAATTTTCCATTTTTTGATCCATAAATTACTTATCGAATTATAAGTGTTTCGTGTCACGTGAAAACAGGTTTTTCTTCTTTTAGGTGCTGACGCTTCGGGCATTCTGTTGAAAACGCCGACCTTGACAATGTTTTCTGAAAGATCTTCTGCCTTTACCAAAAATTGCAAAACGTGTTTCGATTACACATTTTCTGAATAACAACTGCTCCTTTCATGCGTTTCTAAACAACAATAAATTAAAAAAATGTGTCTGAAAGTACCCCATTTCAATTTGAGAACAGCCTTAATTTAAACGAAGTACACAGAACTCCAATAGCAGAATATTCTGTATCAATGTGAAACAACCCAAAATGCTGTATAATGATAAGAATTAATAGTATAAATAACCCATGAAATAAGCAAAATTTTCATTTACAAAGAAAATATTATGAAAAATAGAAAATTATAATAAATTTAGAAGTTTAACGAATATTTTGGTAGATATTTTATGCCCAGCAATTTTATAAGCTGTTAGATTAATCTGTAAGGTCTTAAAATCATTTGCAAAGACTAATCGAGCAAGTAGTATATCCTTCTGCCATGCAAACACGCGTTTTTTTATACCGCTAACCAGGCCCCTACCTGCCCGGCACGAATGCCTAGCTTGACGGGTTAGTACCTGGGTGCGGGGCGGAAATTGCCTGATCACAGCATGGCTGTGATCCACCTGAATATAGGTTTGTTCACATCGCTGCTGTGCTTGCTCTCTTGTGGTTTGCTACAGTTATCCTTGTTTGCCGGTTCAAGGTTTCTGTTTAACTTTGTTGAATTGACAGATTTAATAGGTCTCGTAATTTAGAACCTTGATCAGGTGACGAGACCCTCACCTGACTAGGCACTACAGATGAGCCCGACGATTTTAAATCCGAGCCCACCCGAGACCGAAACATTTTGTGTCATCAGAGTCCGAGCCCGTAATCGAAAAAAAAAAAGCATAATATTTAAAAAAAAAAAACGTTTTAAAGGTAATATCTCATATTTAAAAACTTCTTACATAAAAATAACTGTTAATCTCCAGCACATAATTAAGTTTTATGGGAATTTACATTCAATCTTTTCAAAAGAGCAGTTTGGTATGAAATAAAAATATACTTACTTAAAAGATTCTCATAATTTACTCACCCAACAAGCAAACCTGATGGACACATTAATGAAGTGTGTTTTATGAATAAATACAAGAAATTTGCAGAAATTCCTATGCCGTTTTTCTATTTCCTATAATAGGCGTATTTCATAAATTATAATTGATTCCTTAATAAAAACTATATTTCGTGTTATTGAAAATCAGCTTAAATTAAAAATTTGGCACCGTTATCTGAAAGATCCTATGCTTTTATAAGCAAAGTGGAAACACTTTTCGATCGCTTTCTTATCGGAATAACAATACATGACAATATTTACGAATGAGAGTGACTTCGTAAATGTTCAGAGCAGAGCTTTAACATGAGCAGAGTTCATGATGAAAAATAGAATCACTAACGTTATTTTCATATGAAGTATGAAGAGCCCAGCCATTTATATGACTCGCACGCAATAGAAGACTAAAAATTTCCAAATCTTAAGCTACTGCTGATTAACTGCAAACAAAAGAAAGCATTCACTTCACTTTAGATATCTAAAAAAAAATAAATAAATAAACGGTCCAATTGAAAAATGTCCTACTTTTACAAACGAGAATTGAAATTATTCGCGCTTTTTTTCCATTGGCGCCATATCATCCAGTCGTCGCGTCAATACCGCTCATAAATCTGCAAATATTGTAAAATTTCCTTTTAAAATAGTATTCTAAAACTGGAAAAGAGATTTCTGCTTCCCCTTTTATTCATTCTGATGAAAATAGCATTAAATGACTTAAAATGAAATATGTAATTTTTTAAGGGAAAAATGTTATTTTTATTTTTACGATATGAGAATAAATAAAATTGTCAGTTTCACAAAGAATGAGCCCGAGCCCGCCCGGGCCCGAAGACCGATATAAAAAATCCCTGACGGCTCGACCTACAGGCACAGGTAGATTTCGAAGACGCAGACCGTGGGGCGTCTGTTTGTCGGGAATTGCGGAAGAAATGACCTTTTTTACGATGATGCGACAGTTGGAACCGCCTACTTCGAAACCTAACTTGTTTGCAGGCAAAGCCAGCAGGGATTTTATTCATTCATTTATTTATTTATTTATTATTATTATTATTATTATTGCTATAAGAGTTGGTCCTATGAAAAACTTGCAATATAAAAGTTTTAGATAATATTAAGAGGATTTATAATAAATTTAAGTGGATTTAAAATCTTGGGAATTGACGAAGTTATGATTTTTTTTCTTCTAAAACCCCCCTTACCACTCCCCTCCCCTCCCCTTAAGGCAATTTTTAATTATATCATAAATCTGTCATACATAATTTTTCGGCCCTTCTCCTAGAAGTAATAATAACTTCAAACGGATGCGATACGTATCATAAATTAAGAAATTATAGGGGGTTTTCTGTTTTCACAAAAAGCCTCCCCCCCGCTTGGTTCGATTTTGCCTATTGACGAACTTGACCGAGATTTTATGCCCCTTGATTTTATGTATCAGTTTCGAAAAGATGCGGGAGTTGGAATCGCCTACCTCGAAAAATAACTTGTTTGTAGGCGGAGCCGCCAGGGATTTTTTTTGTTTTTATTTTATTTCATTTTTATTTTTTTTTGCTATAACGGTTGGTCCGATAAAAAACTTGTCAATATAAAAGTTTTAGATAATATTAAGAGGATTAATAATAAATTTACGCGGATTTGATATCTTGTGAATTGACGAAGCTATGATTTTTTTTTTCTAAAACCCCCCTTTCTTCGCGCTTGGGGCCATTTTTAATTATATCAAAAATCTGTCCTACATAAATTTTCGGCCCTTTTTCTAGAAGTAATAATAACTTTAAACGGATTCGATACGTATAATAATTAAGAAATTATGGTTTTTTTCTGTTTTCACAAAAAGCCCCCCATCCCTCCCCCCACCCTTGGTTCGATTTTGCCCATTAACGAACTTGACTGAGATTTTATGCTCCTTGATTTTATGTATCAGTTTGGAAGAGATTTATGCAGAATTTTTCCAGTTATCGTGTCCATAAAAAAGTGACATATATATATATAAGTTTTGAACTGGGGGTTGTTTTGGGTTCTGGGAGTCATGATCGGCGTAGATCTGCAAAAATTTTTCAAAATTTCCAACTTAGGTGAGAATGTAATAGGTAGTACTTCTTACGAAATCTACCTAAAATCGAGCCCGTGCCCATGTCGGGCCCGGGCTTGGGCTGAGCCCGTCTCATCTCTACTAGGTATCCCCAGAGGCATAATTATGAAAATTATGGTGCACTTTGAAACATCGAGATTTTCTTTCAAAATATTGTAGATTAAGGGTTATAAAGTAAAAAAGATTAAATTTCATAAAATGTATTTATCAAAAACGAGTATAAAACAGATCAAAGTAGAATAATCTGCGTCTCGTAAAAACACGCGTTCAACTTTCCACTGGTCATAATAGAAGGGAAAAAGTAACTCACAGAGGAGGGATTAGGGGAGAGAATGACTTCTAAGAATTTCCGAACTCCCCCATACCTCCTGTGGTTATCTCTGCGGCTGTAACTAATTGGATTGGGGGGGGGGGGGGGGAAATATACGGTCCGTTTTGAAAAGGAAATAGTAAATAGACGTTGGGTTTTTTTGGCATACTATTTTATCTTCTTTGAATGAGCATTTCATTTCCGTGACCGCTCAAATGCCTTGTCAGTCAGAGGGCTAATAAACTTAGAAATTATTGCAGATATAACTTTGTGCCGCTCCGTTTCAAGTGACGTTATATGGACATTTATGTTCTCATATATTCTAGCCAGTTGAGTCGTCCGTCAGGCACTACAGATATCAAAGAACTGTTCTTCTCTGAGAGCCAGAACACATGTAAACACTTCAAGTCTACCCCCAACCTATATACTAACGGGCCTGAGTTAGATTTTCAGTTGCAGCGAAGCACCAGCTCCCTAGGCTTCTCTGGTGAGAAGGCCTATGTATACGGTCCATGTACCGATGATTAGGCAAGAACTTTGCCGATTAATTAAAAGGACTCTGTTTCCTTGAATGTAAGAGAGCACCTTGCTCTAGAAAACGTCTCCCTTGTGAGATTGTGAATTACGGCTCCCAGTGCCGGGTAGACTAATTGGACGTCTTGACGAAAATCCCAAAATTATAACGCCCACATATGTTGCTTCTGTATTGTGTTGTGTATACTGTGAAAAGTTACGTAATTAAATCCATGTTTGCTTAAAAAAACTGTCTAATGATTACAATTACGCTACAGCCTTATAATGAAATTTTATAATATAAATAGATAACTGGTGTGCCTATTGTTTAAGCAATGTATATAAAATATGTCAAATAACTCAAAATATTTTAATATCGAAAATTTTATGAATTCAATATTAAAATATTTGAGCAAAGAAAACAGTCGAATGAAAGTCAAAATTAAAGGCGTGTTTTATCCATTTTTTAAATATGAAAAATCAGCTATGATAATTCCTAAAATATCTTACCGAATCTAAAGTACAGTAGTTATTTTCAAGTGAAAATAATGTTAAAATCCTTATAATCCATTCAAAGAACTTAATTGAAATTTTACGCATGCTTTTAAACAGTTCTTTATTTAGAATATTTATTTTGAAAAATCGGATTTGTGCAAAGTTCTTTAGATTAAGAATGCAACTCAAATGTCTTTCGGTTAATGTAAATCATGGTTTGGGAGACAAAACAACTCTTTAAGGTAATTCAGTTCTCCACGACGCTTTTAGTAAGATTTCGAAGGATTAGCTTTATTTTTGTAAGATTTATATTTTTTTTCTTAGACAAATTTTTCTCAGATAAACACAGATTATACCTAATTTATAAATGAAATTTTCTATTTTGATTAGAAGATTCACAATCAACTAGAGCATTATTTACTGTAAATTATAAAAAAAGACTAATGTAAAAATGGGTTAGGAAAACTCTTTTTTATTAAAAAATTCTATTTTGAATTCAATTGTTTTTATGTTAAAATAAACTTTAACTTCGTAAACCAAATGAATAATAATTTTTTCATGTGAAATCTGGATTTGAATTTAGCATATAAAATTACATAAAAAAATTAAGGATAACATAAAAGAAGGTTTTTATTAGAAGGTTATTATTTCAATCTAATTTTTTAAAATTAGGAAAATTTTAATGAAAAATTTTAGATTTTTAAAAAGTACTAGTTGGCCTTCGTCCGTCTAATCACTCGCTTTCGTGTGGAGCACAAATACCTTCTATAGCGTATAGTCTAGGTTTTGCCCGGGGCCCATAAAGTGCATTTTACATGCAAGCTGAAAAATATTAGATAAAACACTTTTTTTTTAACTATATGAAAATATCTAATAAGAATTTTTATAAAAGCACGTAAGTAAAGATTTCGGGAAATATTATTTTTTCATGAGTTCCTTAACAAAGACCCGCTCGGCCCTGCCCGTGTGAAAGGGAGAGCTTTCCGTTAAAATAAACAGAAATGGGATAGCCTAAGATACATGGCGATCATTGAAATTGGCACTGTGGTTTTACGCCCTTAAATTAGGTGATCAAAATAACGAGACCAGTGTGTTTCTCAGCTCTGCGAATTTTGTGTGTATAAATCGTTAAAATGTCAATCAGTTTAGCAGAGCTCTGTGGATTTCACGCCTATAAACTGATTGTATGGCAATCACTATAACGAAGCCTTGTGCTTACCCGAGCCCATAAATATGGCGATGAGTATTTAAATTGAAAATATTTACCTCTAAAAATTGTATTTTGATAAGAGGGGGAAATGCACTATTTTTTGAGTAAAAATTGAAATGCGATCGCTAAAGAAGAAAAACGCAAAAACAACTTATCAAATATGAAAAAAAAAAAAACTTGGAAAAATTTCACGCAAAATATCTAATAAAATATCAGCAATAGTCGTCTTATTTGTCTAATCTTCCATAATCGGGTTCATAGTCAATATTAGCGACATAATCGCTACCTCTAAAATCGGCGAAATAGCTGTTTGACTACGTTTTTACAAAATTTGTTATGTTGAATTTCATACTCATGCTACTGAAAACTTCTGCTGAGATATGGCGAAATGACCCAAAACTTTAGAACCCTATTTAACCCCCTTAGTGGTTCAATTTCTAAAACCGCTGAAACAGTGTTCGCTATTTTTTTAGTAGAATTTGCTGTCTTGAATTTCACGCTCTTAATTTATTGGAAATCACCAAAGTGTACCACCCCACTCTGGCTAAATCTCAACTGAAGATTTTGCTGCAAAACACATGTAACTGGACAATATAGAACGTATTAGGCAAGAAGATACTCAAACGTAGACTAGATTTCCAATCAGATTCCCGGAGACACATTTTGCGAAATTTGAAGGAATGACAGAATAGGGAGTTCTTTCACGCACGCATCTTAGAATTCTATACACTGCGAACAGACGCAAATTCAAAATCCATTAAACTATAGACTACCTTAATAACAATGTAACTGCTAACAGGGTAACCTATGTTATAACTATATTTCAATTTGAAATGAAATTCAGCATCCCAATTTAAGTGCAAGTCTTAAAGTTTTGTGTACTATTGAGAAGACTAATATAATTACGTAAAAGTCAACGGACCTTTATTTTGTAAAAGAATAGCAAATATATATGAATTTTTTAATTATCCAATTTTACTTGCAAATTCATATAATTTTATTTCATTATCAAGTAGTGGTTTAAGATATTGTGCGTAAGGATAACTAGTCTGAAACGCTTTCTGCCACAATTTAAGGGTGTTTGATTATATGTTTTGACGATCTGATCTTAATTTTTCACAGGTTGGGCCAAATTATACTCACTAGAAATAATAAACGATTTTTTATTTGTTTAAAATCATTGAAAATATAGACGCATATATATTTGTCATTTATTAAGCTTCAACGTGCACTCTCAGAAAAAACTGTAAATTTATGCGCGTTTGCCCTTCAATTTTCACGGGAAAACGCTCAAACAAAGTGCGTTTGCTCAAACAAAGTGCCTTATTTGATGAAAAAAGGTCTGATCCACTAAATAAGCGGCCTTATCCCTTAGATACTTAGAAAATTAAGAGCAATCCACATCTTCTTAGAGTTCTAGTCCATATGTTAGCAAAAATACGGTACGACCCCATACATTGTCCTCGGCTAGGGTGTAACCCTTCATTTTATTCGTGTTTCGAAAATTTTAACCAGCCAAAACAGCGATTCTGTGATGATTATCTAACGTGCTACGTGCTACGGAACAGTAAGTAAAGTGTTATTGTGTTTTTAAAGTGCATTATATCCTGTGCATTATAATGCTATATTACTTTGCCTCATAAAATTACGAGGTGCATAAAATGATGGGCAAGGATTTTTTTTTTACGGGGTATGACTGGAATCTCTGCTGCCGGCCTCTGCCCGTAATTTTACTGCAATTTTTTTTACAGTGTGCGTGCTTAAAATTTTTGCGCAAGTGAACCCATGACATATTTTTTGTAAAGATTAGTTAATGCTTTTTAAAATGCAAGATGATTTTTTATAGTAGTGATAAGAAATGTATCTGTAAGAAAAACTGAGTTTTAATTTAGGTGCGAGAATTATGTTTTGAAAAATCACATTTGTCATAAAGTTTGCGACAGCGCGCTTGATGGAAGGATAAATTAATTTCTTTCAAATGTTCTAAAAAATAATTTTCTATTCCTTCTTGAGCAAATGTGTTTAGAATCATTCTACTTAGGTTGTTTATATAGTTGTTAATAATAAAAGAATATTTATGCTCCATAAATATATTGTGTAACATTGTGGATATTCTGCTTTATTTACTACATAAGAGAGAAATTGACTTGATGGTCTATAGAAACGTTTGTCTGTTAAATACCGTAATATGGTTGTAATAAAAGTTGAATATTTTATAATTGGATGCATCGAACAGAAAATCTTTATTTAAATTCTTCTGTAATCCCATTAAATATGTAAACAGTATCAAGATGAAATTTTTGAAAGAAAAATCTTTTACTGTTATATGTTTCTAATAAAAGTTGAATATTTGTAAATGGAACAGAAAATCTTTATTTAAATTTTTCTGTAATCTCATTAAATATGTATATTAGTTCTAAGATGAAAATTTCGAAACTAAAATCTTTTGTTTATTTAAAAATACATATCTTTCATATAAATAAGCTTTTAAGTATAATAATCTAATTATTTTCTTCTATTTGGCTTTTACCACATAAAGATTTTCGATGGAATTTCCAATATATTTATCTCATGCATATTCACAACATCACTTTCTCATTCGCAAATAAGAACTTGAATATGTATGAAATTTCTTGTTACATAAAGTTAAATCTTCCTAAAAAATCGGCTCATAAAGTGGAATGAATAGTTCCATGTTTAAAATATTAAAATCATCGACATTTGAATGTCTAAATTCAGAATAATTACACATTTAACGTTTTAGGTAAAGAAGCTATTGAAATTGTTAAATTGTGTTAGGTAATTATAGTTAGCTTTAAAATGTTAATTTGTATTTTGAAATGCAAATTTTTAAGGAATAAGTAAAAAAAAAAACATGGTTACATTTAAAGAGCGAAAATATATAAGACTACAAAAGTTTTGCAATTTTTCTAAATCCAGTTTGGAATATTTACTTTCAAATTCGGTGTGTTTCATGCATTACCTAACATTTGATACAGTTAACTTCCTTTTTAAAACCATGGTGGAAATATTTCTTAAATTATATGTTAAAATGGCTGATATATATATATATATATATATATATATATATTGTGATATTGGTATTTTTAAGGATTTATCTGGTTTTTATTATCTGTGCATCGGTCAACATCATGGCTTATAAATTTGCATATCTTGCATATGTAATCGTTTTATAATGCAATTCTAATAGAATATAAGAAGTCAGTGATTATACGAACTATATACAGGGTGTTCATAAGTTCGTTCATATTTCAAAAAAGTTCTGAAAAAAAGTAACAGATTGTCTTATTAGTGTGCGGTTATGTGACTTGTCGGCCATACGCGCCATGGCCATAAGACTTGTCAAGATGCTGTATTTTTTTGTGGCAAAAAGAAAAACAAATACTTTAAATTTTCTTTGGACTATTTTTTTCTACAAAACTTACGACCATGCTCCAAGTCTCATGGTGCAAACCTAGTCCAATATGACATTTAAAAAAAAGCTAAATATTTTTTTAAAATCTGAATTTATTTTTTTATCACTTTGAACTATTTTGTTATATTGCCACAAAAGTTCCGACTCTTTGACAACTTTTATGTGCAAACCGGAGTTCGATACAGCAATTTGTTAATTTTGTAATGTATTTTACACCCTGTTTGTAACCGTATTGTGTGGCATTGATTCATTAAATAACTCACATGGTGTTATGCCATAATTATTAATGTTATTTGAAAATTTTGGTCAGCAGAAAATGACTATTTTTCTTAAAATTACCATTGAGTAGTGGTTATTGAAATTTAAGTCATCTCTCATGTATGGTAACCTCATATTGTACTTTATCCTCACAGAGATGTGACTGCTTTATTTTATTACTCTTTTATCACATAAACCTTATATAAAGTTCAATAATGCTTTTGAAATACAGAGGCATATAAAAGAGCAATTTTGTTTTTTCAATATTCAGTTTAGAAATTCTCTTTTTAATAGATTTTCTTCTGTTCTTCATCAGAGAAGATTATCGTAAATAATTTTAACTCTGGGATTAAACAAGAACTTGAGCATTTTTTAATTATTTTTTATTTGTGATAATATTTTCAAAGTGAAATTTATTACAAAAATATTTATTTGATAACAATTTATTATAATGTTTTGCTTCTAAACCTCATATGAAATCATTTTTTGTAATTTTGCGATAAATGCACGTTATTTAAAAATTCAACAATATGCGTTCTTAATAAATCATTTAAAATGCATTTTACATGGAAAATATTTTGCTTTATTTATTTAAACTAATTACATGTGTAGGATAATGTTTTAGTTTAAAAGCAAAATTTTTTTGATGGTAACGAGGAAGCCCCTGAATGCTGCTCACACTGTTTAGCACTAACTAAAAAAGTTTTGGTGGTACAAAGAATTTTTCTTTTGTCCTTTTTTAGTTTAAATTACCCTTGAAATGCTCTTGGTATTGACATTACTTTTGATAACGATACCAAAGAAGCCTAAAACTCAGGTTCGCAAAATATGGACATACCACATCTGCTCCCTAGTGTCGATATAAAAAATATTTACTTCAAAACCAATGTTCTTAACCAATGTTCAAAACCATGTTCTTAAAAATTAGGATTAATCTGTCGGTATATTCTTACGTAGATTACGTTTGAAGGCTGTTTTTAACAAAATTTAAATGTATATAGATTATGCATTACAACTGTCAGTAAAATCGATGAATATTTCTTTTTCGAATGATGTTTATACTATTTTTCTATGTAGAGATTCTATTTGAGGGAGTCGGGACAAGAAAGTGCCAAGCCATATTTTTGTTGAAATGAATCTAACACTGTAATCTGTTGCTTAATATTGTAAATTATAATATTCTACATATAATTTGTTTATAACCTCACTTGGTGGCAGCATATGTCCCAGGTTACATTTTTGCCCCAGACGTTTATGCCCCCAATGAAGATAGCTAATTTACAAAGAACGTAATAGTAATATCATTAAAGTAATGCTTTAATGTCTCAAATGTTACTAAGACATTGGCGAAGAAAATTGTGTTGTATATCTTGATTTGAGTATTTGATCAAATTTCCAAATTAAAATATCTCAAAAGTTCAAAAATGTGGCTTGGCACTCTCTTGCCCCGACTCCTTCATTTCTACACTGTGGACTTGCGGTCAGTTTTAAGAGTCGTAGATAATGACAAAGACTTTCTCTGCAGCGTTCTTTCCTTTATTTAGTAATGCATGCATGTTTTATTCATTATTATAATTCAGCGAAAATTGAATTAATGTAATAAATAGAAGTATAATGAAAAATCATATTTATTGGCAAAAACATCAATAAACTTGATCAATTATGTTTTCTAAAATATTTTCATTGAAAATTTCGTTAAATATTTTCTTTTTGATTCATACATACCGTAAGTGCAGTTGTTTCCAGATTATGTATATGATGTTCTCAAAAATTAATATTTAGTTTAGAGGTAGATATCTTTCGTTGTAATTAAAAAGAAACTTAATATTTTTGAACTTTTAATTAAAATATATAGCAATATCTTTCGTAAAATGTCAATAATCATTCAAGGATTGATTTGAAACAACTATAATAAAAGAATTGCATTCGTTACTTGCATTTTCCTAACAGAAATTTTTGACATGGATAATTTGAAGACAATTAAGAAGAAGAATGCGTTGGAAGAAATGAATTTTGAATTTTATCTGTTATGAATAATAAATTGTCTTAATTCTAGAATTCATTTGCTATCTTAGAAGCAATTTATTTAGAAAGTAATTTATTTTCGATAACTTGATTTTTAAGAATAAAATAATTATTGAGAATAAAGACATAAATCTAAATAACGGAAATTAAATTCGGGAAAAGTAATTATTCTGATTTCAAGATTTAAAAAACAAAATCTATAAAGCTATAATAGGCATTCGATTTAGAAACTACTTTTTGCCCAGATTATATGTTTTGGATACTTAAATCCTGATGGTGCATATTCAAATAGGAAATTAGATTGGACTTAAAAATTATCTGTATGACCTTAGTAGCTATGAATATTGTTTTTTTTTTTTTTTTTTTTTTTTTTTTTTTTTTAAATCTTGTTGGGGTGTGACGAATTTATTTTTTGAAGCCTAAAAATACTAAATACAGTGCATAAATAAATATATATAAATGTGTATACTTTTTTAAATAATTGGTGTCCTTTAAATGTTAAATATATTTTTAACCAGGGCCATAGCTAGAGGGGTTCCAGGGGTGGCTCAGCCACCCCTAAAAATATTTGAGCGCCCTCCCCCTAGCAAAGATTCCAAAGTCACCAAATGAAACTCTGTTCAAAACTCGAACATAGTTTTGGGGCCCTTTTACAGTCTGGCACAAATACTAAATTGTAATATATGTATAAAAACTGCAAATAAGTGTTTTAAATAAGTTTAAATAAGTGCTTAAAAATAATTATTTTAAAATGCAAAATACATCCTTAATTTTGTTAATTTTTTTTATCATATGAAAATACAAATTTAGAATTCTTAAGGGCAGGGAATATTCAGAAAAAAATTAAAGGTTGCACCTCTGAGTAGTAGAAGAATGTTCGTTTCAGTCCAGCAGGCGCTATGTGCGCGGAGCCGGAGCCGGAAGTAGCAGGTGTGGACACCAGAAGTTCTGCGAACGGTGAAGGTCACCGGAAGTCGCAGGTGTGAATAACAAACAGGTTAAGACAGGAAACCGGAAGGGATTACGAGATAAGGACAGGATGAGACGTATTTTTTATGGGTTTTAATCAGATTCTTTCTTGATAGGGAAAATTTTTCTACACCAGATGTGCTGATGTCTCAAGGTTAGCGGAAGGGACAGGTGATGATAACAGACATGTTTATACAGGAAGTGATTCCGTAAGTAAGGCCGGAAGGTAATTAGAGATAACGTTTGGATGTTCTACAGCAGATGTGCTGACCACGCAAGGTCATAGGAAATGACAGATGTTGATAATACACAGGTTGAAACAAGTATCTTTAGACAGGAAGTAATTCCGTAAGTAAGACCGGAAGGGATCAGGAAGTGAAATGTGATAAGACTTTCTGACTTTATAAAAGTTTAATATGAATTTTTCTTTTCTATAAAAAGGGTTTTAATTAGATTCTTTCTTGAGAGGGAAAAAAAAATTAGTTTTTTTTTTTTTTTTAATTTTATAAAAGTTTTTTTTTTTTTTTTTTTTTTTTTTTTTTTTTAAGTTTGTAAATAATAGATCTTAATGATATAATAGGTGCTTTGATGTAATACAAATTGTACCATAAAATGGAAATAATATTAGCACAATACCAACAGTGCTTTTAGTCAAGTAGAGTTGAGTTGTAGGAATCCTGCTATAAAAATAATATTAGCAAAATGTTGAATTTTTTTTTCTTATTTAAACATTAACTTAAATGAGAATGAGATTAAAATAGATGTGAGGGCTAAATTTTTAGAGATTTAAGAAAATTCACTGTGAGTTATGTTAGGGTTGTTAAAGGAAAGGAGGTGATCGACTTTGACAGTATTTTTCTAAAAGTTTTCAGTGTGATAAGGGAGAGAGGGGGAAGGCTTAATTTTTTCGTACATGTGAGGGAAAAACGGTATCGCCCTCTATCGTTGGGAAAAGGAAGTGTGAAAAGAAAAATGAAGATTGAAAAGAAGGTTACCTTTGAGTTTCGAACCCGGGATCAAAATAGTCTCATGGTTTGATCATTGACGAGGGGTTTAATGATCAAGCCATGGGACTACATCGTTGAAAGGCGATGTAAGCTATTTGTGAAAAAGAAATTACCTGATCTTGGTCGTGTCTTAAGAATCATGTGACATTTTTCAAAAAATAAATGAAGCGTAGTTTGAATCGAGCTTGATATAGCTACATGAGAATGTTTATTAATGAAAAAAAAATTAATTCAAGTCTTTGAGACTAATCTTTCATAGGAAAAAAACGATTTGTTATACTTTCTGTTACATTATATCTTCCGTTTTTTAAGTTTACAAATTTGTGGAGTAGCTTAAATAATCGTTTTTATGCTAATTAAACAATATATTTTTTAATTATATGTTTTTTTGTAATTAACTTGTAATATAGCTTTTTTTTTCTTTTTTTTTTTCTTAAAAGGGTACTGTAGAATAACTTATGTCACAAATACTACATCCTTCTTTAGTTAAATATGTTTCACTTAAGACATGACAAAGTGTCTTAGAAACATTTCATTTTGGAGTTAAGTGATTAAACAAGAAAAATATTATTTATAAAAACACAACACATAAGACCAGTGACTGAGATGTTCTGGTTTTAAAGCTACTAGACGTTTGGGTTTAAACTTCTCTCGCGTTCGTCGACCTAACCGTTCGGAGTTTTCTTCGAACCTTATCAATACGAGTTAGGAGCCCTTAGAATGACCCCTAGAGTGACCTATATCCCTAACGCAGATAATCGATTTTAACAAATAACCAACCATCCACAACACATAAGACATTTTAGATCATTTTAGATCATTCCATTTAGTTAATAAGTGATTTAACGTGCAAAATATTATTCATAAAACATACAATAAGAGAATTTTAAAGAATTGTTTCTTTCAAATGAACAATTTTTAGTGACTATTTAACTTATTAAAGAGAGCGGGTATTTTGTTTAGAGTTATACGATTAAAATAAATTTTCAATAGATTTGACTTTATACAACCAACATTTAAAAAAAAAAAGGGAATGGAATCTAGTTTTTATAAAGTAACGTTTTTCAATTTTACAAATACTTCACACCCCGTCTTTTTCCCCCCTCTTTTAGTAGACTTTACATACATAAGACATAAAAAGCGTTTTAGAATACATCATTTAGAAATTAAGTGGTTTGATAAATAAAATACTATTTATAAAAGCAATAGATACAAAAGTAATAAAGATTTTTACTTACAAATGTACGAACTTCTGATAGGTAAGACTTTCTAAATCATTGTGCAAGAATTAAGTGGTTATTGAACTTATAACATTATAGGATGAAATAATCATGTGACATATTTTTAAACCAATAAAATGTCAATATTTTTAAACCAATAAAATGACAATATTTTTAAACCAATAAAAAGTTAGTATTTTTTACACGAGCGCCCTCTATTACTATATAAATTTCAATGAAACGAGTTCATAACATTCTACTGTAACATGGTATCGTTGTAATAGGTTGTATTTTTCGTTAAGTTAGTTTTCATTTAAGTTATTATGGAACGAGTTATGAATTCTTATGTTGGTGACGTAACCAACTTGGAGTGTCAACACTCATCACCAAAGTTAAATAATCAAGAGATGGATTCTACACTTTTATCCAAAGAAGGACTCGTTTCGAATTATGAAGTGAAACCCACCTCATCAGGACTAAAGAAACAGAAGTTACCCCATGTGTGTAAGACGTGTAACAAAGCATTTCCTCGAAAAGTTAACTTAATGTTTCACATGAAATGTCATTTAAAAGAAAAGTCTTTTCGTTGTGAGGTGTGTGCTGAAGTTTTTTCACAAAAGAGTGATTTACATAATCATCAAAAGATTCACAAATCGCCCAAACAATACAAGTGTAGTGATTGCAACGAGATATTTTCAAGAATGGCTGACTTATTGAAACATAAGAAGACTCATAAGATTCGTAAACAACAGTCATGTACAAAGTGTAGCGAAATGTTTGATTGTGAATCAGATTTAGTACAACATTGTGATACTTTTCATAAAGTTGTGAAATCACCCTATTCAAAAGATTTGTTATTTGAAAAAGTGAAGCATTTTAAAAGACAAAAGGATGTGCGAAATATTTATACTAAAACTATCATTGTGTCCAATGAGATGAATCAAAAAGACTTTCGTTCATTTTTTAACAGTGTTCGATCAGATGTTTTAAACGAATTAAATTATCAATTGCAAATGAAAAAGTCAATAAAATGGTATGCAGCCGTTAAAGTGGATGTATATCGTGAATCACAGGATGGTGACTTAGAGAGAGCAACCCCCTTTTTCCTTTCCAAAAGTGAACTGGAATTAACAGAACAAAACATACATGTACATGTTGAGAATGCCTTTCTAAAGCTGTACAACGGCTTTGAAGATTTCACAGAACGTGTGTTTAATTGGACATTACAAAAAATTTTGAAATTAGAATTGATTACAGCTCAATATGACAGACTTATTTGATTTGTATTACTTTAAATGATTAATAAATAGTTTTAATATGAAAAAGTATAGTGTTTTTTTTTTTTTTTAGTTGATGTAAATTACTTTGAACAGTTTGACAATGCAACATAAACTACTGTTTAACATTTTGAATGTCTTAGACAAAATGGGAATGAATTTGTTGAAATTATGTAAAACATAATGAAATAAATGTGATGTATTTATTATATGTTACTTAAACTACAAGAGAAATGATTGGAAATGTGTTATTTTAAATCTATGATACTTTTAATCACTAACAAAGTAAGACGTGACGTTATGAATCATCGATGGGTTTTCCTTTGAATAGGTATTAATCTTACTTATTGATAAGAAAGTTGAATTTTTCTCTTCGTTTAAACAATGACACTACATGTTTTGATAATTTTCTCTCAACAGTCAACATCAATGTTTTTAACCTAGTTAAGAAATTTTTTAACTTAAACCGTCACTGAGTTTATCCTAGATAAGTAAATTTTTATATTTAACCTACATATAAATTAAATGATTAACTATAACCATGACTGTTTTTAAAATCTAGATAAGTAGACGTTTTTATGAAACACATCCAGTGTTCTGCTGACTTTTATCGAGATTACATCAGTTAGTGAAGCAGATTAAATTGTATAAAAATATTTTATGAAATGAATATGCGATCCCACGAAGAAGTGTTTCCACCTTCAAAGCGTCCATGCTTAGAAAAAGCTATGGAAAAATCAAATACTTGTGAGAAGGAGTTAAAAGACCCAAGATTAAAACTTTCTAAAATGGACAATGACTGCGTAACTATATCACATGATATCTCCTCTTCTAAGAACTTACCAGATGTGAAACCTGAGATCGCTATGAAATTTTCAAACTTTACCGATGGTTACGATGCAACATCTTTCGAGAATCCACATCAAGAGTCAGTTTTTGCCCAGGACTATTTAAATACATTTTTCAAAGACATGAATTTTGAAAATTTAGATTGTTCTACCCCCTTAACCTCGCTAAAGGATGAATCCTTTCAAGAACCTACGAATAATATCTTACAGACTACTGTTAAACATGAGATGAACGAGCTACAAGCAAACAGACTTTCGCAAGCAAGTGGTGAAATACAAAGCATCACTACACCTACATTTGCCACTAAAAGTGACAAATTATACAATTCCAATGTGTTTCACAAAGAGCTAAGTGACTGTTTCTACTTAACTTTGAAGTTAAAAAATAAACAATATTCTATACATATACGAGAATTTAAACGCAATGTATCTACTAATGAAGAAATCCCAACCAAAAACGGAGTTAATATGGATATTCTTAGCTGGTATGAGTTTCAATATAAAATCCTTGCATTTAATTTAAGATACAAAAGTGCATCCTTTGTTTCTAATAACACGATTTTAGTGTTAAATCAAGATTCTATGATGCGAATTAAAAATTTGAAGAATTTTTCTCATGTTGACTTAAACGAACAACAAATGGAAAAATTAAAAGAAAGTACCTCACACTTAAATACTGTACTTTTACAACATATGTACACAAAACTATTACCCTTTCTCATTAAACAGAAATGTGTGGTGAGTAACAGATCCACAGAAAAAGAACCTGTGTTATGGTCTAAACTTAATACGTGTATCGAGAATAATATGGTAACAATACTTAACCAGTTGTATGAATGTACAGGATGTATTTTTCGACATGCAAGTCAAAGCCTTCACTCATGCTTCGCATTTAATAATAAGGAAAAATTTAATCAACTAGGTGAAGCTTTGTTAATGCTCATCGATTTCGATTATGTAATTTCAACGTTTTTGAATGGAGTTTATAGTGTTAGTGAACACTTTGTACATAAGCTTCATGAACAAACTGTTTATAATGAATTGTTTAAGACAAAATAAATGATTTGTTTTGTTAAAGATCTGTGTGTGTTTATTTCTACAAAGTGTCTCTGTGTGAATTTATTAGTTTTTTATCTAATCGAACTTTTAAGTGAAGAGATGTAATTTAACTTTTTTGTATATTCCAATTCAAAAATTTCAACAATTGCAAAAAAGATTAAACTATTGAAAAAAAAAATACCCACGTTAGAAAAAAATTTTGAAAAAATGATTAGTTAACAAAAATAAAATAAAATAAAATAAAATAAAATAAAATAAAGTTAACAAAACAGCTTAAAAACATTAAAGTTAACAAAAAGTTTATAAATGTTAAAAGTTAACAAAAAAAAAACTTATGTTGAAAAGTTAAAAAAACAATGAAAAGTAAACAAAAATATAGTTTTTAAATTAAAATTTTTTAAAGTCTTCAAGTTAATCAAAATTAACTTTTTACTTTTAACTATTGAGAGACTATGATCTAACTGTTTATCCTCGCAACCAACTGGTGCATATCAACTATATACTCTATATCTGCATATGCGCAGAAAAACATAGACATTTACACTAACGACTTTAAATTCGTTAAATTTGTTCGACTTTAAATTCTTTGCCAACTTTTAAGTTTAATTACTATACACAACTCGATTACCTTTCCCACAAAACACCTTTCAGAAACAAAACAGAAATTAACACTTACCGAAAAACACGTCCACTTTGGGTGTTAGTCTTCACTCAACTAACGTTTCTCCCTTATCTTTGCTAGGGAGCGCTGCAATCGCCGCTAGAGGCGTCAGTAGTCTTCAGGTGTGTGATAAGAATAAACTTTAAATCCAACTTACACTCGCTCAGTCATTCTTGCTTCTCTCTACCTTGCTAACAACCGTTTGCTGCTGGCTCATTGTTTGGTTGTTTAAACTTGTTGAATGACGTCATCATGTGTTTGTCTAAACTTGTTCAGTTTTGTTTTTATGCAGTACGTCTATTTAGATGAGTCATCACTCGCTTATCTTAGTTGACTTGTCCAAACTTGTTTTTGTGTGGCACGTCTATTTGGGTGAGTCATCGTTCGCTTATCTTGCTTTACTTGTTTGAACTTGTCTAGTATCCACTACCTCATGTCTTTTGTCATAGCTTGAATATACTTTACACCAATCACTTAAATATAAAAGTCTTATCACAACTTACTTAAACTTTGATAAAAATATTAATTATTTATAAATTTCATCAAATTCTTATTTTTCTGATACATTTACTATGTAATTTTCATTCAAAAATATGGTAAAGCCCGATTTTAAATCGAAGTCTAAGATAAATTCCCCAAATTTGTAACATTTTAACACTAATAATAAATATTGTAAGCACCCAGTACATACAAGTTTTGTAAAAATAATATTACTTATAGCTAACTCGTTATGTCCCATGATACAAAACTTCAATATAACTAAAATCAGTGTTAAACGAAAATCTAATCACGTGTCTTTATATATTATTTTGAAATGCAAAGCATTATATCTAAACGAATGATATAAGGAGTAGTTAGAATAGTTCTTATATTTTTGTTAGTAAAAAATTTATACACATTATCTTACAAGGTTGCAATATTCAACACACGGTTCACCATATTTAAAAACGATTCACCATGATTTAAAAACTTAGTAACATATTTTAAATTTATAAATTTAAATTAAAACATATTTTTATAAATAGAAAATATATCGAAATTTTCCAGAACTGCTTTCCTCCGAACGGCTGCAATAGGTAGCTTTATACTTTTTTGTATTGAAAGCTACCTAAAAATCAACGCTTTCAAGCATTCATTGATTTTGAAATTTATTTTGGCGCATACCAAAAATACGATTTTTTTTTTAAATGCTGATAACCAATATTGCATATTTTATTTGCATGAAATACAATCACGAAACATATAAAAGTAAGCCTATTACTGCCTAACTAATATTTTTAAACCCATTTAAATAACAAACCATTAAATATCGAGCAATAACATGATACAGACATGCCCCATTTTCAAAAAGAACGGCTCATATACTATATCTAATTTTATTACAAAGAAAATAATATAATTAATAATGATTTGAAACAAAATTAACCGAAACAAGAAAAAAAAAAAGACTGTAGCGTGAAACTCCCAGTAACTGACCCTTTAAGGATTTTTTCTTGTTCAAATCACTATTACAAAGTTTTAAATATATTTTATACTATAGTTTGTTATTGAAAGTATAGTAAACATACATTAAAAAATTATTGTTGACAAAATTTTGAAAAATTATACCTTTTATTACCAAAAAATAATTTTTGTCTTAACTGTTACAACTTATTTTTCAGTTATTCGTTTTTCAAAGTCAGTTATTGGAGATACTGACCATATTTATGACAAAAATTATTTTTTGGTAATAAAAGGTATAATTTTTCAAAATTTTGTCAACAATAATTTTTTAATGTATGTTTACTATACTTTCAATAACAAACTATAGTATAAAATATATTTAAAACTTTGTAATAGTGATTTGAACAAGAAAAAATCCTTAAAGGGTCAGTTACTGGGAGTTTCACGCTACAGTCTTTTTTTTTTTCTTGTTTCGGTTAATTTTGTTTCAAATCATTATTAATTATATTATTTTCTTTGTAATAAAATTAGATATAGTATATGAGCCGTTCTTTTTGAAAATGGGGCATGTCTGTATCATGTTATTGCTCGATATTTAATGGTTTGTTATTTAAATGGGTTTAAAAATATTAGTTAGGCAGTAATAGGCTTACTTTTATATGTTTCGTGATTGTATTTCATGCAAATAAAATATGCAATATTGGTTATCAGCATTTAAAAAAAAAATCGTATTTTTGGTATGCGCCAAAATAAATTTCAAAATCAATGAATGCTTGAAAGCGTTGATTTTTAGGTAGCTTTCAATACAAAAAAGTATAAAGCTACCTATTGCAGCCGTTCGGAGGAAAGCAGTTCTGGAAAATTTCGATATATTTTCTATTTATAAAAATATGTTTTAATTTAAATTTATAAATTTAAAATATGTTACTAAGTTTTTAAATCATGGTGAATCGTTTTTAAATATGGTGAACCGTGTGTTGAATATTGCAACCTTGTAAGATAATGTGTATAAATTTTTTACTAACAAAAATATAAGAACTATTCTAACTACTCCTTATATCATTCGTTTAGATATAATGCTTTGCATTTCAAAATAATATATAAAGACACGTGATTAGATTTTCGTTTAACACTGATTTTAGTTATATTGAAGTTTTGTATCATGGGACATAACGAGTTAGCTATAAGTAATATTATTTTTACAAAACTTGTATGTACTGGGTGCTTACAATATTTATTATTAGTGTTAAAATGTTACAAATTTGGGGAATTTATCTTAGACTTCGATTTAAAATCGGGCTTTACCATATTTTTGAATGAAAATTACATAGTAAATGTATCAGAAAAATAAGAATTTGATGAAATTTATAAATAATTAATATTTTTATCAAAGTTTAAGTAAGTTGTGATAAGACTTTTATATTTAAGTGATTGGTGTAAAGTATATTCAAGCTATGACAAAAGACATGAGGTAGTGGATACTAGACAAGTTCAAACAAGTAAAGCAAGATAAGCGAACGATGACTCACCCAAATAGACGTGCCACACAAAAACAAGTTTGGACAAGTCAACTAAGATAAGCGAGTGATGACTCATCTAAATAGACGTACTGCATAAAAACAAAACTGAACAAGTTTAGACAAACACATGATGACGTCATTCAACAAGTTTAAACAACCAAACAATGAGCCAGCAGCAAACGGTTGTTAGCAAGGTAGAGAGAAGCAAGAATGACTGAGCGAGTGTAAGTTGGATTTAAAGTTTATTCTTATCACACACCTGAAGACTACTGACGCCTCTAGCGGCGATTGCAGCGCTCCCTAGCAAAGATAAGGGAGAAACGTTAGTTGAGTGAAGACTAACACCCAAAGTGGACGTGTTTTTCGGTAAGTGTTAATTTCTGTTTTGTTTCTGAAAGGTGTTTTGTGGGAAAGGTAATCGAGTTGTGTATAGTAATTAAACTTAAAAGTTGGCAAAGAATTTAAAGTCGAACAAATTTAACGAATTTAAAGTCGTTAGTGTAAATGTCTATGTTTTTCTGCGCATATGCAGATATAGAGTATATAGTTGATATGCACCAGTTGGTTGCGAGGATAAACAGTTAGATCATAGTCTCTCAATAGTTAAAAGTAAAAAGTTAATTTTGATTAACTTGAAGACTTTAAAAAATTTTAATTTAAAAACTATATTTTTGTTTACTTTTCATTGTTTTTTTAACTTTTCAACATAAGTTTTTTTTTTGTTAACTTTTAACATTTATAAACTTTTTGTTAACTTTAATGTTTTTAAGCTGTTTTGTTAACTTTATTTTATTTTATTTTATTTTATTTTATTTTATTTTTGTTAACTAATCATTTTTTCAAAATTTTTTTCTAACGTGGGTATTTTTTTTTTCAATAGTTTAATCTTTTTTGCAATTGTTGAAATTTTTGAATTGGAATATACAAAAAAGTTAAATTACATCTCTTCACTTAAAAGTTCGATTAGATAAAAAACTAATAAATTCACACAGAGACACTTTGTAGAAATAAACACACACAGATCTTTAACAAAACAAATCATTTATTTTGTCTTAAACAATTCATTATAAACAGTTTGTTCATGAAGCTTATGTACAAAGTGTTCACTAACACTATAAACTCCATTCAAAAACGTTGAAATTACATAATCGAAATCGATGAGCATTAACAAAGCTTCACCTAGTTGATTAAATTTTTCCTTATTATTAAATGCGAAGCATGAGTGAAGGCTTTGACTTGCATGTCGAAAAATACATCCTGTACATTCATACAACTGGTTAAGTATTGTTACCATATTATTCTCGATACACGTATTAAGTTTAGACCATAACACAGGTTCTTTTTCTGTGGATCTGTTACTCACCACACATTTCTGTTTAATGAGAAAGGGTAATAGTTTTGTGTACATATGTTGTAAAAGTACAGTATTTAAGTGTGAGGTACTTTCTTTTAATTTTTCCATTTGTTGTTCGTTTAAGTCAACATGAGAAAAATTCTTCAAATTTTTAATTCGCATCATAGAATCTTGATTTAACACTAAAATCGTGTTATTAGAAACAAAGGATGCACTTTTGTATCTTAAATTAAATGCAAGGATTTTATATTGAAACTCATACCAGCTAAGAATATCCATATTAACTCCGTTTTTGGTTGGGATTTCTTCATTAGTAGATACATTGCGTTTAAATTCTCGTATATGTATAGAATATTGTTTATTTTTTAACTTCAAAGTTAAGTAGAAACAGTCACTTAGTTCTTTGTGAAACACATTGGAATTGTATAATTTGTCACTTTTAGTGGCAAATGTAGGTGTAGTGATGCTTTGTATTTCACCACTTGCTTGCGAAAGTCTGTTTGCTTGTAGCTCGTTCATCTCATGTTTAACAGTAGTCTGTAAGATATTATTCGTAGGTTCTTGAAAGGATTCATCCTTTAGCGAGGTTAAGGGGGTAGAACAATCTAAATTTTCAAAATTCATGTCTTTGAAAAATGTATTTAAATAGTCCTGGGCAAAAACTGACTCTTGATGTGGATTCTCGAAAGATGTTGCATCGTAACCATCGGTAAAGTTTGAAAATTTCATAGCGATCTCAGGTTTCACATCTGGTAAGTTCTTAGAAGAGGAGATATCATGTGATATAGTTACGCAGTCATTGTCCATTTTAGAAAGTTTTAATCTTGGGTCTTTTAACTCCTTCTCACAAGTATTTGATTTTTCCATAGCTTTTTCTAAGCATGGACGCTTTGAAGGTGGAAACACTTCTTCGTGGGATCGCATATTCATTTCATAAAATATTTTTATACAATTTAATCTGCTTCACTAACTGATGTAATCTCGATAAAAGTCAGCAGAACACTGGATGTGTTTCATAAAAACGTCTACTTATCTAGATTTTAAAAACAGTCATGGTTATAGTTAATCATTTAATTTATATGTAGGTTAAATATAAAAATTTACTTATCTAGGATAAACTCAGTGACGGTTTAAGTTAAAAAATTTCTTAACTAGGTTAAAAACATTGATGTTGACTGTTGAGAGAAAATTATCAAAACATGTAGTGTCATTGTTTAAACGAAGAGAAAAATTCAACTTTCTTATCAATAAGTAAGATTAATACCTATTCAAAGGAAAACCCATCGATGATTCATAACGTCACGTCTTACTTTGTTAGTGATTAAAAGTATCATAGATTTAAAATAACACATTTCCAATCATTTCTCTTGTAGTTTAAGTAACATATAATAAATACATCACATTTATTTCATTATGTTTTACATAATTTCAACAAATTCATTCCCATTTTGTCTAAGACATTCAAAATGTTAAACAGTAGTTTATGTTGCATTGTCAAACTGTTCAAAGTAATTTACATCAACTAAAAAAAAAAAAAAACACTATACTTTTTCATATTAAAACTATTTATTAATCATTTAAAGTAATACAAATCAAATAAGTCTGTCATATTGAGCTGTAATCAATTCTAATTTCAAAATTTTTTGTAATGTCCAATTAAACACACGTTCTGTGAAATCTTCAAAGCCGTTGTACAGCTTTAGAAAGGCATTCTCAACATGTACATGTATGTTTTGTTCTGTTAATTCCAGTTCACTTTTGGAAAGGAAAAAGGGGGTTGCTCTCTCTAAGTCACCATCCTGTGATTCACGATATACATCCACTTTAACGGCTGCATACCATTTTATTGACTTTTTCATTTGCAATTGATAATTTAATTCGTTTAAAACATCTGATCGAACACTGTTAAAAAATGAACGAAAGTCTTTTTGATTCATCTCATTGGACACAATGATAGTTTTAGTATAAATATTTCGCACATCCTTTTGTCTTTTAAAATGCTTCACTTTTTCAAATAACAAATCTTTTGAATAGGGTGATTTCACAACTTTATGAAAAGTATCACAATGTTGTACTAAATCTGATTCACAATCAAACATTTCGCTACACTTTGTACATGACTGTTGTTTACGAATCTTATGAGTCTTCTTATGTTTCAATAAGTCAGCCATTCTTGAAAATATCTCGTTGCAATCACTACACTTGTATTGTTTGGGCGATTTGTGAATCTTTTGATGATTATGTAAATCACTCTTTTGTGAAAAAACTTCAGCACACACCTCACAACGAAAAGACTTTTCTTTTAAATGACATTTCATGTGAAACATTAAGTTAACTTTTCGAGGAAATGCTTTGTTACACGTCTTACACACATGGGGTAACTTCTGTTTCTTTAGTCCTGATGAGGTGGGTTTCACTTCATAATTCGAAACGAGTCCTTCTTTGGATAAAAGTGTAGAATCCATCTCTTGATTATTTAACTTTGGTGATGAGTGTTGACACTCCAAGTTGGTTACGTCACCAACATAAGAATTCATAACTCGTTCCATAATAACTTAAATGAAAACTAACTTAACGAAAAATACAACCTATTACAACGATACCATGTTACAGTAGAATGTTATGAACTCGTTTCATTGAAATTTATATAGTAATAGAGGGCGCTCGTGTAAAAAATACTAACTTTTTATTGGTTTAAAAATATTGTCATTTTATTGGTTTAAAAATATTGACATTTTATTGGTTTAAAAATATGTCACATGATTATTTCATCCTATAATGTTATAAGTTCAATAACCACTTAATTCTTGCACAATGATTTAGAAAGTCTTACCTATCAGAAGTTCGTACATTTGTAAGTAAAAATCTTTATTACTTTTGTATCTATTGCTTTTATAAATAGTATTTTATTTATCAAACCACTTAATTTCTAAATGATGTATTCTAAAACGCTTTTTATGTCTTATGTATGTAAAGTCTACTAAAAGAGGGGGGAAAAAGACGGGGTGTGAAGTATTTGTAAAATTGAAAAACGTTACTTTATAAAAACTAGATTCCATTCCCTTTTTTTTTTTAAATGTTGGTTGTATAAAGTCAAATCTATTGAAAATTTATTTTAATCGTATAACTCTAAACAAAATACCCGCTCTCTTTAATAAGTTAAATAGTCACTAAAAATTGTTCATTTGAAAGAAACAATTCTTTAAAATTCTCTTATTGTATGTTTTATGAATAATATTTTGCACGTTAAATCACTTATTAACTAAATGGAATGATCTAAAATGATCTAAAATGTCTTATGTGTTGTGGATGGTTGGTTATTTGTTAAAATCGATTATCTGCGTTAGGGATATAGGTCACTCTAGGGGTCATTCTAAGGGCTCCTAACTCGTATTGACAAGGTTCGAAGAAAACTCCGAACGGTTAGGTCGACGAACGCGAGAGAAGTTTAAACCCAAACGTCTAGTAGCTTTAAAACCAGAACATCTCAGTCACTGGTCTTATGTGTTGTGTTTTTATAAATAATATTTTTCTTGTTTAATCACTTAACTCCAAAATGAAATGTTTCTAAGACACTTTGTCATGTCTTAAGTGAAACATATTTAACTAAAGAAGGATGTAGTATTTGTGACATAAGTTATTCTACAGTACCCTTTTAAGAAAAAAAAAAAAGAAAAAAAAAAGCTATATTACAAGTTAATTACAAAAAAACATATAATTAAAAAATATATTGTTTAATTAGCATAAAAACGATTATTTAAGCTACTCCACAAATTTGTAAACTTAAAAAACGGAAGATATAATGTAACAGAAAGTATAACAAATCGTTTTTTTCCTATGAAAGATTAGTCTCAAAGACTTGAATTAATTTTTTTTTCATTAATAAACATTCTCATGTAGCTATATCAAGCTCGATTCAAACTACGCTTCATTTATTTTTTGAAAAATGTCACATGATTCTTAAGACACGACCAAGATCAGGTAATTTCTTTTTCACAAATAGCTTACATCGCCTTTCAACGATGTAGTCCCATGGCTTGATCATTAAACCCCTCGTCAATGATCAAACCATGAGACTATTTTGATCCCGGGTTCGAAACTCAAAGGTAACCTTCTTTTCAATCTTCATTTTTCTTTTCACACTTCCTTTTCCCAACGATAGAGGGCGATACCGTTTTTCCCTCACATGTACGAAAAAATTAAGCCTTCCCCCTCTCTCCCTTATCACACTGAAAACTTTTAGAAAAATACTGTCAAAGTCGATCACCTCCTTTCCTTTAACAACCCTAACATAACTCACAGTGAATTTTCTTAAATCTCTAAAAATTTAGCCCTCACATCTATTTTAATCTCATTCTCATTTAAGTTAATGTTTAAATAAGAAAAAAAAATTCAACATTTTGCTAATATTATTTTTATAGCAGGATTCCTACAACTCAACTCTACTTGACTAAAAGCACTGTTGGTATTGTGCTAATATTATTTCCATTTTATGGTACAATTTGTATTACATCAAAGCACCTATTATATCATTAAGATCTATTATTTACAAACTTAAAAAAAAAAAAAAAAAAAAAAAAAAAAAAAAAACTTTTATAAAATTAAAAAAAAAAAAAAAACTAATTTTTTTTTCCCTCTCAAGAAAGAATCTAATTAAAACCCTTTTTATAGAAAAGAAAAATTCATATTAAACTTTTATAAAGTCAGAAAGTCTTATCACATTTCACTTCCTGATCCCTTCCGGTCTTACTTACGGAATTACTTCCTGTCTAAAGATACTTGTTTCAACCTGTGTATTATCAACATCTGTCATTTCCTATGACCTTGCGTGGTCAGCACATCTGCTGTAGAACATCCAAACGTTATCTCTAATTACCTTCCGGCCTTACTTACGGAATCACTTCCTGTATAAACATGTCTGTTATCATCACCTGTCCCTTCCGCTAACCTTGAGACATCAGCACATCTGGTGTAGAAAAATTTTCCCTATCAAGAAAGAATCTGATTAAAACCCATAAAAAATACGTCTCATCCTGTCCTTATCTCGTAATCCCTTCCGGTTTCCTGTCTTAACCTGTTTGTTATTCACACCTGCGACTTCCGGTGACCTTCACCGTTCGCAGAACTTCTGGTGTCCACACCTGCTACTTCCGGCTCCGGCTCCGCGCACATAGCGCCTGCTGGACTGAAACGAACATTCTTCTACTACTCCTCTGTATGAAACATGTAAATTGCAAGCTTTTTATTTACTTTTTGACATCATCACTTATTATTTCACCAGTATAATTATACACTAGTTATACACTCGACATTTTTATTTTGCAGCCTTTTATTTTCTTAGTATAAAATGATGTTATTATCAGTATTTTAATAAGAAACATAGTGCCTACAATATGCACTAATTTATCTTTCTATATAATACTTTGATCATATATATCTGTGCGTGCATGTGTCAGAGAGCATAAAAAAAATATGAGCTTCTCCTACATTTTCTTGAGCACCCCCTATTATTCACTTCTAGCTACTGCCCTGTTTTAAACGCATATTAGTAAAGGAAAATTCAATGAATGATTTCTCCTAAGACATAGTAACAGACGCAAACTATCAAACTTTTGAAAATGTTCTGTTCTTGTAAAAGAAATATATTGCAATTTCTATACTAGCACAAATAATGAAAATTGTTTTATTATTTACGAATTAAAACGTGCATTTCATGGACAAAAATGTTTAAATAACAATTTATTAGAAAAATGAATAAATAAATAAATAAATTAAGTAATCATCCTATAAGAAACTTTTCATTCATCTTATAAATTTGCAAACTTTTTATTACACCATTTCAATGCTTTAAATACATTTTTTAAAATGACAATGGGGTTATACATCAAGGTTTTGTGTGATAATTTAGAGATATACATATATAATCTAGATATATTATTTTCCCCAATGACCCAAAGTAAGCATTTTGAACGTAACTCGTAGTATAGTTAAATTTAAAAAGAATTTTTAATTTCTATATAAAAAAATTATGTGTGCGCATTTTATGCTGCTCAATTAATGAATAAATGTTGAAATCGTACAATATTCAATGTTAATTTGTTTATTTTAATGTGTTTTACTCAATAATATTTAAAATATTTTACCTAAAATATTCACTAAAATAAACACAAAAGTGTTTAAATAACAATTTATTAGCAGTGAATAAATAAATAAATAAATGAAATATTGATCCTCTAAAATACTTTTCATTCATCCTATAAATTTTCATTCTTTTTATTATATCATTTTAAAACTTTAAATACTAAAGATTTTTTAAAATAAGAACGGTGTTATACATCAAGCTTTTGTGCGACAATTAGAAGAAATTATATAATATATATATATATATATATATATATATAATCTAGCTTCCCACCGTTTACTTTCGAGTGTTTTACATAGGTACATATTATTTTTTCCAATGGCCTAATGTAAGGATTTTATAACAATAACTCATATCGTAATTAAATTTAATACGAATTTTTTATTTCTATAAATAATGTTTAATACTATGTGCGAGCTTCTTATACTGCTCCATTTATGAATAAATGTGAAAACCGTACAATATTCAGAGTTTAATATACGAATTTCCTGAAATTTTGATTTTTATGTTATTTTACTCAAATATATTTACTTTCTATTTCAGCATTTTATAGGAAAGTGTATCGAAAATGTTGTACCGTGTACAATTATTGTTAATTGGCATAAATTACGAAAATAAACGGAACATTATAAAACATACATTTTATGTGTCACAGCATTTTAGAAAGAAGACCAAAGTATAATTGATTAAATCAAGAAAATATTTCAGAATACTAAAGCGATGTATTGATAAATTTTAGCATGGTACGTTGTCACAGCACCGCAGCAACTCTATTTGGCGCCTGGTTTGAAACATCTTGTTAGTTTTCCTTCACTATTAAAAATTTGCAGCAAACTGTCCAGTCACCCAACCGTTTTTGCAAATAGCAGTTACTCGACCATATTATGAAGGTATCATGACCATATTGTTAAGCATACTATGGTCAGAATAGAGTTAAATTACGGTTTTGTAATCGTTTTCTATAAAAACGGTCGAATGACTTAATGCCTGAGGGAGGCCACTCGGCTTGGCGAACCATGTCGTTGAGCGTTACAGCCTCCCCCGACGGTCGAATGACTGGACAGTTTGCTGCAAATTTTTAACAGTGTATCGTTCGCGGTGCATTATTTGTAATACATGATGGCACCGATGAAGCCTGTCAGCGCCTATCTTAAGTGACGGCGATTGATGCAGGACACTGCCCGCACCATCATTTCTGAGACTGTACGTGGTCGTAATAATAATTTTCTTTGTAACGTACATGGTAGTATTAGAACAAGAAATCAAACATCTTAATAAAGTGTCTCATTTTATTTTTTCCGAAATGACGATGTTTTTACACATTAAAACATGCGAAAATGAAGATTGTCTATAACTGAATCCTGGCTTAAGTGAAAAACTGCTTTCTGTTTAAGATTTTTGTTTTTAAAGTTTTTAATTTTGATTGTTTTTATAACTTGCTTTTAATTCTTTCTGTAAAAATTGTAGTTTTAAAAGAGTTCTATGTTCGTTATCATTATATATGGTTATCCAATAAAAAAAAAATACACACAATGGTTCTACTGGTTCTAATGTATAAAAAAAGAGGTATTTCGGAAAAATAACATGTATTTTATTAATATGTTCCTTTTTTTTTGTTTTCATACTCCATGTTCGTAGCAAAGCAAATTATTCTTTTGAAGCTTCTGATCTTAGGGAATAACACAGGTTTTATTTAAAAATCAAAATGCAACAAGAGAAAACATAGCCGTATATGTGACAATCACACATTCTTTTTCGTTAACAACAATTTCAACAAAATCAAATAATATACGAAATGACTTTTCAAAAAGATGTTTAATAAGTTAAATATTCCTCCTAATTGTCATTTTAATTGCATGTTTTGCATTAGTGTCCTCATTGCTTAAATAATAAGTTACAAATATTTTTTTATTCTTCATAAATTTTTCATTAAGCTGAGTTTGACATTTGCTAATGAATAAATACAAGAGATAAAAATATATAACACAATGTAATATGTAAAAATGAGATCTTTCATTATTACAAAGAATTCAAAGGAATGAAATTATTTTTTTAATAAGGTAAATCGATTCTTGTGAATAGAAAATTTATTTCACTAGTTAATAAAAGTTATGTTTCATATAAAGAAATTAATATTCCTGTTTTTTTATTACAATAAAAATGTAAATTATTTTAGTTGAATGGATATTTAAATTAAATTTCTCTTTATCTTCAGTTATGATTTTCTCGTCTTTCCATTTGAATAATAAACGATAGAATAAAAAATCATCCTATCCATTGTACTGTTGTCGTACAATAACTAAGATATACTGCTATAGAAAAAATTTCATAATGAATGACGAAATACTAAATTAAAAAAATAATAATTATGCATTCTAATATTTTTACCGTGGATGGGCTTTTTATTGACTGGTAGATAATTTTATTTTTCCAAATTCTTCACCAGTGTTTTGATCATATATTTTAATACCTACGCAATTTCACCAAATCTGTGGTATGAGATACAATAATATTTTATCCACGTGCGACATGTTCTTTAAGGGAATGGATAATGTTGAAGAAAAGCAAAAAAAAAAAAATTTTTTTTTTAATTGAATAAAAAAAAACTCCAAGAAAAATCGATCTTTAATTTGCATCTTTGATTGATAGTTATTTGAGCTTGAATTCAAATATGGTTTTAAAAGGCAACAATAACAAAAACAGCGTAAGTCTAAGTCACTAAAGAACTTAACAACTTTCAGTTTTAAGAAGTTTGCAATTTTATAACTAAATTCAGAACATTTTAGATAAATTGAAAATTTACTTAAAAAATGCTTCGTTGAAATAGAGATTTTTTGTCTTTATAACATTTTAAAATTTCACAAAAATTATAATAATTAATTTTTTAGATTATAATATTAATGTGTGTGTTTTTGCAGTTTATAACTTTGTTATTTAATATAATTTGTTGCGTGATGAACGTAAAACATCAGATGGATATACTTATGCCTTCCACTGAAAAATATCTATAGATAAGTATAGAAAAATATGAAAAGAATTTCTTTTGAAAAATCATCTCTCATAATATGAAACTTCTATCTTGATAGAAGACCCGTTTACAAACTCAGGAAATGTAACTTAGAAGAGGAAGGGTATATTTATTTTGTTTTAGGAAACATTTACATAAAAGTGCTGCACTTTGCGGAAATTTTAGAAAGTAATAGTCGCTATTCACTTTCTCTGGAGTGAAATTTTAAATCACTGGTATAGTGCACTTATGTAAAAATGTGCTTTCGAAAAACTATTTTCCACCATAAGCATCGCATTTCATTCAAGAAATGCGGATATATTCTTTCATATTTTAGAAAAAAATTATGTCTTAACACATAAATGTATTCATTATACGCTCAAAGTAATTTATAGTGCATTATGTACTGCATGTTTTATAGGTTATAAATTATATTTATATGATACCTTATTTAAAAACCTATAAAGCCTATAATTTGAATTTCTGGTGGAAATTTAAAGGACAAAAGAACTTGCTAAAATATTTATAAAAGATGTTTCTACTAAAACTAGTATATTGTAATTAATTGAATTCAATGCAGTTTATTTCATATTGAACTACTTATCTACTAAAACTAGTATATTGTAATTAATTGAATTCAATGCAGTTTATTTCATATTGAACACATTCGCGCCGACGTGTACCATCAGTGGTAGTAGATTAATAAAATAAGTTTCTAGAATCGCTATGAAATATCTGGTATGTACCGCAAAATCAGTTATATGTGTAGAGAAGTAAATGTTACTACCACAATGTGCATACTGCTTTCACGTATTTTTTTTAAAAATATTCTCAGATGAATCGAATGTATTACATATATCTTTCTAAAACTGTTTCATTATAAAAATACATTCCTAATAGGATGACAAAGCGAATTTTGCGGATGTTAATAAAAATGAGCTATTTAAAAAAAGTATAATGTATTTTTAAAGAAGTTTTTAAGTTCTTTATATTTTGATATATTCATTTTATGAATGAATGGATGTGCTTATTATTTTGGAAAATGCTTTAAGTAGGGATTTAATTTTTACAAGATTTGAATTTCTGGTGGAAATTTAAAGGACAAAAGAACTTGCTAAAATATTTATAAAAGATGTTTCTACTAAAACTAGTATATTGTAATTAATTGAATTCAATGCAGTTTATTTCATATTGAACACATTCGCGCCGACGTGTACCATCAGTGGTAGTAGATTAATAAAATAAGTTTCTAGAATCGCTATGAAATATCTGATATGTACCGCAAAATCAGTTATATGTGTAGAGAAGTAAATGTTACTACCACAATGTGCATACTGCTTTCACGTATTTTTTTTAAAAATATTCTCAGATGAATCGAATGTTTGTCAAATGATTATCGAATGTTTGTCGAATAATTATCGAATGGTTGTCAGAAACACAATTATTAAAATTAAATTTACTGTTAAATTTTTCAAGTTTTGACAAAATTAAAAAAATAAGTGTTTTGTAAGAATGTCTATGTTTATATAAAAAAAAATAACAATTAATAAAAGCATGTGATGAAACATTTACCTTTCTGTATCAAATCCTATTAGGCCAACTGTGTTCTCTAAATTCTCCTTGATATCGAATTTTTCACGAAACTGTCTAGCATTGTGTATTAACAGAAGAAAGGTGTGGACTTCATTTTTTCTTTGTTTGGCTTCTTATAACCTTATTTATCGCACTTGAATTCATTTGTAATATCCATTTTATTTCGTATGTAATACATGTTTGATGTGTATACAAAATAATTTACACACACACAAAAACATATATACATAATTGAATTAATGCAGTTTATTTTATATTGAACACGTTCAAGCCGACGTGTACCATGGTACGACAATGGTACACATCGGTGCAAACGTGATAAAGTGGATGCCCCGCCTATAACAGAAAAAAATTTCTATGTTCATGTTTATATTTCAAATGCGTATCTATATAATAATAGCGCGAGTCATGTGACTGAAATGAACAATTTCGGGCTGACCACACCAAAAAGAATTGAACTGATTGTAATTTTTATCGCTCTCAAACCACGGGAGAAAAATATACTTCGGTCGTCTGAAGATAATAAAATCAGAAAAAGACCATTAGCGTCATTCGTCTATGAACCACTGAAATTAGTTGTAGTTTTAGAAGTGTGCCAAACATTGTGAGCTCACTATTCATTGAATGCGAATCATTTATTATTATTATTATTATTATTATTTTATATGCACGGAATACAACTTAATTTGGTATTTTTCGAAGAGAAAATCTCTATTAAGTTATAACTTACATTTTTCTTTGACGTTAGATGAATTTTAAAATTTAGCAGTTATCTCATGATGAGGGAGCTGTAATCAATTTGCTTCAAGACTATGAACTTATTAATTTTGTTTATTATTATTATTATTATTATTATTATTATTGTTATTATTATTATTACTATTGTTATTATTGTTGCAAGATACCGGCTACGAAAATTCCACAGTAAATTTTTATAATTTAAACTTTAAATTCAAAACAATTTTGTTGACCCAAACACTGGATCTTCTGGGTATATATTTGTAACACATAATAGGGATCCATTAAAGAAGGAATTTTTTTTAAAATTCAACTCCTAAAACGTTTAAAGGCGATGTCAAAAGTTTTAGGTTATTTCGCCATATCTCAGCATCAGTTTTTGATATGATCGTGAAATGCAGCATAACAAGTCTACTAAAACAAATGTTTAAAAATGTATTTGAGCGATTTTAGAAATTCAAACCTTAAGGGAATGAAAGAAGGTATTAAAGATCTAAAGCAAAAGAGTTTTCTATAATCGAGTCTATAGTCAATTTGTGTATTTTAGTTTGCATGGTTTGCGTAAAACAGTAGTGAAACTGTGATAATATTGAAACTACATTTTTGCCAGTATCGCACGTGATTATGGAAGATTAGACAAATAAGACAACTATTGCTGAATTTTGATTAGATATTTTGTGGCGATAAGATTTCAATCTTTATACAAAATATAGTACATTTCCTTCCCTTCTCAAAAAACATATTGTGGAAATAGTGATTTTCGATTTAAATACCGATCGCCATGTTTATCCCCTCAAAAATTTCGGCACTCTCTTTACCGCCTTAGGAGTTGAATTAAAAAGTATTTTGATTATATTAATAGAATATTAATATAATATTCTAATTATTTTTGTTATTTTACTTAGTAGAGAATATTTGGAGGTCTATAAAAATTTGTCAGGAGGTTCATGAATAAAATTTATTATTTATGTCACGAAATCTTTATTTACATGCGTTTTAAACACTTTCCAACACAGTTAAAAAATGTTTTTCTGTCTGTCTCTCTGCCGTCCTTCCATGCTCTAACTCGTCTAAATATTCTCAGATTTCCATGCAATTGATATATGTTATTGAGGCTTAGCATGGCATGTTTGATATTGAAAAATGAAGTGTTTAGCATTGTCATTTTGTTGTCATTTTTGTCATTTTGTCACAGAGACACTCAAAAGAATTTCATTACAGAAATATCTATGCGGAAAAATCGTTTGCAGTGAGTTTTAATGATGTTACCCTATTTCAAACATACTGAAATTGATATACAGCACTGAGGTGCACAACAAGATGCTTACTGTAGAATATGGTGTGTATAGCATTTATAGTTCAATTACAGGGACACACAAAAATATTCTTTAACGCTACTGTGAATGTGCAATTATTATTGAAAGTGGATTTTCAAATGTGGTATGCGTTTTTAATTTAATTTAATTTATATTAAAATCATTAAAATTACAGACATTACATTACAATTACGTAAAACTTTAAAAGCATATTAAAATTGGACGTTTCGGATTTACATGAAAATCCCTCATCAACAAACATTTTTCTTAACGTAAGTCCAAGTTAATCTTATTTCTTGCTCATTACTTGGTGTGTATAAATTATCAATACTATACAGGTTTTCATAAATGATCTCGAATACATTTCTGTTTATTGACGGAAATTGCTGAAGGAAGATTTTTCAACTGTGTTATTCGTTTTCTAACTGAACCAAATTTTTGCATAATATGTAGTATATATGTAAATTCGATAGATCATATACAGGGCTGCTCAAAATAATCGGATATTTTTCGGACTCTAGATGGTAATTGCTAAAATTGGATTTTCAAATATGTTATGCGTTTTCCCACTTGTTTACTTAGACTGCATTTTTCACGGTAATAACTTGTGAGGTTTTTAAAAAAAGTATTCTGAATATGTTAGTAAGTGTTTCATAATATATGCATGATGAATGATTTGTCGTTCTTGATATATCTGTATTAGTTATTTTCTTATATTTTAGAATAAAGTATTTTATTTACTACTTTTTGTTTACATCTAAAATGAACTTTGAAAGGCTCAAAAAAAAAAAAAAAAAAAGACATTATATCGTTTATAACAATAACAATTACAATAAACAATATATTTTTTATGAAACAAAAAACGCTTTGTTCATAAAAAAGTTTCACAAAACTATAAAATTATGTCGTGAAAAAAAATATAAAAATTTGCAAATGACATATACGTTAATTCTACCTTTTGTTACAATCGCAATTATTTTTCTATGATTTATAAAATAGTACATTTATTAACCATCACGGGGTGAAATTTTGACTGGTACCGACTAGTTATATTTAAAGATTAAAGCTATTTTATAAGAACAAATTTCATTTCATGAATTGTTATGTAATTAATGCCTGTTCCTTCTATACATTTAAGCTTAAGCTATTGATTTATTAACGCTTCATGAATTTACCATCAGTTGCATGAATAAGAAATCGGTAAGAAGAAGTACTTTTTCATTCTAGCCATAAAGATAGGACAAAGAAAAATCAATTTGTATGTCATTTTTATTCATCAGTCTGAATATTTATGAAAGGATTTGTTGTCTAATGCTGTTATCATAAGTATAAGAAACAGACATTATAATGCGGTTATTGCATTCTAATAAAATCTTATCATAGATGCTGCATATTAATGATAAATTCTAGGAAAAATTAATAAACATTATACAAACTATGGTTTACAACCTGGCTTTCCAGGGTTACAGAATATGGTTGAAACCCCCTTTTTATTGAAAACTCCAATAGATTCTTTACACTTAATATATTTTTTAGATTGCTCACTATAAAAAACAAACAACATTTTTATGTGAAAAATATCAATTATGTATTCAAACACAGTTTTGAAATTTATTTAAACCGATGATTTCGTATTAGCCACATTCCAGATGTTAATAACCGAAGACAACAATTTCGTTACTTACAGCAGTCTTTTTGATTCGGAATATTTCCTTAGTTTAAGCGCGTAGTTTGATTACATGTCTGTTAATTTGTGTTTTATTTATAATAGTTTATTTATTTATTGATGAAGTTTTAATTTCGTAATATAATATTAGACGTAAAAAAAAGCTGTTCTTTTTATTGATTTAAGTGTTTTAAGGTTAATATTTCGTAATCGGGCTGCATGCGATTGAATAATATTGAAAGAAAAACTTGCTTGGAAATTAGCTAAAATCTATTAAAAATCAGTAAACTGAGATACAGTTTTCAAAAAAATTACATTGGAAAGGATATTTCCCTCATTCGAAACTGTAAACAATGAAATTTTGCGATGTTTAAAATAATAATTTTTAAAAAAATGCAGAAAAAGTGACATTTATTGGTCAGGTGTTGCCACAGTCAATGTGAATTCAGAGTTGCTCTCGAACATATTTTTGATTTATAATACAAATATTTTATAGGAGAGACTGTGGGCTAATTGTGGGCTAATGTTTTAAATTTCATACTGTAAAAAGTGTAATTTATAGAAAAAAAAACCTCGATTTTTATTTATTATTATTATTTTTTTACAGACAATTAAGAACATTTTGCTTAAATGTGATATGTGATTTCGCATAAGTTTTTTTAAGTTTTGAGTATATTATGTATTCTATTGAGAAATTAAATGACTATTAAATGACAAATATGATAAAAAAGGATTGATTATTATGCTTTTAAATGAAAATTAATTTGTTTCGAAGAACTGACTTATTTTCATATTTGACTTATTATCTGCAATCAAACAAAAATATGTAATAAAATTAACTCCTAAATGAGATGTCCACTGTACCAAATTGTGGCACCGTATTTTATTGCACGCAAGTTCATCTTAATTTTATTAATTTATTTTTTATCAGTTTTTTAAATTATTAATATTACATTATAATTAAAAACAAGTCGAAAAATAATAGCAAGTATAGATTATGTTACACTTTCCAACACTTCCAAAATAATTTTACAAAACTTTACCGTTTAATAAGGTGAAAGATGATATGTAAGCAAACAATTTGGAAAACGCATAACATATTTAAAAACCAATTTCAAGAATTACCAGCAATATTCGGAAAAATATTCGATTTATTTTGAGCAGCTCTGTGTATGATCTATAGATTTGTATATGTACTACATTTTAGTTCGGTTAGGAAACGCGTAGCACAGTTTAAATGTCCAATTTCCCTTTATGGAATTTACGTCAATAAACGGAAATATGCTCGAAGACTTTTGTACTGTCCTGTATATATATAATCTATATAATTTATACACATCAAGAAATAGACACAAAATGAGTTAAATTTAAAAACGCGTACAGTAACTGAAAACGCACTTCTAGCAATTATCGTTAACCGACAGTACCGAATTCTTATGTGTGCCCCTGTAAATGAAAGATGAATGCTATACACACAATATTCTATGGTAAGTTTCTAGTAATGCACCTTGCCATATATCATTTCGCATTTTAAATTAATGGAACTGTGCTTTCAAAACAGACTGTCAGTATTGGAAGATATCATTTCGCGCTTTAAAAGAGCAAGAGGCAGGTCGCGTTTTTTTGTTATTGTATTTTTCTCACGAACTTTTGGTCAGAATCCCTCAGCATTGGGTTCATTAAAAAATATAAAATCAATCAAATTCCATTGTCGTTTGAAATTACACAGTGCAGCGCGACTAGCGCTTACGGATGTACACTGCCGAAGGCAGTGGTGCCACCAGCTGCATCTGTGGTCAGGCTTGGCCAACGCCTCGAGGGTCAGCTAGTAGTAACTAATTTTATATAATGAAATGATCTTTAGTTAGTCAACAATTTTTATTCGGTTCTTAAAATAGAGTTTAATTAAAACAAAAAATTAAGATAAAAATAAAATGCAAAATTATTCATTTAAATGTCGTAACTTATGTGTTTGTATAAAAAGAAAATAGGTGTTAGAAATGGATTAGCAGTGAAAATATCTATGTTATTAATTTTTTAATGGTACGAAATAACATAAAATTAGATACCTAGGAAACACAACTGCGGATTGTAAGTTAAAATGAATTATAAAAGTTATTTATTGGTCTTAATTTTAATTTTAATATTTAATTACGTTCTAATTTAAGCGAAAATTTCTGTGTATCTACTCTAATATGGCGATGATATGAGAACGATTTCTATGCAACGGCTCGATCAATTTAATTTACCAATTGATTTAATTTACCAATGATCAGTTTAATTAGTAAACAGATGTAATAATGTAGTCCAGTATTTGAAATTCGATGGCTGTGGCCTCAGTAACTAAAGGCTAAAGTTCGAATGCAAACACTACGGGCGATTTTGATTTAATTGCACACGATTTCTCAGAAATATCTCGATCAATTTCAACGTAAATTATCATAAACATTGATATTACTAACAAATGTATTAACGTGGCCCTATTTTTGAAATTCGAATTGTTTTCTGAGTAATTAAAGGTCAAAGTTCTAATGGAATTTTTATAGGTGACTTTGATTCAAATCTACGCGATTTCTTGGCATTGGTACTATGTAGTTTTTGGAAAACGTATACCTTAGTAATACAGAAGTAATAACATGGTGCGATTTTTGAAATTCGATAAGTTTCCTAAATAATTAAAAGTCATTTTTGTAATGCAAACCTTATGAAGAAAAAATTCTCGAAATTTCGAATTCTCTGAAATTCGAATTCAGTATTTTTTCACATGTAACTATATGCATTGAATCTACAAGTCATTTTCTTCAAATATATCAGATAAGAACTGCCTTTCAATAGCAATTTTAATTTTAAAATACATGTAAGGTTGTACAGATCCTTCTAACGAGGAAAGAAGGCTTTATTATTATGATTATTATATATTTTGGGAACGTCAGGGCAAAAATTGGGATCAAAACTTGTGATGGCACAGCTATATGCAAATTGACATAGGGATAGATTATTTTTTGGGGAAGTGCAATTTGTAAATATTAATCTTTAATTTTTCCTTTTTAGGTGGGTTCGTAATTATAGGATCGTAGCACCTATAGTCGTCGTCTGGTTCGTCCGTCTGTCCGCATACAACAGCGCAAATACTACCCAACTGAATGGTTTAAAATTTAATATATATAATAGTTGCAGAATTTTGTCGAGTCATTTCAAATTTCATGAAAATCGAATCAAAACTTAAAAAGATATTAATAAAAGTTTTCTTCATTCTATTAAATCCTATCCTACATAATCTATATAATAAAAGCGCAAGTCATGTGACTGAGAAAATCAGATACGGGCTGACAATTCCTTTTTTCATATGCCAGGCGGCCATTTTTATTCAAAATTATTTTTTCGAATAAAATTGCATAAAAGTTACATTTTTAGAAAGACTGTTAAAAAAAATTGTTTTAGAGATGAGTTGCATTAAAAAATGTATAGATTCTGAGATATCTTCAGTTAAAATTAGGTTAACATCCCGATATTTATCCCAATACTCATTAAAGTAAATTAACACAAGAGACAAGTTCATCGCGAATCATAGAAATATCTAACCATGAAGGTAATCATTCGCAAATCAAGATCTCCTTGGTGAATTTTGCAGTGCTATCTGGTGTCGAAAAAGAAAATTCGCATCTGTAAACGTGGCATATGTAATAAGAGAAAAGAAAGGCATGCTCATTTTGCTCATAACAGACGATACAATTCATTTCACTGAAATAATGACGAAGATTTTTTTATATTGTATAACTAATTATAGTAAGAACGCACCACATTTGTCACGTTTAACGTTCAATTTCCAACTTGTTTTTAATTGTTTAAAGTTTCTAAAAAAAAAACAAAAAAAACAACAACAACAACAAAACAAAACAGACTGATCTGTTAGTTGACTCTTCCAACATTGATCGTTTTCAGAAAATTACCTCCAGGAAGTTTTTATTTCAAAGCACTTAGAGTTACAGCTTGCTTTAAATTTGCAATAATTTCAGTATTTTTTCTACGTTTAATTTTTCTACTGTGTTTTGTTTAAATTCAGTGTTCGCTTAAGAGCTAGTTTCATTTGCGGTACGAGGAGTTCTCTTTAATTTCATAGACAGAAGCTAACCTTGTTGAGCTTCTGTTACGAATGCTTGATTCAACCTAGTAAGATGTAAGAAGAAATCGTGCTCATTTAACATGAAACAATTTTTCAAATACAAATAAAACAATTGAGCAATGGAGCAATATAAGCCGCGTCAATTAGATTACTAACAAGGATAGGGCCAAGCTTGGTAATTACAGATTTTGATTATTTTTATATATGTTGTAGGGTAGAAGCCCCTTTGTCTCAGGTTCAACACATTTTATACAACGCTCCTTTGTTCTCGAGAAATAGGGGGTATAATATTATAACACAACTTAAATACTTACTTTGTAACGATATTACTTCGTTGGTTGTAGCTCAGTTGTTATGATGTCTGCTCGTTTATCCTCGGGTTCGAGACCGGAACGCGCTAGATTTGTTTTTCTCATTTTTTGTTTCATAAATATACTTGTAATTATACCATATAATTATTATATAATCTCACAATTAAAAATTATAATATTGTGCATTAATTGTAATGTCAACCAATTGTTTTTTTAGAAACGTTGAAGGGGCTAATTAAATTATTTGAAATTTTTTATATATATCGTAAGGGGTATCGTTTAACAGATCTCGCAACACCGAACTGCAAAAATATGTCTTTTTCGAAAAAAAAAATTGTCGGTAATTAACCAAGATAGTAATTAAAAACATATCCAGAAAACGCGGTACAGACTATCCGTTGCCACTTTGCAACCCCCCTTCGAAGCGCGTTCGGCAAAATACCAAGTTTGAACTTTGTACAAGATCTTTGTTTTAGGTAAGGTGAATCATAGTGATAATTATTAAACGTTTTTCATTTCAATTCAATTAAATTATTGAAGGCAATTATTGGAAAATAATTCATAGAATAATTCTATTTTTTTACAAAGTCTTATTATTTTTTTTTAGCGACGATTTTTTTGTAATTTTGCAGTTTTTTTAAAATTAATTAATAGTATTGCACGCGGAATCTTTTTTGCGCGCGTAAAACTTGTACTTTATTATATTTTATTTATAATAGAAACTTCCATTCAACATTCCTTTCTTTTCCTTCACTGTTTGATATTTTCATAAAAAAATCCTATTAATTTTTCTTTAATCTGAATCTTACTATTATACTTTCTTCATTGTACGTAAGGAATGTTCTATAAGCTATATCACGCATTTCTAAAAGTAAGATGAAAGCTATCAAAAACATACTCTTCAGGAACTATGAAAAACATAATTTTGAATTCAGTGCATTCTTCTTGGTCGGCGATGCAATATTTTCTTCGTACATATAATTATTTTTTTTTACTGTTGCATTTGATACATTGTTTCTCTTATTCCTATTCAGCAAACGTTGCGTTCTATAAAAGACGGATTTATTGATGTTCTTTCATGAATTGAGTGGAAATTATATGGAACCCGGCTTATTCAGTTATTCCTCTATTGTTCTTTTCTGTTATAAGTATTTCCTTTATAACACAATATTACTTTATTATTTGTAGAGAATTCGTTATCTTCTTTTGAATTATAGATTTCCCATTAATGGTTAACTTTCATTGCTGCTAAATTTTTTCTAGAATAGATTATCTATACATTTTTTAAAGATTAAATATATGGCTATTTTTTAATTAAATATATCTATTCAATTTGAGATATTATTCAACAAAAGGTGCATTTTTTCAATCTTTTTTGTATTGAAATGTTAAATGCCAGAAACGGATTCGCTGCTAGTATTCACTGCTAGAACAAAAATGAACTCTAAAAACGTTACAAAAGAGGATAAAAATATAAATTTAAATATTAAGTTAGAAGCTTGAATTGCTGTACATTATATCCCATGATACGTTTCAACTTTAATGTAATATTTTATGAGATTCTTAATATTCCAGAAGATCTCAATGCTGGCACTGTTATCTGAACTTAATAGCATTTGTTTTACAGAAAATTGAAAGTTAAAAATGTTAATCGACTATTATTGATTATGTTTATTGCATTTAATATGTTTTCTTAATAAATTAATTTATAATTGCATCTCATAAATTATAGCACTCATAATATTTAACATAGTTGAGAAATAAAAAATAATAAAAAATAAATATCACATATTACATTAATGAAAGAAAGAACCCATTTGAAAAATGAAGAGAAAACTAAAATATATTTTCTTTATCAATGTTACATTGTGTTTTATATATGTTACAATGTGATTTATATATCAGATGTTACGTTGTATTTATATCTTTTTCGGAAAAGAAACCCAGGGTTAAGATAATGTTAAGCTTATAATCCGGCTTCATAAGAGATTGATAATTTTTCTTATCTCCATTCTTTTTTTTTCTTTGTAAAAGAGAATTTACAGGTTAAAAAACGAGTTTCATAGATTTTTTATATTCTTTCCGTTCACTGCCACAAGAAGTTTGAAATTATTCATTTAAAATAAAATTGTAATAATTGGAATTATGTGTTTTATACATAAAATATATGTTTTCATATTAGAAAGTATATAATAATATATCGAATATTATTCGCAGAGATGATAAATCTCTATATCACTTAATAAAATTAGTTATTAAACAGATTCTAACTACCGCAATATTTACATTTTAATTGGGAATTAATAAATTAACGGTCAAGTGATATTTGTTGTAATATGTTCTTCCGACGTTTCCCAACCTATAACTCTACTTTCAAAAGACATTTCAGTTGTTTATCGGCGGAAGGTTACATATGAATCTATACTAATATTATAAAGGAGTAAAGATTGTTTGTTTGTTTGTTTGTGTGTAGGGGGTAATCTCTGGAACTACCGAACCGATTTCAAAAGTGATGGTGGCAAATTGATGGTGACAACCCCTGCTCCATCATAGGCTATATTTTATGTCGGTGCCACTACCCCAGGGGGATGCAGGAGCGAAAAACGTTCTAAAATTGCGATCTTTTCTATACTGCAGCAGCTAGAAATTTGAAATTTGGCGTTGTAGTTACTTATAAGATGTAAATGCTCTCTAAGAACAAAATAAAAAAAAAATCGAAATTTAAAAGGGTGAAATGAGTGAAAAGCGTTCTACAAACATTCTAAATTACAATTTCTATGGAATCTCTAGAACTACCGAACCGATTTGAAATTTGGCGTTGTAGTTACTTATAAGATGTAAATGCTCTCTAAGAATAAAAAAAAAAAAAATCGAAATTTAAAAGGGTGAAATGAGCGAAAAGCGTTCTATAAAAACATTCTAAATTACAATTTCTATGGAATCTCTGGAACTACCGAACCGATTTCAAAAATGATGGTGGCAACCCCTGCTCCAACATAGGCTATATTTTATGTCGGTGTCACTAACTCCAGGGGGATGCAGGAGCGAAAAACGTTCTAAAATTGCGATTTTTTTTTTTATACTGCAGGAGCTAGAAATTTGAAATTTGGCATTGTAGTTACTTATAAGATGTAAATGCTCTCTAAAAACAAAATAAAAAAAATTCGAAATTTAAAAGGGTGAAATGAGCGAAAAGCGTTCTAAAAACATTCTAAATTACAATTTCTATGGAATCTCTAGAACTACCGAACCGATTTGAAATTTGGCGTTGTAGTTACTTATAAGATGTAAATGCTCTCTAAGAATAAAATTAAAAAAAAAAAAAATCGAAATTTAAAAGGGTGAAATGAGCGAAAAGCGTTCTATAAAAACATTCTAAATTACAATTTCTATGGAATCTCTGGAACTACCGAACCGATTTCAAAAATGATGGTGACAACCCCTGCTCCAACATAGGCTATATTTTATGTCGGTGTCACTAACTCCAGGGGGATGCAGGAGCGAAAAACGTTCTAAAATTGCGATTTGTTTTATACTGAAGGTGCTAGAAATTTGAAATTTGGCATTGTAGTTACTTATAAGATGTAAATGCTCTCTAAAAAAAATAAAAAAAAAAATATCGAAATTTAAAAGCGTGAAATGAGCGAAAAGCGTTCTAAAAACATTCTAAATTACAATTTCTATGGAATCTCTAGAACTACCGAACCGATTTGAAATTTGGCGTTGTAGTTACTTATAAGATGTAAATGCTCTCTAAAAACAAAATAAAAAAAATTCGAAATTTAAAAGGGTGAAATGAGCGAAAAGCGTTCTAAAAACATTCTAAATTACAATTTCCGTGGAATCTCTAGAACTACCGAACCGATTTCAAAAGTGGTGGTGGCAAATTGGTGGTGACAATCCCTGCTCCAACAGCCTCTTTAATAAAAAACTATGCGTTTCTGACGACTGGGTTTTTCGCTAATTGTTGCCACAGATTAATCTCGGAAAATGAAACATTTGAAGGTACTGAAAAAAGAAATAGTAGCTCGAAAAGTATTTGTCAGAAAATTGTTAGGCAAACTGCGTTTGAAAGGTAAAAAATTGTATTTTTCTTGATATAAATTTGAAATCTAATGATTATCCCATTTTTCAAATATTGAATTTGAAAAATTACCAAATTTCACAATGGAGTACCATAGCGAAACCTTCATGCGTAAAAAGATAATGATAAGGGCGACGTGTCCTGGCGTGTATATTGGCTATAGCACGAGTCACAAATTATAGTAGCCTTATTATTCTGTTAAAATATAAAAGTGAATTATGAAATGTCAATATTTTGTTAGATTAAAAGTTCGTTATAAGAAATTGACCAGCGTAGCGGGCGTGGCTTGCTAGTTAGTTAATAAAATAATAATTGCATTCTTTACTGATTGTTATTAGTATGTTTAAGGACGTTCATCTCACAGAAAGCCTTCTTCCGAATCAGTTATATTGTTTGGCTCCCACATCTTATAGTTTAACAATTTCATTAGAATTATTATCCACAAATTTCTAAATCATTACCTTGTACTACGTACTAAGAAAATGCTACATTTTCGTATCTGTATTTTGATTTGAAGTTGTGAAATTCTGGCATTATGTTATTTTCTTAATTTTCTGGATGATGCACTTGTAGCTTATCTAGAAATCTAACACGATAAAAGCAATTTGCTATTGTTTCTTGTTTCACAGTATTCCATGCGATATACAGATAATTAATAGCCGATAGAAGTATAAACAATTTTAACCACAGTCAATAGAGAAAAATTCTAAGAGTTTTTAGCGAAATCCCCCAAAAATTTTAAAAACATTTTTTGAAGATATTATTATTATTATTTAGTTTAAATTAACTCTTGTGACAAAAAAAAGTTTGAATTACTGAATTAGTTTTAACATTAGTTCTAATGCAATGTTTTCAGGATTCTATTATTAGTCCGAATTAACTGAAATTTCGAATTATCGCCGGTTCAGTGCACTATATTTTTACGAAATTTTATTTTTAAATATTTTGCAAGTAATTTTTCTGTTAAAGGCGTTTATAACTGTATTTTTAAAGAAGATTTTATTCTAACTAAAAGTAAGCATTCTATTTCTCATTCAGGTCATGCAAGATATTTCATTTACTAAATCACAGTTTGTTGGAAGAGAAAATAAGATGAACCGAGAAGTGGTACGGAAATTTAAGATGATGCAGCTAAAGAACAAATCGTGATGAGAATGTTTCAGTAACAGATTTTATGTTCAAGAGTGTTTTGAAAAACTGTTATCGTTCCAATGATGAAACACATAAAATGCTGATATTTTGCTATTCAACTTTCATTTTGCGTCCGTTACTCATTTAGAAATGAATGAATAATATGTATTTTAAAATCACTTTTTAAAAGTGTTTGTCATAATAATAGAAAAAATAAAAGCATTAAAATGCTTTGTAACACCTTTTAACACATTTTGACATGCATTGGCGGATACTAGTCTAGTATTGGAAAGCATAAGTTATTTTAATATATATAATGGAATATGTTTTATTACAAATTTTGTCCAGTAATCACTTCTGCATAACTATAAAAGAAACTTAAAAATTCTTAAAATTAAAACCTTTACATCTTAAGATGACATCTTTACATCTTAAGCTCTTACGTTTTATAGGTTATAATTACATATTTCGCAGATATTATTATCAATAAATTATACTTTTTTTAATAAAACGTAATACTTCTTATTTTATAGTTTTATTTTATACAGCCGAAGTATCTAAGTGGGAAATAATTCAAAGCAAGAGATTAAATATTTACTCCAATCTGTAGCAAATTCTTATCATAATCTTTTTTTATCTATTTAAACCATGTTGTTTTTCTTTTGCCTGAAATACCATTTTTCAAAGAAATTATATATAATAAGAAGTTTCTTTGATGAATGATATGAAATAATTTCAAGCGGTAAGAACCATGCAACACAGAAAAACAAAGTATGAAGTTATTGTTTCTAAAAGAATTTGCTTTTATTGTTTTAGACGAACGCGTTGTCATAAGCTATTACAACGCTCAATCAAACGAATAAATTAAATCATAATTCACTCAGAGTTTAACCTACATTTTGTTTAACTAATGAAATTCCAAAAAAAAAAAGATTTGTGTTTTGAAATTTAAAGGTCATTTTGAGAAGTATTGTAGTTTGAAACAATGCAGTTCTATCAATTTTTGATATTTCGGACTAGAAGAAGGAAGCGTAGTAAAGAAAGTCTGTACTCAACACAGTAATTTATTACGAGAATATCTTCAATAAATGTCACAGTTTACTTCAATAAACTGTTTATTGAATTTTACTAAAGAAACGAAAAGACAACGCGATACGAGCACAAATGAGAATAAGGAAATCAAAAATGCAAAAAGCTGTTTCGGAATCTTTAAAGCTCCATCATTAGTGCAATTGGTGCAAAAGCTAAAATTATATATATATATATATATATATATAACTAAATGCATAAAACCATAGATCAGGCATGTCAAACACGTGGCCCTCGGGCTATATTTGACCTGCCGACAATTTATCTATGGCCCACCAAGCCTTTGGCATTTTCACTGTGCTTCATGCAGAAAATACACTTTGCATAAACACACTTGCAATAATCGTAGCTGCAGTTTCCACGTTGGGGATCTTCTTATATTTAAAATATCCACCACTATTATTTCAGAATGATATTATTCGCTTTATATAATGACAGACATTACCAAAATTAAAAACTAATAGTCAAAAATCTTTATAGCTAATTTGAATGAAAAATGTCTACATTCTGGAAAAATTGACACGGCGGCGACGTTAGAGATGATAACAAACGTCAGAAAGTATAGTATATGTATGTAGTCAAATGTAACTCACTTAAAAAATTCAGCTCCAAGGGAATGTGGATGCAAAAATTACAGAGTGGATCTTGAATATAAAAATGTAACGTCCTTGAAAGATTTGATATTTCTCGTGTTAAAAATTGTTATGCAATTGATGCTGAAACTCATATTTTATACTTTTCTGTTCTCTTCTATCACCACATTACAAAATATACGAAAAAATATATCGAAAATGTATTAAAATATGTCGTTAATTAACGATAGTTAAAAGTTCTTTTTTCTCCAAATAATAATAATAAAAAAAATAAATAAATAGCTATCAAATGCGTAGCTTTGAAAAGTAACACGTTTTCTCGTCATCTTTTTGTTGGAAATTTTTCTGTACTCTGGCTGTTCTCTTGAATCATACAGGGGATTTTTTTTAAAGTTGTGAAAGTAAAACACTATAACAAAAGAACCACTGATCCAAATGACCTAGAATTTCACCAGTATGCTCCCAAAGCAATGGGAATTTTTAGGCATGGTTAAAAAAAACTTAAAATCGCACCGACAGATGGCGCTGTAAGGTAGCAGAAACAAAGAATATCGTCTATGGGAGGAAAACAATGGACGATACTTTGAGAAACCACCTTCCGTAAACCCTCTGTCGTCATTGGACCCTTTCTTAAATTCTTAAGTGTCCTAAATCTCCTAAGAGCAGTTGCTGCGCTGTCATTATTCTGATAATACAGTTTCACTAACAACGCACGCTCCGTCAATGGCGCAGTCATTGCGAGGACTTCCATAGAATAATGAATACGAGATGTGCCTACTTCACGCTTTTATCGCCAATGTGCGTGTGCCGAGCGCAAGTTCGTCTCCCGACTTTAGTGCATGTACAGCGCCATCTGTCGGTGCGATTTTAAGTTCTTTAACCACGCCTAATAAATCCCCATTGCTTTGGGAGCATACTGGTGAAATTTTAGATCATTTGGATCAGTGGTTCTTTAATTATATGGTTTTACTTTCACAACTTTAAAAAAAAATCACCTTGTGCATAGTCGAACACCAGACTTTTGGATTTCAGTTCATTTTCATTATTTAGGTTAGTTAATGTATTACTGTTAATGAGAATAAATGGTCTTTATCTTTCTTCTTTTTATTTCATTTTACAGACATATTCGTACTCTATACATTTTAGGATTTTTAAAAATTATATTAAAGCTCTCTAACAGTATCAATAAAAACGATTAATTGAAGATGAACGTCAGAGATAGAACAAAACCAACTTTCAATACAAGAATTTGATATTGCATTGTTTTTGATATACCGGGTGGTTATAAAATAAGTATCTCTATTCGGAGCTGTCTGTAGCTTGAAGGAATAACCCGAATGAAACCAAAATCGGTACACCTACTATTCAAGAAGGGGGAAGAAGAATGGAACAATAAAAAAATAATTGCAATAATCACCGACAGATGGCGCTATTGAGTGCGAAATGTAATGTGTGATACAAGAACAAAAAATGAAGGCGTCAAACCAGATGGAACACCTAATTTGTTGGAAAATATCACAGTGAATGTGACTACGCTTTCGCATTGCGGTGCCGATCATGTTCAGGTTCCACATGGCCATTTTGTTGGAGGACACAATCCAGGCGGTACACGACGTGCGCAACTGCGGAATGTAATGCATCAGGAGTGATGTTTCGCACATGTTGTGATATGCGGTAAAGTAATTGACGTTTGTGACACCTCCACGGTACACAATATTACACATTACATGTCACAATGAAAAGCGCCATCTGTCGGCGATCATTGCAATTATTTTTTTTTATTGTTCCATTCTTCTTCCCCCTTCTCGAATAGTAAGTGTACCGATTTTGGTATCATTCTGGTTATTCCTTCAAGCTACAGACAGCTCCAAATAGAGATACTTATTTTATAACCACCCTGTATATTCAAATAAAAACTGGAATTTTATGTTTGATATGTAGAAACTCTGTTGGGGTTTGCAACGACTGGGTAACATCACACTTCACTAGTGTACAAGATTTAAATAAAACTCACAAATATCTAGAAAGATACGGTAAGATAAATATTTAGATTTAAATTTGGTACTACATAAAAACAATACATTTATAACGCTTATTACAAGTAACCCCAGCTAAAACTGAACTGCAGTTTTTCTACAGAAGTGAAGTAATTTTGAAGTTTTTCTACAGTGAACTGTAGATTTTCTGTATTTCAATCTCGGCTGTACAATTACTTCAGTTATTTTGCAGCTAATGTGAAGAAATTTTATAGTAATTTATTTCAAAAAGACTATGAGCTATTATCTGGAAAAATACTGTAGTTTATGTGAAGTCATTTTGCAATCATAAATTATAAAAATAATGAGACTTTACATTTGTAGTAATACTGCAGTAAATTTGAAGTAATTTTACAGTCATTAATCCAGAAGTATATTTTTTGATGTATCTGCAGTATAACTGTAGTTAGTATGAAGTAATTTTACATAACTTAATTTATAGAAAGCTTGTGTTACATTTTCTGTAGTTTATCTGCAGTTTTAAAAGTGATAATAAAGTTTTTTAGTTTTTGATACTGTTGCATGACTCACTCTGAAATATATTAATAATAACTAAGATTTTTTTCAAGATTTTTATTTTAATGACCTAATTTTAAAATCTGGAAAAGTCCCCGCCCTCTTCTTTAAGTGAAACAAAAAAATATTCATAGAAATTAAACTTTTAAATTCAAAACAAATACACATATAAAAATCAATCACTGCTGTTTATCGGTAAAATCTTAGACCTAACCAGTGACCGGCTGAAAGACCTGGGAGCCCTTGGCACAAACATAACAGGGGCCTCCTATAGCATTTTAATAGCAAAACTAATGCGTTAAAACCATATTCTCTGTTATACTAATTTGCTATTCATACAATATTATATCATTATCTTACACGTTAATTTAAAAAATAAAAGTGCTATGAGCCATAGACGTATTAAAAAACATATTTTAAAAATCAATTCTGAAAACATTTTCTTATAGAAGATTTTATGAATTTCAATATTAAATTCTTTGAGCAAAGAAAATAATCTTATGGAAGTCAAAATAAAAGACATGTTTTAATATATATTTTTTTGAATATGAAAAATAAGCTATGACAATTCTTAAAATCTCGAATAGCCAATTACAGATTCTATAGTACGAAAGTTATTTTCAAGTGAAAATATCGTTAAAATCCTAAAATCCTTCTAAAGAATTTAATTGAAATTTTACGCATGGTTTTAAACAGTTGTTTATTTAATATATTTATTCTGAAAAATCGGATTTGTGCAAAGTTCTTTAGATTAAAAATACAACTCACATGTCTTTTGATAAATCATGGTTTGGAAGACAAAACAACTTTTAAAGGTAAATCAATTCTCCACGACCATTTGGCAAGACTTCGAAGGATTAGCTTTATTTTTGTAAGAATTATATTTTTTTCGTTTTAGCATAATGTTTTATCAGTAAATACAGACTATACCTGATTTTTAATTGAAATTTTCTATTTTGATTATAAGATTCACAATAAACTGGAACAGTATTTATTGTTAAGCATAAAAAAGATTAATGTAACTATGGTATAGGAAAATTATTTCTTTTTAATAAACAATATTTATGATATAAATCAAAAATAATATGTTGAATCCAAATTCACCTTCTATATGCAATAACTCATAATCAATTGACATTTAACTATACAGATTTTAAAATTAACAAATTTCAATATATCCCTGGTCTATTTGAAAGATTAAAATATTACTTGCATAAATATAAAATAAAACTAATTGCTAATCCGCCAACGAAACTAAAAGTAAAATTTCATAACAGCATAGACCCCACTCCCTTGGATGAAACAGCAGGTGTTTACATCACACCAGTTACTGCAAACCAGTTACTACAAGTAACTACCTTGGAAGAGAAAGGGCGAATTCCGAAATTTGGGTGTTGGGAAATCAAGTTCAAAATTTTGCAAGTAGTTCAAAATAGCAAGGGCGACTCTTTAATTTAATCACTGTCGATTACTTCCCTCAGGAGAGCAAGGTCGAAGACGAGTGATTTCTAACGAAAAAAATGCAGAGAGGGGGTTTCAGACCCGGGGTTCAGACCCCTTGCCCCTCTAGAGAAATCAGACCCCGAGTTTATTATAGAAGATGGTACTACTCACTTTAGCTTGACACTGTGATAATACTAAGGGAGAACCAGGGCAAAGCGAATTACCTACGGGTTGCCTGCATAACAGCATATCTGACGTGAAAAAAACAAAAAACAAAAAATCGATTTTTTGAGTTTGCCCTTTCTCATACAAGCTCCTAAAATGATGACAATGGAGAGAGGAGCGTGGAAATTCAGAATATGTCTTAAGGAACATATTTCAGATATAAATTTTGTCCGCCCCAGCACTGCAATTTCAAGATTGAATCAAAAATGTAATGTTAATATACAGCTCAATAAGGCTACGATTATTAAGAAAATGATCGGTTATTACAGTTTATCCATCAGAGAATATTTAGAGATTACATCCAAAGATAATAGCGTTTGTACCAATGTATTGTCATACAATATCCCCAAGATTTGGATTAATTCAATAAGGGAACAATGTGCACTAACCAACCCACCACCTACCCTACTGTTCAATTTGGAACGGTCCAGCGAGCTTTGATTTCGAAAAAGAAACAGTATCTCGGATTTTGTATTGTCTGTTTTTCAGCCCTGAGGACGAGCGCGATTGTGCTTGAAAGTGCTAAGTTTTAGATATTTTATATTTTATATTTTAGTTTATTTTAATGTACGTATTAAACACCTTTTTAGTAAAGATTCTCAATTGATTATGAGTTATTTCTTTAAAAAAAAAACTATATTTTGAATGCAATTTCATTTATGTTACAATCAATCTTAACTCTGTAAACTTAATCAATAATAATATTTTCATGTAAAAGCTTGTTTTGGAATTTAGCAAATAAAATGTAATAACAAAAAAGTTAATATAATAAAGGGTTTTCATTAATTATTTTAAGCTCAATCTAACTTTAAAAAATTAGGTAAATTTTGGATGACAGATTTTAGATTTCAAAAGGTATTATAGAATTTATTAGCTTACATGTAATTGGGGTACACGTTCAATTCTATATGAAATGCAAATAAATATCAAACAAAGTAGAATGGCATTTGCAAGTGTCTTTTGCAAAGTAAAAGGCCAGAGTAAAAAAGTAGTACAGAAATCAGAAATTTATAGAAAAAAAAATCAGAAATTAATAGTTTTGTATTACATTTCGTAAATAAATAACAGACAAACAATAAATCTAGAACACATATATAATTTTTATAAAAAACGCATAATTATAAAAAGTGAATTTTCAAAAAAATTACTGTTAATATGGTGCAGAAAAGTTTAAAATAATTTTTTTTTGATAAAAGTAATAAAAATATTAGGTGGCCTCAGAGTAATGAAATGGACTACTCAAAAATGAGAAAGAAACATAACTTTAAAAATATAGCAAAACTGTTTTGTCTAGTTGTGCTGTTTTACCAACAGCATGATTCAGTGATCACAATGAAGGATTTGAGACAAATAGGTGAGATTTCCAATTTAATTTTCAGCATGACTGAAACTGCGTTGTAATTTAATAATATTGACAAAGGATGTGAATTAATTTTCTCTTTCCTAAACAACGCATAACCAACAAAGTGAAAAATGTGCCCAGACTGAGTATCGAACCCAGATACCCTGGTATAGCGAACTAAGTGCTTTACCATTTAAGCCATCTGGACGGCATCCAGTCTGGCATTTTTCACTTATACGTTGTGGCACGGCTGCAACCTCGCAGCGCAAGATGGAATGTCAAACATGAGCACATTACCCAGTGGCATACGTCAGACGAATAATCTTCCAGCTTAGGATAATATCTAAATTTCCAATTTAATTTTCAGCAGGACTAAAACTGTGCTGTAAATTAATAATATTGACAAAGGATGTGAATTAATTTTCCCTTTCCTAAACAACGCATAACCAACATAGTGAAAAATGTGCCCAGACTGGGGATCGAACCCAGATATCCTGGTATAGCGCTCGAGTGCTTTACCATTTAAGCCATCTGGACGACATCCAGTTCAGCATTTTTCACCAATACGTTAACATGGATTCAAATTCGCACCGCAAGATGGAATGTCAAACATGAGCCCACTCCCAGTGGCATGCATGAGACAGTCTCATCGCGGAAATCGCAAAAAATGCATTATAGCAGCGCTACCTGTTGAGCGATTTTCACCGAACACCAATCAGCACCAATTTGTATTAGGGACTAAATGAATATAAAGTTTTATTAAATTTCGTGCATTTGGTCTTGATCTAGAGCACCCGCAAATTTTTTGTCACATACAGACACACAGACAGACAGACAGAGTCACAGACTCACACACAGACATCTTCTAAAAACAGTCAAATCGTGTTCAGGACCTTCTAAAACGTATAAATCCGTCAAAAACCGGAAGTCGAAAATTTTCATGAATCCAATACTTTATTCTTATAAAGATAGAAGAAAGTAAAAATGTACGAAAAATGAGTTCAAATGCATTCGAAGGCTGTGTAAATGTTTAGATGCGCATTTTCAAGATCAAGTGATATTGCGAGTAAAATATTAAAATAATAGTGTAATAACAATTTGCTAATACATATAAAAGTAAAAATAGTTCTTTTTTAAATTAATCTTTTATAAGCATTCAATGCTCATCTCGAAAATCACGCATAATTTCATGACTGCAATTCATGATTTTTCCAAACAATTTCTATTACAATAAGTTAGTTTTGCATGGGCACCAAACCTGATTATGGAAAATTCATTGGTTTTTTTTTCTACGCATGCAAATTAGCGAATTAATGAATTAAAAAAAAATTCTCTGTTTCATGTTAAGAATATGGCTAACAGGAAAGGGGAAAAAAACATTTGAGCAAACTTTTTAGAATTTTAAATTGATTTCTAAACGTATAATCATATGGATATCGAAAGCAACAGTTGACTAAAAAAAAGTCAACTTATTATTCAAGGAAATTATATTACACGAGCTATTTACATATTATATATTTACAAGAAAATTGAGCTACGTCTTCAACATTTTTAAAGTATTATTCGGTTTCTATGCTAACGGGCTAGGACTGACGACTATTTTTATATTAACTCGTGCCACAATTTGCAAAAGAATTCTTTGTGGTATATTTCTCTTGAAAGTAATCTAGTATAAAAATATGGTAGAGATAATTTTTTTTAAAAACTGGTGCCAGTAGAATAAAGAAATTGTCGATGGGACGACATATGTCAGGGTTAATCTGACTTATTTAGTTGCATCATATGAATCATAACACGTCTTTCCTGCCTGGTTCACCTTGCCATAAATACGGGTTAGGATACCTTAGAAAGAGACCCCCCCCGGAGGTCACTACCCCCTAGGGCCTATATCCCTCGTGTATATAATGGGCTGTCATAAATCAACCAATCAACCAACCAACCTGCCTCGTTCACTCCTTCCATCTGGCGTGCTTTTCAATTAAATTACTGTTTTTATCCGTAGTTTCTGTCCATGGAACTTTCCATGTTTCTGTCACGCGGACAGGTAACATCGAAGGTGGTAGTGCTGCCATCTATTGAGAAGGAGGTCACTCAACAGTGATAGATAGATTTCCTTTATCATAATTTAATTAATATGAAAATATTAATTTATTAAATAATATATATTACGCTCTTTATTTTGTATTAAATTTTATACTGTTTAATGTTTAAAATGTTTCGTTGTGGCTGTATCACAGCCAATTGGCCTATTTTGGTAAGTGTTGTTTGTCACATACACATAATTAAATCCTTTGTTGTTTTAACTCGTATACAATTGTAACCATAAAGAATATTTGACAATTTATCAGCTGTGGCGGACTAACGGATGGTTGGTTGATTTATGACGGCCTATTATCTACACGGGTGATATAAGCTATGGGGGGAGTGCCCTCCGTGGTGGTCTTTCTAAGGGATCCTAACCTGAATTTACGGCAAGTTTCGAAAAAAAAAACGGAAAACTCCGAACGGTTAGATCGACAAGCGCGACAGGTGTTTGAACCCAGCACCTACCGTCTACCAGCTTTGACCTCTCAGCCACTGGTGGGGCGGCGGACTAACGGAAATATGACTTAAAATTAATGTATTAAATTATTATTATGTTCTAAAAATATTACAACATTGTATTATCATCGGAAACACACCTCTTAACATATTTCTTTATAATTCTATAGCTTATCAGAAAGTGAGGGAAAATGGATTTCAAATTACTTTCTTTCATACAAAAACCAACTTCAGTTAAATGAAATATTGTGAAAAGAGTAATAATATTCACAAGGAAATTCTGTGTATTGTTTACATGACATATTTAGCATGTATGAAATAGCAGAAACAAACTTTTCAACTTTAAACTCAGAATTTGTCCCTTAAAGTTGCGGATTTCGCATATTTTTTTTTATTACTTGATAACTAGTGGTCAGAAGTGAAATGAAATTATATATAGTTGGATTTTCGATAATGTTGATTTTAATGTTGATGAAAAAATATATCACTTACGAATTTTCAACAATCGCATAATTTAGTATTGCAAAAATATATTTATCCAAATTATGCTCACATGTTTGGGCTTTTACAGAGGATTATATCAAACAAAAAATAAAGAAATACATAAATTATTGTTCGAGTTGTAAATACTAAATAACGAGTTATCTTTATTACGTTTATGATTTTCTATCTGATAAATCTGGTTTTCTGTCTAAACGTATCTGATATTACGTTTATCTTTAGAAGTTATTCATTTTCCAACAATTCATATCTCACTAATTAAACGTTCAAAAACTTATATTTCTATATGTCTATGCATGTGGAACTTTTATATGAATAAACTTATTATGTTGCTTTTGAATTGAATCATTCATTTCAAGAACAGTAGGACTGTCAAAAAATGCGAAAAGGAGTTAACACTGGTTTTCTTAGTGTATATATAAACCCTTCGATTCATGCAATATCACACCAAAATAATATTCTGTACATTCTACTTTGAACTATTTGTTTAGTGCAAAAAACCCAAAAGCGACGTCACTAAGAGGCTTAAATTTTTATTTAAAATTTTATTTTACAGGTTTTTCATATTTTTATTTTACAGAATGTGTCTTTTGTTCGTAATATGTTTCGCTGAGATAATTTACAGCATTGTATAAAGGACTTCATACAGTTAATTCAGTTTACCTGGGTGTTTGAATTTCACAGGTATCTGAGAATATCTTGAACATTTGAATGTATTTTAAATTTTCTAAGTGACCAAATTAAAGTTCCTGTTTACTGAAAAGTTCAATATATAAAAATGTTTAACATTTAACCAAATTATTTATTAATTAAAAATGGTAAAACAGATGACAATATGGGGACGAAAACTGTATTGTGCTAAATCGGTATAACGTATAAGGGCAAAATACTTTTTTACATTCATCGCCTAAATCCTAATGAATAAATTACTTTACCATTTGATTGTATGGAGGGCTGTCCGTTACATATTCTATTTTAATTGCAAGAATTTTTTGTCGATATTTGTCGTAAGAATATACCTACTTTTAGTTTGGTTAGACCGTTTATCTAAAATATTAAAAAATACGAAATTCTGCAATTTCGCATTTTTCTGAAATTACCGATCCGATTTTTAAAAGTTAGGCGAAATTTTAATACATAAATGATTCCATTTAACAAAATAAACTACATACAATAATAACGAATTTCCGAATTTGCAAATAAATTCTTGTTGTTAATCACATTTAAAATATATAATAATAATAAGGTGGATCTTAATAGCGCCACTTATTGATGGAAAGTTAAACTATTTTTATTTATTTTTTTATTTTTTTGCCACAAACAATTTGGCTCTGTGTTACTATGTAAATGGCATTACAGGAAAAGCATATGTTAATTTATGAAATTTTGAAATATAAAGAGACGTTGGTATATGAGCATTTTTTTCTACGCCTTAAATTTTCTTTATGGGTCATTCCATGCTAAATGAGCAAATTAGCTGTGGCTGATATGTCATAGATTTGAATAAAAATCAGCATATAAGTAGATCATATTTATTTATGAGTAAATGTAAAATAATAGATTTCAGGATTGTTTATTTAAGTATTAAAACTTACATTAAAAGTTGATATAAGATCGAGGTTTTGTCTACATGATTGAAATTTCAATTTGCATTATTAGCCGTAGGATTGGAAAGACTTTATCAAAAAATATTTATAATTAAGTATGAATAATAAGTAACAGATTGGAGTGATTTAATAACTGTCCCTTTATTCCATAATGAGAAAAAAAATAAATAGTGAAAAATTTTGAGAGGAAAATGCAACATTTCTATTACTTGTTTGAACATGAAGGAAAGGTCTTAATATTTTAAAATTGTTTGACGTTATAGATAAAAGTATATATTTGAAATATAGAAACTTTCATTCTTGCCTTTTTATTCCTTAATGAGAAAAAAATAAATAATGAAAAAATTGGAGGGAAAAATGCAATATTTCTATTACTTGTTTAAACATGAAGGAAACATCTTAAAAATTTTAAATTGTTTGACGTTATAGATAAAAGTGTATATTTTAAATATAGAAACTTTCATTCTTGCCTTCAGTTTATTTTTCCTCAACAATATTTTAAATTAGAGTAGAATAAATTATTGATTTTGGCAGTAGTTTAACAAATAATTATATAGTAATCAAAGCTCCATATAGATGGCAGCACTACACTTTTTTTTGCAAGATGGCAGAGAAGGCGCTGAAATTTGAATGGATATAGCCCGTAGAACGTTACAAATATTACCTTTTTGAACTCATTTCTGTTATGTTAGGAATCAAAAGGCAATCTTGAATTTTTTTCAGCATATCATGGGCTTTTCGAACTTTATGCTTCTGCAATATTGTTAATGTCAGGTTTTTCCTTCATCTGATTTTTTAAGTATACATAAGAGGAAAAATTGTGATTTCGTAAAATTTTTTAAAGATTCTAAGCTATTTTGAAGATGAAGAAAATAAATGGCAACTTCCAAATTTGAGAAATTCGGTTCTCATATGTAACATTACATCATACATCAATTTCACATATGTTTTTAAATTCCTTTGATTTTTATAAAGCTTTTAATTTTCTCAAAATTTTCAAATTTTCAATTTTTACAACCAATTTCAGGTCAACCATGGTGTTACGAAATTATTATTACTAAATAAATATGATAATAACTGTCTACGGATTACAATATTATGAAAAAATTTTATTTATGTTAAATAGTTTTCAAGATATGGAACTTTAAACTTGCAACTTTGAACGATTCCATACAAGCCATTCTATGTCACAAGTTTTTTAAATGTCCAGAATTTCCAAAATATTTTATTTTTTGTCAAGATATTTTGAATAGCTCTATTTAAATAAGAATTGAATCTGTGTACCAAATTTTATTAAAATAGGTTACTATGTGGCCACGACTTTTTTTTTTGCTCATTTTGCATGGAATGACCCTTACAGCTTCTGCAGTTTTAATAAACAATATTATAAATTCATGTTTCGTTTACTTATGAAGATTTCTTTACTCTTGAACTTAAAATTTAGATGTTTATGTATTTTAATTTAATTCAAAATTTTCACGTCAGAAAGGTTTTCAGTGCATGATTTAAATACATAAACCTCGGAGTAAAGTTAATTCTTCGGTTTTTACATAAAAGTAAATTTTCTTTGCACCTATTGGAGGAAACCTGAACTAATTTTTATTTATTTACTTATTTATTTTTTTACACAAACAATTTAGCTCTATTTTATGGTGCAAGCTGCACTACGGTAAAATTATATGTTAATTTATGAATTTTTTAGATGTGAACAGATTTATCGGTATAGGAGCTATTGTATTCTACACATTAATTTTTCTTTGCAGCTTCTGCGGTTTTAATAAACAACATTATAAATTTATATTTCATTTACTTATGAAGAATTCTTATTCTGTAGTTTTAAATTTAGATGTTGAATTTTTTTGTTTATCTTAAAATGGATCTATTTCAAGTGGATAATTTAAACACCTAAACCTTGGAGTAAAGTTAATTTTTCGGTTTTTACATAAGAGTAAATTTTCTTTATTACAGGAGTGATCTAATCTCTACACAAACTTTTTATACTTTGAAAGCATGAGTTTCTCTTAAATAATTTTAGACGTTAAAAAATTTACATTTTTATTTATAGAGCAAGAACTTTAGCTCAAATAGTTTTAAAAATAGGTGGAAATTTTATGATGTAAATCATTTTTATGAAATGGAGAGTATACAAAACAATTTGGTATAATAAAATAAAATACAATTTAAAACTGTGTGGTGGACTCTTCATGCCAGTCAGCTAGAAAAGTAGCCATGACACAAGATAAAAAGCAAAAACAGTTTATTTCAAAACAATAATAAGATCGAATGGCAATGGAGCGGGCCGAATTAAACTATAGCTGCTAAAATTATAAGTTTGAACGCTAAAAGAATGATTGGGTAAATACTATATCCCATAGAAATTCGTTAAATTCTAACACTAGCTCAAAATAAGATGGCTACGCTGATCATATTACTCTTAGAAATGGATACTCAAATTCCACGAAATTTTCTACGTTTTTAACGAAACGGTTTCCTGCGAAATGCTCCGAGTAAATATTTCGTCAAATCAAGTAAATTTGCATCCTCAAAATTACGAAGAAATTAGTTTCGTCAAATTGTTTCTTTGAAAGTTACAAAAAAAAAAGGTTGGTGGTGCCATCTATCGGAGTTTTTAGAAGCATCTTTAATTGACTAGGTGAAAAATAAGATCACTTTTCACAAGTCTTCAATGGGATTCGAACGCGCGACTTTTAGCTTGGCAGCCGAACGCTCTGACCACTTAGCCAGCGGGACTTCGGAATTATTTGATTTTAAATGTATTTACGGGATGTTGATGTGTGTTTATATTTTTAGAAAGCAGATTGTATTTTTATCGGTGCTGTTATAATTTCTGCATGTTTTAATTAATAAGGCTAGATAATTATTATGGTTTTTCCATGGTTAAAAAATAATTAGAATCTGGCTTGATTAATATAATTTATTACAGAAATTTCCTTTGTTAAATGAATGATTAAAATATGGTCTAGCTAATTTGTTGATCAGAAATAATTAATTTTGAAGTGCAGATTTTGGAGGCGAGTTCATCAATTTTAGCGAATAAGATTACTGTTTATAGAGGGGAGGGGGTCAGTTATACATATTTTAAATTTGATTGTTATATGAATATATTTCTTAAATAAAAAAGAGCTCCTAAAATTTTGAATTTTTTTTGTAACCATTGGGAAAATGTTGTTGCTTTCGGTCGAAAATGGACCAAATGATGTTCGTATTTTACTATTTTAACCGTTTTTAACGAAATTCTGTAACTTTAGAATTTGTTAAGCGTTTTTAACGAAATTCTGTAACTTTAGAAAAATTTATCTTTGAATAGGCAATATAAGTGCATAAAATCGTTACAGAAAGGATAGGCGCAAATTATCAGATATGAAAAATAAAGTAGAAATTTGGTACTTTCGTGTTAGAGCGGCCCCCAAGGATCAAATATTTTTGTTTTTGTTTTCATTATTATATTGTAAATTTAGTACTTTCGTGTAATTTTTTTTGAACGGTTTTGTAACAACAAAAATAATCTGGCCGGGAATGGGGAAACATTTTTGTCAAATATTTGAGATTTTTCATCTCATTAAAAATCACTTAATTTTGAGACTACGAAATGATTGTCAAAAATGTTGAAATATAGCTCAAGAATTGCGAAATCGTCAAAAGTGAGAGGTTTTTTTTTTTTTTTTTTTTTTGACAGCGAGGAAACAGTTTCCTCAGATATTTGAGTATTCACGTTTCGTCAAAAATCACGTGACTCTGTGACGAAATGATTGTCAAAAATAACGAAATGAGGTCTAAGGATTGCGAAATCGTCAAAATTGAGTCTTTTATTTCTGAGAGTGATCCCGGAACCTAAGAAAGATCACTCCAGCTTGCTACTCAAAATATCACTAGAAACTCTGTAATAGATCTATATAAAATGTCATTTAAAAAAACTACAATAGCACTATCGAGGGAGCCTCGTGGATTCCAGTGGATTCCATTTTTATTTGAAAATACCAAATTGTACCACTTTACTACTCTGTCTAACTTTCAACTGAAGATTCTATTTGCAAACACATTTAACTGGAAAACACAGCACATAGGAAGTAAGAAGATGCTCAAACCTAGTTTTGATTTCCATAATGAACAAAATGCGATAAAATACACTGAATCTAACTCCTACCACCGTATATAGCAACGAAACGACAATCAGATTCCTGGAGATTCAGACATACTTTGAGGAATTTAAAAGACTGACAGAATAAGGAGCTCATTCACACACACGTGCTAGAACTGAACATTACACCACGATCAGACGCAAAACTCAAAATCCACACGACAATAGTCTACCTTAATAAGAGAATAGCTAGGCACTTATGCTACAACTGCATTTGAATTTGAAATGAAATTAAAAATCACAATTTAAGTGAAATTCTAAAAGTTTTAAATTTTATTCCAAAGTCTAATATCATTACTTAAAAGTAAACGAAACTTTAATTTGTAAAAATATAGCAAATACATATGGATTTTTTAAATCTCCCATTTTACTTACAAATTCATGCAATTTTATTTAGTTATGAATTGGGGGTTTAAGATTTTGTGCGTAAAAGTAAATCGACTTTCAGGCTTTTTGCTACAATTTATAGGCTTTTGATTATCTGTTTTGATCATCTAATTTTAATTTTTCACAGGTTGAAACAAATTACGCTCACTAGAAATAATTAAACTGTTTTTTTTTGTTTAAAATTAGGAAAAAATATATAGACACCTGTCTAATTGTCACTTATTAACCTTTCAGCTTGCGTGCTTAAAATTTTTATCGAGCAGACCACTGACACATTTTTTGAGAAGAGTTGTTACGCTATTCAAAATGCAAGATTTGTCATAGTAGTGGTAAAAGACAAGTTATAAGAGTTATACATATATAGTATTCAAAAGTGAATTTTAATTTCAGTGGCACTTGTGGGAAATATTTTCGGAAAAATCACGTTTGCCATAACATTTGCGACACTGCGATCGCTTATATAGTTATTCATAATCACAAATATTTATTCTCCAAAAATTTATTGTGTAACAATGTATACTTTATCTTTTATCTAGAAAGAAATTGACTTAATGTTCTGTAGAAAAGATTGTCTCTTAAATATACTGTGATATATTTCTAATAAAAGTTGAAAATTTTGTAAATGGAACAGAAAATCTTTATTTAAATTTTTCTGTAATCTCCTTAAATATGTAAATTAGTTCTAAGATGAAAATTTTGAAACTATAACCTTTTGTTTATCTAAAAAGACATACCTTTCATATAAATAAGCTTTTAAGTATAATAATCTAATTATTTTCTTCTAGTTGGCTTTTACCGCATAAAGGATTTCGTTGGAATTTCCAGTATATTTATCTCATGCATATTCACATCCTCACTTTCACATTCGTGAATAAGAACTTGAATATGTATGAAATTGCTTGTTAGATCAAGTTAAACTAAAAAAATAAGCTCATACAGTGGAATGAATAGTTTCATGTTTAAAATATTAAAACCATCCACTTTTTAAAGACTAAATTCAGAATAATTACACTTTTAAAAATTTAGGAAAAGAAGCTTTTGAAATTGTGGAATAGCATTAGTTAATTATAGTTAACTTTGAAATGTTAATTTCTACTTTGAAATGGCAATTTTTAAAGAATAAGATAAAGGATAGTTACATTTAAAAATCGAAAATATATTACTACAAAAGTTTTGCGTTATTTCTAAATCCAGTTTGGAATATTTACTTTCAAATTCGGTATTTTTCATGCATTAACTAATATTTGATACAACTACAATCGTTTTATTAGCCCAGTGGGAATATTTCTGCAATTGTATGTAAAAATGAATGAACATTTTTTGAGTGACAATATATTTTTTTAAGGAATTATCTTATTTTTAAGTTATCTGTTGCTCAGACAACATCATGGCTTACCAATTTGCAAATGTTGCATAATGTAATCGTTTTATAATGCAATTCTTATACAATATTCAGCAGACAGTGATGAAACGGATTATATACAGGGTGTTTCGTAAATACGTTCACATTTTAAAATATCTTTGAAGAAAGTAACAAATTTTCGTATTAGTGTGCGGTTATATGACTTGGCGGTCATACGCTACTTGGCCATAAGACTTGTAAAGCACCCGGATTTTTTTGTGACAAACAGAAAAATAATATTTTTAATTTTCTTTGGACTATTTTTTTTTGACAAAACTTACTACCATGTAACAAATGTAAATAATATTGGGCAAAACTTAATCCAATATGACAATGGTTTAATTTTTTTAATACATTTTGAAATCATGACTTATTTTTGGATCTCTTTGAACTATTTTTTATATTGCCACAAAATCTCCAAAAATGTGGCAACTTTTATGGTGTATACCGCACTCTAATAAGAAATTTGTTACTTTTTTATGTATTTTACACCATGTTTGTAACTGTATTTGTAGCATTCATTCATTAAATAACTCACATGTTGCTATGCAATAATGATTAATGATATGTTGAAATTTTGAGTACAAGAAAATGATTATTTTTATTAAAATTACCATTGTACAAATTATTTTTATTAAAATTGCCAAACATACCACAGTTTGAGAACCCCTGCTCTTTAGTAATCCCTATAACTACAACTGAATTTTTCACAATGGCTCCACCTATCGGCAAAACATCTCATCTATTGACTGTGCGTTAAGTTGATGGCAACTAGGAAGCCTCTGAATGCTGTTAACACTGTTCAATACAAACATAGAACAAGTGTGCACTAACAAAAAAAGATTTGCTGATACAAATATTTTTTCATTTTCCCATTCAATATTTCCATTCAATATGGAAATAGCATATTTGTGCTGTTAAGTGTCGATATAAAAAAGTATTTTCTTCAAAAACAATCACACATTCTAAGAAATTAATATTAATCTATGGAACTTTTAATGTATAGAATAACTTTTAAGGCTGTTTTTAACAAACTTCAGATGTATATAAATATTGCATAGAAACCGTCAGTAAATTCGATTTTATTTTTTTCTTTCGAAAGTTAATGTTCATACTTTTTCTATGTTGAGATTTTATTTCCACTCTGTGGGCTTGCTGGCAATTATGAAAATCATAGGAAATGACAGAGATTTATTTTGCAGCGGTCTTTCTTTTATTTAGCAATGCATACATGTTTTATTCCTTATTATAATTAAACGAATTTAATAATTATTGATAATAATCATTGATAAACGAATTTAATGTAATAAATAGAAGTATAATGGAAAATCATATTTATTGCCAAAAAACATCAGTAAGCTTGATAAGTAACGTTCTCTAAAATATTTTCCCTATAATTTTCATTAATTTTTTTTTGTTTCGCACATGACGTAAGTGTAATTGTTTCCAGATTAGTTATATGATGTTCTCAATAATTAATATTTAGTTTACAGGTTCGTTGTAATTAAAATGATACTTAAAATTTTATGAAGTTCGAATTAAAATATACAGCAACATCTTTCTTAAAATTTCAATAATCATTCAATGATTAATTTGAACTTTCCCGACAAATATAACAAATTTTTTTATTCCTTACTTGCATTTTCCTAACAGAAATTTTTGATATGGATTATTTGAAGTCAATTAAGAAGAATGAAGCGTTGGAGGAAACGAATTATGAATTTTATCTTTTATGAATAATAAATTGTCTTGTTTCAAGCATTCATTTGCTATCTTAGAAGCAATTTATTTAGAAAGTAATTTATTTGCGATAACTTGATTTTTAAGGGTAAAATAATGATTGATAATAAAGACATAAATCTAAATAACGGAAATTAAAATCAAGAAAAGTAATTATTCTCATTCCAAGAATTAGTAAACAAAATCTAAAAATCTATAAAATGCTTCCGATTTCGAAACTAAAATCTTGAACGTGCATATTCAAATAGGAAATTAGATTGGACTTAAAACTTATCTGTATGAACTTAGTAGCTATGGATATTGTGTTAATTATTACTTTTTTTTTTACTTCTTGCTGCGGTATAATGAATTTATTTTTTGAATTCTAAAATACAAAATTTAAGTAAACAAAAAAAGTACTTGTTTAAATAATTGGGATATTTTAAAATGTCAAATATATTTTAAACGTATATTAGTACATGAAAATTAAATGAATGCTTTAATAATAAGACCAGGTAACAGACGCAAAATATCAACATTTTGAAAAAAGTCTGTTCATATAAAAGAAATATATTGCAATTTCTATATTAGCACAAATTATGAAAATTGTTTTATTATTTGCGAATTAAAACATGTATTGCATGCACAAAAATGTTTCAATAACAATTTATTAGCAGTGAATAAATAAATAAATAAATGAAGTAATCATCCTATAAAAAACTTTTATTACATCCTGTAAATTTTCATACTTTTTATTATACCATTTTAATACTTTAAATACAATTTTTTATGACAATGGGGTTATGCATCACGCGTTTGTGTGATAATTTAAAGATATACATATATAATCTAACTACCCAGATTTTACTTTTGGATGTAAATGTCTTACATAGCTAGATATATAATATTTTTCCAATGACCCAAAGTAAGCATTTTGAACGGTAACTCATAGCATAGTTAAATTTAAAATGAATTTTTAAGTTCTATAAATATTTTTTATTATTATGCGTGCGCATCTTATAGTGCTCAATTTATGAATAAATGTTGAAATCGTACAATAGTCAATGTTTAATGTGCGAAGTTTTTAAAATTTTAATTTTAATGTGTTTTACTCAAACATATTTCAAATATTTTACCTGAAATATATTTTATTTCCGTATTTTACAGGAAAGTGTCTCGAAAATATTGTACCATATACTATTATTGTTATTTCGTGTAATTTCTGTACATTATTAAGTAATACACAGTACTTAGGTTATTTCTACTTTTAAATAATATGTATCAAAATCGCTATTGCTGTCGACTTGAACGTTCCCTCCACCAGACAATCGGAACATCTCAGTCCGAAACCACCAAAACTACCTGATAATCATATCGAGGCAGCCGCAGTCGAGATCGTTGAAATGTAATCATGACACCCGGACAGGGCATCACTTCGAGTCACTCACCATGAAGACAAATCTCGAAGTATATGACATCGGAACTCGTAGTGTATTTGCAGTCGTAAAAATTGAGCAGAGGCAGTGAAATCCAGAAGAAATTTCCCAAAAACACCAAAAAGAAGACTTAATAACTTAATAGATGAGCAGTGGCTTTATTGTGATACAGAGATGAAAGCAACTCCACCAACTTTCGCTTCATTAAAACTGAACACATTTGAAGATCTTGAAGAATTAACAGAGCTTGAAGAACATACTACCGATGCATTAGTGTAGATTCCCCAGTGACGGCAATTAGATGACAACCACTAATTCGTGTAAATTCTGTCTCCGAAGCCAGTGTAACCGTATAAATACTTCAAAATTTGGCCCAAAGGTACAAAACGCGCGAACAAGCTGGTCCACTCGCATCCATGTTCGGAGGGCGCTCGGGGGATAAAGAAGGCGGAGCTTTCTCGCTAATGGATGAAAAAATGAGGCCACGAAGGCGTGTCTCTGACGTATGATTAAAACTCTTTAACAGAAGCGGCAAATTAAAAAGGTAAAAAGGCCTTTGGGCGCGAAAACCGCTTGGAATCATGGGATGCCGAATGAATTAAATAGAAATAAAAATGGTATTATAAAAGTTCCAAAGAATAAAAATTAAATGTCTCAAAAGAAGAAATTAGGCAGGTGCGTTTAGAGGCAGTGTTGCAATTTAAGAGAATAAGGTTTTAATAAATACGTGTAGCTTTTAACAGATTAAGATTTTTAGAATGATAAATAACAGAATATTTTGATTAAGTTATGGAATAAAATACAAAATAGATTTAAGAGATATTTTAAAAAGAGAGGGAAAAAGAATTGAAGAATTTGGAATAATTTAACTAAAGAAATAGGGCGAAAATTTTTTATTATTACATACATATATAATCTAACTACCCAGATTTTACTTTTGGATGTAAATGTCTTACATAGCTAGATATATAATATTTTTCCAATGACCCAAAGTAAGCATTTTGAACGGTAACTCATAGCATAGTTAAATTTAAAATGAATTTTTAAGTTCTATAAATATTTTTTATTATTATGCGTGCGCATCTTATAGTGCTCAATTTATGAATAAATGTTGAAATCGTACAATAGTCAATGTTTAATGTGCGAAGTTTTTAAAATTTTAATTTTAATGTGTTTTACTCAAACATATTTCAAATATTTTACCTGAAATATATTTTATTTCCGTATTTTACAGGAAAGTGTCTCGAAAATATTGTACCATATACTATTATTGTTATTTCGTGTAATTTCTGTACATTATTAAGTAATACACAGCACTTAGGTTATTTCTACTTTTAAATAATATGTATCAAAATGTATTTCACCATAAAAGTAATTAACTTTTAAGCATACAGAAATATTTGTAGTTTGACTGTTTTTTTTTTTAAATGGACTCTTTTGAAATTGTGAAAATAAACGAAGAGTATACTTTTTATGTATTACATTGTTTTAGTAAAAATACCAAAGAATAATCGATTAAATAAAGAAAATATTTCAGAATACTAAAGCTATATATTGCGACATTTGAGTATGATACGTGGTCACAGCACCGCAGGCACTCTAGTTGGTGCCTAATTCGAAATACCTTGTTATTTTTCTATCGATCGGGGTGAATTAATAGTAATACATGATGGAACCAATTAAGCCTGTAAGCGCCTATATCCAGATTGCTTGCGCCTGGTGCGCGGGTGACACATGCATCATCCTTGCTGAGGCTGTGATTTTTATTTGTAAAGTACACGAAGTATTAATGCAAGAAAATGGACATCTTAATAAAATGGCACAGTTTATTTTTTCCGAAATGCCAATGTTTGTACACATTAAAAACTATGCAAAATGGTACTTGTCTATAATTGAATGTTGGCTTAGATGAAAAATTGCTTTTTGCTTAAGATTTTTGTTGGGTACCACATGCATCATCATTGCTGAGGCTGGGCGTGGTCATAATAATATTTTCATTTGTAAAGTACATGGAGTAGTAATGCAAGAAAATATACATCTTAATAAAATGGCACAGTTTATTTTTTCCGAAATGCACCGTTTGTACACATTAAAAACTATGGAAAATGGTACTTGTCTATAATTCAATCTTGGCTTAGATGAAAAAATGCTTTTTGCTTAAGACTTTTTTGCAAAACTTTAATTTTGACTGTTTTTATAATTTGTTTTAAATTGTTTCTAAAACATGTGTCGTCTTAAAAGCTTTCTATTTGTATATTCTTATGCATTTTTTCAAAATACACACAAGGGTTCCACAGTTTTTGGTTGGTTGGTTGGTTGGTTGATTTATGACGGCCGATTATCTACACGAGGGATATAGGCCCTAGGGGGGAGTGCCCTCCGTGGGGGGTCTTTCTAAGAGATCCGAACCCGTATTTACGACAAAGTTAAACAAATAAACACGGAAAACTCCGAATGGTTAGGTCGATGAGCACGAAAGGGTTTTGACCCAGCACCTCATGTGTACCAGATTTGAGAGTAGAACCTCTGAGCCACTGGTGGGGCTCCGCAGTTTTTAATGTATAAAAAAAATCGGCATTCCGGAAAAAATAAAATGTGACATTTTATGAAGATTTTCCTTTTTTTGCATTGATATTCCATGTACGCAGCCAAATCTTATTATAAAGCTTCTGATCTTGGGGAATAACAGAGGTCTTTCTTTAAAATCAAAATGTAACAAGGGAAAACAGCAGCTGCAGACGTGGCAATCACAAATTCTTCTACGTCAACAGTAATTAAAAAAAAAATCGATTAATATGCAAAATTTCTTTTAAAAAATAGAATTAACAAGTTAAAATTTCCTCCTAATTGTCATTTTAATTTCATGTTTTGCATTATTGACCCCATTGTTTAAATAATAAGTTATAAATGTTTTTTATTCTTCATAAAGTTTTCATTAAATTGCGTTTGACATTTGCTAACGAATAAATACAAGAGATAAAAAATATATAACACAATATAATACGTAAAAACGAGATCTTTCATAATTACACAGATTACAAATCAATAGAATTACTTTTTTAATAAGGTAAATTACTTCTTGTGAATAGAAAATTTATTTTACTAGTTAATAAAAGTTATGTTTTATATAAAGAAATTAATTTTCCTGGTTCTTTATTACAATAAAAATGTAAATTATTTTAGTTGAATGGATTTTTAATTTAAATTTCTCATTCATCTTCAGTTATGATTTTCTCGTCTTTGTATTTTAAGTACTAGACGATAGAAAAATAGTCATCCATTGTATCATTATACTCTCATCTCATCTTCTAGAATCTCATCGTGCTATTATCTAATAATACTAATTTTATAGAAAAAATACTATTAAATGACTAAATTCTAAATGAAAAAAAAAATAATAAGTATACATTATAATATTTTTACAATAAGAGTTCTTTTTCTTGAATCATGGAGTCTTTTTTTTATTTCCAAATTCTTCACCAGAATTTTTGATCCCATATTTTAATATTAAATTTCGATCACATATTTCAATATGTGGCATGAAATGTAATAAGATTTTATCCACGTGAGACATAGTCTTTAGCGAAAGGTAAAATTTGCAGATTAAACAAAAGATAACTTTTTTAATTAAAATAAATTCCACAACAAATCCGAACATCCAGAGATAATACACTTTATTAATTTCTAAAAGTGGTTAAATAAAACAGCAAAAAAGTTTTATACACAGGGCTCCCAAGTGGTCCGCATTTTGAATAGGGCTGTTTTAAGAAAAAAATTATATTTAGATTTTTCTTGCAAATTTTGCAAAAACCACCTTCGGAGGTAAATTTTTAAGGAAATGTTGTGTTGTAGAAACCTACCATGAAATTTTCTGTTGAAAATCATTGGTATTCAGTTCATGGACAATATGGGTTATCTGTATATACAAACTGTCTACATGTTTCGGCTTCACCGACGACATTTTCAAGAGAAATGACAATATTGTACAAGTGCACGATCTATAATGTAATGATCTGAAACGACATCATTCACACTCTTTACATTACTCACGTTATTTTATTTTATTTATTTTTTATTTTGATGTTTATTTCCATACTCATAACCATGAATAACTCAATTCATACCTTTGGTAAGTTAAATGATGCTATAATATAACTGTCACACGTGAAAATTCAATATGTGGCGATACAGCATAATTTAACTTACGAAAATTAATATGAGTTGCGTGACTACATGGTTAGGAGTATGGATAAGAACATCAAAGTAAAAAGTAAAATAAAATAACAGGATTAATGTGAGAGAGAATATGAAAATCGTGAATGACAGCGTTTTTAATCATTTCATTATTATAGATCGTGTATTTGTAGAATATTTTCATTTTTCTTGAAAATGGCTTCGGTGAAGCCGAAAGATATAGATAGTGTGCATATAAAACGTTTTTACTCTTTTATTTAATACTTTTCAGCAATTAATGGAGAAATAAAAATCAACAAATCTACATTTGATTTGTGTTTGTCACTGATAGTGAGTTTAGCTTGAGTTTAAATGTGGATTTTTAAAGCAAACGAACAAAGAAACAAGCATTAGTATAAATCCCTAATGAACTTAACAATTTTCAATTTTAAAAACTTTGCAAGTTTATACTTTAAGTCAACACATTTTTAAATATATTGAATATTTAACTAACAAATGCTTCATTCAAATGGAAATGTTTTGTAGTATTACATTTGAAAATTTACATAAAAATTAAATAAATAATGTTTTCGATTAGATAATTAATGCGCGTGTTTATACTGTTTATAACCTTGCTATTTAATCATTCATTACGTGACGAACATAAAATATCAGAAGGATGTATACTTTCATGCCTTTCATTGAAAAATATCTATAGCTTAATATAGAAAAATATGAAAAGAATTTCTTTTGAAAAATCATCCCTCATAATATAAAACTTCCGCCCTATGATAGAAGACACGTTTGCAAACTCAGGAAATGTAACTTAGAAGAGGAAGAGTATATATTTATTTTGTTTAACGAAACATTTACATAAAAGAGTTGCAGTTTGTGAAGATTTTAGAAAGTAATAGTCGCTACTCTGGAGGGAAATTTTAAATCACTGGCATAGTGCACTTATGTAAAAAAGTGCTTTCGAAAAACTATTTTCCAGCATAAACATCGCATTTTATTCAAGAAATGCGGATATATTCTTTCGTATATATTAGAAAAAATTCCGCTCGTTTATGCCTTAACACGTGAAATATTATAAATGTATTCTTTATACGGCTATTGCATTTTCTAGTGCATTTTTCTACTGCATATTTTATAAGTTATAGAAAATATTTTTCGTACCTCATTTAAAAACCAATAAAGAGGTATGGCTGTAATACACTTTAATAATAGAAAAAAAAATAGTAACCAAAAAGGATAACACATAAAAGCTGTTATTTTGTTACACTAATTATTCAAACCCTGTTTATTTTAATATGAAAAATTGTCATTTAAAGGGTTCTTTTTAGAACAAATTGTTTACATATATATTAAAATATTATTTAATTTTATATTAAAATATTATTTAATTTTATATTAAAATATTATTTAAATTTTGTTTAAGTTCTTGTAGTAAAATGTTACATATATCTTTCTAAAACTGTTCCATTACAAAAAATTTGTTCTTAGGATGACATAGTGGAATTTACCTATGTTATTAAAAATAAATTAGAATTATTTAAAAATAAAAAAAATGTATTTTTTAAAGAAATGTTTTTAATTTCTTTATATTTTAATATTTATGTTTTATGAATGAATGGATGTGCTGAGTATGCTAGGAAATATTTTCAATAGGTATTACAATTTTAGAAGATTTGAATTTCTGGTGGAAATTTAAATGAAAAAAGGACTTCCTGAAATATTATTAAAATAAGTTTCTAGAATAGCTATGAATATCTGATATGTACCACAAAACAGTTAAGTGCGTAGAAAAATACATGTTACTATTATAATGTGTAATCAACCTTTCAAGTAAAATTATTTTTATTGAAAATGTATATGGGCGAATGGTTATAAGAAACAAAATTATTTAAATTATATTTACTCTTAAATGTATCAAATTTTGACAAAATTAAAAACAAAAATTGAAGACATTAAACAAGAGTAATTGTTTTTCTATGATTTATAAAATGGTTCATAAAATAGTACAACCACCATGTCGTCAAGTTTTGACTTGTACCGATTAGTTATGCACATTTAAAGATTAAAGCTATTTTATAAGAACAAATTTCATTTCATGAATTGTTATGTAATTAATGCCTGTTCCTTCTATACATTTAAGCTTAAGCTATTGATTTATTAACGCTTCATGAATTTACCATCAGTTGTATGAATAAGAAATCGGTAAGAAGAAGTACTTTTTTATTCTAGCCATAAAGATAGGACAAAGGAAAATCAATTTGTATGTCATTTTTATTCATCATTCTGAATATTTATGAAAGGATTTGTTGTCTAATGCTGTTATCATAAGTATAAGAAACAGACATTATAATGCGGTTATTGCATTCTAATAAAATCTTATCATAGATGCTGCGTATTAATGATACATTCTATGAAAATGAATAAACTTTATAGGAATTAGAGGTTGCAATCATAAAATTATTTATATATGTTTTAAAATATATTATTTAAAGCGATGCTTTCGTATTAGCCGCATGCCAGATGTTAATAGCCAAAGAAATCGACAAATATTTCGCTACTTACAGCAACCTTTTTGATTCGAACATTTTCAGTGTTTTAAACAAGTAGTTTGATTACATGTCTGATAAATTTGTGTTTCATTTGTTTTATTTTATTTATTTATTGAGAAATTTATTTATTTATCGAGGGAGTCGAGTTAATTTTGTAATATAATATTAGCCGGAAACTATTGTTACACTATTTATATTATTTTAAATGGAAACGAGTTAATCTTTTGTAATCGAGTTGCACGCGATAGAGGTAGATTTTAAAAAACAGGCTTTGATATTAGATCAGTAAATTGGGATACAGTTGTATCTCAATTAAGTATCATTTATATATTGTCTTAACAAGGGAAGCCAATGCGATGATAATACTACTCTGTTTTTAAAGTAAACAAACTGCATTTGAAAGAAAATTTTTCCTCATTCAACTTTGAACATTGAAATTGTGTCATGTTTTGAAGTAAAAAAAAAAAGCAATAAAAGATAAATTTATTGATCAGGTGTTGTCGCCATCAATATGACGTAAGAATTACTCTGACTATAGTATAATTAAATAATGAATGATTTAACATTCACAATTGGAACACTTTTAACTTTGACAATTAATAAAGAAGAAGTAACAAATGAATGACGTAGGAGAAAGTCTTGTAGTATCGGACGCTTAAACTATTTTTCTTAAAAAGGTTAAATTTGAACATTTTCTACTCTAATGAAAACGTTAACATTATTTCAATACTTTAAAAATTTCATTTCCCTTAGAATAATATTTATTGGGTTCTCTTTGACTTTTTGTAAACCTTACATTTTGATCTTTCTGATCTCTGGAGGGTTGTATCGGACATGGCGTTGTGCTTGAAAAAATGTCATTTTTGGATTTAGAAACAACTTATTATTAATACATGTATATATTCTGATACAAAATTAAAAGGAAATTAGACATTACTTATCAGATGTAGAAAGATGAAAAGGCATTTTATTATTTGAATTATGACACAGTGTTTTGTTATGGAAACAAGTACCACATTCGAAAAAAAAAGCCTGTCGAGCTCAAAATCCACACAGTTTTCATAGGACCCACCTTTGCAAATATTGCCAGTCTTCTTTAAAAGTTTCATTGCCAATACAATGAGTCAATTCATATTCTTCCAGTAATTCTTCGTCAAAGTTCAAAGGTTTTCCAGCATTTGCTTCGAGAGGTTTTACCTTGGTTTTAGAATTAGGCCTAACACTCTTCTTCCGTTGTTTATTTGCTGGGGACATTACTTTGTCCTTTTCACTTTAACTTCTTTGAGTCTATCACCCATGTTTGCTTTTAGGTACACAATATTTTTCACTAGTTTCTCTGATTGTAATTTCATGATGTCGGACTTTCCTATAGCTCCCTTCGTGTGATTTTCATCCCACTTATGATGTAATTTCTCATTCCTAGAATAAAACAGAGAAAGCCGTAAGAATTTAACTTTTTATTATATAAAAAGAAAAAACATCTAAAGTTCTTTATTATGTTGGTTTTCATGTTTGCAGATTAGTTTTCCGTTTTTCTTCATATTGAAACCGCCATCATCTGGGATCAAAATGCAGAAAAAAAAAACACTTTTTCAGAGTTGCCATTTCCGTTGTAACACTATTGTTTGTTTAAAAAATATATTACTATTTACTAAAAGAAAACAGTTCTTGGAGGTCGATTTCGAGTTCGGTTTCATCTTTTCCGTTTTTTTTCTGCAGTTTTAAAATGCCATCTGCTTTTCCCGAATAGAATTATAAAAAAAAAAGTTGAACCCCCCCCCCCCCCAAAAAAAAAAAAAAAAAAAAAAACCCAAACAAACAGAAAAAAACTCCACTTACTCACAGTACATTTCCGGTTGTAACGGTATCTTTGGATTAAAAAATTATAATATTTACTTTAAAATTTGAAACTTCAATTGATGTTAACTGAATGTTAAATGTATTACTTAAAATGAAAAGTCACTAAATCGTGATAATGTTTTGAAACAAATTTCATTTGAAAGTAATTTTTTTCCTCATTCGATTATGTTAAAATTGAAATTATGTAATTTTCAGAAACGGAAGGTAAAAATCGTTATACATTTCTAGAAATAGCATCGGGTTTTTGATAGTCGTCCAAAGTGGACAACTATTTTTCGATGACGATGTAAAAAACCTTCGTGAAAGAAATAGGCCTTTATCGCTAACAATCCGATAAGAGCCAATATCTGAGGGAGAAACTTTTTTGCTCTGTAATAGGAAATTAAATTGTGTTGTTATATCTGCATAATACTTTATAATGAGATTATATTTATTTGAATGAATAGATTCGAAAGTTCTGTTTTTCGCCTATTTGTCGACTGAGAATATGTTGATTTTAGATTTCTCACGAATCCCCTTTCACACAAAACAGCTTCAAATCTTACATAAAGACCACAGTGAACAGTGAAGTATAATATCTTTAAGAAGCTTCGCGTAATTTTTACTGATTTTTTATTTTGAAAATATTTTAATATGAAAATTATTTTATGCATTTTTTTTCATTATTAGTTTTTTCCCTTATGATGATATTTCATCTTTAGTAGGGCTTTTCCATTTTCTTTTCAGGACTATAATTTCAATTTTCAATGTATTTTAAATTATCTTGTAGTTGGATTAGATAAAATGTTTACATCTATATCCTAGATGCCCAAAAATTAAAAAAGATAATTTTGTCTGAAACACAGTTACGATATTTATGTAATTACAGGATAAAATTTGTTCTATTTCTAATTTTAAAAAAATTGTGTATTTTTCCCATTTTTCAATTATTTTTTCTCTTTATAAATTTTATTTTATGTATCTGTTATAAAAGAAATCTTTAAAAATTTTATAAAAAATTGTTTTAAGAAGTCCGAATATTGTCACATGTTGTGTTTAAATTATTTACAAAAATGAATAATTCAAAAGTAATACTTTTAATTTAAAATGTTATATTATTATAATTATTTATGTATTGATTCATTGATCGAGTCATTCCATGCTTATTAGACATTAAAACTGTAGTTATTGTAGTATTGTGTTACCTTAAATTTTATTTCATCGAACGGATTATTTATAAACACAATATCGCTTACATGTTCATTAAATTAAAATGTAAATTTCAAATTAAAAGACCTGATGATATGAATTATTATTGTGAGAAAAAACGTATTTGTCTTCTATGTAAAGCATTTGTATTCTAAGATACCTGTCATCTCTAGCTATGATTCTGCATTCTTCTAAATTCAGTAATATGTATACACTCAACGGATAGGTGATTTCATGACATATTTCTAACATATTTCCAATAAAAGATATCCTTTACAAATTATTGCTAACACTGATCCAGCATCAAATAGCAAATTAATTAACGTTTTGAAGACGTTATTTTAGAATTTAAAACAAGTTTATCTTGTAATTACACGATCATATGAATTTATTTTACATTTTTGTTATTTGATACTCATATTATGACATGCGGAATTTACAATAATAATTAGTTTCAAATTTATTTCCAAGTTATCTTATTTGCTTTATAAGTATTTCCACATACATAAAATAATATGCAATTCTTATTGAAAAGCTCTGATTAGGAGACTGCACACATCCTTGTTAGTATAATAAGTAAGTATCAGATTAATTAGAATCATATTTGTTAATGACAATACCAAGCGGAGCTAATTGGTTTTCAACTAATGCATGCATAAAATACTTTTTCTAATTAGCAGAAATGATTTCTGTTAAAATTTGAATTAAACGAAATTGTGTAAATTAATAATAAAAAGAATATTATATTATAAAAATTATAAAAAGCAGTTTCATTTATTTCATAATGTATTTTCTAAATAAAAGTTTTAGATTCATAATATACAATTGTTGATAAATTCGTTTTTAATATACATTGATAACAGATAAGGAAAGGTAATTATTGAGCAAAATTATAAGGAATGCTATAACTAACTGTTATCTTAGAAAATAATAAATATAATATTTTATTTCGTTTTTCTATTATTGCAACAAACATGTTAATTTTACTGAAATAAATGTAATTTTTATAATCTTCATTGTATTTCACTGTAGGTCAACAGTGAAACAATGAACAAACTTATGTATACAGTTTTTTTTTCGTGCTAGGTATTTACAAATATACAAAGTAATATTCATTCGATAGTGTTCCGTTATATGTTTACCTAAATTATTTTATGTCTACTTTGTTTACTTACTATTTTATGCATTTTATATGTTTCTACGACAGATATATTCATTTTTAAATTTTTGAGTTATAACTAAAACCTTTTTATATAAAATTATTTCATACCACAATGTTACTGAAATAAATGTAATTTTTATAATCTTCATTGTCACTTACAATATTAAATGCTCAAAATATGGCATCGATTCAAATTAGGAAGATTTCTAATTAGCATAAGAGAATTCTGTTAAAATTCGAATTAAAGGAAATTGTGCAAATTAATAATAAAAATAATATATTACAAGAATTCTAACAAGCGTTTTTTTGTTGTTTTTTTAATTTTATAATTGCATAATGTGTTTTTTAAATAAAATATTTATATACATAATATATTATTGTTGATAAATTCGTTTTTAATATACATTGATAACAGATAAGGAAAGGTAATTATTGAGCAAAATTATAAGGAATGCTATAACTAACTGTTATCTTAGAAAATAATAAATATAATATTTTATTTCGTTTTTCTATTATTGCAACAAACATGTTAATTTTACTGAAATAAATGTAATTTTTATAATCTTCATTGTATTTCACTGTAGGTCAACAGTGAAACAATGAACAAACTTATGTATACAGTTTTTTTTTCGTGCTAGGTATTTACAAATATACAAAGTAATATTCATTCGATAGTGTTCCGTTATATGTTTACCTAAATTATTTTATGTCTACTTTGTTTACTTACTATTTTATGCATTTTATATGTTTCTACGACAGATATATTCATTTTTAAATTTTTGAGTTATAACTAAAACCTTTTTATATAAAATTATTTCATACCACAATGTTACTGAAATAAATGTAATTTTTATAATCTTCATTGTCACTTACAATATTAAATGCTCAAAATATGGCATCGATTCAAATTAGGAAGATTTCTAATTAGCATAAGAGAATTCTGTTAAAATTCGAATTAAAGGAAATTGTGCAAATTAATAATAAAAATAATATATTACAAGAATTCTAACAAGCGTTTTTTTGTTGTTTTTTTTAATTTTATAATTGCATAATGTGTTTTTTAAATAAAATATTTATATACATAATATATTATTGTTGATAAATTCGTTTTTAATATACATTGATAACAGATAAGGAAAGGTAATTATTGAGCAAAATTATAAGGAATGCTATAACTAACTGTTATCTTAGAAAATAATAAATATAATATTTTATTTCGTTTTTCTATTATTGCAACAAACATGTTAATTTTACTGAAATAAATGTAATTTTTATAATCTTCATTGTATTTCACTGTAGGTCAACAGTGAAACAATGAACAAACTTATGTATACAGTTTTTTTTTCGTGCTAGGTATTTACAAATATACAAAGTAATATTCATTCGATAGTGTTCCGTTATATGTTTACCTAAATTATTTTATGTCTACTTTGTTTACTTACTATTTTATGCATTTTATATGTTTCTACGACAGATATATTCATTTTTAAATTTTTGAGTTATAACTAAAACCTTTTTATATAAAATTATTTCATACCACAATGTTACTGAAATAAATGTAATTTTTATAATCTTCATTGTCACTTACAATATTAAATGCTCAAAATATGGCATCGATTCAAATTAGGAAGATTTCTAATTAGCATAAGAGAATTCTGTTAAAATTCGAATTAAAGGAAATTGTGCAAATTAATAATAAAAATAATATATTACAAGAATTCTAACAAGCGTTTTTTTGTTGTTTTTTTAATTTTATAATTGCATAATGTGTTTTTTAAATAAAATATTTATATACATAATATATTATTGTTGATAAATTCGTTTTTAATATACATTGATAACAGATAAGGAAAGGTAATTATTGAGCAAAATTATAAGGAATGCTATAACTAACTGTTATCTTAGAAAATAATAAATATAATATTTTATTTCGTTTTTCTATTATTGCAACAAACATGTTAATTTTACTGAAATAAATGTAATTTTTATAATCTTCATTGTATTTCACTGTAGGTCAACAGTGAAACAATGAACAAACTTATGTATACAGTTTTTTTTTCGTGCTAGGTATTTACAAATATACAAAGTAATATTTATTCGATAGTGTTCCGTTATATGTTTACCTAAATTATTTTATGTCTACTTTGTTTACTTACTATTTTATGCATTTTATATGTTTCTACGACAGATATATTCATTTTTAAATTTTTGAGTTATAACTAAAACCTTTTTATATAAAATTATTTCATACCACAATGTTACTGAAATAAATGTAATTTTTATAATCTTCATTGTCACTTACAATATTAAATGCTCAAAATATGGCATCGATTCAAATTAGGAAGATTTCTAATTAGCATAAGAGAATTCTGTTAAAATTCGAATTAAAGGAAATTGTGCAAATTAATAATAAAAATAATATATTACAAGAATTCTAACAAGCGTTTTTTTGTTGTTTTTTTAATTTTATAATTGCATAATGTGTTTTTTAAATAAAATATTTATATACATAATATATTATTGTTGATAAATTCGTTTTTTAAATACATTGAGCACAGATAAGGAAAGGTACTTATTAAAAGAAATTATTAGCAAAGCTTAATTAATTAAAGCACATTATAATCAAAGATTAAATAATTAAAGCAAATTATAAGCAGAGCTTAATTAATTAAAGCAAATTATAAGCAAAATTATAAGCAAGAAGGCATTTTATTTCTATACAATTGTATAATTCCTACTCACACAGACAGTTCAAAATTTGATAAAGCAACTTTTGTACTTTTAAACAGCATTTTTAAATACATACTTGGAATGCGCGTCTCTCTAATTAGCGTTTCTTTTTCGTGAGAGAACTATTTGACATTAAACATGTTGTGCTTTGGACGGATTTCAAATGATAATATTTCAAATTTATTCGATTAGCTTCTCAAGATTAATGACTTCAGAAAACACAGTTAGACATCAGGATTTCTGAATTTCTGAATTTAATGCAAAATCGAACAATTCTTTTCATGTTAAATGGCTAAAAGGGCACCGAGGTGTCAGGAAACGAATTAGCTGATAGTCTGGCAAAAGTGTTAATACAGGGCATAGATACATGCTTTCCTTCATGCTTTCTGTCGGATTCCAACTGGAAAATATAAATTTTTAAAATGACCATCAGCAAATATGAGACAATGAGGACACAGGCCACTACATTCATAATCTGTTATCAAATGCCCCCACTGAATTGAATTTACTTTAGATAATAGCTAATTTTTTTTATTGTCTTCATCAACCATGGCCCATTGCAGAAACACCTTCAACGGCATACGGGGACGAGAATTAACTCTTTGGGTTTTGTGGTCTTCCATATACCTCACTGTACCCTGCATTGTCTTTTGACAGTATACTATCACGTTAAAAAGCATGAAGGTATGAAAATATCCACTTGAATTAAGTATATTTGTGAACGCTCTATGCTCCTGAACAGAATATAGAAATTAATGAAATTTTTAGAAATAAATATCCGCAAACGATTTTCCACATTAAACCCTAATGTGATGGAATTCTTTTCAGGTTCCCTGTAAACTAATTATAACTACTAGACGTAACATGTTCGAAAGTAAGCATCTTGTAGTGTATTACAGTGATGTATACCAATTTCAATATATTTGAAATAGTGTCGCATCATTAAAATGCACTGCAAAGGAATTTTCCCCGTAGACCATAATATAACTCTATTATTTTGAGTGCCTCTGTAAAAAAAGTATAAATTCTAGACGTACCATGTTCGATAGTAAGCATCTTTTAGTATATTTCAGTGATGTACAGGGTGATTATGATTAAAGTTTAAGCTTCAAGACGCTCTGAAAAACGAACCACTGATTAGAATGACGTCAAAATTGAACGACGTATTATTGAAGAAGGGGGAAAGAACATGAACCAAACAAAAATAGTTCCAAATTTTAGTATGTATAAATTAAAATACCTGGCATGCGCGCGGCCATTTCAGGTGTTATAAAAGCGTTGGGTAAACGGCGTTTCCTCATTTCGCGTCTTAGACGTTCGCCATGAGTGTCTCAATGAAGGACCGCGCTCTGCTTGTAAAGCTTTATTACAAGGACGGTGATTCTGCACCAGTAGCTCTGCAGAAGTTCAGGACCCTCAAGGGTATGAAAAAAGGCTTTGGGCAGATGACTGTCATGGGTCTGGTGAAAATGATGAAAAAATTCGAAAATGGAGGTTCGTTTGATGTGCAGTCTGGTAGAGGAAGGAAAAAATGTGATTCGGCGGTAGTTGAAGAAGTGGTCACAGCAGTTCAGGAGGAATCGAGTGGTGGTGTGCAACCATGCAGTGCACGGAGAATTGGCCGAACATTGGACAGGCCTGTGAGCACGGTGCATAACATTCTACGAAACATCCTGCAATGCTATCCGTACAAAATTTGCCATGTGCAGGAGTTGTTTTCTTCTGACCTGCCAGCAAGAGAGGATTTTGCTTTGGAATTTCTTGCTCGCATGGAAGTGGACAATGATTGGCCATGGCAAATTCTGTGGACAGACGAAGCCCATTTCCATTAGACGGGATATGTCAATACACAAAATTGCCGAATAAGGGCAACAGAAAATCCACTCGCAACGAACCCAGTACCACTTCATCCTGCAAAGGTCTGGTGCGGATTTACAGCATCATTTATCATAGGGCCATTTTTTTTTTCGAGGAGACGGGTGCTTTCGGTCCTGTTACCGTTACCGTCAATGGTCAGCGCTATCAGTCTCTTTTGCGTAATGACGTCATTCCAGCTCTGCAACAGCGTGGATGTCTGGATAGTATCATTTTTATGCAAGATGGCGCTCCTCCGCACATTGGAAATCGAGTGAAGCAGTTGTTGAAGCGGCATTTCATAATTACCAGTCGTCATTTCCCTACAGTCTGGCCGGCCCGATCACCTGATCGTAATCCGTGTGATTTCTGGCAGTGGGGTTATCTGAAAGATGTTGTGTTCAGTACTCCGATTGCCAATGTAGCTGAATTGAAGTCACGCATTGCGCAACACATTCTGAACTTGACCCCAGTGACACTTCGAACGGTTGTGGAACATGCTGTTTCCCTATTTAATCTTGTTGCACACAACGGTGGACAGCATATTGAACATGTTTTGCGCCAGTCTCGCGAAACTTAAAACCGATTGGATGGATGCTTTTTATTCGGTTTTTGGCCTCAGGACAATTAAAAACAGATTTTTCCCATCCGATGTGATACAATCTTGCCGTGGTGGATGGGCTTACGTAACCAACAGTATCACACCTGTACAGTCATGCACACTGAACAGTACAGTTGGTTTATCATGTAACTTACACCTTATCCGTTGTTTTACGATTTGTCATTTGTAGTCGTAATTCTGACGCTTACAGCGCCATCTGTCGCTAAAATTTGGAACTATTTTTTGGTTCATATTCTTTCCCTCTTCTTCAATAACACGCCGTTCAATTTTGACGTCACTCTAATCAGTGGTTCGTTTTTTAGAGCGTTTTGAAACTTAAAAACTTTAATTATAATCACCCTGTACATCAATTTCAATATATCTGAAACAGTGTCACATCACTAAAATACATTGCAATGGATTTTCCCCCGTAGACAATAATGTAACGGCATACTTTTGAGTGCCTCTGTAAAAAACGTATAAGTGCTACACACTTCATTTTCAATACCGAACATGCTATATTAAACCTCAATAACATATATCAATTGTATGACTATCCGGATATATTTACGCGAGTTAGAGCACGGACAGACGACAGACAAACCGAATTCCTAAACACTTTTCAAATATGTTGGAAAGTGTTAAAAAGGTACCGTCCTATTTTCACACAATTTACATTTTCGGAATACGAAAAGTAAACTACTTGCATAATGTTTCTAATTGATACTTCCAAAAGTTTTCTTAATACTCGAGGATGAGTGAAAATGAAAATATTTCGTTGTCTGGGATTATGAAATCGGTAAATTTCTTTTGCGGTTTTGATAAAAATAGTCATTTTTGGCGCAGGCACTGGAAAATCTTTTAGTTCCACCGCCAGGGGTTGCATTCTGTTCTAAACAAATTTCCGACACGTGTCCCCGCTGCCTACGGCACCATACAGAAGACGTGCTGTAAAATATTTTAGTTCCATTTTCCATCACCAGGGACGCATTCTGTTCTAGACAAACCTCTTTCCGAACGAATGTCCGGCAGTCATGCCCACTGGCTACGGTACTGTATAGGAGAAGTGATCATTTAGTTTCAATTTACACAGCCAGGGGGCAAGAAATCTATATCTTATGTCCTCCGTTTTCCAATCCGATGTATATTTCACGAATTTTTTCGGCCGTTTCCAGACATTTCAATGGAAACGATTCTCACTGCATTTTACGCGATTACAGCGCCATCTACGATTTTTCGAAGAAAATGTAAAATACAAAAGTTACCTATTTTTTTCCGTAGAATCGGAATTTGCAATTAAAAATGGGGGTTATCATTTAAGATTTCAAAGTTGCCAGCTTTTTCCCCCAGGTTCACTGTTGGGGGGAAACCTTGATATCCCTAAATAGATTTTTTCAAAACTATTGAACATGCATTTTTCCGTTTTCCAACACGATGTATATTTCTCGAGTTATTCGACCATTTCCAGACTGTTCAATGGAAACTCAATGCATTTTACTCGATTACACCGCCATCTAAGATTTTCCGAAGAAAATGTCCAGTACAAAAGTTACGTATTTTTTCCCGTAGAATTAGAATCTGCAATGAAAAAAAAGGGGGGGGGGCTATCATTTAAGATTTCAAAATTGCCCCCTTTCCCCTCGAGGGGGCAGAGTTGGGGGGCAACTTTGATATCCCTAAATAGATTTTTCAAAAATATTGAACATGCATTGTTCTGATTTTAAAACCGATGTATATTTCTCGAGTTATTTGACCGTTTCCAGACTTTTCGGGCTCTGCATATGAAGTATGAATAATTAGGTATGGTTTTTGTACATTAATACACACACACACACACACACATATATATATATCTATACTGAAATATGTATGTATATTGAATATAAAGGTAACCCTTTCCAAAATTTCTAAATAATTTATAGAGAAATAACATTCAAAACTTTTGGTAATAGCGTTTCGTTTTGCCGGGTCTATTTAGAGTAATTGCTGTTCAAACCAATTAATGTTTATTTGTAAAATCGTGAATATTCATTTGTCCTTGATTATAGTCTTTAATGGAATGTCTTTCAATTAAAACTCGACATCACTTAGCAGTCATACCCAGTTTTCTAATTTAAATATACATCTTCACAAATGCTTTTCAGATACCCTACATTTAGCATTTAAACGAGGAATAAATTACTTTTATCTCTTATTAAAAACTAATTTGACAGCATCAGAGTAAATGTTGGCATTCTTTATAAACAATCACGTATTGCTACCGGCAAGCATTTATTATTAGCGACAGAGTTGTTTATTAATCACAGTTGTCGTAATATCATGAGAAAAGCATTATGAGAAAAGCATCTGGATAATGGAAAAAAAACATTTTGGATGTAAATTTTTGGTTTAAAATTAGAGAATATTCTTCATTATATATATAGTTACTACTACTTTCATTTCTAAAAAAAGGGTTGCTATACCTATTGTTTGTATTGAAAAAAATATTTTGTAAACGTGCATATACGTTATAAGATGTTTGTAAGCCTGTGACTAAGAAATGTATGTGAGTTGTATGTCAGATTGTAGTAAATATGTAAGATGTATGTTGGAAAAATGTATCTAAATGCACAGATAATGCAAAACGTATGGAGTATATATACAAAGATAACATAAAAGTACGGAGATGAATAACTGTCAAAATTTGATTCTAATTGTTTCTATATTTTGGGCGTTATAGAGAAGACAAGTTTTGCTGTTTATATAGATGAATTAAATAAATAGAAACCTTAAAAAAGAAAAAATATAATAAGAAATAAACCTATTCTTTCGACTGAGATGAAAATACTTGTTTTTAACTTTTACGTGAAGTAAAAGATAAATGTAATGTACTACTAGTAAAATTTTACAAATAACTGTCATTCTAAATAAAGCCGCAACTTAATTTTAAAGAAAAAACTCTCCTTTTATTTATCAACTAAATGCATACTGCAAATCTCCAATTTTATGAAGTTCCATATAACAGAAATTAAGTCTTTAATTCACATAAACTAATGTTATTGATGTCTTAGCACTTGTGATATCTGATAGTATAAATCACTGAAACACCCTCAAGCATTATTGTATTAGACTAAATTTGTATTTATAGGATAATGGTCAAAGAAATTTATTACAGTAATTGCATTATATTTATTTCGTAATTGATAAAAACAAAGTAAATTTTTTATAGAATAATGTGGGCAATCTGTAAACGACTACTATTATAAGTATAAAGAATTCTTAAATATGTAAATAAATATCTATTATAAAAATATAATTAATTGAAACAATATTATACAAAGTGCGCCAAAAGTTCGTTACAACTTTGAAAATTAATTCAAAAAGAGCAAATGATGATAAATAATCCAGGTTTTAACAAATGAAATCAAGGGTAGTTTGGATTTTTTTAATAAACAAACACACACACACACACACACACAAAAACACTTGTAGTTTCAAAGTACAATAAAGAGCACTAACATGCAATGTATGAAGTAGATTTATGCTTGTATGATAAGGGATTCCTTTTTTCAAACAAAAGAGTTAGTATTTAACATATGTCCACGCGTAGCTTTGAAACGATGCTTCCATTTTGTTAAAATATTTTGTTGGAATGTGCTCGCTCATTCTGGTGTTTCTTTCAAGTAGAACTAAAGCATCAATAAAAAATAAAAAAAAATGTAAAAAATGAAATATGACTATTTGTGGAAAAATCCTTATCATCCAGCTACTTTTCGAAGACAACTAATATTTAGCTCCCTTCATAAAGTCAACAATAGAGAGCGCTAACATGCAATGTATGAAATAGATTTATTCTTGTATGATAAGGGATTCATTTTTAAATAACTGCCTTCCAACAAAGGAGTTAGTGTTTAATATATGTCCCCGCGTAGCTTAGGAACGGATGCTTCCATTTTGTTAAATCATTTTGTTGTAATGGGTACGCTAGTTCTGGTGTTTCCTTCAAGTAGAAAAAAAGCATCAATAGTCCTAAAGCATCAATAAAAAATGAAAATAAAAAAAGTTAAAAATGAAATATGACAGTTTGCGGGAAATCCCTTATAATTTAGCTACTTTTCGAAAACAACTTATAGTATTTAGCTTCCTTCATTGCCTATAGCTTTGTGAATTTTCACAATATCCGACTGGTTATTTATATAAGTTGCCCTGTATATATAATTGACTGCTAAATTCTGCAAAAATGTTTGGTATCATTCGCGCCTTCGCAGTTAAAATTTATTTCATAGAATATTTCATATGTCATCAAATATTTAATATATTTATATTCTAATTGCAGTATATTCTGCAATATATCTCTACTGCAATACATGACAATAATTTGGGATTAAATTTTATAGAATACTCTGCAATGACCTACCTATAAACAAAAAATATGCGGAAATGTCTTGAATGTTTTAAAGAAAACTTTATATCTTCATCAATATGCGTGTTATTACTACACAAATTAACAAAAATATTGTACACGATTCTTAGAGACATGTGCTACATTTATACATTATTTAGAGACGTTTATTTTACAGGGTTTTTGCAAACACTATTTTTCTATCAATGTATTGTGTCCGCTAATTGCCGTTGCAATCTCGAAGTTTTGGAAGGCTTTGAAAAGTATTTCTCTAGATATTTAACAAAACGTCTAAAATCGAAAGCGTCAGGTGACTTTTCGCCATATAGTGTATAATACATACTGTTACATATAGTGTATAATACATACTGTCATCAGCATTTTTATTTACGATTCCAACAAACCTACCATAACTGCTGCTTTTGAGATGTACCGTAATTTCGGGCGTATAATCTGCGGATCAAACAATCATGTTTCGACCCAGACATTTTATTTTATAAAAAGTAATTTACTGGATCGCTGTATATATTTGAGTTCAATTATTGAATAAAATTTCTGAGTTGAAGCAGATTTTTTGATCCGCGGATTATACGCCGTAAATTACGGTATTAGACACCTTTCCATAGTTTTAGCATCTAAAAGCCTGTGGAAAGAATGACATAGACTCAAATGATCTTAGATGTTAGAATAGTTTTATTCATTTTTCTAAAATTATTACTATTTTAGGCATATTATCTTAAATAACATGACAAATTTTTGTATAATTTAACAGTGTTACAAACATTATTCTCTACACGGAAAAACAGATTATATAGATTAGCTATTTCCAAAAATAGATACATATGTACCTATGTACTATGTTGTCTTTTATGACTTTAGCTGATATTTTCCTGTACTATAGATAAGAGTTTGAATACGTATTTAGAAATAATTTATAAAATCAATGAAATTTGACGATAAAACAAATTAACCAATTTTTAAATATAATGAAAACAACACCATCTTCCAAGTAAAGAACCCTTAAAAAGATAATCTTAATGGCAGATAACTGAAATAAAACTCCATAAAATATGTTGATACTTTCAAAACGTTTCAGATAAATTAATTTTAGTTATTCAATCATTTATCCCTATGAAGAATCTAAACAAAGTCGTAATTTGTGCAGAAAAGTAACATAAAAATTCTTTTGGATTTTCTGTTAGAAAACGTATGATTTTACTCCATAAAATTTATGAAAATAAAAATTTTAAATCACTGTATCTTCACTTCAAAATAAGAGATGCACACTAAATAATAACGCATTAAAATTTTATTTCAAATAGCAAAAAATATCAAATAAACAAATGAATGTTACTTATTTCTTTTTGGAAATAAATTTACATAATGCGAGAGTTTCACCAAATCAGAAGCACTTAACCATCCAATGATACTTCTGGTCTATGACGCAATGTGATAGCACTTATATGCTAATTGTAGTATTTTTTTCTATAATACCGAATAACTGGAATTAAGAGGTACACATAAGATTTCCTTTCTTGCATTTTAATAAATATGTGTTTGGATAGTTGTATAATATATGAAAAATATACAATTGATTTTTACTATTGTGCAAGTTTTCTCAGTTCTATATATTTTTTAAATATTAATCACTTGTACAATTTTACAGCTATTTATTTCTACTTTTAATAAAAGACGAGATGTGAATGAAAATTAATTAATTAATTAATATTTTTATAAAATAAATTTTCTTTTTTTCCCTTGTAACTATCTATAGAAAAAAAATATATCGAGGTATATTTTGGGAATATATAAAATAGAAATATATTGGGGTGTATTAATTATACACCCCAAAATATATTTCATGCTACTTCATTTATTGTAATGTTTAACTTGACATATTCAATTTCAGAATACTTAGATGTCCAATGAAATTAATATTAATATTTCGTCCAATGTAATTAAAATATTCCATTCACTTTTCCAATCAGACGGAAAATTAAATTATGATCTTAGGCAGTTGCACATGATTCCGATATTAATAGCACTTATAACGCGAGTTGAGTAAATTCGAACCAATGAGATTAATAAAAGCATTCATTAAATTCCTGGTAAAATTCAGAGAGAAATAATTTTACTTACGAATGTGTATTTTTTATTTTTATAAAAGTTAAATAGCTTACTATTCTCCGATGGTAAAATTTCACTAGTCTTTAAGTAATAATTAGAGATGCGAAAATAATTTGTTTTTCTTTACTTCGCGTATTTATATCATAAAATGACATTTTAGACCATTCTGAAATTAATTTAAATTTTAAGGATACAAGAATGAAATTAAGATTTTAAATGAATCTACTGTTTTTGAAATTAAGTATTAGAATACAGTTTCAAGAAATAACCAAATTAAAATTCATAGTCTTCTTCACAAAAAACATATTTATATATATATTTCATTATCAGTGAAATACAGGGCGATTTTTTTTTTAAGTTGTGAAAGTAAAACCCTATAACAAAAGAACCACTGATTCAAACAACCTGAAATTCACGAGTATGCTCCCAAAGAAATGTGAATATTTTAGGCATGGTTTAAAAAAAATATATATAAAATCGCACCGACAGAGGGCGCTGTTTATGTAGTAAAGTCGGGAGATGAGCTTGCGCACTACACACGTACAGTGGATACTCTTCCTTCTGTTGTGGAACATGAGATTTCACGTTTCCAACTCGGAGCTGAAAACAGTGGACAACACATTGAAAATCTCTTGTGTTAAGTTGCGCAGTTAAGTACGAATGCTTTATTCCATATTTTTATTCCGTTCTGTTACTGCGAAGGGGTTCGCAGTTCCTTTTCCCAATTACTGCATTCTGTATGTTTTTGATATGCGTAATAACGTTTTCTTTTCTTTTTCTAACAGTACAGTCCATTGTTTTCCTCCCACTGACGATATTCTTTGTTTCTGTTAATTTATAGCGCCATCTGTCTGTGCGATTTTAAGTTTTTTTTTTAATGACGCGTAAAAAATTCCCATTCCTTTGGGTGGTGAAATTACTGGTGAAATTTTACTTGATTTGGATCTGTGGTTCTTTTGCTATAGAGTTTTACTTTCACAACTTAAACAGAATTCCCATCTTAAAGCTATACAAGTACCACACTGTTTCACTTAATATTTTTATGTATTTGTAAAATATATCTTCTCATGCTGTACTTCCCTCAGATATACTAGTAAAATATCATACAGTATTTTTTGTTATATATTTCATTCAAAATTAATTTCAACTGACGAAACTTGTATTTGAAAAGACCTAAAATTCCAATTAACAATCCGATAATTATTCAAGCTGACTTTAAAAAGTCTGGTCAGAAAATGATGTAGTGTCTAATAATTTTTCATTAAAAATGCATGCATGAGAAAGCATTTTAGACCGACAGGAAATTGTGTAATTAATTTTAATGGGATATTACGCTAGTGATTAATCAACGTAAGTATTGGAAGATTCTTTATATTTTTCATTTCATTTACTGTTAAGTTAAAGAAATTCCATTAATATTCCCTAGAAGTACAAAAATTAAATGTTAATGAGCAGTTTTTAAAACGTAACTTTAAAAAATGTACAACAATATTTCGGAAGCTTGGTTAGTTAATTTATTAATAGAAATTAATTTTTTATTGGTCCATACGGAATTTCAAATATGCGTTTACTTAATAAGACTCCGTGATAAATTATTAATTTTAGCTTTATTAATTCTGATTTGGAACGCCAATTACAGGAAATGAAAAATGCCTTTATATTTTTAGAATATAAAATTACAGCTTAGCAAAAGGAAACACATACCACCATAATTCTTTCCATGATGGAAATTTTGATTATTATTTAAAAAATTTTGCAGTAAAGTATGTTTTAAAAATATATTAGTGGTAACATGTTTCTTAATAAAAACGTATGCTAATATGATTATCCTGACAGTGTTTAAACTTTTGTTTGGATAATGTTAAATTAATAATGGGTGATTTTAACGTTAGTTTTAGATTTTTTTTTATAAACTCTTTTGCAACATGCAGTAGAATTTAAATTATTTTCCTTAAAATTCCTTGAATGAAGTAATGTATTTTAAAAGTTATCCTTTTTTAAAATTTTTCATAATAATAACGTATTTTAATAATGTTATGTTGAAGATTTTAAAGTTTTTTATGAAAATAGTTTATTTAGTATTGAATGACAACGATTTTATGCCATTTTAACCAAAGTTAGTCTTTTTTTCAAAATTTTAAATGTCTTACAAAGAAGGAGGTTGCATATATAATTATATAATAATTATATAATAATTATATATATATATATATATATATATATATATATATATATATATAATGATACATTGTTGCACAACAGGCGCTGAAGCAGCACAAACATATGCAACAAGAATATAATTCTTCAAAATATTTCATATTTTGAGGAATTATATATATATAGGGACATATATATATATATGTACAGGGTGTCCACGTATAACCTGACCGACCTTTATTTTCGCAACCGTTGATCATAAATGCATACTTCCAATTACAAAAATGGTTTAAATAAGGTAAAGAATTATTTTTAAAGTGATTTGGGTCAAGAAAAACATTTATTAAAAAATGACGAAAGTTAAATTTTTATACGGTCCCGGTCCTATAAGTGATATTTAGTAAAAATTTACTATGACACTAACAAGTCAGATAAAAAAAGTCCCATTCATCTACGATTAAAACTGACCGAGTAATAGCTGTTTAAAGTTGGAGTATATTTTTTGTTGCGAAATAGGGATCATTCACAAATGTTGTAGAAATACAAATAATCGTTA